>LR738709.1:207290042-207310889 GCA_902687465.1 Secale cereale | reverse complement strand
TGTGTGTGTGTGCGTCTGGGGGTTGGCGGGTCGCTGGCAGTACACTACGAGTCATGAGCCACCGTGTGGCTCGGCAGTTTTGTGAGGCCGGTGCCACATCAGAGTCGTGAATTCGTTATTTAAAACATTACACAAGCCTTTCATACCATATTTTGGCCAGATGCAATCGATGGTTGTCCTACACAACACTCGATATTTGCATGTGACGCTTTCTGTGGGCTCGCGAGGTCGCCGTCCATCACTTTGGTGAACTACGGGCAAAGAGGTTAATTTGACCAGCAAGGTAGAATTTTTTTGTTTGTGTTACGGTGGGAGTATATAGTAAGCGTCTAACAGGTGGGAGGGGACTAGCATATTTACTATTCGTACGCGTCCGTGAACAAGTACACCTCACTTAGTGTCGGGACTTTTCAATTACAAGGGACGTGCTACATCAAAGTTGTGAAATTGGCTATTCAAATATCACACGACACCTCTTTGGGCCACATGCATGCAGGCAGTGGTTATCCTAAGACACTCACGTGTGACGCTTCCATCTATGGGCCCACGAGGCCATCGTCGATGCATGCATCACTTTGACCTACATCGGGTGAGGTTAATTAAATTTCACCATCAAGGAGGATTCTTTTTGTATTGTATTATGGTAGCAGCATAGAGTATGCATCGAAGAGGGGGAAGGGGACCATCGTATGTAGTACGCTTCATGAACCTCGCTCTCTGTGGGGACTTTACGGTTTTTCGAGGCATGTGCCACATCAAAGTTGTGCATTTTGGGTACTCCATCTGTCTAGGTGTATAAGTCACCTTACGAAAACCAAATAATCCCAAAAAACCTAGGTGCGGTGCATTAACTTTCACCTCAATTCTTGTCATTGAGATAAATAAATGAATCAACCAGTAAGAAATGTGGGATGTGTATGCTTTTAATGACTTGATACTACCAAAGACGACATGCTGTGGTCGATTCATTGCATGCAATGATATTAATCAACAAATAAGCAATATAAGTTTTCTCGGTTTCCCTCCACCTTGGTCACAATGTACAACCTAAGATGCCTTATGCACGTAGACAGAGGAAGTATTCAACATATGTTTGGCCCACATGCAAAGCGATGGTGGTTGTCCTCTCGCACCCACTTAAGCGGTTATCATCGATAATGATGCTTTCCATCTGTTGGGCCCGCTTGGTCCATCACTACTTTGCTTGTCAACGAGAGAGGTTAATTTGACTTAGGAGGGAATTATTATTTTTGTTTGAAATACGGTGTATATATATAGCATTAGGTCATCGTGAGATTCAAACCTAATTAAGTTGGAGCGCATACTATGCATGCATTCATGCATGAATCCTAAACCCTAAACCCTAGGTCATGCTATGGGATGACATCATACAGTTTGAGCACACACATGCATGTGTAAGCATGAATCCCTCCCATCGAATCGAAGCGGCTAGTACCACGTACGACATGTCATGAACTAATCGCGCTCTCTGTGGGGACTGTACGATTTTCAATGCAAGCACCACATCAATGTTGTGAAATGGTATTCAAACATGCAATCACACATCACCTACATTCATATGCATGTAGTGGTTGTCTTCGAACGGTACACTCCCTCGCGCGGTTATCGGCGAGAAGCCTATATATTCGTGGGCCCGCATGGACATCCATGATCACCTTGATCGACAGCAAGTTGGTTACCATGGCGGATTCTTCCTTTGGTTCTTCTTATCATAGTATAGGTCATGGTGTGATTTAGACCTAATTAAGTTTGAGCACATAATATGCACACATGCATGCATGAATCCCCATCATCGGCTTGAAGTGTGGTGTGACATACATATGCACTGGTACGCGTCAATGCTATACAAACGGTTTTTAACCCCTTTCCGCGATGACATTTGGAACTGTCGCCAAGTGAGTGTGGTCCACAGGGGGGTCCTTCCCACATGACCCAGAAACCGTCGGGGATAGGCCCTCCTGGCACACAGGCTGGAGCAAAATGAGCTCGTGTGCGATCGGGCGAGGCATCGAAACCCAATCATTTCTGTTCATATGTACATCCCACACGGTGAATCCCAGAAAAAACATTTTCGTTCATATGTATATCAGAAATAGTCAATCCAAGGAATACGTTTCCGTTCTTTATGGACATCCCACACAGTCAATCGAGGGAAAACGTTTCCGTTCGAATGTACATCCCACACAGTCAATCCAGGGAAAATGTTTCCATTCGTATGTACATGCCACACAGTCAATCCAGGGAAAACGTTTCCGTTTGTATGTACATCCCACATAAGTCTATTTATAGGCTCGTGTTTGATAGGTGTAACTATCACACATGCTCTGCCTTGGTTAACCATTTGCTTTTATCAACTACATCGCACACGATTTCATGAAGAAAACTGTGTGCCATTGGGCTATCCATCGCAAGTGCTTTTACTGCTACAACCGTTTGCAAACTTCCATGACAAATTTAGCAGGTTTATTAGTTTACAATTAATAATTCTAGTATTACGAAAATTCACATTTAATTTGCCAATTCCATATCAAGCACATAAATATATTTTAACATCATGGTACGATAGCTACCTGAAAACAACACAGTACAACATATATCTAGTTCAACTTCATAAGAACAATATTGGAACAATATATTCATTTCCCTAATCAAGATAATCCAGGATCGTCTTATCCACCTCAGCTTTTAGTTCAGTAAGAACCTATTTTGCACTGGCCAACTAGGAAAGTTCCTCCTCCTCCGCCAACACCATATTAGCAAAGTCACATTTAAAAAATCTGATCTCATTCTCCCCCTTCATCTTTTTATCCCGCATATTCAAACATTCTTCAGTGTTGGCAACACTTTCTCTAAGGCTACCTCTGTTCTTTTCCTCATACATGCTCCAGAGCTTTGTGATACGTCTCCAACGTATCTACTTTTCCAAACACTTTTGCCCTTGTTTTGGACTCTAACTTGCATGATTTGAATGGAACTAACCCGGAGTGACGCTGTTTTCAGAAGAACTGCCATGGTGTTTTTTTTGTGCAGAAATAAAAGTTCTCAGAATGACCTGAAATTAACCGGAGAATTATTTTGGAATATATAAAAAATATCCACGGAAAGAACCAGACCAGGGGGCCTAGACTCTGTCCACGAGGGTGGGGGGTGCCCCCCTGGGCGCGCCCCCTGCCTCGTGGGCCCCCTGTTGCTCCACCGACGTATCCCCCGACTCCATATATTCACTTTCTGGGAGGGAAAAATCAGAAAGAAGGAATTATCGTGTTTTACGATACAGAGCCGCCGCCAAGCCCTAATCTCTCTCGAGACGGCTGCTCTGGAGTCCGTTCCAGGCTCCGGAGAGGGGAGATCGTCGCCATCTTCATCATCAATTCCTCCATCACCAATTCCATGATGCACACCGCCGTGCGTGAGTAATCCCATCGTAGGCTTGCTGGACGGTGATGGGTTGGATGAGATTACCATGTAATTGAGTTAGTTTTGTTAAGGTTTGATCCATAGTATCCACTATGTTCTAAGATTGATGTTGCTATGACTTTGCCATGCTTAATGCTTGTCACTAGGGCCCGAGTGCCATGATTTCAGATATGAACATATTATGTTTTCATGAATATATGTGTGTTCTTGATCCTATCTTGCAAGTCAATAGTCACCTACTATGTGTTATGATCCAGCAACCCCGAAGTGACGATAGTCGGGACCACTCCCAGTGATGACCATAGTTTGAGGAGTTCATGTATTCACTATGTGTTCATACTTTGGTCCGGTACTCTATTAAAAGGAGGCCTTAATATCCCTTAGTTTCCATTAGGACCCCGCTGCCACGGGAGGGTAGGACAAAAGATGTCATGCAAGTTCTTTTCCATAAGCATGTATGACTATATTCGGAATGCATGCCTGCATTACATTGATGAACTGGAGCTAGTTCTGTGTCACCCTATGTTATAACTATTACATGAGGAATCACATCCGACATAATTATCCATCACCGATCCAATGCCTATGAGCTTTTCACATATTGCTTGTTGCTTATTTACTTTCCCGCTGCTATTGTTACAATCACTACAAAAACACTATCGCTACTTTTGCTACCGTTACCGTTACTTCCATATTACCTTGGTACTAAACTACCTTGCTGTGGATACTAAGTTTCCAAGTGTGGTTGAATTGACAACTCAGCTACTAATACTTGAGAGTATTCTTTGGCTCCCCTTGTGTCGAATCAATAAATTTGGGTTAAATACTTTACCCTCGAAAACTGTTGCAATCCCCTACACTTGTGGGTTATCAAGACTATTTTCTGGCGCCATTGCCGGGGAGCATAGCTATATTCTTTAAGTCACTTGGGATTTATATCTGTTGATCACTATGAAGAACTTGAAGGACTCAAAAACCAAGATCTTTCCCTCAACTACGAGGGGAGAGACCACCTGAACTGTTGTGCTGGTTGTGTTTTCAGGGAAAGAATAGTTGATCAAGCTGAATTACTATTGAATAATATGTTGACCAATGAAAATAATAGGACACTTCCTGAACCAGCCCCTAAGCCAACTCCGAAGAAAAGGGAAGTTTTGTTTCTCAGTCCTAAAGATATGCAAGAGGCAATGAAATCTATGAAATAAAAAGGTATTAAAGCTGAAGATGTTAAGAATTTACCGCCTATTGAAGAAATACATGGTCTTGATAACCCGACACAGGTAGTAAAGTTAAATTCTCTTTATAGATTTGACGAAGGTGATATTCCTCGTTATAAGCCTGCTAGAAAATGTTTAGATGAGTTCTACAATTTTATTGTGAAGCAAGAAAACTTCAATGCTTATGTTGGTAGACAATTGCAACGTAATGCTCATATGATTGAACGCTTGAGTGATTATATGTCTAGAGTTAAAGGTGAATTGAAACTCATTAGTAAACATGCTTCTATGGTTACCACTCAAGTAGAACAAGTACTAAAAGCACAAAATGATTTGCTCAATCAATGAAATAGTAAGCAAAATGATAATGCTATTAGAGTTGTGACTAGAGGTGGTGAAATGACTCAGGAACCTCTGTATCCTGAAGGCCACCCTAAGAGAATTGAGCAAGATTCTCAGAGAGCTAATTTAGATGCACCTAGTTCTTCTAAGAAGAAGAAAAAGAAAAATGATAGGACTTTGCATGCTTCTAGTGAACCTGTAGTCGACACACGTGAGAATCCCAATGACAACTCTTTTTCTGATGCTGAGACACAATCTGGTAATGAACATGAACCTAGTGATAATGTTAATGATGATGTTCATGATGATGTCCAACCTAGCAATGATAATGATGTAGAGATTGAACGTGCTGTTGATCTTGATAACCCACAATCAAAGGATCAACATTATGATAAGAGAGAGTTTGTTGCTAGGAAGCACGGTAAGGAAAGAGAACCATGGGTTCAGAAACCCATGCCTTTACCTCCTAAACCATCCGAGAAAAAGGATGATGAGGATTTTGAGCGCTTTGCTGAAATGATTAGACATATCTTTTTGCGTATGCATTTGACTGATATGCTTAAAACAAATCCTTATGCTAGTATATGAAAGACATTATTACCAATAAAATAAAAATACCTGAAGTTAAAATTTCCACCATGCTTGCTAATTACACTTTTAAGGGTGGAATACCTAAGAAACTAGGAGATCCGGGAGTACCTACTATACCTTGCTCCATTAAGAGAAACTATGTTAAAACTTCTTTGTGTGATCTTGGAGCTGGTGTTAGTGTTATGCCTCTCTCTTTATATCGTAGACTGGACTTGAGTAAGTTGACACCTACTGAAATATCTTTGCAAATGGCCGATAAATCAACTGCTATACCTGTCGGTATTTGTGAGGATGTGCTTGTTGTGCATGCAAATGTTACTATTCTAACGGACTTTGTTATCCTTGATATTCCCGAGGACGATAGTATGTCTATTATCCTTGGTAGACCATTTTTGAATACTGCAGGGGCTGTTATTGATTGCAACAAAGGCAATGTCACTTTTCATGTCAATGGTAATGAGCATACGGTACACTTTCCGAGGAAACACACTCATGTCCACAGTATCAATTCTATTGGAAAAATTTCAACTATTACTATTGGAGGTTTTGAATTTCCTCTTCCTACTGTGAAGAAGACATATGATATTCTTATTGTTGGGGACACATATCCCCATTGAGGTTACCTAGTGTTATTTGAAAATTCTCCGGTTTCATGTTATTCGGAAAGAGTTTATTAACAAGACTTAATCAACATTGTTAATGGATTCCTTTTGATGAGCATGAGATGGGTGAATCTAGATAGCACAACTTTGTGTACCCTCCTTTTACTTTCTGTTAATTAGATTAAATAAAGCCAAATTAGTATTTTCTGTCTGTTTCCAGAGTTATCCATGCAATAAAAAAATACCCCGAAAATAAAAGTTCTCCAAATGCCCTGAAAATGAAATATGCTTTTTTCTAGAATATTTAAGAATATTGGGCACTGAGAACACAACAGGGCGAGCCAGCACCAAGCCACGAGGGTCCACGACGCGCCCACCCTCACTGGCGCGCCCCCTGCCTCGTGGGCCCGACGTGGCCCCCCTCCACTTACTCCAGCACCCACACACTCCTTCTTCCTCCCAAAAAATCACTATCCAGCTCAAGCACGAGTTCTAGCTCATCTTGCTGCTATTTTCGATCTCCTTGCTCAAAGCTCCATTTACAAAACTGTTTGGGGAGATTGTTCCTTGGTATGTGACTCCTTGTAATGCCCAGGATGGGACTATATCTCCTACTTGTCGAAGCACGACTTAAAGATATAAGCCCATTCTGGAATGATCGCAAGTTTGGTACCTTTGCACATCTCATGTAAAAGTAGGGATGGAAAACTGAAAAGATAGTTCGCTTACACTCGCCACGTCACACAAATTCATTACATGTTCAAACATCATTCAATAAAACATCACAGCCCATCTAAGGGTAAGATCCAAATGACAAGATACCAAACATAACATTAATCCACAGGTCTAGATCGAATCCTAGTAGAAGCTCTACTGATCAACCGGATAGTTCACGTAGTAACGGCTACGCTCCTCGTCGTACTCCCAGTCTAGCTCAGTGCCATCGCCTGTGTAGCTCATCATCGTACTTGCATCTGGGGTGTTGAAGTAACTGTGAGCCACAGAGGACTCAGCAATCCCGTTCCCGGGTAACACAACTATTTAAGCCTTTGGTGTGGAACAAGGCTGAAGAAAGAACAAGAGGTTGCAGCAGCACTAGCCTAGCTTACATAAAAGAGAGCGAGAAGAGAAGGTGCCTCGGTCGAGAGATGATCACAAAGTGATCCTAACTAAAGCAAGTCAAACATAACCCCACCGTGTTCATCTCCCGAATCCCTTTCGGAAAATGACAGTCACGGTACTCACGCTGGTAGTGTATTGGAACATGGTGTCAAGTTTTCTACAACCGGATATTAACAAGCTCCCATCTGCCACATAACCGCGGGCACGGCTTTTGAAAGTTCATAACCCTGCAGGGGTGTTCCAACTTGGCCCATGACAAGCCAACGATCCGCGGAGTCTCAACTCCAAGGTGGGAAGGCTCGAGTATTCTCGGAATCCCGTGCTCAAGATACTCCGACTAAGGTAAGGCTAATCCAGCAAATCCTCCCAGCGTGCCGACACCCTGACAGTAGCCACGCGTATCTAGTCTCAGGCCACGACCGGATGAGACATCCTACAGGTGTATGCCAGATACCTCGGGTTTCCCAAAGGCGGCCCCGCAGCCTGCTCGTTTCGGACCAACACTCATGTGGAGCACTGGCCCAGGGTTGTTGATTAAAATAAAAGGGATAGCTAGTCCCTATGCAAGTTTTATTAGTTATTAGGCGAATAGTACCAATGTTGGGACTTGCTGGAAAAGACTTAGCACTTAGCGGTTTATCGAGGGGGTCCCATAACCCCAACCGTGTGAGGAACGCATAATCAAGGAACATAACACCGGTTTAAACGGTTCCTAGCGGCATGAGTGGAACAAATCACCAAGCAAAAGGCTTGGCCTTCCACCCATTACCAATATATAGATGATTTCATTTAATAATTAATATTAGTGTGATATCCCAATAAGCTTCAACAAGAAGCAAGAATCTTCAATCTTCACCTGCAACTAACAATGCTATAAGAGGGGCTGAGCGAAGCCTACGTATAGCCAGTCAATGGTTTGCATAGGTAGGGTGGTTAAACAGGTTCATGGTTACAATAGGAGGCTGACAGGAAAACATGGGCATCGAGGCAAAACTATAGATCGAGACTTCTAGCAATAGGCAAAGATAGTAATGTTATCGGGGTTCGGTCATCTTGCTTGAAGAGTTGTCGATGGGATCGTAAGAGGGGTCCTCGTTCTCAAGCTCGGTAGTAACCTCGTGCTCGTACTCGTACTCGGTCTCAGCTTCCGGCACTACTCAAACACAAGAACACAAGGCAACGAATCAAACAAGATGCAATGCGCAGAAAAAAATACTGGATGCATGGTTGATGCACTATGGAAGCAAAACAGATGCACTATGGAAGCACAGAAAGTCTACTTAGGAAGCACCGTGTTACAACACAAAAATATGCATCAAGCAAAATGCTTCAAAACATGCTAACAATAGGATATTATGAATCTACATGCAAAATCACACAAGTTTCATATAAGACTTGCTCAAAACGGAGCAACGGGCTAAAAGTTACACCCGAAACATTAAACATGCACAAGCTGAAAATTACAGCCACATAGCAACTTCGGAGCAATAGATAAATAAGCTACAGCACTCAAACATCATGGCAATGAGCATGGACATAAACTAGACATATCCTACAGCAAACAAATCCATTGGAGCATCCCCAAAGGAGCCACGGATCAATAGCAACAAGCTATGATATATTGAACTTGACTACAAAATCCTGACAGCAGTAATTTGTTGCAACTTGGGAGCAAGAGTTAAATATGCTACAGCCACTCAAATAAGCATGTGAGAGCATGAATGGATAGCCAACAATATATACTACAAGGAATCATCAAGAGTCACCCCAAAACTATCATGGATTGACCTAGAACAACAAGCAAACATGGCATCTGGAAATTACAGATTCCAGACTTAGTGAAATTTCACTAAGTGTTAAAACAGCAGTTTCATCATGGCATCTTTGTGGGAAAGTTTAAGTCACCTCAAAGCTAAACATGGCAAGTGGTAAGCACCACAACAAAGTACACATGATGGTGAATCCAAAACATCTAAGCATGCATCAAGGGGACAAACACAACGATAGCAACGAGTTCCTCTACGAGGCATTTCGTAACAAGTTTAATGACATAACAGCCACATAGCACTTTGCAAAGGAGATAAGCATGGCAAGATGAAATCTATCATGCAATCTTAAGCAATCAACATGTAGAGCATTTCATGACGAACACGTGGACATATCATTTGCATCATTTGGATAAAATGCAAAAAGTTATCACATTGCAAAGATGGCATGAAAACAACTACTAACAGCAGTTTATAACAACTTGCACTCTTCCAACAGATATTTAAACATCTAGATGACCTCAAACATGCATGGCACAATGGAACAAAATGTAGTACAAGTCTCCACGAACATTTTGACATATCATTTGCTCAAATCGGACCATCACACAAAAAGTTATCACTAAAACAAAATAGCATCAGACAACAAAAACCTCGGGGACTTAGATAAAAAACAACCTCCCAGATCTGAGTCAACGCGGGCTGGCGGAGGTCAAACGGGCTTCGGGCGCGGCGCGGATCTGCGGATCGGGCCGGCTAACGGGTCGGGCGGCGCCCTGGGGCCCGTTAGGGCTGACGAGGCGGCGGCAGATCGGGGGATCCTCCCGATCCCCGATCGGGGCGGTGGCGGCTGCTGGGGCTGGGCCGGCCTGCGGAGGGAGGGGCCCAGGCGACGCGCTGAGTGGGCCTAGGGTTTTCGGGCGCTGGACTTGGCCCACCGGCCCACCTGGGCGCCTGGCGAGGCGAGGATCTGGATCGGGGGATCCCTCGATCCCCCCGACCGAGCGGCGGCGGCTGGCCTCGATGGCCCCTGCGGGCGCGACGAAGAAGGGGACGGCGGGGCGCGGCGCCCGGCCGGCGAGGTGGCGGCTGTGGCCGGCCGACGAAGCCCGCGACGACGCAGGGTGGAGAGACGGCGGGGCCCCGATGTGGAGGCGAGGGAGCTCCGGTGCGGCGGCGGGGAAGAGCTCCGGCGAGGGTGGTCGGCGGTGGCGCGGATTCCGGCGAGGATTCCGGCGGCTGGAGGAAGAAGATGGCTGGAGGAAGGGGATGATGGACTAGGGTTTATTTTGGGGCAAAAATTGGGGAAGATGGACAAATATATAGGCACAAGGAGCTAGGGTTGTCCAAATGAGGTGTGGTTTTCGGCCACGCGATCAGAATTGGATGGCCTAGATGAAGGGAGGGGTTTGGGTTGGTTTGGTGGGCTGTTGGAGGGGTGTATTGGGCCTCAAAGTGGGGGTACTTTGAGCCCACGAGAATAACTGTTGGAGCACCAAACGAACTCCAAACGCGACGAGATTTGACAGTCGGGTTACACACACCAAAACAACAACACACGACAAGTCTCACGCCAAACCGGAAACGTTACACGGCCAAACACCAAAGTAGGCCTCGGGGATGCCACGGACGCGTGAGGGAGCTCCGGAACTCGAAACGGACAACGGAAAGGAACGCATGGGACCGGATGCAAACGGCAACACAAATGCAATGCAATGCACATGACTACATGATATGAATGAATGCCACACACGCACACAACAAAACGACGAAAACCCGAAAGACGAAGAACCCGGAATGGAATTGATGAAGCCAGAGATATATTATATTGCCCAAAAGGGAAAGTATTACATCCGGGGCAGTACACTCCTCCATTGGTCCAATTAGTTTTTGTTCTAGTGCTTTATCTTTTGCAAATTTTTGTTGCTGTAGTGACCTTGTTCTTGAGCTTGCATGTTAAATTTCTTTGGTCCCAAGTAGTTCTAATGCATGATATAGTCTCTAGGCACTTGTAGGAGTAGTTGCTATCAATCTTGTTGAGTTTGGTTCAATTTTATTCTGAGTTACAAAAAATTTCAAAAAATTTGAGAGGAAGAAAAAGATGAGGAGATTGTTGAGAGGCACTTCCAGTAGAAGTTCAAAGGATAAGCAGAAGGAAGAGAATAAGAAGCCCAAATATAATCTTCCTCGCACTGCGGAAGTTCGTCCGTGTGAATGGCCATGTAACGAGTTCTTGGAAGGCACCGGGATTTATGACGACTTTTATTATTTGGCAGACAATGCAGGCCTCATCGACTTCCTTCACGACCAGCATGAACAGTATCTCTTGATCACTAATATTTTCACACAAAACTTTCATTTTCATGCTAAGAAATCACCACCTTCAGTGGAGTTTCGTTTATATGATGAGGTTAAGGAGATGTCATTCTATGATTTTTGTCAAGTATGTAAGATACCGTTTACTGGTAGTCTTGAGGAACCCCATCGCAAGGATGTTGAGGGGTTTATTGATATGATAGCTGTAGGGAAAACTAGGCCAGTTTCAGGGGCAAGAATTACTAGTATACATTTTCCTGTTCTACGCTACTTTGCTATATTTGCTAGTAGATGCTTAATTGGTCACGGGAACAGTGGGAATCTTAGTGCCCCTGATATTGTCATTTTGCGCCATGCTTTGTTTCAAGACATAACCTTTAGCTTGGGTGCCGTTGTTGCTAAACGATTAAGTTTGAACCGCACAAAAGGTCCCATCTTTGGAGGCATCTTTGCTTCACGCCTTGCTGAACACTTTAGAATACCTATTAGGCATCATGAGAAGGAAGAAAAGTTGCTGGCCCCTGCTTATCTAGATTATAAGAGTATGATAGCACATGATTTTATTGTTAAAAACAATAAAAGAAGTTGCTTAAGTATAAATTGAGGTTTCATGAAAAATATTGTGAGATAATTACCTTGCGTGCACCATCTCTGTTTGATCTACTTTCAGGCACGTACCTCGTTTTGCCAGATGTCGTCTATAAATACATAATCCAGGAACAAGCTTGAGAGTCAGAGCCGGAGCCAACGGTTGACCCTTACCGGCAGTAGGTTTATCGGTGGGATCCGGAGGAGATTGCCAACCAGTGGCACCCAGAGGACGCTCCTCCGTGCACCGGAGAGAGTAGCTTTGATCCATGGCAATAGACCAACTTAGGCCAAAAGCCTAAGCTTGGGGGAGTACGTATTTCTCACCGACATTACATTCATGTTCACACACTTACTACAGTTGTCGGTGCTCCCACTCTTTCATTGTACTATCCATGCTAGTTTCAATTCTTTTCTTAGTATTTTTCTTGTGTGTTAAAAAAACTTTAAGAAAAACAAAAAAAATAGTTGTAGCTCTTAGCTAGTTTACTTTCCATGCCTGTAATAGTAGCATTAAAAGAAAACCCAAAAAGATTTCTCGTTCTTCTTTTGCTTGTTGAGAGCTTTCCCGTGTAAATAGTTTCTTTTCTTTCTTTGGGGGTCAAGAGAAGACCGTGATGAAAATGTTTAGTGGATCTCATTTACTTTATTGCTGATTTAACCTTGAGCTATATTACTTTGTCTTCTCTCTTGTATTAAATGCTTGCAGATTCCACCTTAGTCCAATGCACGTGCACTATTATTATTATCCACACCGTTCGGTCGTGCGTGTGAAAGGCAATAATGTCGATATATGATGAATTGATTGAGATGAGAAAAGCTGGTATGAACTCAACCTCTCTTGTTTTTGTAAATATGATAGTTCATCGTTCCTGATTCAGCTTGTTATGAATGAAACATGCTTGTAATGACAATTAGAGATCATAGCTGCTCATGCCATGATTAATTAGCAAACAATTTATAATGGTCTATCTTGCGTGCCAACATGATATTAAAATGGTTGTGATGTGGTATGATAGGGTGGTATCCTCCTTTGAACGATTCAAGTGGTCTGACTTGGCACATGTTCACGCATGTAGTTAAAACAAATCAATATAGCCTCCGCGATATTTATGTTCATGGCGATTTATATCCTACTCATGCTTGCATTCATTGTTGATTAATTTTAATGCATGCTTATGACTGTTGTCGCTCTCTAGCTGGTCCCTTCCCAGTCTCTTTCTAGCCTTCACATGTACTAAGCGGGAATACTGTTTGTGCATCCACTTCCATAAACCCCAAAGTTATTCCATATGAGTCCACCATACCTTCCTATATGCGGTATCTACCTGCCGTTCCAAGTAAATTTGTATGTGCCAATCTCTAAAACCTTCAAATGAAATTCTGTTTTGTATGCTCGAACAATTCATGTATCAACTAGGGTTGTCTATATCTTCCATGCTAGGTGAGTTATTATCACGATGAGTGGACTCCGGTCATCATTCATGAGAAAATGGCTGGTAACCAAGATGCCTAGTCCCATGCTCAAAACATAATAATTAAACAAAATTCCCCCAGGGCTGTTGCTGGTTTGGACGGTACCCATTGTTTCACGCTAGCCGTGGAGCGTGCTTGTTAATGGTTGGGGAGTATAAACTTTACCATTCTGTTTGGGAACCACCTATAATGTATGTAGCATGGAAGATATCGGGATTCTTGGTTGTTATGTTGACAATGAGAGTATACCGCTCAAAATATTATTCATCTCTATTTAAAAATCAAATTCTGGCACCTCTACAAATCCCTGCTTCCCTCTGCGAAGGGCCTATCTATTTATTTTTATGCTGAGTCATCATCCTCTTATTAAAGAGCACCAGTTGAAGAGCACCACTGTCATTTGCATGTATTGCTATTAATTGGCATTGAGTATGATTGTGACTGGATCTCTTTTACCATGAATTACAATGTCTAGTCAGTCCTTGATCTTTAAAGGTGCTCTGCATTTATGTTTTGCGGTCTCAGAAAGGGATAGCGAGATACCATCTTGTTATATCATATTATGATTGTTTTGAGAAAGTGTTGTCATCCAAGGTTTATTATTATTGCTTGCTAGTTGATTATGCGATTGATATGAGTAGCCATGAGACCTGAAAGTTATTGTGAATGTGGTTAGTTCATGATCTTTGCTGAAAACTTGAATGCTGGCTTTACATATTTACAACAACAAGAGCAAACAGAGTTTGTCAAAGTTTTTCTTTATCACTTTTAGTTTATCAACTGAATTTCTTGAGGACAAGCAAATGTTTAAGCTTGGGGGAGTTGATACGCCTCCAACGTATCGACTTTACCAAAGACTTTTGCCCTTGTTTTGGACTCTAACTTGCATGATTTGAATGTAACTAACCCGGACTGACATTGTTTTCAGCAGAACTGCCATGGTGTTATTTTTGTGCAGAAATAAAAGTTCTCGGAATGACCTGAAATTAAAATATCTGCAGAAAGAACCAGACCAGGGGGGCCACACCCTATCCACGAGGGTGGGGGCGCCCCCCTGGGCGCTCCCCCTGCCTCGTGGGCCCCCTGTTGCTCCACCGACATGTCCCCCGACTCCATATATTCACTTTCGGGGAGAAAAAAATTTAGAGAGAAGGAATTATCGCATTTTACGATACAGAGCAGACGCCAAGCCCTAATCTCTCTCAGGAGGGCTGATCTGGAGTCCGTTCGGGGCTCCGGAGAGGGGAGATCGTCGCCATCATCATCATCAACCTTCCTCCATCACCAATTCCATGATGCTCACCGCCATGCGTGAGTAATCCCATCGTAGGCTTGCTGGACGATGATGGGTTGGATGAGATTTACCATGTAATCAAGTTAGTTTTGTTAGGGTTTGATCCCTAGTATCCACTATGTTCTAAGACTGATGTTGCTATGACTTTGCCATGCTTAATGCTTGTCACTAGGGCCCGGGTGCTATGATTTCAGATCTAAACCTATTATGTTTTCATGAATATATTTGTGTTCTTGATCCTATCTTGGAAGTCAATAGTCACCTACTATGTGTTATGATCCGGCAACCCCAAAGTGACAATAGTCGGGACCACTCCCGGTGATGATCGTAGTTTGAGGAGTTCATGTATTCACTATGTGTTAATGCTTTGGTCTGGTACTCTATTAAAAGGAGGCCCTAATATCCCTTAGTTTCCACTAGGACCCCGCTGCCATGGGAGGGTAGGACAAAAGATGTCATGCAAGTTCTTTTCCATAAGCACGTATGACGATATTTGGAATACATGCCTACATTACATTGATGAACTGGAGCTAGTTCTGTGTCACCCTGTGTTATAACTATTACATGAGCAATCGCATCCGAAATAATTATCCATCACCGATCCAATGCCTATGAGCTTTTTACATATTGCTTGTTGCTTATTTACTTTCCCGCTGCTATTGTTACAATCACTACAAAAACACTATCGCTACTTTTGCTACCGTTGCCATTACTTCCATATTACCTTGCTACTAAACTACCTTGCTGCAAATACTAAGTTTCCAGGTGTGGTTGAATTGACAACTCAGCTTCGAATACTTGAGAGTATTCTTTGGCTCCCCTTGTGTCGAATCAATAAATTTGGGTTGAATACTTTACCCTCGAAAACTTTTGCGATCCCCTACACTTGTGGGTTATCACTTTGCTAGGCACATCTTCAAAGACTATGTCCACTCTTGATCAACCCACTCCAAGTAAGAACACTTCCGTTCATCCTGTAATATTTAAAACTAGATCAGTAACAATTGTAGGGGAAATGGGTTTATGGCAACTTACAAAATCACCAATGCTTATTTTGAAAAACCGAAGAAACATGTTAATTATGACATATCTTCTCAAAAAGATCATTGTGCAAATGAATTAATTGCTACTGAGACAACAACCAAATTCTGAAACATCAAAAGCTATAATTAACTACAACAACGCTACAAGTTGTTACTCTTGTACAATAAATAACAAATTGAACATTTTATGAGGAAGGTAAATATAACTACAACA
Organism: Secale cereale; assembly: GCA_902687465.1. Classification (NCBI taxonomy): domain Eukaryota; kingdom Viridiplantae; phylum Streptophyta; class Magnoliopsida; order Poales; family Poaceae; genus Secale; species Secale cereale. The sequence continues at coordinate 207,294,880 of LR738709.1, read as the reverse complement.
GAATAGCGACAATGTTTGGATGACAGCAAATTGATTTTAACACGTGTGTACATGCCCAAATTTAGTAACATAGAACTAATAACACTAAGGCCGTCCACTATGTATGCCAAAACTGGTGTAAAGATAATTGTTGCTACATCTCGCACCGGTGCCCTGCATCGGCGAGCCGATGCAGCAGAAAAAAATCGGGAACTCGGAGTCCGGAGCACCTAGTTGCTCTGATGCCCAGTTCTTTTGTGCCATAAAGATTTAGTATTTTACTGCTTTGCTACTCGGATGTGTAGACCAATGTTGGTTGCACAAACTGCTGAAGCGGTGCCAAATAATTCTCTAATGGCACCACTGATGAGATGGCAACAATTTTCGATACTAGGTACAAACTGTGACACTGTCTTAGGATGCGTTTGGTTGAAGGTGTGGTATGAATGGGTTGGGACCGTAACATTGTCTGAATCACATCTAAAATATGATTTGTAACAACGAAAGAGGGTCTAACTTTCTCTGCACATGCCAGAAACTTCCTCCAACTGTCCACAGATTCAAACGCAACTAGCTTCACGCATGGAGATTGATGGTGACAACGAGCAGCTAGATCTTCAGCCACCCGGCTCCATTCGTTGCAACTGATGGTACGAGGGAGCTACAAGAGGAAGAAATGACTCACATCGACCGCCGGATAAAAATTCTTCATTCCAAGTCATAGCCCGAGAGAGAGAAGAGAGGCATACCCGAGTGGTGAAGGAGTCGTCGTCGTTGGAGGAACCGCTGGAGAGGTATTTGAAGAAGACCATGGTGACCCCGGCAATATGATGTGAGACGGCGAGAGCAAGGAAGCAAGCGAGGAAGCGACTATAGCTTAGGAAGAAAGGAAGGAAGGAAGGAGGAAACAGGGGAAATGTGACTTGTGGTCGGGGAGAACAAGGGGTGGGGAGGGGGTAGATATTTCAGTGGTAGGCCCAAAAATTTGAAATGTGGAGGGAAACTTTGCACGGGGTGCTGCCGGACACCATTCACTATGAATGATTGTGTGCATCACAAACAATTCTTCTGGTTTACGCGCATGGGATCAGCTTGATAATTCAAATTTTGGTTGAAATTTCCCCGGGTACGTCATTGCATAATTTAACATCGCTTGCTAATTTGGGCACACAAAAGAGTGTACAGCAGATAGACCACACTTACTGAATTGAGCAATTTTAGTAATTAAACAGAGTCATTTGACCTAAACATTGCTCTAACAAAAGACCAACATTAAAAACAAAGCCTAAGTACCCATAGTTTAATAAATCCGCCGCCGCTCCAGACTATGCATCGCCGGTGTGACATGGGACATCAATGACTTGTCCTAGTAACACGCCGCCGTTGGTGGACTCTGCGCCCCCTGCTGAAGTTGACCGCATCCTCGTCCTCGTCCTCGGTGCCACCCTCAAGGTTGTATTACTCTTAGTAGTGGTTGCGCTAGAGCTCACGTTCGTACTCCACCGCTGATTCCTTGAAGGACAAACTCTTCTCTACCTTGACCTCGGCCACACGCAACTCCTCCTCCCGACGCTCCTCGATCTTCGCCGCCTCCTGCATCTCCAGCTCCCGCTCGATGACCTCATGAGGAAGAAGGTGCTCCATGGCCACCGCTGCCTTTTCGGACATGGGTTGCATGCTGGATTCCGAGGTGGCCTGGAATATCTTGGCATGGATGGCTTTGACCCGGGCTAGGGCGACATCGGCGGCACGGACGGTAGCTTGAGCGCTCTCGGTGTTTGCAGCCACCATCGCAGTAGCAGCTGCAGCCGTCTCGGTTGCTGTAGGTGCCATGTCGGCTACAACAGACGTCCTCTCGGCGGATGCAGCCGCGCTCAATGCGGATGCGGCGGCACTCTCGGCTTAGGCGGCCATGCTCCCGTCGCAAGCAGCGGCGCTCGGGGGGACGCGGCCATCATATAGGCCTTCAAGAAGCGTTTCCACGGTGTCATCTTTCAAGAAGGGGGTGCAGGAATGGGGATCGGGATTCGTGGATTTAGAGGTTGTCGGCACTGGAGCAGACGATCCGGAGAACTTAAGGAGGAAGACTTAAATAGACCCAGAAATGTTCATCGCAAATGGTTCCTACCAAACAATTGTGCGTGATGTTGTAGATATTTTTTATTAGCTGTGAAAGACGAATTTGGAGTAAAGTGGCAACGGATGGTGTTTTAAATGAACGAGAAAATTTGTAGTACTAATACAACTGTCATGTCAAATTTTGGAAAATTTCAGGGGTCGTTTGACCTTTTAAGACATTTAAGTGATTTTCTAGCCATTTAATGACCGTAATTGAAATTTGAACTACATGTACATGCAACAGCTAACCATAACGGTTTGAAAAGTCATATTTTGTGTACTTGTGTACGATTTAATTCCATGTGCAGTAAATTCGAAGGAATTTTTAAACATATTGGTCTAATGGCTATGACAAAATTAAGCATTGAGTGCCATGGCATTTAAATTCCAAAAAAAATAAAAAAATAGAAACACATGAAACCTTGGTTGATGTAATGTCATGCCACCAAGATGATGTGGTAAACAATATGGCATGTTTGAAAAAAAATTGGACACACAGCCCGCACAAACCGGAGCAACTCACTTAGAGGCTTGTGGTTCTGAGAGGGAACAATGCATGTTTGATGACGAACGGGAGATAGCTTCCTCTTACAGCCTTCAAATTTTTTCTACGTGTAATATGCACTAATACAACTGTCATGTCAATTTTTGGAAAATTTCAAGGGTCATTTGACCTTTTGTAGACATTTAATTGATTTTCTTGCCATTTAATGACCGTAATTCAAATTAGAACTAGATGTACATGCAACAGCCAACCATAACGATTTGAAATATCATATTTTTGTACTTGTGTGCGATTTAATTCCATGAGCAGTAAATTGGAAGGAATTTTCAAACATATTGGTCTAACGGCTATGACATAATGAAGCATGTTGGGTCATGGCATTTAAATTACAAAAAAATTAAAAAATCAGAAACACATGAAACCTTGGTTGATGTAATGTCATGCCACCAAGATGATGTGGTAAAAAAAATTGGCATGTTTGACGAAAGTTTGGACACAAACCCCCACAAACCGGAGCAACTCATTAGAAGGCTCGTGGTTTCGAGAGGGAACAATGCATGTTTGATGACGAATGGGAGATAGCTTCCTCTTGCGGCCTTCAAATTTTTTCAATATGTAACATGCACTAATACAACTGTCATGTCAAATTTTGGAAAATTTCAGGGGTCATTTGACCTTTTGAAGATATTTAAGTTATTTTCTAGCCATTTAATGGCTGTAATTCAAAATAGAACTACGTCTACATGCGACGGCTAACCATAACGGTTTGAAAAATCATATTTGTGTACTTGTGTGCGATTTAATTCCATGTGTAGTAAATTGGAAGAATTGTTTTTGAACATATTGTTCTAACGGCTATGACATAATTAAGCATGGAGTGCCATGGCATTTAAATTCCAAAAAATTAAAAAAATCAGAAACACATGAAACCTTGGTTGATGTAATGTCATGCCACCAAGATGATGTGGTAATAAAATTGGCATGTTTGACGAAAGTTTGGACACACACCCGTCACAAACTGTAGCAACTCACTAGAAGGCTCATGGTTCTGAGAGGGGACAATGCATGTTTGATGACGAACGGGAGATAGCTTCCTCTTACGGCCTTCAAAAAAATTTCTACGTGTAACGTGCAGTAATACAAATGTCATGTGAAAATTTGGAAAATTTCAGGGGTCATTTGACCTTTTGAAGGCATTTAAGTGATTTTCTAGCCATTTGATGGCCATAATTCAAATTTGAACTACATCTACATGCAATTGCTAACCATAACGGTTTGAAAAATCATACTTGTGTACTTGTGTGTGAGTTAATTCCATGTGCAGTAAATTAGAAGGAATTTTCAAACATATTGGTCTCACAACATGGACACATATGTATGCATGGAGTGTAATGGCATTTTAATTTCGAAAAAATAAAAAATGATTAGAAAAACATGAAACCTTGCTTGATGTAATGTCATGCCACCAAGATGATGTGGTAAAAAAATTGGACTGTTTGACAAAAGTTTGCACACACACCCCTCACAAACCGGAGCAACTCACTAGAATGCTAGTGGTTCCGAGAGGAACAATGCATGTTTGATGAGGAACCGGAGATAGCTTCCCCTTACGGGCTTCAATTTTTTTCTACGTTTAACGTGCACTAATACAACTGTCATGTGAATATTTGGAAAATTTCGGGGGTCATTTGACCTTTTAAAGACATTTAAGTGATTTTCTAGCCATTTAAGGACCGTAATTCAAATTTGAACTACATCTACATGCAACGCCTAACCATAATGGTTTGAAAAATCACATTTCTGTGTACTTGTGTGCGAGTTAAAAAATCTTTAGGCGATGTAAATATCTGTTGTTAAAAAAGAAAATGTAAAGATCTGGCAAGACATCCGCGCCCCACACGGTTGGCACTCTATTTCACGGCTGGAGGTTTGGAAGGTGAATGGCTAGGGTTATTAATCAGACACTGTTCTGTATTGGAAACCGTCACCTATTATGTTCACACACGGATTCTAATGCGGGAATCATGTGTAATTCAAACTACAGTACTCGTAAATTCCGGCGACCGGCGTGTGTACTGTTCTCGTCGATCGAGATTCTGGCCGCCATTAAATACTACCTTTCTCACGTCGTACCACATGCATTCTCATCTACATCCTCCCCTCGCTCGCCCTCTCTCTCTCTCTCTCTATCTCTCTCTCTATCTCTCTCTCTCTCTCTCTCTCAAAGCTCTGCCAT
>LR738709.1:207162287-207290006 GCA_902687465.1 Secale cereale | reverse complement strand
CCCAAGGACACTCAGTTGAAGAGCAGCGACGAGGAGGACCCCTACGCACCGCCGGACGAGGTTGCGCCGAACCCCCCAACTTTGGATTGGTTTTGGGGCCAGTACAATCTTTGTCTGTGGAAGTCATTGCCGCCGGCTGAGAAAGCCAGGCAGATGGCATTCAAGAAGGTGATGTCGAAGGAGGAAGCCAGGTAACAGGCGGCATGTGAAGCTCGTGATGCCGCCTTGAAAAAGGAGAAGGTGGATCTTTGGGGGTAGACGCGTCGTCGTGCAGAGGAGGCGTATGAAGAAGGGTACTTCGCGAGGAAGGTCAAAGGCGCTAGGCGCCTCATCGCTGCGTGGAGGTGGACCAATAAGCTCCAGCGTGCCACCGACGAGGAGCTTCGGTAGACGTCCAATGAAATGGCAATATTGTCCGTGCTCATCCGCCAGCAATAGGTAGATTGGTATGTCAAGCGCTGCGAGGCATAGGAGGCGGAGTACGGCCTCTGTGCTGGGAAGACGCTACGCATCAAGAGGGATTATTAGTTTTAGTATTTTTCGTTTTCAATTTTATGCATTGTACCTAGTAGTTAAATATCATCACGTATATGTGATGATATTATATATATTCTGTGATGAACTAATGAACACTTAATATATATATATATATACATATATATATATATATTATGAATTCCATTTTCTATCAGTTTCTGTATACTAATTTGAATCTAGTTGTTATCATCCACATATACAGAATGGAAAGCGTATATACACACATTGAAACAGAACATATAAGAACGGAAAACAGAGTACACACATTGAAACTGAGCAATTAACAGAGCAATACTATGATTGCAGTTAATACATAGCTATCCACATCGAAACGACTCAACAATATAAAACGCGCCCATGAGACCATGACCAGCAGCCCTTGCCTACGGTAGCTCTTGGCTCTGCGAGAACTCGTGCACGCGTTTGTCCAAGCGGTAGACATGCTTGTGGTACATCTGGAGCGCGATCTCCAGCTCCAAGTTGGCTATTTCATCGGAGATCACCATCTCGAGGATGCGATGACCATATTCCTCTACTATGCCTAGGTGGACACCTGGTCTAAGGAGGCGGTCGAGCCTACTGACCAGCGCGTTGGCTTCGAGCGGGCTGCGGACAAGGCGAACGACTCGACCCATGCGATGCAAGTAGGGCGCGCTCGGCCTCTGGTGCAAATAGGAAGATGAGGGCCTCTGCCCATTCATGGTGAGGAATGGGGGTACTGACGAGACGTGTACCCAGCTGCGACGCCATGTCGACAGCAGGCAAGCATCGATGGATCTGCTCCTGCTGTGCGGCGTGCCGCGCCTCCCGCTCTATGATGCTCCAACGGTCTCACCGAGCCGCACCCTATTGACAAGAACGCGCCTAGCTTGCTCTGCGGCGCGCCATCGACCATGTTGTGTGGCGAGCTGCAGCCTCTCGACGCTGTCATGCTTATCTTGATCCGCGGCGCTCGAGCGCCATGCGCCAAGGGTCTGCTCAGCCCTGGCGATGACGCGCATCACGGTATTGTCCATCGCGTTGCCGGGGAGCGCCTCGGCCTCGACGGGCCATGGCGCCTTCTCGTTTTCCTCATTGATGAGGTTGCTAATAAAGGCGGCGATTTGGAGGGTTGGGATGCTTGGGGAAAGGTGGATGTGCTACAGGCTGCGCTTGTTGCCTCCGTGCGTTGCGCGCCGCCTAGGTTTATGCACAATATCGCCGGGTGGCGGGAAACAGGTGAGAAAATGGCGGGAAATGGTGGCATGTTCATAAAATGCCATCAGTTAATGGAAACTTAGCATATAAGGAACATCGAGTTAGCACAAGAAGTAGATGATGATCAGACAAACACGGACGTCACTACGGAACCCGTCGGTGATGAATTCATCAATCGCAAACAGTTGTATACTCGCAAGCGTTTGCCCACAACACACACGGCTTATTCCATCACAAACAGGTCGGATGGATCAACTGTATGCCATATATCGCACATTGTGAAAAAGTAATGCAGAATACCTTCTGTAACATGTGTTAAAAAAATAAAAAACAAGGACCTCGAGGTTAATTTAACTAATGGGATGGATAATATAGGTCATTTAGTTTGACCTCAATGATCCATCCCTTTAGATAATTTAACATCAACACAACTTCCCATCCAGTCACCCATCTGATGGCTGCTCCAGCCTGAGCACAGCTAACTTGAGAGTTCTCTTAGATGAGCTATTGGTGGAATAGCTAGTCCTCGATGATATAGGATGCCTCTTCGCATCCTTATGGCGTACCGGGATGATTGCCGGTCGCCCAATGGCCAATAGATGTTGTCTAGACAGAGCATATCACATACGTCTTATTAGAAGCAATTGTCTTTGTTATTATCGGTATTCGCACACATTTCTGTTTACATACCTGTTTGCCGCGTATCGCACACATCCTGTTGAATTGACCCGTTTCTGTTCTCTTGGCTCAAAGCAAACAATTCATCCAAGTGAAACATATGCCATATATCGCACACACCTTGGTCCACTTGACCATTTCTTTTGTGTTGGCTAATCACAAACAGTTCATCCGAGTGAACCGTATGTTGTATATCGCACACACCTTCATCTAGCTGCTTGTTTCTGTTCTTCTTCTTCATCGCAAACAGTTCATTGAACTTAACCGTATGCCCTTCATCGCACACGTAACTAAAATCTGAACCGTGTTTGATGCATCCATCATCGCAAACATTTTGCACCTTTTTGACGGGTTTTTTACATCACCGTTTGCGATTATTACATCGCATACAGTTTTGTCGAAGGGTCTCTGATCGTAGTGTCGCGTTAGCAGCATCCTGCAGTAGTGATGCATTGTGAACTAACCCTCACTTAGTGTGGGGATTTTTGGTTCGAAAGCACGGTGCTACATCAAAGTTGTTCCATTGTGTATTCAAACACACCTCTCCATACTTATGTTTGGGCCACACGCATGAAGTGGTTGTCTTCGGGGACTAGCTACTTGCGTGATTATTGGCGAGCTAGCCCATCTTCGGGGTCGCATGGACGACCATCACTTTGACCAACAACAAAGAGAGAGGTTGTATGACCAAGGTGGATTATTCTCGGTCTGTTTTATGATCCATCTTGGTGGGATGCCTCTCTGTCCCACCGACTGAAAGTGGTTGTGTGTGGGGGGTGGGGACGGCTACTTCTCACTTTGCTAGGTGAACCTCTGGGGGGCATGCATTCATAGATTAGAATTCCCTTCCCGCCAACACAAGGTGGGGGGAAGCAATACGATGCGCTTTGCGAGATAGGTGCCACATCGAAGTTGCATTTGGTATTTGAACATAAAACCACCCATTTCATACATATATTCCACATGCAAGTGCGTTCATGTTCTTACCCTCTCCGGCATCATTTTTTCGCAAAATTTATGAACATTAGACAAGTAAGATGACACAACCAACATGGTTCACTCACACTAACCATGTGCCATGCCGGTGCCCTTGTCACGCACATCCGTACAATACATTGGGCTCCACGAGGCTTCCGCTCTCAAAAATATTGACCCGCCTACAGCTCTTTCCTGTTTGATAACACACAATTATATGTTTCGACCCCGTGTGTTGGTTCTTGTTCTCGCTCTCGCCTGCATAGCTCGAAAATATCTACCCATCTCGAGGGTTTTGACATTTCATAACACATGGTTGTTATTACTAGACCGTGTGCGATACACCATCATCTAAATTTTCAATAACCCCAGCATTTCACTCCCGCGTAGTAAAAAATTTAGTAGCCGCGTCATTTCCTCAAACACGCCCCTGCCCCCCTCCACACACACACACACACACAAACCTCCTCGGGCGTGCGTGCACACACAACCCCCGTCCCTCGCTCAAAATCCTAGCAAGGTCGCCGCCGCCGCAAGGCCTACATCGTCAACATCTGCTGGTTTGACCGTGCAGCGTACCCACCGATCTCCATACCCAGGCCGCCCTGAGTTTCTTAGATGATGCATGACAAACGCCCCCTTTCCCATAGATCCCCATCCCCATCCCCAGAGCGTCGCCGAGGAAGCTGGCGACCAATACTGGCCCCAGGCACTAAATCAGAGGGTAGAGTATGCGGGTATGTCGCGGATGCCGGCTACGACATCGAGGTGATCGATAGCGACAGCCTAACACAGGCTATGTCACAGGTTAAGTGGCACACCCCCAACCCCTCGTGTTCAACCACCGTCGATCTCATCCTTGGCCCCGTTGCTGATCTCCTCTGGCTCGCTGTCAAGAATTTGCCATCCTACATCGCCATCGAGCCCCTTTTGTCATTTCTGAAGGACACGTTCTGCGACACTGGCTTGGGATCCTCAACTTCCAAGTCAGACCTCATCGATGGCAACCACGAGGAGGGCACCCTCTCCGGCTCTTCCAATGGGAAAGAGCCCATCTGCTCTTCCAAGGGGAAAGAGCCCATCTACGACATCAGGGAGGGCACCCTATAGTCGTGCTCTTCCAAGGGGAAGGAGCCCATCAGCGACAACATGGAGCGCATCCAGGGTCCGTGCTCTTCCCACGGGAATGAGCCCATTGGTAACAAGTGAGGAAACCCATGATGTGTTTTGCCGTGCCTCTTCACAGGGGGGAACCCATGATTTGTTTTTTCGAGTCCCTTTTGTAGTGTAGTGAGAATATATTCAGTTTTAATTGCTATATTTGGTTGTTTGCACTATGCATTGTTTATTTTAGTTGTTCATAATGTGATGCTCTATATGTGCAATTATTTACTGTGAACTACATTTCATCAATCCAGTTTTAAACATACCGATAGGAATGCATATATTTGCTTCCTGTTAAGCCTGTTATAGCTATCATATGCCTCTTTTAAAGTTTTTTATTGTTCGATTGTTTGTAGTTAGCATATGTCCGGTTTCAACTGATATCTGTAGTTGTTCGTAGTATGCCTTGTTTATTCCAGTTATTCACAACGTGATGTTCTATATGTGCAAGAATGAATTATGTGGTTCAATTCATCAATACCAGTTTCAACAATACCACTATGAATGACTACATTTGGTTGCTGCATCTTGTAGTTAACACGCCTTTCCATTTTTATTTAACAATAACCAGTGTACTTTGACTGCACAATACCAGTTTGAATGCCTATGTTTGCTTGTTGTTAAATGTTAGGCATGTTGCAGTTGACACACATTTCCACTTGTTTTGATTTACTAGCATGCTTAAAACTGCACACTCAAGCTATCTATTGGTGATTATTTTGTCTGCCATGGATACGTTTGGTTGATGTTTAGCCTGTTGTGATTAACATGCATCTCAAGGTACCTACACAGAACAATTTTGGGAACGACTGATGTTTTCCATCGAGGTTAGTTTCATCCCATGGCTTATATATACTCCGTGTACAGGATATCGGTAGCTGGTATCGTATAGGCCGGGGCTGATAAGGGACCAATCGGTGAATCGTACTTTTAACTGAATATATCTGTAACTGATTTATCATTAGGTTAACTAGGGTCATATGTAATATATCTGAGGCTACATAGCAACGTGCACTATACTTAACAACAAGGAAGAGTGTTACCTTAATGTTCTGATGATGTCTAGATATACGTAGAAGGACAGCAGCAGCAACAACAACAACAACAACAACAACAACACAGCCCTGTTTGGATACTCGACTTAGCTAGAGGTTCGATTTAGTTTCTAGCTCGTGGCTAACCCTGAACTAACTCCATCCAAAGAGGTGTTTGGATGACAGGGTTAGATTGATAATAAATGCACTAGGAGAACTAGCTCCAATTAGCACCTCTTGGGTGGGATAGTTTTTTGGGTGGGTTAGATGCAACTAGCTCAAACTAGCCCTCATGTTTGTATATACTTTAGGGCTATTTGAGCCCGAACTAGCTCAAACTAACTCTAACCCATGGATACAGCAGTAGTTAATCAACCAATAATTTGTAAAAATGCAATAAACTCCTTTCGGCCCATAATATAAGATGTTAATTCATCTAATATGTGAGTATATTGGATGTTATAAGATATTATAAAAGAGTGTTTTACTACATCATTGTGCAATTGATGTTTAGCTTCTAATATTAATTTGGTGCTTTTTAGGTACATATGTCATTGGTAAAGATCTATGCTTCGACCCTTTCTGCGTATGGGGTAATGAGATATTGATGAACCAACATCAAGCGAGGAAGCTGATAAAGATTGTTAGTAAAATCTGCCAAAAGATGGCAATTAAACTATTTGTTTACACTTTACCCAAGACAATATTGAACTGCAGGATGGCAAGTAAGAACTATGCAGCCTTCTTTTTACTGCCCATAATGAGTTGGGCTAGATGAAATGTCTGAATCTTTTTCCTTTGCAGTGGTTCCCAAAGCAGTTTACTTAAGATTACCTCTCAAACTACTTGATTGGTGGGCATGCAAAGGTTAAAGTATTTCTACCAGAACACGATGATTATCTAGATGTTTTCATGAAGACCGTGAAGGATGGCTAGTCGGACATCACAAGGGGTTAGACTAGAGTCGTGTGTGCCTTCTGCATGGAGGAGGGCACAATATGGGCATTCCGCTTCACCTTGTTCAGCAACTAGAATGTATTTTCGCCTCATTTTTTACTATCTTTAATAGTACAAGTATACAACTTTGGTTCATCATTCTTTATTTGGTTCTTATGTAATTCTTGAACATATGTACCTATGAATCGAATAATGCATTGGTTGTTTGAACCTGATGGATATGAATAAAGTTATAGCATACATTCAAATTCAAATCGAGTACAATTTGAAATAGCAGCAACTAAATTATGGTGAAATTACGCTCTCCAGGTCGTTACGGCACACACGGTCGGTAAAACACAAATGTTTGCGATATACACCATAATACGACATGGCTCACATAGAGGAAACGTGTGCAAGAATGCACACAGTTGCTGTTTGCAAAGCGTGTGTGATATCAAACAATATCACAAATGGTGCGGGCAAACTACCCGTTTGTGATAGTTTTTGATCGGTATGAACATGTTTGTAATTTGGAATGTGACGGGATGCAGGCTCAAAATTTATTGACGGTTCTATAATTTCTAAGTGCGGCATTATTCACGAACGGCGTAACGTGGGCACGCTTTCTCGGTCGTGTACGTGCCTTTTGCACCATAGGGTACACCGCAATAGGCAATGTCAGCACACGCCTTGTTCCAACAATCGTGTGCGCTCGTTATTACCATCACGCACGCTTCTTTTAATTACAATGTGTACCCGTCTAGCGCACACACATTGATCTATCTATCTGTTTCTGTTTGTTGTGGCTAATCGCAAAAAGTTCATCTGCGTGAAGTGTATGCCGTCAATCACAAACATGTTGATCTGGCTGACCATTTCTGTTGTGTTGCCTAATCGCAAACTCTTAATCCTTATGAAGCTTATGCCCTCAATCGCACACACCTTCATCTGGCTGCCTGTTTCTGTTGTTTAGCCTCATCACAAAAAGTTTATCCAAGTGAACTATATGCCGTATATCGCACACGCCTTCATCTGGCTGCTCGTTTCTGTTCTTCTTCCTCATCGCAAACAGTTAATTGAACTGAACCGTATGCCCCCATCGCACAAGCAACTAAAATCTGAACCGTGTTTGATAAATCCTTCATCTCAAATGTTTTGCATCTTTTTTGACCATTTTTTTACATCACCATTTGTGATTAATGCATCGCACACAATTTTGTCAAAGGGTCTCTGATCATAGTGTCACATTAGCAGCATCTTGTAGTAGTGAATATATGAAAATGACAAGATAGGAGACTCTCTATCATGAAGAACAAGGTGCTACTTTGAAGCACAAGTGTGGAAACGTACAGTAACATTGTCCCTTCTCTCTCTTTCTCTCATTTTTCTTTCCTTTTTTCTCTTTTTTTCTTTTTCTTTTTCTTTTTGGGCACTTTGGCCTCTTTTTTTATTGGAATCACTTGGCCCTTTTTTATATACCTCACATGGGACAATGCTCTAATAATGATGATCATCACACTTTTATTAACTTACAACTCAAAGTGAAAACTCATAATGACGGAACGGTGAAGTTACATGGCAATATATCTCGGAATGGCTATGAAAATGCCATAATAGGTAGGTATGGTGGCTGTTTTAAGGAAAAGGTATAGGGTGGGTTTAATGCACCGATGAAACTTGCATGGTACTAGGGTGGCTAGAAAAGGTGGAAGGGTGAGAGTGCACATAATCCATGGACTCAGCATTAGTCATAAAGAACTCACATACTTATTGCAAAAGGTTTTTAAGCCCTCGAAGCAAAGTACTACTATGCATGCTCCTAGGGGAGAGGTTGGTAGGAGTTAACCATCGCGCGCTCCTGACTTTCACACAAAGGAAGACTATCAAGGATAAATTGTGCTGCAACTTCATCGCATAATAGGAAGACTCTACGTGCATGCTACGGGAATCACGAACCTTAACACAATTATTTTTACTATTCCACAATTTACTACTGGCATGACTCTAATATTACCATCTTGAAACCTCAAAACAAATGCAAGGAACCAAACTTCTAATATATTCAATGACCTTTATGAAAGTTTTTATTATATCCCTCTTGAATACCCATCATATTAGGACTAATTTCATAACCTAAGAAAATTACCATGTTGTTTAGAAGACTCTCAAAATAATATACGTGAAGCATGAGAGTTCATCTATTTCTTCAAAATAACATCACCATCGTACTAAAAAATATATAAGTGAAGCACTAGAGCAACTGCCCAGCTCAAAAGATATAAGTGAAGCAAAAAGAGTATTCTAATAATGTAATGACCAAACCTCGAAGGATTTGAGCCTCTGTGCTTACCGTGCTAGTCCCTGGATCGAACTCGCTATAACACACAGTATCGATGAATACCAGAATACAAGTGCATCATTTATTACAACGTATATGATCCAAAGTATATAAAATAAAACTATCAGCATAGCTCATGGCTAGCTCTTATTCAATCACACAACGGAAAGTAGCAGAAAATAACGATGAGTCCCATCATAGCCCAACTGGCGATGCTGAGTGCAGACTCGCGACCCTAACGGTACCTTACTCCTCGTCTGAAAATCCTGCAACATGAGACGTTGCAGCCGTATAGGTCAATACATTGAATGTATTGGCAAGTTACACGGGAGAAGCAATAAAGCAGACCTACATGTATATGCATAGAACAATAAAGGAAGGCTTGGGGTTTATTTTGCGGAAAGCTGATTTTATTCTCATAACTACCTAATAAATAGTCAAATTTTCACTTAGTTCTTTTATTACTACAATTAAATGCACAAGGTTGAGTTGGCAAAACCAACTCCAACCTACCCATTTATTAAGTTGCCCACACATATTATTAAGTGTCACATCTGTCAAGATCATCCAACAACTGTAATGGCCTAGTGGCTCAAAATGTCCATAACCAGTGGCACGGCTAATCATGATTAGTTTTTAATACTCTGTAGAATTTTGTACGCTTTAACCACAGGACCCAATCCAAAGACCGAGACGAAGTCTTTCAGAAGAGGTTCCCTTAACAACCTGACGGCCACATCCCACCTATATAAGCTTTATCTGTCGACACTGTCTGGGCCAAGGGTTCCAACAACTGATCAACTAAGCCAAAGGTTATTTAGCCAGTGGCCGCACATGGAAGCTACTAGTCACTAAGTCTGTCTGATCTTTTTGAACCTGGGCGGCATTCCACTTAGGGTGCACTCTCATGGGAGCATGGACTTAGAAAAGGTGCAAGACCCCATGATGCCTTCCATCAACACCAAGCAATACCACTTCCGCCCAGAGGTGAAATTAAGTCATTTGTTACTACTCAATTTGTGAAATATATATAATCCTCACATAAGCTCAATTTATACAGGAACCAACCCTGTCTACTAGCATAGCAAAACTATACCTACCACGATTTGCAAAGACGGGAGATAGCTCAACAATATAGCTCAAAATATAATAATCCTATAATGCATAAATTTTATAGTGTGATATAACCCACAATGCATAGAAAACCAATAGGTAAAGGATGATCAATATGTAACTTGCCTTGGTTCCGGGTCAAAAAGTCACACTCCTGACAATAGCTCGCGTCGCACTCCGGACAATCTACACGTTTCACACAATATAACAACTCAATCACCGAAACTCCAATAAAACCAAAATAAAGCCAAAAGCAAGAAAATCATTTTTAAATTCAACAACAGAAGGAAAACAACATGCACAGAACAACTACATATCACTACGATCACAACGCAAAAAGAATCACTCGATTCCGACACACGGTTTAAAAGATACGGCCTCCGGAAGATTTAATTCAAATTCAAACAAATTCAAATTTGAACAGTGCAAACATGTGCAAAATTGGTACTGTGATACAGAACTGATTTTTGTGAGTGCACAGGAAAAATAATCAACTAATTTGGATACATACACTAAAATATATAGCTATTTGAATTTCTAAGACAAAACTAAGAAAAGGACAAAAGCAACAGAAAACAGGTGGTTCCTGTAAATACAACAGTGCGAACTCCTGTAGCGGGGACGCCACGTGTCGGCACGCAACTAGTCGGAGGTGTGTGGCTCACCACGCGACAAAAGCAAGGGCAACGGCGGCCGGGCATCGGCGGCAGGGCTTCTCCGGTGGCTCCCCGGCGAAGGTGATGGTACGGGCGGATGCGGCGGTAAGTGGCGGAGGTGGTGGTGAAGTCGGACGGCGCGAGGTGGATTGTAACGGCGGCGGTGAGCTCATGAACACAAGGGTGCTTCCGCGGCGTCGGATGAGCTCGTTCCCATCGATTGGCTGCCCTTCCGGCGACGAGGCAATGTCAGTGAGGTGCGCAGATGAGAGGGGAATCGAAAGAAGCAGTCAGAGGGGCTCGGAAGGTTCTTACGGCGACGGGAAGAGGCGGTGAACGGCGGGGCTCCAGACGAGATCCAAACGCTCTAACCAGAGCGTGCGGTGGTGGAAGAGATTGGGGAAGGGGATGTGGGGCTTCCTCGATGGCTTTTTCTCGCGCGAGACATCTCTGGTTCGCACGGGGTCCACCCATGCCAGAGATCGATCCAGACTCGGCTCGGCTGGGCGCGTGCTTCGCGTGGGTTGGGCGCATGGTGTGGGCCCGATGTCAGCAGCTAGGGCGACAGGTTGGGCGCACGGTGTGGCTTCGCGTGGGGTGGGCTAGGCCACTGGCAAGGTGAGGCGCTGGGCCGCCTGGCTGTGGCTTGCTGGCCGCTGGCTAGCTTCCATTTTTTTAATAAAGCCAGTAGCAGAAGAGAAAAAACACAAAATAAAATCAAAACAAAAATACCTAGACAACCAGTAAAAATAGCCCTACAACTATAAACTACAGGAACACTAGTTCCAACACTAATGCAATTTTGTAAAAATCATTTTGATGCAATTGGTCACTCAAACAGCAAATAAAAACACAAATAAAATACTTTTGAGAACTTGAAAAATACCAAAACATAGCAGATGGACTCGAAAATAATATTTTGGACATTATGAACATTTTTAAAGATACGGGAGAAGTCATGTTATCTCCACTCCAATAATTGCATTTAGTTGCATAATGATCCAAATATTCAAAAATAGCAAATAATGCAATGCATATGAATGATCTAATAACATCCTAATTTAGTAAAATTGGGATGTTACAAACCTACCCCCTAAAGATGAATCTCGCCCTCGAGATTCGGGTTGGCTAGGAAATAGGTGTGGGTGCTCCTGCCTGAGATATTCCTCTCATTCCCAGGTAGCTTCTTCCTGTGTATAATGATCCCACTGAACCTTGCATAACTTAATTGTCTTGATGCACTCTCTCTGTTGTCTCCAGAATCTTAACTGGCTTCTCTTCATATGTCAAATCACTCTCCAACTGAATTGCATCAAGTGGCACTATGTCCCTCAATGGAACATCCATCATCTCTGCGTGGCACTTCTTCAACTGAGATACATGAAACACATTATGAACTCCAGACGAAGATTCTAGCAACTCCAGCTGATAAGCTACTTCTCCTTTACGCTCCAATATCATGTAAGGCCAAACAAAATGTGGTGCTAACTTACCCTTAATTCCAAACCTCTTAATTCCACGAAGTGGTGAAACTCGAAGATATGCACTGTCTCCTACCTCATATGTCACCTCCTTGCGCTTTGCATCTGCATAACTCTTCTGCCTAGACTGAGCTATCTTTAGCCTATCATGAATTAGCTTGACCTTCCTCTCAGCATCTCTGATCAAGTCTGGTCCAAAGAACTGATGCTCTCCAACCTCATTCCACATCAACGGTGTCCTGCATTTTCTGCCATACAATACCTCAAATGGTGCCATCTTCAGACTAGCCTGATAACTGTTATTATATGAGAACTCTGCATAAGGTAAATTATCATCTCAACTGGAACCATAGTCCAAAACAAAAGGTCTCAACATATCCTCCAAAATCTAATTTACCCTCTTTGTCTGCCCATCAGTCTATAGATGGCAAGATGTACTGAACTCCAGCCTGGTGCCCAAGGATTCATGCAACTGACGCCAAAATTTAGATGTGAACTGAGTACCTCTATCAGACACTACCTTCCTTGGCACTCCATGCACACAAACAATTTTGGACATATAGACTTTAGCTTGCTGAGCACTAGTATAAGTAGTCTTTACCAGAATGAAGTGAGGAACTTTAGTCAAGCGATCAACAATTACCCAAATAAATCATAACCTAACCGAGTCCTGGGTAAACCTGTAATGAAATCCATACCAATCTGATCCCATTTCCACTCAGGTATAGGCAATGGCTATAACAAACCTGCTAGCCTCTAATGTTCTGCTTTAACTCTCTCGCACACATCACATGTTGCAATATATCCAGCAATTTCCCTCTTCAGGCTAGGCCACCAATATCTTTCCCTCAAGTCCAAATACATCTTAGTATTAGTTGGGTGAATAGAATAAGGTGAATCATGCGCCTCCTGAAGAATCAACTTCCTGATGTCTACATCTTGCGGTACACAACTACGCTTCTCAAACCATATGGTCCCATGTTCATCCTCATGGAAACCTTCTACCTTACCTTCAGTCATATTCTCTTTTATTGCAGCAATCTCTTTGTCACCCTTTTGAGCTTCCCTGA
Organism: Secale cereale; assembly: GCA_902687465.1. Lineage (NCBI taxonomy): Eukaryota > Viridiplantae > Streptophyta > Magnoliopsida > Poales > Poaceae > Secale > Secale cereale. The sequence continues at coordinate 207,276,824 of LR738709.1, read as the reverse complement.
TATTATCAAGCAAAGTAGGCTTTACCTCAAGTGTTGCCAAATAACCCTTAGGAACCATCTCCAACCTGAGATTCCTGAACTGATCACATAACTCTTGTGGCATATCATTAATATCAACTGCATTAACATGGCTCCTACGACTCAATGCATCAGCAACAACATTAGCCTTACCAGGACGATACTGCACATTCAAATCATAATCCTTAATAAGCTCCAACCATCTCCTTTTCCTAATGTTCAAATCCTTCTGACTAAAAATATACTTCAAGCTCTTATGATCAGTAAATATATCACAATGATTACCAATAAGATATTGCCTCCAAGTTTTCAATGCATGCACAACTGATGCTAACTCCAAATCATGTGTGGGATAATTATGCTCATGATTCTTAAGCTGACCTGAAGCATATGAAACAACTTTACCTTCCTGCATCAAAACACTCTCAAGTCCCTGACGAGAAGCATCACAAATATACCTAGAAGTCCTTATGTATATCAGGCAGAATTAAGACTGGTGCCGTTACCAAATGTTGCTTCAATTCCTGAAAGTTGGCTTCACATTCATCAGTCCAAACAAATCTCTTCTCCTTCTTCAACAATTCAGTCATAGGCTTTGCAATCTTGGAAAAGTTCTCAATAAACCTTCTGTAATAACCTGCAAGACCCAAGAAGCTGCGAATCTCCCCAACTGTTGTGGGTGTCTCCCACTCTATAACTGCATCAACCTTAGATGGATCAATTGCAACTCCATTACCTGACATAACATGTCCAAGGAATGCTACCTCATCCAGCCAAAAATCACATTTGTTGAACTTGGCATGCAACTGATGTTCCCTCAGCTTCTCCATCACCAAACGCAGATGTACCTCATGCTCTTGCTTATTCTTGGAGAACACCAATATATCATCAATGAAAACAACCACAAATTTATCCAAGAACTCCATAAACACCTTGTTCATCATATTCATGAAGTATGCAGGAGCGTTAGTCAATCCAAATGACATAACAGTATATTCATACAACCCATACCTTGTAGTAAAAGCAGTCTTTGGGATATCTTGCTCACAAATCTTTAATTGATGATAACCAGAACAAAGATCAATCTTAGAAAACATAGTATCTCCCTCCAACTGGTCAAATAGATCATTTATCATAGGAAAGGGATACTTATTCTTAATGGTTAGCTCATTCAGAGAACGATAATCAACACACATCCTCAAGGTCCTATCCTTCTTTTCCACAAACAAAACTGGAGCTCCCCACGGTGATGAACTTGGGTGAATAAAGCCTTGTTCCAGCAATTCCCTTATCTGCTTCTTCAATTCCTCCAACTCCAGAGGAGGCATTCTATACGGTCTCTTTGCAATAGGTCCAGTGCCTAGTATTAAATCAATAAGAAACTCAATATCTCTATCTGGTGGCATACCTGGCAAATCCTCTGGAAACACATCTGGGTAGTCCCTCACAACTAGCACATCTTCCAGACTACCCCCCTTAAGAGAGTTCACCTGCACCTGATTATGCTTATACTTACATACATATCGGATCCTCGTACCTCCGGGTGCACTGAGAGTAATATATCGACTGTCACAATCAATAAGACCTTTATATTTAGTCAACCAGTCCATACCCAAAATAATATCTAGACCTTGCGACATCAATATAGTCAAATCTGTAGGAAATTCATGCTTCCCAATAGACAGGTTCAACTGGTGACAACCCACACATGCCATCATCTCAGTTCCTGAAGAACTCACTCGAATAGGCATATTAGGTGTTTTTGTTGGCAATCCATGTTTATCAACAAATACCCTCGAAATAAATGAATGTGATGCACCAGTATCAAAAAGAACAAGTGCAGGTATCGAATTGATCAAAAACTTACCAATCACTGCATCAGGTTCATTGTAGACCTCTTCCACATTAACATGGTTGACATGACCCTTCTGGAAGGGGTTCGACTTGCTGGACCCTAAGTTCTTTGCCCCCGGGCAATCTCTCGGATAGTGCCCCATAGCCTTACACCTGAAACACTGCACCTGACTCAAATCCCTTGGCGCATGTGTAACCTGGTGGTTCTGGTCATTGTTCACTCCATTTCTATTGCCCTTACCATTACCATTACCATTACATGTGCAATTGCCATTGTTATTCTTGTGCCCATTGTGATGATGTTGGTCATTATGGTTGTGTCCATTTCCTCCATGATGATTATGTCCATTACCTCCATGATGATGATGGTGTCCATTACCTCCATTACCCTTATATGAAGTGTGTGGCTTCTGCTGTGGGCCCTGAATTATACCTGTTATTATTATTGTACTTCCTCTTGCGATTCTGTATGGCTTGATGCTTCCCCTCTAGCAAAATAGCCTTATCAATCAGATCTTGAAAATTATCAAAAGTAGCCACTATCAACTGAATGCTCAACTCATCATTCAGGTCGTCCAAGAATTTATCCTGCCTAGCTGCATCAGTGTTAACATCATTAGGAGCATAACATGCAAGATTATTAAATTCACCCACATACGCATTAACTGTGTGTCGTCCCTAACGCAAACTATGGAACTCCTTCTTTTTCAGACTAATAGCACCAACAGACACATGTGCAGCACGAAAAGCAGTCTAAAACTATGGCTAAGTGATAGTAGCAATGGGATAAGAAACCAAGTACTTGAACCACCAAGTTGCGGCATGACCCTCCAACAAATGTGAGGCAAACCTCACACTCCTGCATCTGTGCATCCAACCGTCTCCAGGTTCCTAGTGACTGCACCCGAGCCAATCGTCAACCACAATAGGTTCAGGGGAACTGGAGAACCTCTGAGGATTCAACCTCAAGAACCTGTTAAGCATATCCATGGGTGGCGGGTTGTTGTTGTTGTTGTTGTTCTGGTTGTTCTGGTTCTGCACAAGCAACTGGATCAACTGCGTCTTCCCCTGAAGCAATTGTTGCATGTATGACAGTATGGCACTGTCATTGTTGTCTCCTCCTGCAGCATTGCGCCTATTATCATGCCTCGGCGGCATCTGGTGGGAAAGCATAGAAGAGTTATAGATATAATAGGGCCAAAAGCTATATATATATATATATATTCTACCCATATGCATATATGATCAAGGCAACAAAACACAACAACGAATAACACCAACAAACAGTCAAACAAGCAAAATAATATAGTATTATATATATGTATATATAGTAGAATAATTTCGATGAGGTAAAATTTAGCAAACAAGCTACCAATCAAGCAAAAAATCTAGTATCTTCATACCACGAAAGTGGACATGATCAGATACACTAACGTGATAACTTTGCAATATAAAACAAGCATAAATGGTGGTCCCAGCACTTGTTCCTACTTAACTGTTCAAGATACTTGAGGGGGTGAACTAATAAACAGTAAAAAAGTATAACTAACATATAAGATAATTTTCACTCCTATGGCTTTTCTAATCTATTTTATAGGGTCACGTCCTACACCCAACACACTGGCTCTGATACCATCTGTAATGACCAAACCTCGAAGGATTTGAGTCTCTGTGCTTACCGTGCTAGTCACTAGATCGAACTCGCTAGCACAAACAGTATAGATGAATACCACAATACAAGTGCATCATTTATTACAATGTATGATCCAGAATATATAAAATAAAACAATCTGCATAGCTCATGGCTAACTCTTATTCAATCACACAGCGGGAAGTAGCAGAAAATAACGATGGGTCCCATCATAGCCCAACTAGCGATGCTGAGTGCAAACTCGCGACCCTAACGGTACCTTACTCCTCGTCTGAAAATCCTGCAACATGAGACGTTGCAGCCGTATAGGTCAATACATTGAATGTATTGGCAAGTTACACAGGAGAAGCAATAAAGCAGACCTACATGTATATGCATAGAACAACAAAGGAAGGCTTGGGAGTTTATTTTGCGAAAAGATGATTTTATCCTCGTAACTACCTAATAAATAGTCAATTTTTTATTTAGTTCTTTTATTAATACAATTAAATGCACAAGGTTGAGCTGACAAAATCAACTCCAACCTACCCATTTATTAAGTTGCCCACAAATATTATTTAGGGTCACATCTGTCAAGATCATCCAACAACTGTAATGGCCTAGTGGCTCGAAATGTCCGTAACCGGGGACACGCCTAATCATGATTAGTTTTTAATACTCTGCAGAGTTTTGTACGCTTTACCCACTCGACCCAATTTGAAGATTGAGACGAAGTCTTTCAAAAGAGGTTCCCTTAACCACCTGATGGCCACGTCCCACCTATGTAAGCTACATCTGTCGACACTGTCTGGGCCAAGGGTTCCAACAACTGATCAACTAAGCCAGAGCCCATTTAGCCAGTGGCCGCACATGGAAGCTACTAGTCACTAAGTCTGTCTGATATTTTTGAACCTGGGCGGGATTCCACTTAGGTTGCACTCTCATGGTCGCATGGCCTTTGAAAAGGTGCAAGACCCCATGATGCCTTCCCTCAACACCAAGCAATACTACATCCGCCCAGAGGTGAAATTAAGTCCTTAGTTACTACTCAATTTGTTAAATATATATAATCCTCACATAAGCTCAATGTATACAGGAACCGACCCCGTCTATGAGCATAGCAAAACTATACCTACCACGATTTGCAAAGACGTGAGATAGCTCAATAATATAGCTCAAATATAATAATCCTATAATGCATAAATTTTATAGTGTGGTATAACCCACAATGCCTAGAAAACCGATAGGTAAAGGATGGTCAACATGTAACTTGCCTTGGTTCTGGTTCAAAATTTCACAGCCCGACAATAGCTCGCGTTGCACTCCGGATAATCTACACGTTCCACACAATGTAACAACTCAATCACCGAAACTCCAATAAAACCAAAATAAAGCCAACAACAATAAAATAATTTTTAAATTCAACAACAGTAGCGAAAAACATGCACATATCACCTACATATCACTATGATCACAATGCAAAAAGCATCACTCGATTCCGACACACGGTTTAAGAGATACGGCCTTCGGAAGATTTAATTCGAATTAAAACCAATTCAAATTTGAACAGTGCAAACATGTGCAAAATTGGTGATGTGATAAAGAGCTGAATTTTGTGAGTGCACACGAAAAAGAATCAGCTAATTTGGATACATACACTAAAAGATATAGCTATTTGAATTTCTAAGACAAAACTAAGAAAAGGACAAAAGCAACAGAAAACATCTGGTTCCTGTAGCTACCACTGTGCGAACTCCTATAGCGGGGTGCCATGTATCGGCACATGACTGTTTGGAGGCGTGTGGCTCACCACGCAACAAAATCAACGGTGGCGACGGTCGGGCGGATGCGGTGGGGCTTCTTCGGTGGCTCCCCAGCGAAGGTGATGGTACGGGCGGGTGCGGCGATGAGTGACGGAGGTGGTGTTGAAGTCTGACGGCGGCGAGGCGGCCTGTAGCGGCGGCGGTGAGCTCGTGAACGTGGCGGTGAGATCGTGAACGCGGCGGTGCTCCGACGGTGGCGCTCCGACGGCGGCGGACGAGCTCGTTCCCGTCGATTGGCTATGCTTCCAGTGGCGAGGCGATGTCAGGGAGGTGCGCAGATGAGAGGAGAATCAAAAGAGGCAGTCATAGGAGCTCGGAAGGTTCTTACGGCAACGGGAGGAGGCGGTGAAAGGCGGTGGACGGTGAGGCTCCAGACGAGATCCAAAGGCTCTAACCAGAGCATGCGGCGGTGGAAGAGATCGGGGAAGGGGATGCGGGGCTTCTTCGTGGGCTTTTGCTTGCGCGAGACATCTCTAGTTCGTACGGGATCGACCCATGCCAGAGATCGATCCGGACTCGGCTCGGCTGGGCCCGCGGTCCGACCGGAGGAAGGGGACGAGCAGGGGTGTGGTGCGGGTCGGGCACATGGTGTGGGCCCGCTATTAACCGGTGGGGCGACGGGTCGGGCGGTGCGGTCTGGCGCGGGTCGGGCGCGTGGTGCGCCTTCGCGTGGGGTGGGCTGGGCCGCTGGCAAGGTGTGCTGCTGGGCCGCCTCGCTGTGGCTGGCCGGCTGTTGGCTGGCTTCCGTTTTTTTATAAAGCCAGTAGTAGAAGTAGGAATAAATAAAATAAAATAAACACAAAATAAAATCAAAATAAAGATACCTAGACAACCAGTAAAAATAGCCCTACAACTATAAACTACAGGAACACTAGTTCCAACACTAATGCAATTTTGTAAAAATTATTTTGATGCAATTGGTCACTCAAACAGCAAATAAAATACTTTTGAGAACTTGAAAAATACCAAAACATAGCAGATGCACCGGAAAATAATATTCTGGACATTATGAACATTTTTAAAGATAGGGGAGAAGTCATGTTCACTTCAATAATTGCCTTTAGTTGCATAATGATCCAAATATTCAAAAATAGCAAATGATGCAATAAAAAAATATGAGATGCATATGAATGATCTAATAACATCCTAATTTAGTAAAATTGGGTTGTTACAAATAAATTCACGATTAATTTGTCCCCCTCTCAAAAGATGTGTACAACAAGGATGATTGTGGCAAACTAAAAAGCAAATACTCAAATAATACAAGACGCTCCAAGCAAAACACATATCATGCAGTGAATAAAATTATAGCCTCAAGTTAAATACCGATAGATTTAAGACAAAAGAGGGGATGCCATCCGGGGCATCCCCAAGCTTAGATGCTAGGTTGTCCTTGAATATTACCTTGGGGTGCCTTGGGCATCTCCAATCTTAGGCTCTTGCCACTCATTATTCCTTTGTCCATCGAAATTTAACCCAAAACTTGAAAACTTCACAACACAAATCTCAACAGAAACTCAGGAGATCCGTTCGTATAATAAAATCAATCTCCACTTTTAGGGACTATTGTGAACTCATTACAATTTTATATTTGTGTTCTATCTACTGCTCATAGATTCATCAAAATAAGCAAACAACACAGTGAAAATATAATTTGGGAAAAAAGAACAGTCTATAAAGACGCAATTTTTATTCATACTTACGTAAATCTGTAGATATTGAAAAATTAGGAAAACGTGGGAAATTTTTAAGTACATAACGTGTAAAAATTTCACGAATTGATCATGCTCAAGCAATTGCTCACAATTCTTCTACTGGACACAAAAAGTGTATATTTTCTCACAGAATTGAATCAACAATCTTCCAAATTGTCCCAAAGTTTACTTGACACAAACACTAATTAAAATCATAAAAACATTTCTAACCAGAGTGTCGGGGAAACTGGACGCCCACGAACACCTATGGGACCAGAGCCCCTTCTACGTTGCGGTAAGGGAGCGGAGGGAGCACGGAGAGCAGATCGAGGAGCACACGCGGGCAGTTTACCCAGGTTCGGGCCGCGATGACGCGTAAAACCCTACTCCTGCTTTGGTTGTATTGAGTTCTTGGGCTCGGGAGCTTGAAGATCTACAGTACCAGCTACACCGAGCGTGGGAGTGAGCGAGCTTCTGGGATCGTACCCCCCCCCCCTACGTTGTGCATGGGCCTCCTTTTATAGCTCAAAGGGGTCACCGACACGTGTCAACGTAGAGGAGGGTAAAACTGTAAAATAGGTGGTAGTTGCAACAGTCCATGAACAGTGTGTAAGTAGTGGATGAACAGTGGTCTTCACCTAACCTTGACGGTGGGGGACAAAGGCATTGAATGCCCGTCGCCGTCGCCCCAAAAAGTGTCCGCCCATGCGTCTCCGTTCGCCACGGCGATATCCTCGTCACCGCGGCTTGCCACCGTGTACCCCAGGCTGCACAGCCATCTGCCACGTGCCCCTGGAAGGGCCCTAGGGCGATGCGTGACCAGATGAGCTGGAGCGGAGGGACACAGCATAGGCTTCCCCGGCAAGCACCTTGCCGGGGTCGCAACCTTGCCGGGCCCGGAAGCTTGTCGCGCTCCGGGTCCTGCCGGGGCGCGCGATGCGCCACGACATTCTTCCTTGAAGTGCCGTTATTTTAGCCTTCCTGGCAAGCTCCTCTTGCCAGGGTCTTGCGCTGGAATGATAACTTTGAGCCTGGTGCGGCCTTCCCGGCAAGCTCCTCTTGCCGGGGTCTTGTCTCTTAACTTGAATACTTTGTTCTTGAATGGCTTCATAGGGACCAGAGCGGGCCTTGGCGAGCGCGTGGTAAGCCCTGCCACGGGAAGCTGCTACTGCCCGTGCACAAGTTGGGGTACTAGGGTACCCCTACCTTAGTACACCGACAGGAGCCCCCGGGCCTGGGCCACACACGGTGCCGAGCGCTGTTGGGCCAGGCCCAAGACAGTGCACGGGCACACGCGGCCCACGGCAAGCCGTATCCCTCTCCGTATCCGCCGCATCCCTCCCTAACGGCACACGTCGATTGCGGCGTCGTGGGAGAGATCGTGGCCTGTTCTTTAATGGGAAATGCGGAACGTCCCCCACTTCCCCCTTAAAAGCAGAGGAAGCAGGGGCAGTTTCCCCCCATCGCCTTCATTCTGTCTTGAATCTCCACAAACCCCCGCCGCTCTCTGCCTCCCCTCAGGTCGACAGAGAGCCGAGCTCCTCCTTCCTCCGCCGTCCCCAGCATCCGCGGCGTCGTCGACCTCCTCTCCTCCTCCCTCGCCGCCCCCGCCATGGCTCCGAAAAGCGACAAGGCGAAGAGCGACAAGGCGAAGAAGGAGAAGTCCGAGCAGGCGGCGAAGCTGGTAGCCATGCGAAGAAGGAGGGTGGTCTTCCCGCCGAGGCTCGGCGCGAGGGAGCTGCGGGGGACAAGTATTACTTGTTCTGGGCGAGGGAGACGAAAGCTCATCCCCGCACCAGAGTCTTCCCCGCCGTCGCCGTCGACATGTTCCCAGGAGGTTACTACTACTTTGCTGCATTTTTTCACTGCGGTCTCTGCCCTCCGTACTTGGAGTTCTTCTGTGACGTGATGAACACTTACGGCCTCCACCTCCTAGATTTCACCCCCAACGCCGTCCTTACGATGGCTGTTTTCGCACATCTATGCGAAAACTTTGTTGGGGTCCACCCAAATGTAGCTCTTTTCCACCACTTGTTCGCGCCTAGAGTAGAGTCTGGATCCCCACTCTCCGGCGGCATCTCCTGGATCTTCAGGCTGAACAAGAAGGAGGCGTACTTGAAAGGGGAGCTTCGCGGCAAGTGGGAGGAGTGGAGAGCTGACTGGTGCTGGGTCTGGGAAGAGGAGCCCCAGCAGTTTACTTCGCCGCGCCAGACTGCCATAGTGCGCGGCAAGGATTGGAGCGAGTTGGCCCCGGAGGACGACAAGCTTGAGATTGCCTTGACTAGGATTCTTAGCCTCCGGGCCGCCAACCTGACTGTAGGTGAAGTTGGGGACGATTTTCTCCGCCGCCGCATTGCGCCCCTGCAGGAAAGGCAGAGGCCTGCCTGGGAGTTCGGCAATGCGGCAGACCGTATGAGGCTGCGCCCTGGGCTGAATTACAATTTTACTGTCTTGGAGCTGAAGGGGATGGTCCGGGAGCTGTTTAAGCATGACCCCAACCACCCGGAGTGGTTCAGACCATCCCGAGGAGTGGTGCCGTTGTGCAATAATACCGCCCTCAGTGCCATACGCGCGGTGATGCCCGAGTGCGACTCCCATGGGGTCGTCCCCACTTGGCAGGTGCCTTCGGCGGAGACCGTGCAAGCCTTCTTCGACAACTTGGTCGAAAAGCCCCGCAACGCTGAAGAGAAGAAGGGCCTCACCCGGGAGACCACCGAGCGGGACGTGGCATACATTGCCTCCAGGATGGAGGAGGCCGCTGTAGCTGCAGCAGCAGGCGAATTTGGATACACTGTGGACGAAACAGAGGCAGCGGACGCGGTGAGCCAAGCCGAGGAGGTGGAAATCCTCAAGCTGCTGAAGATTGCGCCCGAGGAGTTCGCCGGGGAGCCTTCCGGGAAGCTTGCCCGGGCGAGCGAGGCCGCCGGGCAGGGGACCGAGTCCAGCGGGCCCGCCGAGGAGGAGGAGGAGGCCGAGTCCGGAGATTCTGACGAAGACTCCGGCGGGTCTCTGAATCTAGACGACGACGCCTCATCATCCTCAGAGAACTCTCCGCCACCACCAAGTCCAAGCCCTCCGCTGCAACCGAAGAAGCGCCTCCGCAAGGCCGTCGAGATGGTGAGGCTGCCGGCGCCGCAACAACGACCGCAGCGCCGGGCGACGCGCGCCACCATGACGAGCAAGGTCGTCAAGGAGGCGCCCCATGCCCGAGCGACAAGCGGAGGGGGGTCTTCCGGGAGTGACTCCGGGGTACCTTCTGCTCCTCGGTCCTCAGCGACGACCGGTGCTGGGTCTTCACAGCCCGCAGCTCCAGAGCCCGCCAAGCGCCCGAGGGAGCCCTCTCCTCCAGCTCCTCGTGCTGGAGCACCCGAGGCGGGATTTGACTTCTCCGCTCTCAGCTCCGACGAAGAGGAGGAAGAGTAAGTACTTGCAATTTTCATTTCCTTTGATTTTGTCTTGATTTCTCTTGCTTGGTTCTGATCTTGTTTTGGCTTCCAGGACCTTGACCCAGCGGATGGCGAAGAGGGCCAAGATCCCTGTGGTCGATATCGAGGACGACGAGCCCGTCGCAGTGGCAGGAGACGTGCCAGCGGCAGACTTGCCGGATCAGCCTGCTGCTCCGAGGAGCAGCCCCCAGCGCAGCCCCCAGCGTAAGTCTGGTATTCATTTTTCTGCTTGACGGGCGCGCTTGAGGTTGTTGTCCGTACTGATGTCTTGTTATCTTGTGCAGAAGTGGAGCGGCAGCCGCAGGAGCGTCAGGAGACCGCCCCCGAGGAGCCGCTTGCTCCACCCTCCCCGCCAAGGACGAGGTCCCCAGCAAGGGATGGCACTCCGTCAAGGACGGGTAGTCCGCCAAGGGCGAGCACCCCGCCAAGGGCAAGTAGCCCGATAAGTGTGAGCACCCCGCCAAGGGAGGGCGCAAGCGGCCCTCCGCCAGCAGGGGCCACTTCTACGCCGCTAAGGGAGAGCTCCCCGGCGAGGGACCCCGTCATCGAAGAGGCCCGCGCAGGTAAACCCTTGTGCTTTCTTCTTCTTGGATTCTTCTTTTTGGATATTTGCTTGACAAATCTTTCTTTTCTTTTTCTTCTGCTAGATCCGCCCGCCCCGGAGTCGATGGAGACTGAGACCATCGCCGAGGAAGAGGTGTGCGGCGACGCTGGCGACGCCACCGCCGCAGAGGGAACGGTTGGCGTCGACGAGCCAGCCGCCGAGGAGACCGCCCCGACCGCTGACGCCGTGGCTGGAGAAGGGACCGGCAACCGCACTGCTGGCCCGGAGGCCGCAGGAGCGCCGGACGCTGCATCGGCCGCCGATCCTTCCGCTTCCGCGGCTGGGTCGGGCGCTTACTTGGAGGCCGCCAACGGGGTGTTCATTCAAGTCCCGTGGGCGTCCTCATCGAGGGCACCCGCGGAGGGAGAGACGTTTGACGGAGAAGTCCTCGCCTCCGCCGGATTGAAGGTTGTTGATGCGCCCGGAAGCAGCGACGAGCCCGAAGAGGAGCGGCTCCTTCGCCGGCTCCTGTCGTTGTACCGGGCCAGGCAGGCGAAGTTGGAGTCTCGGGAGGCTCTGGCTGCCAAGGCTGGTGCTAACCTGGAGAAGCGCGCCGCGGAGCTCCGTGCCGCCAACCAGGCGGCCCTCCGGAACTTGGCGGAGGAGCGCGAAGAGCTTGCCGGGGCGCAGCAAGCATTCGTCCTCGAAAAGACCGAGGTCGAGGAGCAGCAGCGACTGGCCGCCGAGGAGCTGTCTCGGCGGGAAGGAGAACTCAACCAGCGGAAGGTCGACCTCGACAACCACGAGGACGACCTCACCGCCCGGGAGCAAGCCATCGGCGGGGCTCTGCAGGAGGCGAGGGACGGCGCTGCTGCCGCGGAGACTGCCAAGAAGGATCTGGAGGCCAGGGTGGCGCAGATGGAGCTGTTCTTGAAGGCGAGCGAAGACAGGGTCACCGCGCTCAACGTGGCGCGGGAGAAAGACGCTCATACCAACTCGGAGCTGCAAATCCGCCTCTCCGAGAGGGGCAAAGAGCTCACTGATGCTAGGGACTCCATTGCTGATTTAGAGCTGAAGGTCTCCACCCTTACTGACTCGCTTGACGCTGCCCGGGATCGCGAGACGAAGCTGAAGGACGATCTCCGCACTGAGAGGGCCCTACTAGAAAGCACCGCCGTCTCGCAAAACCAATTCCAGCAGACGGTGGAGCGATGGACTGAGGACCTCGTCACCTCCGCCGCCAACATCGACATGGAGATGATGGCGTTGAGGGCGGAGCATCTCGTGTACTCCCCCGACGAGAACCTCCCTCACAGCACCAAACTGAGTCTGTTCTTCAGGGGAGTGGCGCCGGCGCTTGCGCGGCTGCGGGAGAAGATCCCCGAGCAGCTGGCCGACGAGGCGCGCCGGCTCTGCATGGGCACCATGGAGCGGGTGCTGTCGAAGATTGTCTACCGCAACCCCGGGATCAACCTTGTCAACGTCCTCCGGACCCTGCCGCCCGAAGCTGACAAGGAGGCGTTGAAGGCCCAAGTTGCCCACATTGTAGCCAAGGTGGGCAAGATCCAGAGGGTCGACGGAGACCGTAGGGATTAGGCTTCTTGCTTCCCTCGCCGCTGTTGATTGAGTCATAGGCAGTAGTTGATTAGAACAGCGGCAAGCTATCTCTGTAATATATACTTTTATTTTGGGTTATCAATGCAGTGTTATCTCCCTTGCTTTTGGTCCTTCACTTTGTATGCTTTTCACCCTATGCTTTTTAGGGGAACTTGCCGGCAAGGGGCCCTTGCCGCGAGCGCTGAGTGCGGAACTCTTAGCAGTCTGCTAGCAAAGACCTTGTCGGCAAGAAACCTTGCCGCAGCTAGTCGCAGCACAGTTAGATTGTTGAGCAAACTCGAAAACGAAGTAAGGGCGCGACACTTGTCACAGCTCACTTAAGCCGTTGAGCGTGCTCGAAACAAAGTAAGGGCGCGGCTAGCCACGGGTAGGTTCCTCCGCGCACAGGTTTTCCATACAAAGTGTGGTTGTTCAAGGAAGATAACTAAAATTTAAAAATTTGAATGCTCAAACTTTGGTAACTTAGCTTTCATTGGGTTGTTTACTTCCCGGCAAGACTTTTCTTTCTTGAACAGCACCTGGTCCATACTTCTATCTCCTTCCCCCCCGGCAAACTTGTGCGCGAGGAACACTCCTTCTATTTCAGAGAGAAAGACCAAAGAGAAGGAAATACAAGTACGGAGCCTTGCGGCTTGTTACTGCTTACAGGGAGTGTGTGCTGCACAAAATGTCAGATAATACATGCAAGCAAAAGGAAAAGCAGGAAATGACAAATGGTGCGAAGCACAAAAGTTTTACTGATGCACGGGGTCTGCGTCCGGCTTTGTACAAAGGTTTACATGCGACAGCGGCAAGACTTGTACAAAAGGTGGTTGCCGGAGCGGATCACGGCAACCGGGCCTTATGGGTGAAACTTGCGAAGATGCTCTATGTTCCAGGAGTTGCTCACCGGTAGGCCTTCTTTGGTCTCAAGGCGGACAGCGCCGGGCCTTGTGACTTGTCTCACCCGATAAGGGCCTTCCCACTTCGGCGTCAACTTGTTGGAGTTCTTGGCGGATTGAATGCGGCGAAGAACAAGGTCGCCTTCCTCGAGACTCCTGGCCATGACCTTGCGGCTATTATAGCGACGCAAGGCTTGCTGGTATCGAGCGGCTCGTACAGCAGCCTGGAGACGTTCCTCCTCGAGGAGCAATGCATCATCTTGTCGCAGTTGCTCTTGCTCGAGCTCGTCGTAAGCGAGTACTCGAGGAGATCCGTATACGAGTTCCGTGGGGAGAACTGCCTCTGCTCCATAGACAAGAGCAAAGGGTGTCTGTCCGGTGGCTCGATTTGGTGTCGTCCTGATTGACCAAAGAGCCGCCGGCAACTACTCTATCCAGTTTCTTCCACACTTGTGCAGCCTGTCAAAGGTTCTTGTCTTCAGTCCGCGCAGCACTTCAGCGTTTGCCCTCTCCGCTTGACCATTGCTCCTTGGGTGAGCAACAGAAGCGAAGCAGACCTTGGCACCAAGGTCTTGGACGTATTCCATGAAGGTGCGGCTTGTGAACTATGTGCCGTTGTCGGTGATGATCCTGTTAGGGATCCCGAAACGGCAAACTATTGATCTGAAGAACCTGACTACTGACTGTGCTGTCACCTTTCTCACTGGTTCCACTTCTGGCCACTTTGTGAACTTGTCGATTGCGACGTACAAGTACTCAAAGCCCCCGACAGCGCGGGGAAAGGGGCCGAGGATGTCGAGCCCCCAGACCGAGAAGGGCCAGGACAAAGGGATCGTCTGGAGAGCTTGAGCTGGCTGGCGAATTTGCTTGGCATGGAACTGGCATGCTTCACACTTGGTTACTTGTGCAGTTGCATCTTGGAGGGCTTCTGGCCAAAAGAAACCTTGCCGGAACGCCTTCCCGGCAAGTGCTCTTGCGCCAATGTGGTGGCCACATATGCCTCCATGTATCTCTGCCAACAGCTTCTGTCCATCTTCCCGGGAAATGCACTTCAATATGACACCATTGAGTCTTCTTCTGTATAGTTCGTTGCCAACGAACTGGTACATACTTGATTGCCTGGTTATCCTCTCTATCTCTTCTGGTTCTTCGGGAAGTTCTCCAGTCTGAAGAAAATGGACAATTTGCTGTGCCCATGTAGGAGCTTGAGGCTCAACAACAAGGACTAAAGGCATCAGGGCTGCTGCGGGAACCTCAGCTTCTACGGCAAGAACCTGCGGCTCTGCCGGAGCTGAGGGTTCCCCGGCAAGCCTGCCGGGGCAAGGCTTGTCAGGAACGCCTACTTCAACTGTACAGACCCTTGAGTCCGCAGGAGCAGACTATTCCTCAGCACTTTGGTTGCCGGTCTTGGGGACCTTGTCGGCGGCTTCGGGAAGATCCGCCGGCAAGTAGTCGCCGGAGACCAACTTCCTCTTCTTGCTCTGCCCAACTGATGGTGTAACGGATGACTGAGTTAGCTTCAGCACGAAAATCCCTGGTTCCACAGGTAACTTCGTTGCTGCACACTTTGAAAGGCCATCTGCGATGTCATTCTGAGCTCTTGGAACGTGCTCCGTCTGTAGGCCTTCAAAGTGTTCTTCAAGCTTCCTCACTTCATCGACATAAGCTTCCATCAGAGGGCTCTGGTAACTCTTGTTTACTTGTCGGACCACCAACTGTGAGTCTCCCCGCACAATCAACCTCTTGATCCCAAGTTCGGCCGCAATTCTGAGACCGGCAAGCAGACCATTATACTCGGCAGTATTGTTTGTCGCTTGCTCCTTGGGAAAGTGCATTTGAACAACATACTTGAGGTGCTCTCCGGTGGGTGCTATAAGTAACACGCCAGCGCCGGCGCCTTGCAGCGAGAAGGCACCATCGAAGTACATTATCCACTCCTTGCTTGCTTCTTGGATGGGGATGCTTGTCTCTGGAACTTCTTCATCCGGTGTTGGGGTCCATTCCGCTATGAACTCTGCCAAAGCTCTGCTCTGTATGGTTGAAGTACTCTCAAACTTGAGACCAAAGCTTGACAGCTCCAGTGCCCACTCGACGATCCTGCCTGTTGCTTCTGGATTTTGCAATATCCTCTTCAACGGAAAGCGAGTGACCACTGTTATCTCATGTGCCTGGAAGTAATGGCGCAGCTTTCTTGAGGCCATGAGGAGGCCGAAAAGCAACTTCTGCACCCCAGAGTATCTTGACCTAGCCCCCTGCAAGAGGGAACTTACAAAATAAACTGGGCGCTGCACCATCTTCCTTCGCACTTCTTCTTGTTCCTGCGCAGACTTGTCCTTGTCGGGGCCAGAGCTTGTCGGGGAAGCCCCCTGCTTGCCGCTGGATGCGCTTGCCGGGGATGTGGGTTCATCATCTGCCTCCCTCTCCACTACTAACGCAGCACTAACCACTTGGTTGGTCGCCGCTAAGTACAGCAGCAACTTTTCTTGTGGCTTAGGTGCGACAAGTATTGGAGTGGAGGACAGGTATCCTTTTAAGTCTTGCAGCGCAGCCTCCGCTTCCGGAGTCCATTTCATAGGACCTGCCTTTTTCAAGATTTTGAAGAAAGGCAGGGCGCGTTCTGCAGACTTTGAAATGAACCTGCTGAGGGCAGCCACACAACCAGCAAGTCTTCTTACGTCCTTGACGCGCTTCGGGGCTTCAATCTGCTCGATGGCTTTAATCTTGTCGGGATTGGCTTCAATCCCCCTCTGGGACACGAAGAACCCGAGAAGCTTGCCGGAGGGGACTCCGAAGACGCACTTCTCGGGGTTCAACTTGAGTTGTATCTTGCGCAGATTCTCAAAGGTTTCTTCTAAGTCTTGGATTAGGGTATCCTTGCTCTTGCTCTTGACCACTATATCATCCATGTATGCTTCTACATTTCTGTGTATCTGTGGGTCAAAAGCAGTGTGCACCACCCTTGCAAATGTCGAGCCCGCATTCTTCAATCCAAAGGGCATGCGTATGAAGCAATATGTGCCACATGGAGTAATGAATGCAGTCTTCTCCTCATCTTCCTCAGCCATGAATATCTGGTGGTAACCTGAGTATGCATCGAGAAATGAAAGCAACTCGCATCCAGCCGTGGAGTCAACAATCTGGTCGATGCGCGGTAAGGGAAAAGGATCCTTAGGACAAGCTTTATTCACATCGGTGAAGTCTATACAAAGTCTCCACTTCCCATTAGCCTTGCGCACGACAACTGGATTGGCCAACCATGTGGGATGTAGTACGCCTCTAACCAGGCCTGCTGCTTCCAATTTCTTGATTTCTTCGGCGATGAATTCTTGGCGTTCCACGGCTTGCTTCCTGACCTTCTGCTTGGCGGGCCGCGCATGAGGACAAACAGCAAGCTTGTGCTCAATTACCTTCCTGGGAACGCCGGGGATGTCAGACGGTTGCCACGCAAACACGTCAACATTCGCCCACAGGAAGGTAACGAGCGCGCTTTCCTATTTGGGGTCGAGTGTAGCACTGATGGTGAAGGTACCACCAGTGCCGTCCTCCTTGGCGGACACCTTCTTGGTTGCCGGTGGAGCTGCCATTCCTTTCTTGCACTTGCCGGTGGAGCTCGATGGTGCGTCCTCGACGGCAGCGCAGCACTCCGAAGAGGTGCGTTTGCCGGAGTGGGCCCCAGAGCTCTTGCCGGACTTGGTCTTGGTCTTCCCCCCGGGAGCTTCAGCGGCAAGCGTTTTGCTGTCTGCCGCGGCTGCTGCATCCCGGTAGATCTTGTCGGCGCAAATAAGCGCATCCTTCTTGTCACCGGGGACAGAGATGACGCTTATCGGCCCTGGCATCTTGAGCATGTTATATGCGTAGTGGGAAGCTGCCATGAACTTGGCGAGCGCAGAACGGCCAAGTATCCCATTGTACGGCAACGGGATATCGGCTACGTCGAATGTGATCCTCTCCGTCCTGAAGTTGCGCTCCCCACCAAAGGTCACTGGCAATGTAACCTTCCCCTTCGGCTTGCTCCTTCCCGGGTTGATTCCTTGGAACGTCCCGGTTTCTTCGAGCTCGCTGTCGGGGATCTGCAGTTTCTTGATCACAGCGGAGGAAATCAAGTTGAGGCCGGCCCCGCCGTCAACCAACATCTTGGTGACCTTGAGGTTGCGGAGAGTTGGTGAAACCAACATCGGCAAGCACCCGACCGCGGTTGTGCGGTCAGGGTGGTCCTCAAGGTCGAAGATGATGGGCGTGCCGGACCATTTCAGGAGCCTGCGCGACTCGACGGGTGGCTCAGCTGCATTCACTTCCCGCACCCATTGCTTGAGTTGGCGGTGGGAAGTGTGCAGAAAGGCACCTCCATCGACGCACAGAACTTCTGTGGCCTTCTGGAACTCTTGCTCGCTGTTGTCTCCTTCATCCATATCCTCATCATCGTCCTCGTCTTCATCCTTGTCGCGACCCCGGGGAGGTCTGTCTCCTTGCCGCTGCTTGGCCTTGCCGCGGCGTCCTCCCTGGCCATTGAACGGCCGCTTCTTGCTGGGCTCTCCTCCGCCTCCTTGGGCCTTCTCCTTATCACGACGCTCGTATTCAGCCTTCTGCTGTTCTACGAGGTACTCTACCCTCTTGTAGTTCTGAAGATCGTGGCCCTTGGTGCGGTGGATCTTGCAGTACTGCTTGTCGGAGCCGTCCTGCTTGTCGGCTGCCGCTACAGGGGCGGGCTCCTTGCCGGAGCCACCAGCCTGTGTCTTCTTGGCGGAAGCTTCCTTGCCGGACTGCTCGACAACCAGTACCTCCTTATTCTTCTTTTTCCTGTTGTTCCGCCGCCGGCCTTTCCTTGCCGGGGCGGCATCCTCACTGTCACTTCCTCCTGCGCCGGTATCCTCTTCGGGGAGTCTTCTCCCCTCTTCAGCACGGGCACACTTGTCAGCCAGAGCGTAAAGCTCGCTGACGTCCCGGATCTTGGTCATGGCCATCTCCTCCCTCATCTGGCGGTTACGCACGTTCTGGTGGAACGCGATGATAACCGCGGCAGGGTGGACATCGGGAATATTGTGCTGAACGCGGCTAAACCTTTGGATGTATTTGCACAGGGACTCTCCCTCCTTCTGGGCAAGGATGTGGAGATCGCTCTCCTGGCCGTGGGGTTTGTGGCCGCCCGTGAAGGCGCCGACAAACTGGTGGCACAAATCTGCCCATGAAGAGATGGAGTTCTCCGGCAAGTGCATAAGCCAAGACCTGACGTTTGGCTTAAGCACGAGCGGGAAGTAGTTGGCTAGGATCTTCTCGTCGCGTCCCCCGGCAGCCTGCACCGCAATGGTGTAGATGCTGAGGAACTCCGAGGGGTGGGTCTTGCCGTCGTACTTCTCGGGTACGTCGGGCTTAAAATTCTTCATGCTGGGCCACTGGACTTGCCGCAGCTCTCGGGTGAACGCAGGGCAACCTGCCGTGTACGGCAAGTCGCCTGGTTCACCGGGCGCGTGCATGTCGACAGCGGTCCCAGCGCGCTGATCGGACTGTCTTCTGGCTTCTCGTCGATGCTCGATGCGGGTTCGAGCGTCCGCTTGTCGTCTGTCTCGAGGACTTGGCGCTGATCGCGGCGATCCCGCGGATCCGACGACGCCGTGGAGTCGTCGTCGACGTTGATCCGGCGGGGCGGCGTTTTCTGCTTCCGCGGCGGGGAGTGCACGGTAGTTGCACCCCGGCGGTCTTATCGCCATCGACCTTCGCTTGGTCGACTTGCCGCGGCCGTGAAGTTGCCGGCTGCTGCGGCGCATCGTTGTTGGCGAAGGCGATGAGGCTCTGGATCGTCGCCCTCCAGTCTTCGGCCTTGTCCGCTGCTGGAGGGAAGTCGAGGAGCGGCTGGGCCCTGGCCAGGGATTCTGCTGGAGAGGAGGGAAACGGTGGCGAACGGTGCGAGGAGCGGGACACGCTCGGACTTCTAACCGCGTTAGAAGGAGCATGTTCCCGTCCCGGCGACCGCGCCTTGCTCGTGTCAGGACGTTGGCCTTGAGCATCCCGTGACTCGCCGGACTGGTCGCGTCCCAGCAAGCGTATGGTACCCCCGGTACCACGTCGCTGCTGGTCTGGCACCTCCTGAGAGGGACGTGGTGCGTGTACGGACACCGAGGCCTTGGAGTTCGCCCGGTCGTCTGTCTTGTCCTTGGACTTGGTGGCGCCGTGAGTGTCCCCACTGGCGTCCACCCTTCCGTCGGCGCCTCCCCCACCAACCGTCGACTCTGGTGGTGGTGGGATCGACGCGGACGGGCCTCCGACCTCCGAAGCCTTCTTCTTCGGAGGCATGTTGATGTAGTCGATGAGGTTGATGAAGCTGGTGAAGTTGCTGAAGGTCGCGCCCGCGCGAGCGCCGGATCAGGTTCGCACAACCTCGACGCCCCCTAGCTGGCGCGCCAAAGATGTCGGGGAAACTGGACGCCCACGAACACCTATGGGACTGGAGCCCCTTCTACGTTGCGGTAAGGGAGCGGAGGGAGCACGGAGAGCAGATCGAGGAGCACACGCGGGCAGTTTACCCAGGTTCGGGCCGCGATGACGCGTAAAACCCTACTCCTGCTTTGGTTGTATTGAGTACTTGGGCTCGGGAGCTTGAAGATCTACAGTACCAGCTACACCGAGCGTGGGAGTGAGCGAGCTTCTGGGATCGAACCCCCCCTACGTTGTGCATGGGCCTCCTTTTATAGCTCAAAGGGGTCACCAACAGGTGTCAACATAGAGGAGGGTAAAACTGTAAAATAGGTGGTAGTTGCAACAGTGCATGAACAGTGTGTAAGTAGTGGATGAACAGTGGTCTTCACCTAACCTTGACGGTGGGGGACAAAGGCATTGAATGCCCGTCGCCGTCGCCCCAAAAAGTGTCCGCCCATGCGTCTCCGTTCGCCACGGCGATATCCTCGTCACCGCGGCTTGCCACCGTGTAACCCAGGCTGCACAGCAATCTGCCACGTGCCCCTGGAAGGGCCCCAGGGCGACGCGTGACCAGATGAGCTGGAGCGGAGGGACACAACATAGGCTTCCCCAGCAAGCACCTTGCCGGGGTCGCAACCTTGCCGGGCCCGGAAGCTTGTCGCGCTCCGGGTCCTGCCGGGGCGCGCGATGCGCCACGACATTCTTCCTTGAAGTGCCGTTCTTTTGGCCTTCCTGTCAAGCTCCTCTTGCCAGGGTCTTGCGCTGGAATGATAACTTTGAGCCTGGTGCGGCCTTCCCGGCAAGCTCCTCTTGCCGGGGTCTTGTCTCTTAACTTGAATACTTTGTTCTTGAATGGCTTCATAGGGACCAGAGCGGGCCTTGGCGAGCGCGTGGTAAGCCTTGCCACGGGAAGCTGCTACTGCCCGTGCACAAGTTGGGGTACTAGGGTACCCCTACCTTAGTACACCGACACAGAGGCTAAAAGATATATTTATTGCAAAACAGAAGCAAAAACGTAAAAATAAAAATAAATTTGGGTTGCCCCCAACAAGCGATATTGCATTATGCCCTTAGCTAGGTATATTGCATAGATCTAGGTATTGTCATCTTTCGCATTCAATTCTTAAATTTCACATCCGTACTTCTTAGGGATTTCATTAAGTTTAATGGTAATCACACTCCTAGGTAAAAATCAAGAAATTCATTCATAAAGATTGGTTCCTTAACAATATTGATGAAACTAGGGCAAATACTTATCATTTTAAGATCCTCATTTCCTTTATTCACACTTATCTTTAGGAGCGTAAATAAACTTAGTAGTTTTATTAGGAGGAAATTTTGGAGTGAATTTAACAGCGGAAAAAGCGGAACCCAAATTGGTAATGATATCTTCTAGTTCATCGATTCTAGCGGAACCTTGCTCTACCCTCTTAATTATTAATTATAGGCTCTTTGTCTTTTAGGGTTTGTAAAGTGATTCCTACCTTTGATCCAATCTTAGTAACAGGATTATGAATCTTTGTATCCAGATTTTCAATATGCTCTACGGTAGAAATTTTATTCTCAATAATATCAAGCCTTTGCATCACATGTTCCAAAGTTAAAGTTGTTTCATTAATTGTGATTGGCTGCGATCCGTCCAAATTTCCCATGGCACTAAAAGCATCCATAGGGTGAATACCCAAGAAATTCCCCCCAGTGATAGTGTCTAGCACAAATCTATACCAAGTAGTAACACCCACATAAAAATTTCAAAGAAGAACTGTAATGGATTGCTTACTGATAGATCTAATTTGAGCATCGCAAATTCTATACCAAGCATCTTTTAAATTTTCCCCACCCCTTCGTTTAAAATTAAGAAGTTCACTTTCCGAGGTACCGATTGTGATAGAAGGGCTAGCCATGATAGCAAAGCAAGCAATTTAGCAGACAAGCAAACAAAAAAGACAAACGAAAAGAGGCAAATATAAAGGCAAATATTTTTGTGTTTTCGGAAAACATTTTATAAGTAGTGGAGAGGAAAACGAGAGGCAAATGGCGAATAATGTAAATGCAAGAGATGAGTGTTTATGATAGGTACTTAGTAGGCTTGATGTAGAACCTCCCTGGCAACGACGCCAGGAATTCTTCCTGCTACTTCTTGAGCTTGCGTTGGTTTTTCCCTTGAAGAGGAAAGGGTGATGCTACAAAGTAGAGATAAGTATTTCCCTCAATTAAGAACCAAGGTATCAATCCAGTAGGAGGAACACGCAAATCTACAATGATAGCACCTGCACAAACAAACAAATACTTGCAGCCAACGCGATAAAGGGGTTGTCAATCCCTTCACAATCACTTGCAATGATGAGATCCGATAGAGATAGATCTAAAACATAAATAAAAGAGAGAAATAAAGTAAAGGGAAATAAATTACAGAAAGATATTTTTGGTTTTTGGTTTTATAGATCTCAAAATAATATGATAAAAGTTGACTCCGGGGCCATTGGTTTCACTAGAGGCTTTTTTCTTGAAAGAACGCATACGGTGGGTGAACAAATTACCGTTGAGCAATTGATAGAAAATTGAATAATCATGACGATATATAAGACAATGATCATGAATATAGGCATCACGTCCGTGACAAGTAGACCGACTCCTGCCTGCATCTACTACTATTACACCACACATTGACCGCTATGCAGCAAGCATCTAGTGTATTAAGTTAACAAGAACGGAGTAACACCTTAAGCAAGATGACATGATGTAGAGGGATAGATCCAATCAATATGAAATAAACCCCATATTTTTATCCTTAATGTCAACAATACAAATACGTGCCTTGCTACCCCTTCTATCACTGGACGGGACTCCACAAGATTGAACCCATTGCAATGCACCACTCCCATTGCAAGAAAAATCAATCTAGTTGGCCAAACCAAATCAATAGATTGGAGAGAAATACAACGCTATCTTAATCATGCATATAAGAATTCAGAGAAGACTCAAATAATATTCATAGATAATCTAATCATAAACTCATAATTCATCGGATCTCAACAAACACACCGCAAAATAAGATTACATGGAATAGATCTCCAAGAACTTCGAGGAGAATATTGTATTGAAGATCAAAGAGAGAGAATAAGCCATCTAGCTACTATCTATGGACCCGTGTGTATATGGCAAACTACTCACACATCATCGGTAGGGCAGCAAGGTTGATCTAGATGCCCTCCATGATCAAATACCCCTCCGGCAGAGTACCGGAAAAGGCCCCAAGATGTGATCTCACGAGGACAGAAGCTTGTAGTGGCGAAAATGTATTTTTGGTGTGCCCCTGGTCTTCGGGGAATATTTAAGTATTTATAGATTTGAGGTTAGGGTTAGAGGTGCCATGGTGGGCCCACAAGCTCGGGGCGTGCCCTACCCCCAGGGTGTGTCCTGTGAGCTTGTGGCACATCCGTGGCTCTTCTGGCCTCCCCCCGAAGCTTCTAGGGTGTCTATTTGTCCAGGAAAAATCGTCAAAAAGTTTCGTTCCGTTTGGACTCTGTTTCGTATTATTTTCTGTAAAAGACAAAAAGAAGGGAAAAGATAGCAACATGCATTGGGCACTAGGTTAATAGGCTAGTCCCAAAATATGATATAAAATAGCATAATAATGCATATAAAACATCCAAGATGGATAATATAATAGCATTGAATAATAAAAAATTAGAGATACGTTGGAGACGTATCACTTGCTCCACTGCCTCACCTCCCCACGTCGCTCCATGTGGATCTTTCTCTACTACCGTTGACTTCTATTTGTGATGAGTTTATGTCTCATCAACTAGTGCCACTACTATTATTCTAATGACACTTCTTCAATATCTTTGCCAACTGGGATGCTCAGCTGGATTTTAAAGGAACTGCACAAAATCATCAGATGGTCCATGGGTTCGAGGCTTCTTTCCTTCGATAGGTTCAACCTCGCCAGGAGTTGAAGCATGTTTAGTTTTAAAGGCCAAGGGACTGCATCAATAGTTTTTCCTTTGTTTGTACACATTCTCACAACTTTTGTCATTAGTTGTGAAGTAAATATTGGCTATGATCTGTGAATCTTTGAGATCCATCAACATTTTTGTTAGTTTCCTTTGTATTTGATGGAATGTTCTAACGGGGCAACCTTGGAGGCAAGATACATGAAACAAAAGTTGAAAGCTTCGTAGCATTGTAATACTACTACGAGCATGTATAACAAGGTACAGTCAGCATTCCATAAGGATGAGACTATTATATTTGTGCTGAGTTTGATGAGAGACAAGAGGAGAGCGAAGGGACGCGAGCTATAGATTAACAGCCGGCTGCAGCAAAGCTCCAAGAAACATTGTGAGAGTGTATGGTGGGCCATGCATTTGTAATTTGTGAGTAGTACCAGTATACTTAGCCACCAACTACTATACATGCTTGCTATTACAGTGACTATATGTGACATGGCAACTTTATATAGCCCTTCGCTGTTGTTGGCTATACTATTAACCATGCTCTAGGTAGTACTCCCTCTGGTCCTTTTATGTATGCATATAAGAAAATCTCATTTTTCCCATAATGGTATGTGTCTTCCAATATTTCATCCTCCAATCCCATCCACTTCTACCAAACGCGTAGCCACAATAATTCCCATCACTCTCTCCCATATTCATATTCCCTTCCCAAGGCATGCTTGCACACACACACACACAGAGAGAGAGAGAGAGAGAGTCACATGCATGCAAAACTTGAGAGAGGGAGAGCTCAGAGCTGCATGCACATAGATGAAGAGGAGAGAGAGAGATTGCATCCAGAGAGATGGAGAGAGGAGTAATTGTGCGTGAGAATTGGGGGCTGCATGCTGGGCCAATACTTTGCATGCACGTATTACCCAGCAATTCCTCCATAGCAAATTAGGTGGCAAAATAGTCTAGTAATTTTTTCAGAGCGTTTGGCATGTCCCACGGTGTCTAAGAAATATGGTGATAGCGTGAGGTTGGCCATGTACTCACTGGGCTGAAGTGTTTCGCACTCCTCCCTTGTAAGAGTGGATAAATTAGTTTTACCACAGAAAAAGAAGTGCAGACGCTCTAAGGCGTGGTTCTATGCTCTGATATCATTCTACTACCACCTTTTGCCGAAACGTGGGACTTCTACCATCTGGGTCCATGTGGCATGCACCAAAGTATAGTGCAACACTACAACTAAGAATCACCACGGTCGTACCGTCGCAATAATAATGACTAATGAGTCGTCAAATCACATAGACATGACAGTAAGTTGGACGGACGAAGCATCCATCACTCTTCGTTGAATCCGCTTCTCCCTCATGCACTACATTATACTCCCTCAGTTCCTAAATATAAGACTTTCTAGAGATTTCAAATGGACTACCATATACGGATGCATGAGAACCCACAAGTATAGGGGATCAATTGTAGCCTCTTTCGATAAGTAAGAGTGTCGAACCCAACGATGAGCAAAAGGTAGAACAAATATTCCCTCAAGTTCTATCGACTGCCGATACAACTCTAGGCACACTTGACGTTTGCTTTACCTTGAACAAGTATTGAACTAGAAGTAGTTTGTAGGTGTAACGGGATAGGTTTGCAAGATAATAAAGAGCACGTAAATATAATCTATGGGCTATTTAGATGAAGAAATAACTAAGTTTTAGTAGAGAGGTTTTGTCACACAGGAAAGTTATTTGTCCCTAGGTAATAGATAACTAGACCAGTAATCACTATTGCAATTTTAGATGAGGGAGAGGCATAAGCTAACATACTTTCTCTTCTTCGATCATATAGACTTATGATTGGAACTCTAGCAAACATCTGTAACTACTAAAGATTATTATGGTAAAACCCAACCATAGCATTATAAGGCATCAAGTCCTCTTTATTAGCGTACGCAAACAACCTACTTACTCGGGTTTAAGCTTCTACCACTCTAGCAACCCACCATAAGCAAATCATGAACATATTGCAAACCCTACAACACGGATCCCTCACGCTTGCGCGACACGAAGAGCACCATAGGTTAGCACCAATAATAAAACATGCAACTCAAACCAATCACGATCATCAATGAACCCATAGGACAAAATGGATCTACTCAAACATCATAAGATAGCCATACATCATTGGGAAATAATATATAGCATTGAGCACCATGTTTAAGTAGAGATTACATCGGGGGGAAGAGGTGTCTACCCTCTGCATAGATGGGGGAGAGTTGGTGATGAAGGTGGCAAAGTTGTTGGTGTAGATTGTTGTCACGATGATGGCCCTGGTAGTGTTTCGGTGCCACCGAGAGAGAGAGAGGGGGAGAGCCCCCCTCCTTCTTCTTCTTCCTTGACCTTCCCCCTAGATGGGAGAATGGTTTCCCCTCAGGTCCATGGCCTCCATGGCGGCGGAGGGACGAGAGCCCCTCCGAGATTGGATTTCTCTATCAGTTTCCTTCTGTTTCCGCGCTCCCCGATTTTGGCCTTTCACTGTTTCTTATATTGTCGGAGATCCTTAACTCCGATTGGGCTGAAATTTTGACACGATTTTTATCTGGATATTGGATTTCTTGTGGAAAAAGAAGGGCACCAACCGCCTTACGGAGTGGCCACACGGTTCAGGGGTGCACCCTACCGCCCGGGTACACCCTCCATCCTTGTGGGCCCCTCGGGCATCGTCTCGTGTTGATTATTTTTCCCAAAAATCACACATATTCCTAAAAATCCGTAATTTTTATCCCGTTTGGACTCCGTTTGATATAGATTTTCGACGAAACAAAAAACATGCAACAAACAGGAACTAGCACTGGGCACTGGATCAATATGTTAGTCCCAAAAATAGTATAAAAAGTTGCCAAAAGTATGTAAAACTTGTAGAGTATTGGCATGGAACAATAAAAAATTATAGATACGACAGAGACGTATTAGCATCCCCAAGCTTAATTCCTGCTCATCCTCGAGTAGGTAAATGATAAAAAAGATATTTTTTGATGTGGAATGCTACCTAGCATAATCTTGATCATGTAATATAATCATGGCATGAGTATTAAGACACGAGTGATTCAAAGCAATAGTCTATCATTTGACATACAAGAATTTAATACTCGAGCATCCCAACAAACAATCATGTCGTTCAAAATATCAATGCTAAAGAATGTTATCCCTACAAAATCATATAGCCTTGTCATGCTCCATCTTTTTCACACGAAATATAAATCATGCACTACCCCGGTGTCAGCCAAACAATTGGTTCATAATTTTTAACGTGCTTCAGCTTTTTCAACCCTCATGCAATACATGCGTGTGAGCCATGGATATAGCACCATGGGTGGAACAGAAGGTGGTATTAGACAAAAGTAGGGACAAAGTCTCACATCAACTAGGCAAATCAATGGACTATGGAGATCTCCATCAATTGATATCAATGTGAGTGAGTAGGGATTGCCATGCAACGGATGCACTAAGAGCTATAAGTGTATGAAATCTCAAACTGAAAACTAAGTGGGTGTGCATCCAACTTGCTTGATCATGAAGACCTCGGGCATTTGAGGAAGCCCATCATCGAAATATACAAGCCAAGTTCTATAATGAAAATTCCCACTGGTATATGAAAGTGACAACTCAAGAGACACTCTATATGAAGAACATGGTGCTACTCTAAAGCACAAGTGTGGTAAAAGGATAGTAATATTGCCCCTTCTCTCTTTTTCTCTCTTTTTTGTTTTCTCTTTTTTTCTCTTTTTTTTGGTGGGCTTCTTTGGCCTCTTTTTTTATTTGGGATTCTTTGGCCTCTTTTATTATTTTTATTTCCTCACATGGGGCAATGCTCTAATAATGACGATCATCACACTTTTATTTACTTACAACTCGATATTACAACTTGATAAAGCTAATACATGATGACTATATGAATGCCTCTGGCTGTGTACCAGGATGTGCAATGATCTAGCATAGCAAAGATATGAAAAAACAGACAAGCCAAGAAAATATCATGCTAGCTATCTTACGATCATGTAAAGCAATATGACAATGAACGCTCAAGTCATGTATATGATGATGGTGGAAGTTGCATGGCAATATATCTCGGATTGCCTATGGAAATGCCATAATAGGTAGGTAGGGTGGCTGTTTTGAGGAAGGATATATGGTGGGTTTGATGCACCGGCGAAAGTTGCTCGGTACTAGAGTGGCTTGAAAGGTGGAAGGGTGAGAGTGCGTATAATCCATGGACTCGCCATTAGTCATAAAAAACTCACATATTGCAAAAAGTTTATTAGCCCTCGAAGCAAAGTAATACTACAGATGCTCCTAGGGGGAGGTTGGTAGGAGTTAACCATCGCGCACCCCCGACCTTCATACAAAGATAGACAATCAAGGATAAAATGTGCTCCAACTTCTTAGCATAATGGAAGACCATATGTGCATGCTTCGGGAATCACAAACCTTAACAGCAATATTCTTACTGAACACCAATCATTTAAGTACCTCCTACATATTAGCATCTCTATATCGCAAAACTATTGCAAGGAATCAAACATCTCATATTCAATGATCTACAAGTTTTATGTAGGATTTTATGACTAACCATGTGAATGACCGATTCTTGTCAACTCTCTAAATAGATATAAGTGAAGCAAGAGAGTTTTAATTCTTTCTACAAAAGATATGCCCACGCTCTAACAAATATAAGTGAAGCAAAAGAGCATTCTTCATATGGCGGTTTTTTATGTGTAGAGAAACAGGCAATCCAAACTTCAATTGATATAAGTGAAGCACATGAAACATTCTATAAAGCCATACTCAAAACATATAAGTGAAGTGCAAAGAGCATTCTATAAATAAACCAAGGACTATCTCATACCATCATGGTGCATTATTAAAAGAAAAAGAAAAAGCACACCACGCTCCAAGATTTACGCATATCATGTGAACAAAACAAAAACCGAAACATACCGATAATTGTCGAATAAAGATGGGATGCCTTCTGGGGCATCCCCAAGCTTAGACGCTTGATTCTCCTACTTGGCGTACCCCGGGAATCCCCAACATTGAGCTCTTGCATCTCCTCATTCTTCTCATATCAATACCTCCTCCATCTTCGAACACTTCATCCACACAAAACTTAACTAAACTTTTTTATTAGAGGGGTTTGTACATATATCATCAAATCCCATTATTTACTGCTCTAACATTATTTTATAATTATAATCAAACATTACCCACTATATGCTATCACAATTCTATGGCCCCAAGTCAAAGGAGGCTCAACAAGATTTCAAACATAAGCAAATAATTAAACTATAACAACAATCTGTGAAAACAGGACAGTCTGTAGTAATCTGAACATTAACCATACTTATGTAACTCTAAAAATTCTGAAAAATTAGAAAAAAATAAACAATTGTATAGAATTACTTTCCAAAAAGTTTCGGAAGCGTTTGACTTTCCAGAAAAAATGTACAAGGGATCTATGGGCATTATCTTACACACTACAGCCAAAGTTTCTATTTTTGCACCACACAAACCAAACAAGCAATCTAATCATCCTAAAGGAAAATCTTGGCACATTATATTTATAATATATGGATTTATACAAGGGGGTAATTATTTTTGTTGAAATGTTTCTGTAATCAAGATTCACAAAGTTTCTATGGGCATGAACAAAGTTCAAGGCTAGTTCCCACTTTAACAATGCTCGTCTTTCTCACTTTCGCTTTTCTTTTTGAAAACGTTTTAGGTTCCCCTCTTTAAAAAAATTGTTTTTAAAGTATTAAAAGCACACAACAGAAATAAATGACTCTCTAAAACTTCCAGGTTGTCTCCCTGGCAGCATTTTCTTTAAATCCATTAAGCTAGGCATATAGTGCTCAAGTAATGGATCCACCCGGATCCCAAGGTATATCAAAGCCAATTTTAATTGACAATGATTTGTGATTTAGTACTGAGCACAAAGTAACATACATCATGCAACAACGAAGTCTAACTCTCTTCCTATGCATCGGCATGTCATAAAAGAACAATTCATGCACACATAGTAAAGGCCGATACATAGCATAAACAGTTTCTTGCAATTTTATCGTATTGGAAACATAGAGAGGCAAAGATGTAGTTCCTCTCTCATAATAATTGCAAGTAGGAGCACAAAGCACACACATATTATATTCATCAAAATCATCATGTGCAATAGTAGAACGAAACCCATCAATATAATCCTTAATAAGTGCAAACTTCTCCAATATAGTGTAGTTGGGAGAATTCAAAAAGATAACATGACTATCATGCGTGGGTGCAATAGCAACAATTTCATTATTAACATATGGACTATAGGAAGTTCATCTCCATAAGCATAATTCATATTGGCATCTTGACCACAACCATAGCAAGCATCAAGTTCCTCAAAAAGGGATATTTCAAACGAATTAAAGGGATCATAGCAATTATCATAGTAATCATCCTTCCGTAAGTACGAAGGGAAATTAAACAATGTATGAGTTGAAGAGTTACTCTCATTAGAAGGTGGGGATGGGTAGCTAATCCACTCTTCCTCCTTTTGTTCTTCGCTGTCCTCCTCATCTTTTTCATCTAATGAGCTCACAATATCATCAATTTCTTCTTCCATAGTTTCCTACAAAATATTAGTCTCCTCTTGGGCAATGGAGAAGTCCTCAATATATGGTTTAACATAAGCATTAGAAGCATAGTTTTCATAGAGATATTTAAGTATGACAAAATATACAGATTTGTAAAGAGTGGCATCATACTTCTCAATCAAAGAAGCAATTTCATATGCACCCTTAAAAGCAACAAATTCTTCAATTTGCTCAACATAATAG
This sequence comes from Secale cereale, assembly GCA_902687465.1. NCBI lineage: Eukaryota > Viridiplantae > Streptophyta > Magnoliopsida > Poales > Poaceae > Secale > Secale cereale. Next base: position 207,246,082 of record LR738709.1, on the reverse strand, counting down.
TAATTATAGACACCCTTAGCATAAGAAGATAAGATTCCATTATCACTAAACTCACATTGGTAGGGAAGGTGTTTCTTAGGGTATTCAGAATAATAGGTAAGATCATATAATTCACATAAATTCCAAGCATAGCATTGCATAGTATTAATTTGATGCGGTAAAAGTTTCCCTTTTTGACATAAGCAGTGTCGCACAAAATAAGCATGCACATTTAATGATTTTCCTTCAACTAAGCTAGTTTGGTTTTCAGCACGAGCACAAATGGATCGAAGATGATCCAAGTAAGAAGCTTCAGGAGTGTGATAGATTTCGAGTGGTTCTTAAACTATTGGTGTAGTAGGTACAACTATTTTTTTTGGTGTTTTGTGTTTCCTGACCTCAAATAAATATAGAAAACAAGAGCACAAAAATAAAATCTACTTAGTGATAAAGCAAAAGAGCACACAGGAGAATATTCACCCCATGCTATTGCTCCCCGGCAATGGTGCCAGAAAAAGGTCTTCATAACCCACAAGTATAGGGGATCCATTGTAGCCTCTTTCGATAAGTAAGAGTGTCGAACCCAACGAGGAGCTAAAGGTAGAACAAATATTTCCTCAAGTTCTATTGACCACCAATACAACTCAGCGCACGTTTGACGTTCGCTTTACCTAGAACAAGTATGAAACTAGAAGTACTTTGTAAGTGTAACGAGATAGGTTTGCAAGATAATAAAGAGCATGTAAATATAAGCTAGGGGCTGTTTAGATGAAGAAACAACTAAGTTAGTTTTAGTAGAGCAGTTTTGTCACACAAGAAAGTTATTTGTCCCTAGGCAATCGATAACTAGACCGGTAATCACTATTGCAATTTTAGATGAGGGAGAGGCATAAGCTAACATACTTTCTCTTCTTGGATCATATGCACTTATGATTGGAACTCTAGCAAACATCCGTAACTACTAAAGATTATTAAGGTAAAACCCAACCATAGCATTATAAGGAATCAAGTCCTCTTTATTCACATACACAAACAACCTACTTACTCGGGTTTAAGCTTCTGTCACTCTAGCAACCCACCATAAGCAAATCATGAACATATTGCAAACCCTATAGCATGGATCCCTCATGGTTGTGCGACACGAAGAGTACCATAGGACATCACCCATAACAAAACATGCAACTCAAACCAGTCACGATCGTCAGTGAACTCATAGGACAAAACGGATCTACTAAAACATCATAGGATAGCAATACATCATTGGGAAATAATATATAGCATGGAGCACCATGTTTAAGTAGAGATTACAGCGGGAGGGAGAGGTGTTGAACCGCTGCATAGAGGGGGAGCGAGTTGGTGATGACGGCAGCAAAGTTGTTGGTGTAGATCGCCGTCACGACGATGGCCCCGGCGGTGTTCCTGTGCCACCGGGAGAGAGGGGGAGAGAGCCCCCCTCCTTCTTCTTCTTCGTTGACCTTCCCCCTAGATGGGAGAAGGGTTTCCACTCTGGTCCATGGCCTCCATGGCGGTGGAGGGGTGAGAGCCCCTCCGAGATTGGATCTCTATCTCTGTTTCCTTCTGTTTCTGCACTCCTCGATTATGACCTTTCACCGTTTCTTATATTCCCGGAGATCCGTAACTCCGATTGGGCTAAAAATTTAACACGATTTTTATCCGGATATTGGCTTTCTTGCGGCAAACGAAGGGCACCAACCACCTTACTGAGTGGCCTCAAGGATCAGGGGCACACCCTACCCCCTAGGTGCGGCCTCCGTCCTTGTGGGCCCCTCGGGCATCGTCTCGTGTGGTCCCCCCGAAATATCACATATATTCAAAAAAAATCTCCGTAAGTTTTTATCCCGTTTGGACTCCGTTTTATATGGATTTTATGCGAAACAAAAACATGCAACAAACATGAACTGGCAGTGGGCACTAGATCAATATGTTAGTCCCAAAAATAGTATAAAAAGTTGCCAAAAGTATGTAAAATTTGTAGAATATTGGCATGGAACATTCAAATTTTATAGATACGACGGAGACGTATCAATGCATGTAGACATATTTAAAAGTGTAGATTCACTTATTTTGCTCCTTATGTAGTCCCTTGTTGAAATATCTAAAAACACTTATATTTGGGAATGCAGGACGTATTACATTATTCTTTTGGAAACCGAAGTTTTGTTCCGATGGATCATGGCATGGAGAAAAACCAACGTTTACATCATGTCTATCGCATTCGTGTGTCACCCCACACGACCGTTTGGCAAGCCGCCCACCGCAAACTGACTATACGCAAACTATCCCGCCTGCAAATCGATGGATCGTGCCACTGAGTACTACTACTGTAAGAGATAGACGGGGAGGGGGAGGACAACTAGTTGTATTACAGACTCCTAGGAACTTTTTTGCATGTATGTTGTGGTCGTGCACCGAGAAGCGGCACGGGCAGCGCTATCTCGACTGGCGCGCCGCTTCAATGCCGACGCCAGTGAGAGGCCGCTTCCGCTCTGGTCGAGCATGAATGCGGCACTGACTGTTCCGGGAGGGAGCCACGCGTAGGTGATGGAGAGGGTTTGGGTGGGCCAGGGTGGTTAGGAGCGGGCGTGGCAGCAGTCGGGACGCCCGCAACGAGAGATGATGGACATACGTATTTCCTTGTTGCAATCCGTATTAAATTCTCCGCATGCTTATAGTCAAAATAAAGCTTTCACCAAACACATAGTTGATGCTTTGATGCAATCTTATGAAGAAACTTGAGTTGGAAGTTTCTACCCCTAGAAAGTTTTATGATGAGTGGGAACCTACTATCAAAATAAAAATAAAAGATCATGAATGTTATGCTTTGTGTGATTTGGGTGCAAGTGTCTCCACTATCCCAAAAACTTTGTGTGATTTGTTAGGGTTCCATGAACTTGATGATTGTTCTTTAAATTTGCATCTTGCGGATTCCACTATTAATAAACCTATGGGAAGGATTAATGATGTTCTTATTGTTGCCAATAGGAATTATGTGCCCGTAGATTTCATTGTTCTTGATATAGATTGCAATCCTTCATGTCCTATTATTCTTGGTAGACCTTTACTTAGAACGATTGGTGCAATTATTGATATGAAGGAAGGAAATATTAGATTCCAATTTCCGTTAAGGAAAGGCATGGAACATTTTCCTGGAAATAAAATCAAATTACCATATGAACCTATCATGAGAGCCACTTATGGATTGCCTTCCAAAGATGGCAATACCTAGATCTATCTTGTATCGTGCCTAGCTAGGGGCGTAAAACGATAGCGCTTGTTGGGAGGCAACCCAATTTTATATGTTTTGTTTTTGTCGCTGTTAGAGAATAAATATTGCATCTAGCCTCTATTTATATGTGGTTTCATGTTTTGTTTAGTGTTTGTGCCAAGTAGAACCTTTGGGAAGATGTGTGTGAAGTTTATGTGATCTTGCTGTGAAAAATAGAATCGTTAGCGCTCACTAGAATGATCGTCAGATTTTACAGGAGCATGCTATTTAGTTGATTCTTTTTTAAGATGATTAATAGACAAATTCCTCACATTTACCAATTTAGTTTGAATTTTTTGGAGTTACAGAAGTATGCGAAGCCTGCGGATTACTATAGACTGTTCTGTTTTTGACAGATTCTGTTTTTCGTGTGTTGTTTGCTTATTTCAATGCATCTATTAGTAATATTTGGAGGTATGAACCATAGAGAAGTTGGAATATAGTAGGTTTAACACCAATATAAACAAAGAATGAATTCATTGCAGTACCTTTGAGTAGTGGTTTGCTTTCTTATACTAACGGAGCTCACGAGAATTTTTGTCTAAGTTTTGTGTTGTGAAGTTTTCAAGTTTTGAGTATTGGTATGATGGACTATGGAACAAAGAGTAGCAAAAGCCTAAGCTTGGCGGTGCCCATGGCACCCCAAGTAAAACTCAAGGATAATCAAAAGCCTAAGCTTGGGGATGCCCCGGGAAGGCATCCCCTGTTTCGTCTTCATCCATCGGTAACTATACTTGGAGATATATTTTTATTCACCACATGATATGTGTTTTGCTTGGAGCGTCTTTTATAATTTGAGTCTTTGCTTGTTATTTTGTCACAATCATACTTGCTGGACACACCTATTTTAGAGAGTTAAATATGGCCTAGGAATTTTTAGAACACTCTATGTGCTTCACTTATATCTTTTGAGTTGAATAGTTTTTGCTCTAGTGCTTCACTTACATCTTTTAGAGCACGGTGGTGGTTATATTTTGTAGAAATTGTTGAACTCTCATGCTTCACTTATATCTATTTGAGAGTCTATTAAAACATCATGGTAATGTGTTTAGGCTAATAAAACTAGTCTTCACAGGATAGACATCAAATGTCAATGTAGTAAAAAAATCACACTAAGTGCATTGAATATGATGAGATGTTGGATGCTTGATAACTATTTCGAGATATGAGGATAGTGATATTAGAGTCATTCTAGTGGAGTTATTATGAAATTGAGAGATACTTGTGTTAAAGTTAGTGATTCCCGTATCATGCACGTATGGTGAACCGCTATGTGACGAAGTTAGAGCATGAGGTATTTGTAGAGTGCCAACCTATGTGTGGAGGTCGGGGGCGCGCGATGGTTAAGTCCTATAGATTTTTGCAATAAGTATATGAGTTCTTATGACTAATGTTGAGTCCATGGATTATACGCACTCTCACCCTTCCACCATTGCTAGCCTCTCTTGTACCGCGCAACTTTCGCCGGTGCCATAAACCCACTATATATCCTTCCTCAAAATAGCCACCATATTATTCCTCAAAACCGCCACCATACCTACCTATCATGGAATTTCCATAGCCATTCCGAGATATATTGCCATGCAACTTTCCACCGTTCCGTTCATATGACACGCATCATATTGTCATATTACCATGCATGATCATGTAGTTGACATCGTATTTGTGGCAAAGCCACCATGCATAATTTTTCATACATGTCACTCTTGATTCATCACACATCCCGGTACACCGCCGGAGGCATTCATGTAGATTCATACTTGTTGTAGTATCGAGTTGTAATTTCGAGTTGTAATAAAAGTGTGATGATCATCATTGTTAGAGCATTGTCCCATGTGAGGAAAGCTAATAAAAAAGAGATGGCCCAAAAAAATAGAGAGGGGCTAATAAAAAAAAGAGAAAGCCCCTCCAAAAAAATGAGAGAAAAAAGAGAAGGGACAATTGCTACTATCTTTTTCCACACTTGTGCTTCAAAGTAGCACCATGTTCTTCATGACAGAGAGTCTCATGTTTAGTCAGTTTCATATACTAGTGGGAATTTTCATTATAGAACTTGGCTTGTATATTCCAACGATGGGCTTCCTCAAATGCCCTAGGTCTTCGTGAGCAATCAAGTTGGATGCACACCCACTAGTTTCTTTTGTTGAGCTTTCATACATACTTAGTTGTAGTGCATCTGTTGCATGGCAATCCCTACTCACTCACATTGATATCTATTGATGGGCATCTCCATATCCCATTGATAGGCCTAGTCGATGTGATACTATCTTCCTCCTTTTTGTTTTCTCCACAACCACCTCTACTCCACCCATAGTGCTATATCCATGGCTCATGCTCATGTATTGCGTGAAAGTTGAAAGGTTTGAAAAGATAGAGTATGAAAACAAATGCTTGGCTGAAATCGGGGTTGTGCATGATATGAATATTTTGTGTGATGAAGAGGGAGCATAGCCAGACTATATGATTTTGGAGGGATAACTTTCTTTAGCCATAGTATTTTGAGAAGACATGATTGCTTTGTTAGTATGCTTGAAGTATTATTATTTCTTATGTCAATATAGACTTTTATCTTGAATCTTTCAGATCCGAACATTCATGCCACAATTAAGAAAATTACATTGAAAAACGTCTCCAACGCATCTATAATTTTTTATTGTTCCATGCTATTATTGATGAAGTCTTGGATATTTAATGGGCTTTATCTTACACTTTTATATCACTTTTGGGACTAACCTACTAACCCAAAGGCCCAGTCCAGATTGCTGTTTTTTTACCTGTTTTAGGGTTTTGCAGAAAAAGAATATCAAATGGAGTCCAAATGGAATGAAACCTTCGCAAGAGATATTTTTGGAGAAAATCACGCTCGGAGAACTTGAGAACCACGTCAGAAGAGCCACGAGGGGCCCATGAGGGTGGGGGCGCGCCCCCCTTCCCAGGGCGCGCCCCCTGCCTCGTGGGGCCCCCATGACTCCCCCGATGTCCTCCTTCCTCCTATATAAGTCTACGTACCCCGAAACCATCCGCAACAGAGAGAAAACCCTAATTCCAGTGTCGTAACCTTCTGTTCCGGTGAGATCCCATCTTGGAGCTTGTTCCGAAGCTCCACCGGAGGGGGATCCATCACGGAGTTCTTCTTCATCATCATCATCGCCCTCACCATGAGTTGTGAGTATTTTACCACAGACCTTCGGTTCCATAGCTAGTATCTAGATGGATTCTTCTCTCTCTCTGGATCTCAATACAAAGTTCTCCTCGGTCTTCGAGGAGATCTATTTAATGTAATCTCTTTTTGCGGTGTGTTTGTCGAGATCCGATGAATTATGAGTTTACGATCAAGATTATCTACGAGAAATATTTGGTTCTTCTCTGAACTTTTTATGTGTGATCATAATATCCTGGCAAGTCTCTTCGAATTATTGGTTTGGTTTGGCCTACTAGATCTATAGTTCGTGCGATAGGAGAAGTGCTTGGCTTTGGGTTCAATCTTGCGTTGTTCTTTCCCGGTGACAGTAGGGGCAGCAAGGCACGTATTGTATTGTTGCCATCGAGGATAAAAAGATGGGGTTTATATCATATTGCTTGAGTTTATCCCTCTACATCATGTCATCTTGCTTAAGGCATTACTCTCTTCTTATGAACTCAATACACTAGATGCATGCTGGATAGCGGTCGATGTGTGGAGTAATAGTAGTAGATGCAGGCAGGAGTCGGTCTACTTGTCTCGGACGTGATGCTTATATACAATGATCATGCCGAGATAGTCTCATAATTATTCGCTTTTCTATCAATTGCTCGACGGTAATTTGTTTACCCGCCGTAGAATATCACTATCATGAGAGAAGCCACTAGAGAACACTATGGCCCCCGGGTCTATTCTCAACATATCAATCTACATCTACTTTACTTTTTCCGCTTTTACTTTCTGTTCTTATAAACAAAAATACCAAAAATATAAACTATCATCTCTATCAGATCTCACTTTCGTAAGTGACTGTAAAGGGATTGACAACCCCTTATCGCGTTGGCTGCGAAGTTCTTATTTGTTTGTGCAGGTGTGAGGGACTCGCGCGTGGTCTCCTACTGGATTGATACCTTGGTTCTCAAAGACTGAGGGAAATACTTACGCTACTGTGTTGTATCTCCCTTTCCTCTTTGAGGGAATACAATGCAAGCTCGAGAAGTAGCACCTGTTTCTCTTCACATAGAAAAGCGATGTTCGTAGAATGCTCTCATGCTTCACTTATATTTGTTAGAGCATGATCTTTTGTAGAAATAATTAAACTCTCATGCTTCACTTATATCTATTTAGAGAGTCAAACGGAATTGGTCAATTGCATGGTTAGTCATAAAATCCTACATAAAACTTATGGATCACTGAATGTGGAATGTTTGATTCCCTGCAATAGTTTTGCGACATAGAGGTGATAATATGTTGGAGGTACTAGTAGATGATCATGTTTAGTAAGGTATTGCTGTTAAGGTTTGTGATTCCCGAAGCATGCACGTATAGTCTCTCGTTATGTCGGGAAGTTGGAGCACAATTTATCCTTGATTGTCCTATCTTTGTGTGAAGGTCGGGGGTGCGCGATGGTTAACTCCTACCAACCTCCCCCCTAGGAGCATGCGTAGTATTATTTTGCTTCGAGGGCTAATAAACGTTTGCAATAAGTATATGAGTTCTTTATGACTAATGTAAGTCCATGGATTATACGCACTCTCACCCTTTCATAATTGCTAGCCTCTCTCGTGCCGCGCAACTTTCGTCAGTGCATAAACTTTATTATACCTTCCTCAAAACAGTCACCATACCTACCTACTATGGCATTTCCATAGCCATTTCGAAATATATTGCCATGCACTTCCATCATGTAGATGACTTGAGCATTCATTTTCATATTGCTTTGCATGATCGTAAGACAGCTAGCATGATATTTTCATGGCTTGTCCGGTTTTTTATATCTTTGCTATGCTAGATCATTGCACATCCTAGTACACTTCCAGAGGCATTCATTTAGCGTCATACTATGTCATAGGTAACGAGTTGTAATTTTTATTTCTTTTGAGCTATAAGTAAATAGAAGTGTGATGATCATCATTATCCATTATTAGAGCATGCCCCATTGTAACATCCCAAAATTCTAAATTTTGGAATGTTATAATAAATAGATAGATTTGATTGATGTTTGATGTGCTGTGTGAAATTGAGTGAAATTTGAAACTTTTGAAAGTTAAATGAGAGGGAATAAAATGACTTTCCCAAAACTTTCACTTTGCTTTTGGATCTCCGAGGGAATTCAAATTCTTTTCAACACAAAACCCTAGAGTGAAGATAATATGACTTCTTCCATTTATTCTAAATGATAAAGGGCTTTGAAAGGATTTTGAATTTCAACCTCGAAATATTCTCAATTCAAAAACTTTAAGCAACTCAATGATTTTCCCGAGAGAAGATAAAATGACTTCTTCAAATTATAGGAAATATGAGTTGGATGTTCTTCTGAAATTTTCCGCAACTCAATTTCAATATTGAGTTATTTCATTTTTTTTCAAATTATTTTTCTCCAAAAATAAAATACATGGTAAATAGGGTAACATGATTCCCTACAGCAGAAAATTGGAGATAAATGAATTTGAATTCTTTTTGGTATTTTAAGAATGATTTTATTGGTTTTTAATTGCAACAGTATGACCTTTTGATTTATTAGATTTTGTGGGCATTTCATTTGGCAGTAGTAAAATGTTCATGTTGTAGGGCTTATTTTTCTGCAAATTTTGATATATTATATGCCTGTAGGATATTTTTATTTATTTTTCCTTTATTCGTTTTTCTGTGTGGAAAAAAATGTTTAAAGAAAAGAAAAAAAATACCCTCCGCCGAACTGGGCCGGCCCCGCTGCCCGCCAGGCCACGGCCCAGCCAGCCGAGCTCGTTCCCTGCCGCCTCCCTCGTCCCCGACGGGACTCCTCCTCCCGCACGCCTCGGCGTCCGTGCGAAGCACGCCACGCCGCCGCCTTTGCCTCGCCCCCTTCCGCAAGAAGCTCCCCGCCCGCCTATATAACGCGCCGCCGCCGCCCCTCTCTACCCTCGCATTGCGCCGGCGCCGCTGTCAAAGATCGCCGCCGCCGTTCCCAAACCGCCGCCGCCGCGATCTGCCACCATCGCCGCCGCTCTCGTTCGCCGCCGCAGCCGCACCTCCCCTCGCCACCGCACTGCGCCACCGTCACGCCCCCGCCCCGCGCAGCGCCGCCGCAGCCTGCCCCGCCCCCTTGCCGGAGTCCCGTCGACCGGAGCTCCGAGCTTCTTTCGCGATGGATCCATCGAACAGCCGAACCCGCTGAACCGCCCGGTTCGATCCGCCAAAACCGCCGAAAAGCCGCTGACGTATAAAACCGCCCCGGTTTTCTTTTAGTTAGGTTTATCTCTGTTAGATCGGTTTTATTTTTTAGGTTTAGTTATACAGTGAACGTTCGGCCGTTAGGACTTGAAAACGAACGTTCGCTCTTTCGCTTTTTCTTTTTCTGTTTAGTTTCGGCCAGGGACCCATCTGTAATTATTCTTTTGCAGATTAGCCCCTAATCTTCTTTCGGCCATAACTTTTTATCAGTTAGTCCAAATTCAATGAAACCAACGCCCACGTCTTCGTTACGATCCCCTCTTTCCATTAATACAACTTAAACATGTTTTTAAAAAGTTTAAAATTTGAATTCAACTAGTTTTAGATTTGAACTTCGTTTGTTCATAACTTGAGTTTCGTAACTCCGTTTGAGTTGATTCTTTTTGCAAATCGAAGCTCTTGACCTAAACTTTCTGATAAGGCCAAATTCACATAATTTTGGTACTGTTGGAAGTTGTTTTATGTTTCAAGAGTCATTCGTGTTGTTTTCGTAGTTTTCCGAAGTGTTTATCCGTTCTGTCCGATCTTTCTGAGTGATTGCTTATGTCTGGTTACCATTGCTTGCTTACGATAGATTGACCGGAGTGTGACGAGTAGATCTATCAAGAGTTTTGAGTGCGAATCATCTTCATCAACATTGCAGGCAAGTTCACACTTTGATCATACTTTCCAATTACCCAGTTTTCATTCCATTAGCCAACCCTCACACATTGCATGAGTAGGATCAATTAACTTGTGGGATTGGGAAGTAGTTTGAGGTAGTACCTATTACCTGCATTACATTCAAACCTTTGGGAGTTACTTCTACGCTTGCTGTTAGGACATGCTATGCTCGTAGACGTGGTTTAGGTTTGAGTGAAATCCATGACAGATGTGAGTTGTTAATTAATGGTTGATACGTCCAAAACGTATCTATAATTTCTGCTTGCTCCATGCCTCTATTGGGTGATATTGCTATGATATTTATACACTTCCATACACTTTTGATCATATTTGGACTAACCTATTAGCTCAGTGCACCCCAGTGCCAGTTTTCTGTTTTCGGCTGTTTTTGTATTTCAGGTTTTCACGTTACGAGAACTGCCAGGAAAAATCCAAAAAAATTATATAAGAAATCAGCGTTCCAGAAACTTCCGTGCGCCCGAAGGACAGCCGGGGGGGGGGGCACCAGGGCTCCAGGCGCCCTGGCGGCGCCCCCCCTGGGCCGCGCCGGGGGGCGCCTGGGGCCCCCGAGGCTCCTCCGATGCCCCCTTTGGCATATATTTAAAGCGTCTCCCGAAACCCTCGAAACAGGAACTCTTTTCGCGATCCCATCTCTGTTCCGCCGCCGCTGCCGCTTCCAAGATCGGGAGCAACAGGAGAACTCTTCCCGGCACCCTGCCGGAGGGGAGGATCACCACCGGGAGCTTCTCCACCACCATGGACGCCTCCCGGATGAGTTGTGAGTAGTCTCCCTTGGACCATGAGTCCATGACCAGTAGCTATGTGATGTTCTCCTCCCGTTCTTGTGCCACACTAATTAGTCCTCGTTAGCTGCCCTACATGATCGAAGCACATATGTAATCCTTATGTTGTTGCTATGATGAGTTTGCTGGGATCCGATGGATTATGAGATTATGTTCAGATTGTGTTTGAGTAATATATTTGATTCACCTCTTTTATGTTTATGTTCGTAAGTAATTCTTGCATGTTCTCCGTTGTTATTTATTGCTTTGGCCAAGTAATAGGTAGTGACTCCAAGAGGGAACGTTATGCTCGATTGTGGGTTCATGCCCCTCGATGACTAGTTTGAGTGACAGAAACATGAGTCTAGGGGATGTGCTATTGCCACAAGGGGGAAAACAACGGTGCTTGTGCCCGCGGGTGCAAGGACTGTTTACTTTACGCAAAGTTCTTTTAATGCAGTTGTCTGTTGCTTTGAGTTTACACTATGGGTGGGGCTCGCAACTTAATACCAGCGAGATGTTCTGGATAGATATCTCAAGGTGGATGATTAGTAGTAGATATTGATGGATTTTTCGGTCTACTTACTTTGGCGTACCGCCCATGCTTTGAACCTCAACCTTTCTTGCAATGTAGTCAGCATTGGTTTGCGCACATGGTCCTGTCAATTACCCAGCTGTAATTCGTTTACCTCACATAGCTGTTTTATCGTCTTTTGGGAGAGAGACATCACTAGTGAACATCATGAGACTCCGGTCCATATTACCATCATTGATCACACCCGCTATTTACTTTTCCGCTATTTACTTACTATTGCAATTATACCTATCACTATTATCACTTGCGTTTGATCCTTTGTAAACTACAAGGCCGGAGGGATTGACAACCTCTCTATACTCGTTGGGAGCAAAGTTATTTGTATCTGTGTGCAGGTCCACGTTGATTGCTAATATCCGGCGCCGTTAGCAGTTGACACCTTCTTGTTGAAACTGGGAGTCTCTGGGAAATCGATCCTTGGTATTACCAAGGGAAAACTTCTGCTACACTGCATCTCAAACCTTCCACTTGGGGTAACCAACGAGGGGTGAGAAGCCACCTAGCAAAGCAATTTCTGGCGCCATTGCCGGGGACTCCACTCTTCAGGATAGGGGAGTTGCACGCTATCTTTTACCTTTGCTTTTAGTCTTGTTAGTTTACCTTTCAGTTTTTGCTTTAGTACCTTTTTATCGAAAATCACAAAAATAGTTATCTCGTTCTTTAGTTGTCATTATGTCGGGTCCTTTTGTCTTTGACGAGGCAGAAGTTCTCACCTTTAAACAAAGAGGTGGGGAAAGTTTGAAAGATGCTTGGTATAGAATTAATGATTCACAAAAAAGAGCCACCAAGAAGCAACCTACTACTATCCTGCATAGAAATTTTTATGTTGGAATTACTTCTTGGAATAGGTTTATTCTAGATACTGCTATCAATGGGAATTTCCTAGAGGCCGCAGTTTGGGAGTCCCTTAGTATTATTGAAAATCTTGTTGGGAATCTCCCTGTTGTTTGCATTCGAGAGGACATCACCCTAGCTCACATTATGAAAAAACTTGAAAAGATAGAGCTAGAGATGCCAAGCATTAATAAGATAAATGAGTTGGATCGTAAGATCCAAGGGAATTTGAATAGACTTGGTAGCTCCATGCATAAAATTTTCAAAATTTTGGAGACCGTCAAATTCCATGACTTGGACTCTTCTAGGATAGACAAGATTGAGGATATCATTGATACCCTAGGAACTACCTTCTCCTCGATCAAAACCAAAAAGGTAGCAACTCCGGCGAAGAGGCAGCCTAAGTTCGTTCACGTTCCAAAGGCTCCCCGTTCTAAAAGTAATCCATCTATTGCCAAAGGGGTTGAAACGGTAAAGACTTTGGAAGAAACACCTCTCTTTGATGAATTTATAAATGAATCTTCCCTTGACTTTTATCCTTTTGGTCTTCTACCTAGAAGTATCTCTATGAGGCCTTTATTTGAAAGTCCTCTTAAGACTAGTTGTATTATTGAAGAGCTTTTTGATGATCTTGATGATGGTTCAATTGATACAACTTAATCTCTTTGCATTATGCCTAGCTTAAAGGCATAAAAGAAAGCGCTTTTGGGAGGCAGCCCACATGAATAAATTTATTTTGCTTTTGTTGTGTCTTGATGTTGTTTACTACAGTAGCATCATCATTGTATCTTTGCTTTTCATATTTGTGCCAAGTATAGCCTCTGATTGCAAGAAAGTTCAAAAGTTATGAGGTGCTGTCCAGGAAACAGATTCTGTCCTTGGATAGAAAAATTCGTATAAAATCACCAGATCATCTTTTTGGTCTTAATTTTTTCGACAGCGTTCTCTATATAATTGTATTTCGTGCGTCTGTTCTGAGTTTTTTTATTAGAGTTGCAGAAGTGCCCCGAACAAATCAATTACTACCTGCTGTTCTGTTTTTCACAGATTATGTCCTGTTTTGCTTTTCCTTCATTTTGCAAACCAAGAGCTTGCTTTTTCTTTGCAAAAACCTTTTGGCAATCTTGAGAAACAGTAGAACTTCAAGAATATCTTTATTTCCAGCAAGGTATAATTATTTTATTATGGGTACTAACCTCGCTAATCAGATTATGGTGAGTTATGTATGAAGGGAGTTTTCAAGTGTGCGAGGGAAGATGATAAAAAGATCCAGGAGTGTCAAGCGCTCAAGCTTGGGGATGCCCCCATGCACCCCCAAGAAATATTCAAGGAGACTCAAGCGTCTAAGCTTGGGGATGCCCCCGTGCATCCCTCTTTCGTTCCACTATATTTTAATCACTTCATGTGTTATGTGCTATGCTTGGAGCGTCTTGCTTTTAGTTTCCTTTTTAGTTTTTCATAACGAGTCGGAACTCAGCGTTCTTTATGTGGGAGAGAAACACGCTCCACTTCTACCTAGAACATAACATAGAATTTTCATGACTATCTTTGTTGTGTGTGTTCTTTGTCTTTTAATAGCTACTATCATGCTCTGCTCTTAGTATTCATCCTTATCTTTTTAAAGAGCTTTTATTTAGTTGGTTGCTTGAACTCTCTTTAATTACCATGGTCACCTTATTAAGAGAGTTTGCTTCCGTTGCCTTGGTTAATATGTCTATGATAAAGATGCTACGTGCATAATGGCGCTTAGTAGTTCAGGTTTTCTTATGGTTAGTCTCAAATAGCTGCGGGATTCCCAATGTGTTATTGGAGTACCAACATGATTTGTTTGCCAATGATGTGGTATGCTTTAGTAATATCTTCCCTCAATAATTTATTTTGATTGACTTGGCGTATGCTCACGCATATTTAACATTGTAAAGAAAGTCTGTCAAGCCTTGATGATCTTTTGCTTCTGAGTAGAGATATAACTTCCATGCCTGATTCAATGTTGCTTTGTCGCTCTGCATGATTATGACCGTCATTGCTCTCTTAGTTGGTCTCTCCCAGTCTTTTGCTAACCTCCACCTGTACTAAGCGGACTGACTGCTTGTGCATCCACATCCTTTTAAACCAGTTATGCCAGATGAGTCCACCATACCTACCTATATGTGGTATTTCACCGCCACTCCAAGTAAATTTACATGTGCTACCTTTAAAACCTTCAGTTGCAATATATAGCTCATGGGAAAGTAGCTTAAAAACTATTGTGGTAAAGAATATGTTGCTTATGTATCTTATTTTCTTATAAGTTACTTGCTGAGCGGTAACCATGTTTCTGGGGACGTCATCAACTGTTTCACTTTTGTTGAATATCATGTGAGTTGCTATGCATGCCCGTCTTGTCTAAAGTAAGGGTGATTTGCCATGAGTTGAATGGTTTGAGTATGCATATTGTTAGAGAAGAACATTGGGCCGCCAACCAAAGCCATGTATCATGGTGGAAGTTTTAACTTGGACATTAATCCTCAATCTCTTATGAGAATATGCTTAAGCATTAAAGAGGAGTCCATTATCTATTTTCTATGTTGTCCCGGTATGGATGTCCTCAAGTTGAGATCTATCAAAAACGAGAAATCAAATGCGATCTATCTCCTTGGACCTTTGTACAGGTGACATAGAGGTACCCCTTTGTGACACTTGGTTGAAACATATGTAATGCAATGACAATCCATGGAAATCCGAGCTAATTAGGACAAGGTGCGAGCACTATTGGTATTCGATGCATGAGGCTTGCAACTTATAGGATGTCTTATGCATAGCACATATGAAGTACTACTATCGTTGACAAAATTGTTTCTATGTTTTCAAAATAAAAGCTCTAGCACATGAGTAATCCCTGCTTCCCTCTACGAAGGGCCATTCTTTTACTTTTATGTTGAGTCTCCACTTTCTTTTAAAAGCACCAACTACTGAGAGCATGATTGTCATTCTGAGTGTAATGTGCATTGTCCCAAAGTAGCATTGTCTTTTGCATGATTGTGATATCGTTTATTCTGAAATCATTGTATCTAGTCATCACTTAAACCTTGAAGGTGCCCCTGCATTTATGTTTTGCTTCACTAAAGGGGGCAAGCTAGATATCACTTTATCATATTTGCACATCATGTTCATTGCAAATATTTTTGATGTTTCAGTATCATATTGTAAAACTTTCAGTTCTTTGTGATTTTCTCATGAGGCAACTTAATTACTACATATTCATTGTCTCAGTAAGCTTTTGTCATATGACTATGAAAAAGTCCTATATGGTTAATAGCATGTCACCACGGAAATTATTCTTGTTATCATTTACCTACTCGAGGACGAGCAGGAATTAAGCTTGGGGATGTTGATACGTCCAAAACGTATCTATAATTTTTGCTTGCTCCATGCCTCTATTGGGTGATATTGCTATGATATTTATACACTTCCATACACTTTTGATCATATTTGGACTAACCTATTAACTCAGTGCACCCCAGTGCCAGTTTCTGTTTTCGGCTGTTTTTGTATTTCAGGTTTTCACGTTACGAGAACTTCCAGGAAAAATCCAGAAAATTATATAAAAAATCAGCGTTCCAGAAACTTCCGTGCGCCCGAAGGACAGCCGAGGGGGGCCACCAGGGCTCCAGGCGCCTGGGCCCCCCGAGGCTCCTCCAATGCCCCCCTTTGGCATATATTTAAAGCTTCTCCCGAAACCCTCGAAACAGGAACTCTTTTCGCGATCCCATCTCTGTTCCGCCGCCGCCGCCGCTTCCAAGATCGGGAGCACCAAGAGAACTCTTCCCGGCACCCTGCCGGAGGGGAGGATCACCACCGGGAGCTTCTCCACCACCATGGACGCCTCCCGGATGAGTTGTGAGTAGTCTCCCTTGGACCATGAGTCCATGACCAGTAGCTATGTGATGTTCTCCTTCAGTTCTTGTGCTTCACTAATTAGTCCTCGTGATCTGCCCTACATGATCGAGGCACATATGTAATCCTTATGCTGTTGCTATGATGAGTTTGCTGGGATCCGATGGATTATGAGATTATGTTCAGATTGTGTTTGAGTAATATATTTGATTCACCTCTTTTATGTTTATGTTCGTAAGTAATTCTTGCATGTTCTCCGTTGTTATTTATTGCTTTGGCCAAGTAATAGGTAGTGACTCCAAGAGGGAACGTTATGCTCGATTGTGGGTTCATGCCCCTCGATGACTAGTTTGAGTGACAGAAACATGAGTCTAGGGGATGTGCTGTTGCCACAAGGGGGAAAACAACGGTGCTTGTGCCCGCGGGTGCAAGGACTGTTTACTTTACGCAAAGTTCTTTTAATGCAGTTGTCTGTTGCTTTGAGTTTACACTATGGGTGGGGCTCGCAACTTAATACCAGCGAGATGTTCTGGATAGATATCTCAAGGTGGATGATTAGTAGTAGATATTGATGGATTTCGGTCTACTTACTTTGGCGTATCACCCATGCTTTGAACCTCAACCTTTCTTGCAATGTAGTCAGCATTGGTTTGCGCACATGGTCCTGTCAGTTGCCCAGCTGTAATTCGTTTACCACACATAGCTGTTTTATCGTCTTTTGGGAGAGAGACATCACTAGTGAACATCATGAGACTCCGGTCCATATTACCATCATTGATCACACCCGCTATTTACTTTTCCGCTATTTACTTACTATTGCAATTATACCTATCACTATTATCACTTGCGTTTGATCCTTTGTAAACTACAAGGCCGGAGGGATTGACAACCTCTCTGTACTCGTTGGGAGCAAATTTATTTGTATCTGTGTGCAGGTCCACGTTGATTGCTAATATCCGGCGCCGTTAGCAGTTGACACCTTCTTGTTGATACTGGGAGTCTCTGGGAAATCGATCCTTGGTATTGCCAAGGGAAAACTTCTGCTACACTGCATCTCAAACCTTCCACTTGGGGTAACCAACGAGGGGTGAGAAGCCACCTAGCAATGGTTCAACTTAAGGTGGCTACTTGAATACACATCTGGGTGGATTGGTTTGGGGCACCCTGGGAGTGAACCAGTGGATTGCTCGGACACCTGGTGATGCCAGTGTTGTCCTAGGAAATCCTGGGGTTTCCGTGTGATTGTCCTATTGGAATGCCACCCAGGCTCAAAGGGATCATATAATATTTTATGCCTAGTAACTTCCATGTGCAACCACATGCCAATATGGGCTCTGGCATAGTTGAGTAAGTTGTGGGAAACCTTTCCATGATGGGCTAGCAGATGTAGGGGGATTGTAGGTGGTACCGGCCTACCTATCTGGTTAAGGGGACCTCTTCGGAAAGACTATGTCTCGGTCATCCGTTTCTTAAACACCATGCAGTGCGAGAAACCAAACGGAGGCGATCGAGTCTTGTGGGAAAAGTGCACAAACCTCTGCAGAGTGTACAAACTATTCATGAGTAGCCGTGTCCCCAGTTATGGACATCTTTGAGTATCTAGAAGTGGATTATTTGCTGATCTCATCATGTTACTCTAATTAAATTTTTTTGGGTTTAATGATTATTTTTAATTGGGGTTGAGAGGGTGTCTATCTTCTCAGCAATGTTTCGACTGCAATGATAGTTAATTAAAATATATTCCTTTGCACTAGGGAAAAATTGGCTTTACGCAAAAACTTTAACCTTACAGCCTCCACCAGCCAAATATGCATGTAGTTGTAGGCCTTACTCATCATTATCATTATAGTGTGAATTTGCCAGTACATTCAATGTACTGACCCTTTGTGGCTGCAATGTCTCATGTTGCAGGATTATCTTACGACGAGTAAGTGATACGTTAGGGGTTACGATTTCTACACTCAACGTTGCCGTTGGTGTTGATGGGAATCCACAACCTTGTTGCTTCCGCTATTTTGGATTGAGGTAATAGTATTTACGTTACTTACTACATGTGATTTACCTCTGTTATAAATCATGTTTGTACTGTGTGTGTCAGCATACCGATCCAGGGATGACACAGAACACAGAGACTTCGGTCCATTCGGATCGTGGTCGCTACAAGATGGTATTAGAGCACATGTTGACTGTAGGACGTGACCCTAGAAACTAGCCAGACCATAGGAAATGATTTCTCTAAAACTGTCTTTTACAAAAGGATTCTTATCTCTCTCCTTTTTTGAGTTTTGTCAAATCTTCCCTTTGACCTTAAATAGTAGACAATGCCCTTTACCATTGGACCACTTCGGAGTAAAGAGGATTTTTACCATACATTGGAAGTGTTGAAGCTACAACCATGGGAACTCCGAAGATTTGAAGAGTTGACAACTTTGAAGATATGATGACCTTTATAAGACCAACCCCCTGTTATGTACTTACGTTAGATGCGATGATTGTGAGCCATCGTTTGTTTGATGTTTTCCGATGGCCACATAACAAAACCCGTCTTTCCAAAACTTTTGTTTGTATTGAGTGTATCTCTCCCCACCTTCCTAATCTCATCCCAAAACCCTTGGACCCAATAGAGGATGATTGAAGATAGACTTGAAGTCTCTGGACCAATGACCCAACCGGAGGCAGAGCTATGGATACAAAACATGGAGGATCACTTCAGGAAAAATTTGGTAGCAAGGAAGTATGATGTTCAATACGCTCTTCAGTACTTTACAAAAAGTGCTGCAACATGGTGGAAGATGCATCAAGCCATACAAGGATGTAGTGGAGCAGGAAGTTGGGAGGAATTCAAGAAAACTCTGTTAAGATCACGTCTCATCCGAGAGCGTGGAGACAACCCGAAGAAGAAACTTTGTGCCTGCAGGATTTGTGGAGAAGTAGGACACACCCTGGAGGAGCATAAGGATGAATGTCCTAATTGTGAAGGAAGTCACCTAGCTGAAGAATGCCCAACTAGGCAGATTACTTGTTTCTTGTGTGAAGGGACTACCCACTACCCTGCTCAGTGTCACATTTACCCCATGGTGCAATGAACTGTCCAGCAGAAGAAAGAAGCAATGAAAGAATTCCTCAAGGAAACCTTGAGGGAATCCGCGATGGAGGAAGATATTGACGACCCTGATGGAGAAGGACTAGACAGATATTACTCACGTGCTTGCTACTCATGTGGAGAAGAAGGACACTTTTCACAGTATTGCAGGAAGGAAAGTCAAGAGTATCTCGGAGACTTCCTGACAGAAGAAGTGGAGTTTGATCCACTTGAGATAGAAGAATTGATAGGAACGAAGAAGTCAAGTAAGAGGAAGAACATGTGTCCCCAAAAGAACCCAATTTCTACGGAAAAGGACCTAAGTGACATCACATGTTATAGGTGCAAGGATTTAGGTCATTATGCTATCAACTGCCCAACCAGGAGACGGAGAATCCAGTGAATCATGGATAGTCACCATGACGCCCTTAGATCTGTCTTATGACATTAGTTTACACTACAAGGAAGTAGAGCATTTTGCCAAGAGAAGGTTCAGCATGTAGCTAAATGTGGAACACCCTTTTACAATGTTGAGTTGAGTATGGAAATAACATTGTAATAGTTCGTGAAGCAATAGAAGTTGATATTTTTGGAGTCTAAGAAGGAGATGCTATGAGTTGTTGGATGAATGTTAGTGCCTCTCTTGCTATTCTCACCCTGACTAAAACCTAGAACCCTTGGAGTAGTTGACCCCAAACCTTTCTCAGACAAACAAACACAAGGAAATATCTACATTGTCCTGAGTGCTCTTTTATCTTATGCCTACAGATGACAACCCTTTACGAGTCTTTTCTCAAAGGCCCGGAAACCATCATGACCCTGACTAGCGATCAAGATTATCCAAAGATCCTGAAGGACATGATGAAGCATATTCAACTGGAAGGAGATGCAGTTTACAAGGGTTATCCCTTCATGGAGAATGGAGTTGAACTTTCGTACGTGGAGGTACACCTCCACTGTGTGAAAGGAGTTTGCCCAAAGACTATGGGTCAATACTTTTTCATCTCCCGAGTACCATGAACAACATTCTTCGATTCTGTTCGTGAAGCTGCTATGGAGGCCATACGTCAGATTGGAGAAATACTCGAAGCAAGACTTTGTTTTACCTAGGGATGCCTGAGTATGATGCATGCAGAGATGATGGAGATGAAGCACACAGCCAATAGTATGAAGCAAAAGATTGATGATTTTAAGAATCACATTGCACAATTCCAGTGGGACTGAAGCGTCCTTAGCTAGGACGAATGGATATAGATGGAAGAAATTCTTGATCATACCAGACTATCTGGATAGTAGAAATTGTAGTGATGCACCCTTGGAAATTGGAGTATTGCATACTGGTTCAAGAAGTAATAAAAGATTTGATATGAGGAGAATACGGATTATGGATGAACCAGTGCATTTTGTTTAGTGGTACCTCACTGTGTGAACCCTGGACCCATAGGAAGGAATGTGTTGCCCCAATTAGTGGAGTTTGCACAAAATAAGTTGGAGTTTATTTTGATATGAGACTTACCCCAAGAGTATGAAGGAAAGAAGTACAATTGGATTTTAAAGAGGGTGTAATGCTGGAAGTATGGAGCAATAGTGACTCCAAGGATGAGTTAAAGATACGCAAGTTCTGAAGTGGACCCATAAGCCGAGGACCTAAGGAGGCTACATAATCACAAGGGAACCACGAGATTTGTCTATAGTTATGTGTATCTGCTGTAGTAAAGCAGTGCATTTTGCTATAGATTATACCAAGAAGAAGGAACTTTGTGCTAAGTATTGGAGTTGAAGCATGCAATGGAAGTGCAGTAGATCGTGGTAAGTTGAGAATTAATACAGTTGGCATCATGGTATTGATTTTGGATTTTATGAGTTGTTACTCTATAGTGATGAGTGAAGACATGATGCATGGAATAATATTTTGAAGAAAACTAGTGTTATTCATTTTAAGTGTGGTAGAATCCAACACCGTTATTCGAATACACTAGCTAGTGGTTAGTTACGTCAGACTTGGAGTGGATTGCCCAAAGGTGAGTCTGAGTAATTACATCGTAGTTTACCCACAGAGAAGTAAGATATAATGGGATGTATTTAAGAAAACCAAGGAAGTTGGATATCGGAAGAATGGTCAGTTGCAACCCGATGATGAGACCAAGTGTTGCTAGTGGTGAGATGAGCCATAACCCACAGGCCCCAGGACCTGACAAGAAAGCAAGCACACTCTTGCTGAAGGAAAACCCCTGGTAGAAGTTACGACCTTTGTCAATAGACGATCTTATAGGTTTTGCGCTAAACCCGAGGGTGTGAACACGATAGATGGTTGTTTGGCTTGCAGAGTAAATGGATATGTTCGAACTCAGTTCATCGACAAGAGAAATTCTGCAATGCTTGTGAGGATGACCGAGTGTTAGAATTCGAGATTCACTAAACCATATACAAGGTAATGATTTGGGTGCGGGATGGATTGATCACCATACGGACTTACTCTCATTATTCGCCTCTGTTATACGGGATGGTAAATCTGAGTGACTTACCTATAGTAGAGAGACGACGATGTCAAAACTTTGTTTAAACCCTAGAATGGTATAGAAATTTTTCCCTTATACACGGCATGTTGTTGCCAACCGTAGGATATACGGTGAGGATGAAGCCCAGACCCGTTTTCTACAGGGACCCAACAAATTGTTTGATGACCCCCATGAGATATCGATATTGTATAGAATTAGCGCCAGACCTGTCAGCTAAAAAGGACCAGTCTCGAAAGGACCGTATTAAGATGAAAGGACACAAGAATTGAGGACAAAGGTTATGCCACTACCAAAAGAGCCCAGAGAAGGAAATACCCTGAAGATTTGAGAAGACCGACGCCGTCAACCCAAAGGATGGAGTACCTGAGTTTTGATGGAACCGTATCCCTGATCCTAAGTGTGGTAGCACACTAGGCCACACCAATCATGGATTTGTTAAAGAGACCCCAAACCCCAACCTATTTCTTGCTAGCCTCTCCGAATCTCGAGGACGAGATTCATTTTAAGTGTGGTAGGTTTGTAACATCCCAAAATTCTAAATTTTGGAATGTTATAATAAATAGATAAGATTTGATTGCTGTTTGATGTGCTGTGTGAAGCTGAGTGAAATTTGAAACTTTTGAAAGTTAAATGAGAGGGAATAAAATGACTTTCCCAAAACTTTCACTTTGCTTTTGGATCTCCGAGGAAATTCAAATTCTTTTCAACACAAAACCCTAGAGTGAAGATAATATGACTTCTTCCATTTATTCTAAATGATAAAGGGCTTTGAAAGGATTTTGAATTTCAATCTCGAAATATTCTCAATTCAGAAACTTTAAGCAACTCAATGATTTTCCCGAAAGAAGATAAAATGACTTCTTCAAATTATAGGAAATATGAGTTGGAAGTTCTTCTGAAATTTTCTGCAACTCAATTTCAATATTGAGTTATTTAATTTTTATTCAAATTATTTTTCTCCAAAAATAAAATACATGGAAAATAGGGTAACATGATTCCCTACAGCAGAAAATTGGAGATAAATGAATTTGAATTCTTTTTGGTATTTTAAGAATGATTTTATTGGTTTTTAATTGCAACAGTAGGACCTTTTGATTTATTAGATTTTGTGGGCATTTTATTTGGCAGTAGTAAAATGTTCATGTTGTAGGGCTTATTTTTCCGCAAATTTTGATATATTATATGCCTATAGGATATTTTTATTTATTTTGCTTTTATTCGTTTTTCTGTCTGGAAAAAAATTGTTTAAAGAAAAGAAAAAAGTACCCTCCGCCGAACTAGGTCGGCCCAGCTGCCCGCCAAGCCACGGCCCAGCCAGCCCAGCTCGCTCCCTGCCGCCTCCCTCGTCCCCGGCGGGACTCCTCCTCCCGCACGCCTCGGCGTCCGTGCGAAGCACGCCACGCCGCCGCCTTTGCCTCGCCCCCTTCCGCAAGAAGCTCCCCGCCCGCCTATATAACGCGTCGCCGCCGCCCCTCTCTACCCTCGCATCGCGCCGCTGCCGCTGTCACAGATCGCCACCGCCGTTTCCAAACCGCCGCCACCGCGATCTGCCACCATCACCGCCGCTCTCGTGCGCCGCCGCAACCGCGCCTCCCCTCGCCACCGCACTGCGCCACCGCCACGCCCCCGCCCCGTGCAGCGCCGCCGCAGCCTGCCCCGCCCCCTCGCCGGAGTTCCACCGGCCGGAGCTCCGAGCTTCTCTCGCGACGGATCCGGCGAACAGCCGAACCGGCCAAACCGCCCGGTTCGATCCGCCAAAACCGCCGAAAAGCCGCTGAGGTATAAAACCGCCCCGATTTTCTTTTAGTTAGGTTTATCTCTGTTAGATCGGTTTTATTTTTTTTAGATTTAGTTATACAGTGAACGTTCGCCCGTTAGGACTAGAAAATGAACGTTTGCTCTTTAGCTTTTTCTTTTTCTGTTTAGTTTCGGCTAGGGACCCATCTGTAATTATTCTTTTGCAGATTAGCCCCTAATCTTCTTTCGGCCATAACTTTTTATCAGTTAGTCCAAATTCAACGAAACCAATGCCCACGTCTGGGTTATGATCCCCTCTTTCCAGTAATACAACTTAAACATGTTTTTGAAAAGTTTAAAATTTGAATTCAACTAGTTTTAGATTTGAACTTCGTTTGTTCATAACTTGAGTTTCGTAACTCCGTTTGAGTTGATTCTTTTTGCAAATCGAAGCTCTTGACCTAAACTTTCTGATAAGGCCAAATTCACATAATTTTGGTACTATTGGAAGTTGTTTTATGTTTCAAGAGTCATTCGTGTTGTTTTCGAAGTTTTCCGAAGTGTTTATCCGTTCTGTCTGAACTTTCTGAGTGATTGCTTATGTGTGGTTACCATTGCTTGCTTACGATAGATTGACCGGAGTGTGATGAGTAGATCTATCAAGAGTTTTGAGTGCGAATCATTTTCAACAACATTGCAGGCAAGTTCACACTTTGATTATACTTTCCAATTACCCAGTTTTCATTGCATTAGTCCAACCCTCACACATTGCATGAGTAGGATCAATTAACTTGTGGGATTGGGAAGTAGTTTGAGGTAGTACCTATTACCTGCATTACATTCAAACCTTTGGGAGTTACTTCTACGCTTGCTGTTAGGACATGCTATGCTCGTAGACGTGGTTTGGGTTTGAGTGAAATCCATGACAGATGTGAGTTGTTAATTAATGGTTCAACTTAAGGTGGCTACTTGAATACACATCTGGGTGGATTGGTTTGGGGCACCCTGGGAGTGAACCAGTGGATTGCCCGGACACCTGGTGATGCCAGCGTTGTCCTAGGAAATCCCGGGGTTTCCGTGTGATTGTCCTATTGGAATGCCACCCAGGCTCAAGGGGATCATATAATATTTCATGCCTACAAACTTTCATGTGCAACCACATGCCAATATGGGCTCTGGCATAGTTGAGTAAGTTGTGGGAAACCTTTCCATGATGGGCTAGCAGATGTAGGGGGATTGTAGGTGGTACCGGCCTACCTATCTGGTTAAGGGGACCTCTTCGGAAAGACTGTGTCTCGGTCATCCGTTTCTCAAACACCATGCAGTGCGAGAAACCAAACGGAGGCGATCAAGTCTTGTGGGAAAAGTGCACAAACCTCTGCAGAGTGTACAAACTGTTCATGAGTAGTCGTGTCCCCGGTTATGGACATCTTTGAGTATCTAGAAGTGGATTATTTGTTGATCTCATCATGTTACTCTAATTAATTTTTGTTGGGTTTAATGATTATTTTTAATTGGGGTTGAGAGGATGTCTATCTTCTCAGCAATGTTTCAACTACCATGATAGTTAATTAAAATATATTCCTTTGCAGTAGGGAAAAATTGGCTTTACGCAAAAACTTAACCTTACAGCCTCCACCAGCCAAATATGCATGTAGTTGTAGGCCTTATTCATCATTATCATTACACTGTGAATTTGCCAGTACATTCAATGTACTGACCCTTTGTGGCTGCAACATCTCATGTTGCAGGATTATCTTACGACGAGTAAGTGATACATTAGGGGTTACGATTTCTACACTCAACTTTGCCGTTGGTGTTGATGGGAATCCACAACCTTGTTGCTTCCGCTATTTTGGATTGAGGTAATAGTATTTACGTTACTTACTACATGTGATTTACCTCTGTTATAAATCCTATTTGTACTGTGTGTGTCAGCATACCGATCCAGGGATGACACAGAACACAGAGACTTCGGTCCATTCGGATCGTGGTCGCTACACCCATGATGATAGGATGATTGAGACCATGATTCCCCCACAATTCGGGATGAGACTTCGGAAAAAAAGAAAGAAAGAAAAAAGAAAAAAAAGAAATGAAAGAAAAAAAGGAAAGAGGCGTGCAAATACCACACTTGTGCTTCAAAGTAGCACCATGTTTATCATGTAGAGATTGTCCTATGCTTTCACTTTCATATACTAGTGGGAATTATTCATAGTAGTTTGATGCATACCCACTTAGTTTCATATTGAGCTTTCATACACTTATAGCTCTTAGTTGCATCCGTTGCATGGTAATCTCTACTCCTCACATTGATTGAAACAATTGCTTGGCTGACACCGAGGTTGTACATGATTTATACTTTGAGCTAGGAAGACAGAGCATGAAAAGACTATATGATTTTGTAGGGATAACGTTCTTTAGCATTTGATATTCTGAATGACATGCTTGTTTGTTGATATGCCCGAGTATTGATGTCTTTATGTCAAATTATAGACTATTGCTTTGAATCACTCATGTCTTAATATTCATGCCATGACTAGATATATGATCAAGTTTATGCTAGGTAGCATTCCACATCAAAAGTTATCTATTTTATCATTTACCTACTCGAGGACGAGCAGGAATTAAGCTTGGGGATGCTAATATGTCTCCATTGTATCTTTAATTTTTCATTGTATCATGCCAATATTATACAATTTCACATATTTTTGGCAACTATTTATATGATTTACTGGACTAACTTACTGATCCAGTGCCCAGTGCCAGTTCCTGTTTTTTGCATGTTTTTCGTATCGCAGAAAATCTATATCAAACGAAGTCTAAATGCAATAAAATTTTGGGGAGAATTATTTTGGATATATGTGATTTTTGGGAGTTGGAATCACCGGAAATGGAGGCGCGCACATCCCACAAAACACCAGGGCGCGCCAGAGGCCCCTAGCGAGCGGTGGTGGGTTGTGCCCTCCTCGAACGTTTGTTGGAGCTCTACTTCGGGAGCAAGGAAGCTTATATCTGGAAACAAATCATGTTAAAATCTCAGCGCAATAGGAGTTACAGATCTCCGGGAATATAAGAAACGATTTTCGGCCAGATCTGGGGGATGCAAAACAGAAGAGAGACAGAGGGACAGATCCAATCTCGGAGGGGCTCTCGCCCCTACCATGCAATGGACACCAAGGACCAGAGGGAGAACCCTTCTCCCACCTAGGGAGGAGGCCAAGGAAGAAGGAGAAGGAGGGGTGCTCTCTCCCCCTCGCTCCCGGTGGCGCCGGAGTGCCACCAGGGCAACGATCGGGACATCGATCTACATCAAAAATCTCGTTACCGTCGACACCAACTCTCTCCCCCTGATTGCAGTAGTGTAACACCTATTTCCCCCCTGCTATAATCTCTACTTAAACATGGTTCTCAACTCCATATATTATTTCCCAATGATCTATGGTTATGCTATGATGTTTGAGTAGATCCGCTTTGTCCCGTGGGTTAATCGTGATCTTGGTTGGTATGATTGTACATTTTATTTATGGTGCTGTCCTATGGTACCCTCCATTCTCACGCAAACGTGAGGGGCCCCCGATGTAGGGTGTTGCAATATGTTCATGCTTCGCTTACGGTGGGTTGCAAGAGTGACAGAAACTTAAACCCGAGTAGGTGGGGTATGACGTATGGGAGTAGAGAGGACTTGATACTTAATGTTATGGTTTGGTTTCATGACCTTAATGATCTTTAGTAGTTGCGGATGCTTGCTACAGTTCCAATCATAAGTGCATATGATCCAAGTAGAGAAAGTATGTTAGCTCATCCCTCTCCCACATATAAAATTGCAAGAATGATTACTGGTACTTGTTATCGATTACCTAGGGACACATAACTTTCTTGTTGACAAAAGCTATCCACTCTTATTATCTTGGGAAGTACTTCCAGTTTTATGCTTGCAAAGTAGTTCTAGCATCACACCTACAAAATAGTTTCATACTTGTTTCCGGTAAAGCAAACATTAAGCATGCGTAGAGTTGTATCGGTGGTCGATAGAACTTGATGGAATATTTGTTCTACCTTTAGATCCTCGTTGGGTTCGACACTCTTACTTATCGAAAAAGGCAACAAATGATCCCCTATACTTTTGGGTTATCAGCCGTCGACGCACGCGTAGCCACGCCACGCGGGCAAACAAAGAAGTTGTCGCGGATGTCGACGAGGTGACGCGGCTACGCGGATGTCGGTGAGGTGACGGCCAGCACGTTCCTGCCCACTGCCATCATCGAGGAGAAGTAGAACACGGGAGGCCGTCGCCGGTTGTATCCCATGAAGGCCACCGCCGAGGCGACATCGGTGAATACAGCCAGTGTCTTGCACGATTCTTCTTTAGTCGGATGTTGGAGGAGGACAAACAGATCGGTCGGCGAACAAAGAGATCAACTTGTTACATATTTGTGCAAACATGGTTGTCTATCTCCATATGGTGTCTATTTGTGCAAATGGAAGCACAAACCTCAATTTTAGTGGAACCTATTGTTAGTTGACCTCGTGGTGCTCCAGGTATTCCTACATTTGTAACTAGGTAGAATGACAAACACAAGATGAAATAAGCTTATTCGTACGTTGACTTGCTATTTGCAGTGTGGAACGAGCGTGTCATGTGGAGAGGATCAAAGAAGCACTGCAGCGGCCATCAACACAAGATAAAAGAGACCGAGACATTGATGGGCTCATCAGCAAGTAGGGGTCATGCAAACAGCGGTTCATTATTTTAGTGGAACTGCACAAAAATAATTGGGGTTAGTCGGACAAATTTTCTACATGCACACTGAAGGAATGGCACTCATCTATTGCATAGAATTTCATCTGTGCCATCATAGGAGATCCCAAGGTGGAAATCAACTAACCACCTATAAAATTATGCATAATCTTCCTCACGCAGGTCAGTATCCCCTTTGTACAGATGATCATGTTTTGTCATGCCGAGCTATTGATATGTGCTACTATTTTGCGGCACCGTTTAAGTACAGCGCTTTCCTATCTTTTCATATTCGGGAGAATGAAGATGATATCAGTGGAACTGCAAAAAATGGTTTGATGCTGAGTGATCTCTATTGCCTCCTCTGTTTGCTGCAATGTGTCAGCATAAATTGCAAGATGAGCCATCAAGCTACCTGTGGAATTGCCAACATGCTCAAAGTGCACGCAACATTGAGCATAAAGAAGCATGCCTATGAAATTAATGCATGTGTAGGGAGGCCCTTTGCTTAGAGAAGCATCGATCGTTTTTTTCTCTATTTCTACACCTTCTCATAGCTTTGTCTTGGTTATAGTCTTGCGAATCATTTAGATGCGTAAACATGTTGAACTTAAGTGCTTGCGAATGTTAGCTAGTATGCATACCATATCTTGTGAAGCTTAGTTTAGTGTGAATGTTGACTAGCGTGTCAACCTTTACAATCTATGTATATTGTGGGCATGTTATTTGACCCCTCATTTTGTTGCGCTATGACCAGTGTGAGTGTTTGCATGCAGTACAGCATCCTCTAATTTTGTGGATCCAGCGACGGACGAGGGCCTCGGGCACCACATGGCCGGCGACAAGAGGCACGGCCGGAGCTTCCTCCATGGCGGCATGGCTGCTCCCTGAACAGAGGATGAGAGAGAGCTTAGAGCGGGAGAGAGATGGGAGGAAGGAGATGGAGAAGGGGGCGGTGCTCTTCTCTTGGTAGCGCACTCCGGTGAGCTTGCCGGAGGCGAGGAGATAGGGTGGCGGGGTCGAGGCTCTAGATCGGGAGATCCTCTCCCGATCAGGAGCGCTCAGGGCAAGCGGGCACTAAGGGCGTGGGGGCGCGGGCCGGCCGGGCCCGGGCGGCTCATGGCGGGCCGTGGATGGGCCCGCCGGGCCCGCCGCGGTTGGAGGCGTCTGGGCGACGGGATTGGCTGTGCCCGGTGGGAGGAGAGAGGAGGGGGCGAGGTGGCGCTGAGCGGTTGGCTGGAACGGCGGTTGTGGCGGCGCTGGCCAGTGGGGATGCGCCAAGTGGCGGCGGAGGAGGATCTCAGCACGGAATTTCGAGGAGAAGGTGGCTGGGGCTGCGGGACAGAGGTAGGAGAAGGGTAGGGCTAGTTTTAGGGGCTAGGGATGCCCAAAATTGGCAAGATGGGATGTTTATATAGGGAAAGGGCTAGGGTTAGGGGAGTTTAGCTCCGTTTCGGATCCTCGGATCTTGATCTGACGGTCCGGAGCGGAGGGGGGAGTTTAGGCAGGCCTAGTGGGCTGATTGCGGTTGTGCAAAGAGGTGTGGGCTGAGATGAGAGGAAGGGAGAGAGGCCCGACACAGCGTTTTGAAGACCGAAATGTCTGACGAATAAACCGGCGATAGTGTCGCTATAGTACGACCGAATGCGACGAAATATGACAGGCGGTCTACCTACACTATAACAAGACCACACGCCAAGTTTCAACCCATTCCGAGAAGATTTTTTGGTCACTTGTAAAATAAATATCCGGAGGTGTCGCGGGCGCGTGTGAGTGTGTGTGGGCTCCGAACGGACAACGGAGAAGACGGGCGGACTCGGGCGGATGCAAGTTTTGAAAACATGCTGATGAAATGCACATGATGACATGGCTAGATGCAACACGCAAGAAGATGACATGGCAATGGCAGTGAATAACTGGAAGACACCTGGCCATCAGTCTCGGGGCGTCACATAAGTAGATTATGGGTTGCTAGAGTGACAAAAGCTTAAACCATAGTTTAAGCGTTGCTACGTAAGGGACTATTTTGGATCCATATGTTTCATGCTATGGTTAGATTTATCTTAATTCTTCTTTCGTAGTTCCATATGCTTGCGAGAGGGGTTAATCATAAGTGGGAGGCTTGTCCAAGTAAGGACAACACCCAAGCACCGGTCCACCCACATATCAAATTATCAAAGTAACGAACGCGAATAATATGAGCATGATGAAAACTAACTTCACAATAATTCCCATGTGTCCTTGGGAGCACTTTGCTTTTATATAATAGTTTCCCCAGGCTTGTCCTTTGCTACAAAAATGATTGGGCCACCTTGCTGCACCTTATTTAAACTTGTTACTTATTACCCGTTACGAATTATCTTATCACAAAATATCTGTTATCGATAATTTCAGTGCTTGCAGACAATACCTTGCTGAAAACCGCTTGTAATTTCCTTCTGCTCCTTGTTGGGTTCGACATGCTTACTTCTCGAAAGGACTAAGATAGATCCCCTATACTTGTGGGTCATCAAGACTCTTTTCCAGCGCCATTGCCGGGAAGTGAAGTGCCTTTGGTGAGTGGAATTTGGTAAGGAAAAAATTATATTACGTGCACTATGGAAAACAATCCTTTGAGGGGTTTGTTCGGGGTATCTTCACCTCGACCGAAAGAACGAAGAGTTGCCCCTCAATCTACTAAACCTACTGAAAATATTTATTACGAAATTCCTTCGGGTGTGTTAGAGAAACTGCTAGCTAATCCTTATGGAGGAGATGGAACACAACATCCTAATATGCATCTAATCTATGTGGGTGAAGTTTGTGGATTATTTAAGCTTGCAGGTTTGCCCGATGATGAGGTCAAGAAGAAGGTATTATGTTATCTTTGAAGGGAAATGCATTAACATGGTATAGGCTATGTGCTGATATTGGAGCCTGGAATTACAACCGACTGAAATTGGAATTTCATCAGAAGTTTTATCCTATGCATCTAGTTCATCGTGATTGGAATTGTATTTATAATTTTTGGCCTCGTGAAGGAGACAGTATCGCTCAAGCTTGAGGGATGCTTAATTCAATGCTATATTCATGCCCCAACCATGGGCTTCCACGAGAAATTATTACTCAGAACTTTTATGCTCGGCTTTCTCGTAATGATCAATCCATGCCCGATACTTCTTGTACCAGCTCTTTTATGAAGAAGACTATTGAATTTTGATGGGAACTTTTGGAAAGAATTAAATGCAACTCTAAAGATTGCGAACTCAGCGAAGGTAAGGAGTCAGGTATGAACCTTGAGGTTGATTGTGTTAAATCTTTTATGAATACCGACGCTTTTCGCAAATTTAGCACTAGATATGGACTTGGCTCTGAGATAGTAGCTTCTTGATGTGAATCATTTGCTACCAATGTTGATCTCCCAAAGGAGAAGTGGTTTAAATATCATACTCCCGTTGAAGTAAAAGTAGTAGAACCCACTAAGGTTGAAGAAGAAACTGTTACTTATAATGATAATCCAGTTGTTCCCACTACTTACAATGAGAAACCACCTTTTTCCTGTTAGGTTAAGGGAACATGCTAAAGCTTCAACCGTAGTCCATAAGAGTCGTGTTAGGACACCTACACCCCCTGAACAAATTAAAGTATAACCTAATGTTGCTATGGTTAAGGATCTCTCGGTCGATAATATTTGTGGGCATGTTATTTACTTTGTTGGTGAAGCTGCTAGAATTGCCAAACCCGATAAGGAAGATAAAAATAGACTTGTTGTTGGCATGCTTGTTGTCTCAGTTAAAATTGGATATCATTGTTACCATGGTTTATGTGATTTGGGTGCTAGTGTGAGTGATATTCCATTTACTCTTTATCAAGAAATTATGAATGATATTGCACCTGCTGAGATAGAAGATATTCATGTTACCATTAAACTTTCTATTAGAGATACTATCACAACACTTGGGATTGTTAAAGATGTTGAAGTCTTGTGTGGGAAAATAAAATATCCTACTGATTTTCTAGTTCTTGGTTCCCCACAAGATGATTTTTGTCACATTATATTTGGTAGACCTTTCTTGAAAACGGTAAATGCTAGAATTGACTGTACTAAGGAAACGGTCAGTGTTAATTTTGGTGATGTGTCTCGTGAGTTTAATTTCTGTAAATTCTATAGACAACCTCATGATAAAGAACCACCTAGTAAGGATGAAATTACTGGTCTTACGTCTATTGTTGTACCTCCTACTGATCCTTTAGAACAATATTTGCTAGATCATGAAAATGATATGTTCGTCAGTGCAAGGAATGAAATAGATAGAATTTTTTTTGACCAACAACCTGTGCTCAAGCACAATTTTCCTGTTGAAATTTTAGGAGGTCCTCCTCCACCTAAAGGTGATAATGTGTTTGAATTGAAACAATTACTG
Organism: Secale cereale; assembly: GCA_902687465.1. NCBI lineage: Eukaryota > Viridiplantae > Streptophyta > Magnoliopsida > Poales > Poaceae > Secale > Secale cereale. Next base: position 207,213,191 of record LR738709.1, on the reverse strand, counting down.
GATACTCTAAAATATGCATATCTTGATGAAAAGAATATATCCTATTATTATTAGTGCTAACCTTTCAGAGCATGAAGAAAAGAGACTATTAAAAACTCTGAGGAAGCACCATGCTGCTATTGGATATACTCTTGATAATCTTAAGGGCATTTGTCCCACTCTATGCCAACATAAAATTAACAAGGAACCCGATGCTAAACCAGTTGTTAACCATCAGCGACGTTTAAACCCCAAGATGAAGGAAGTTGTAAAAAATGAAATATTAAAACTTCTGGAAGGAGGTATAATATATCCCATAGCTGATTGTAAATGGGTAAGTCATGTTCATTGTGTCCCTAAGAAGGGAGGTATTACTATTGTTCCTTATGATAAAAATGAGTTGATTCCAAAAAGAATTATTACAAGTTAGAGAATGGTAAATGATTTTAGAAAACTAAACAATGCTACTAGAAAAGATCATTACCATTTGCCATTCACTGATCAAATGCTAGAAAGACTATCAAAACATACACACTTTTGCTTTCTAGATGGATATTCTGGTTTTTCCCAAACACCTGTATCACAAGAAGATCAACAAAAACTACTTTTACATGTCCTTTTGGTACTTTTGCCTATAGACGTATGCCTTTTGGTTTATGCAATGCACCTGCTACCTTTCAAAGATGTATGAAAGCTATATTCTCTTATTTTTGTGAAAAGATTGCCGAGGTTTTCATGGATGATTTTTCCGTTTATGCTACTTCTTTTGATGATTGGTTGAGCAACCTTGATCGAGTTTTGAAGAGATGTGAACAAACTAATCTTGTCTTGAAGTGGGACAAGTGCCACTTTATGGTTAATGAAGGTATCGTCTTGGAGCATAAAATTTCCAAAAGAGGTAATGAAGTTGATAAAGCCAAAGTTGATGCTATTTAAAAAATGCCGTGTCCTACAGATATCAAAGATATACGAAGTTTCCTTGGTCATGATTGTTTTTATAGAAGATTTATTAAAAGACTTCTCTAAAATTTCTAGGCATCTTACTAATCTTCTGCAAAAAGATGTTCCATTTGTTTTTGATGATGATTGCATAGAAGCCTTTGAAATACTTAAGAAAGCCTTAGTTTTTGAACCTATTATTCAACCACTTGAGTGGAACCTGCCTTTGAAATCATGTCTGATGCTAGTGATTATGATGTTGATGCTGTTCTAGGACACAGAGTTGATAAGCAATTAAATGGTATCCATTATGCTAGTAGAGCTCTAGACAATGCTCAAAGAAATTATGCTACTACTGAAAACGAATTGTTAATAGTTGTGTTTGCATGTGATAAATTCAGATCTTACATTGTTGATTCTATCATAACTATTCACACCGATCATGTTGCTATTAAATATCTTATGGAAAAGAAAGATGCTAAACCTAGACTTATTATATGGGTTCTTCTGCTGTAAGAGTTTTATTGAATATCATAGATAGAAAAGGATCTAGGAATCTCGTAGCAGACAACTTGTCTAGGTTAGAAAATATTCTTGATGACCCACTACCTATTGATGACAGCTTTCCTAATGAGCAATTAGCGGTCATAAATACTTCTCGTAGCACCCCATGGTATGTAGATTATGCTAATTATATTTTTGCTAAATGCATACCACCGAGTTTCACATACCAGCAAGAGAAAAGGTTTTTCTATGATTTAAGACATTACTTCTGGGATGACCCGCACCTTTATAAGGAAGGAGTGGATGGTATTATTAGACGTTGTATACCTGAGCATGAACATGAACAAATCCTAAGCAGGTGTCACTCTGAGGCTTACGGAGGACACCATGCGGGAGATAGAACGACACACAAGGTATTACAATCCGGTTTTTATTGGCCTACTCTCTTTAAAGATGCTCGTAAGTTTGTCTTGTCTTGTGACGAATGCCAAAGAATTGGTAATATTAGTATACATCACGAAATGCCTATGAATTAATCACTTGTTATTGAACAATTTGATGTTTGGGGCTTAGATTTCATGGGACCTATTCCATATTCTAATGGGTATACACATATTTCACAACTTTGTGGGCAATAACCTGAGAGTGGTAAACGGGCAAAGAATCAAACATTATATCTCAGGTACTCCCATAAATATTAAAACCAATGTCATAGATACCATAAGACCGGAGGAGTACATAAGGGAAACTTTCCAGCACGTTCCATAACCCTAAAAGGGAGTAGGTATGTGGTACGGTAAGTAAACCGACTTCAAACACTTTCCAAAGTCAATTTCTATCTGTTTTGGAATATTTAAAAATTTAGGAAATTAAAAAGTAGTCAGAAAAGCGCATCAGGAGGCGACAAGCCATGGGGGCGCGCCCTACCCCCTAGGCGCGCCTCCCTCGCTTGTGGCCACCTCGTGTACTCTTCGAACTCCGTTTTCTTCCAGGATACTTGTTTTGCACGGTGAAAATTCATTATATAATCTCTCGAAGGTTTTGACCACCGTATCATGGCAATATCCTATGTTCTTGTTTCGAGCTGTTTTCTGACAGATCTAGAGCACCATGTCGTCCCAAAGCGCTTCCAACGACAAGTTCTATGATAAGGTCATCAACCCCTACCTCTCGGAGGTGATGAAACACCCTCAACCCATGGAGCTGCACGAGGGGGTGCTTCACATCCGGGATATTAAAGGGCCCAGGAGGACCGGAAGTGTGGAGGCCAGGCTTGAAGCGTTGGAGCGGGAGGTTTTCAAGTGCCCAGGGATGGTGGAACGTGGACTCAACGTCAACCATATGATGATCGCGAAATTTACCCATGACCACAAGTTGGACACCAAAGATGTTGGGAAGGCCATCCTCAAGCTTCATGAAATGAACGAGCATCTCCAAGCACAGATCTATGACCTGCAAAACCGAAACAGTGAGTATGAGTATAGATTTAAGCGGATGAGTTTGGCTGCATATTTGAGAATTCTGGAGAACCGTTCATCTTTCTACGATGGGGAGCCTATGCCCTGGAAGACGGAGGACAAGCCTCCGACATCATCATCATCATCATCATCACTACCACCAAAGAAGGAGACTTGCGTACACGGGTATGGGCAATCCCCTTGGCTTGTGACATGATTGGGGAAGGTTCCCCGATATCATTTCACCATCATGCCTTTACCTTTAATGTTTATCTTAGACTTGAGTACACGGGTATGGGCAATCCCCTTGGCTTGTGACATGATTGGGGAAGGTGCCCCGATATCGTTTCACCATCATGCCTTTACCTTTAATGTTTATCTTGGTTCAATCCTTTTGGTTATATCTTGATCTCGTAGAATAAAAGTTTTAGTATCATCTAGTCTCTGAGTTTTGCTTTTGATCTATCTATGTAATCGAGTCCGAGAGTTATATAATAAAGAGTAGTTTTCAGTTGAGGGTTTTGCTTTCTTTCTTTGATCATAAGGAAAGGAAAAGGGAAGAGACTAAAATAAAAAGAGAGTACATAATAATCTTATGGACAGTGATGACTTCACATAAAAAGGGTATGCTACATAAAACTTGTTGAGAGTTGACAGACATAGTTTTGGTCATCCTTGCAATTAATATGAAGTAATAAGGAAAGAGAGGTCTCACATATAAATAAACTATCTCTGACAATATTTGTGATTGTGAGTAGGGCTGCAAGAAAACCTCAATGCTCGTGAGCTGCTCGAGATCGACTTGTATTTTGGCTCGACTCGAGATCGACTCGAATAGAAATGACCTGATAATGAGCACACTATCAAGATCGATCGAGAAATGAGCTGAATTTGGGCCAGCATTCGCTCGCTCGATTTTAGCTCGATAGCTCGATATCATATAAGCATATTAAATAATATTCATACCTATTACAAGGATTTATGATCATTTATTGCCATATATGTTGTGTATGATTTTTTTTTGTCTTCTCTTTACCTACTAGCAAACATGTAAATTAAGCATGGAGAAAATTTAGCCTCAGTACGATATGGGGCCAGCCATACATTCAATTTCATGTAATTCTGGCCAAAGTTTGCGAGCAAACTTACCTTCATTTCTTCTCTTGCTAGCTCATCCATGATCTCTGGTTAGTAAATACCAGTCTAGAATTGAGAAATAATAAGCATAATTTTATAGTGATTTTTTATGTTGTGGCTTATCTTGTTTTATAATTTACCTTTAATTATTTTAAAACTTATGTTATTTAGCTTGAATCTAGCACGAGATCGACTCGAGGTCGTTACAAGCTCAGCGCGAGCCACTTTCTACAGCTCGACCTTGAGCTTCCCCCATTTTGAGATCACTTGAATTTTAGTATGAGTTGAGTTAAACCTAGTCCAACTCGCTCGAACTCGACTCGTTTGTAGCCCTAATTGTGAGCACTCATTAAAATATTATATGCTAAAAGGTTGACGTTGAACAAGGAAGACAATGTAATAGTTATATTCCTTTGTATCTGAATAGAAGCTATATTATCATAGATCCTCCAACATGTTGGTCTTTCCTTCCCTCTCATGCTAGCCAAAAACTTCCTGCACCAAGTAGAGATACTACTTGTGCATTCAAAACCCTTCAACCCAGTTTTTCCATGAGAGTCCACTATACCTACCTACGGATTGAGTAAGATCCTTCAAGTAAGTTGTCATCGATGCAAGTAAAAAAAATTGCCCTTTAAATATGTGCTACCTATTAGTGTGAGGAAAATAAACTTGTACGATCTTGTGATGGGGAAGAAATAAAAGCGACGAACTGCATAATAAAGGTCTCTATCACAAGTGGCAATACAAAGTGGCGTTCCTTTGCATTAAGATTTACTGCATCCAACTAAAAAACGCATGCAACCTCTGCTTCCCTCTGCGAAGGGCCTATGTTTTATTTTAATGCCTGCCTTAATATCAGAGTCAAGGTGATCTTCACCTTTCATTTTTACTTTTATCCTTTGGCAACACAATATGTTGGAGCTTTATATATCCACTCGGATGTAGAGGACCATGAATCATTATTATTGACATTACCCTTAAGGTAAATCGTTGGGAGGTGAAATTATAAGCCCATATCTTTCTTTGTGTTCGGTTGAAGCTTTGATTTCATAAGTATCGCATGAGTGTTATCAATTATTAAAGACTGAGAGATGGTTGAGTATGTGAAACTTTTTATACAAAGCTCTTACATTGACTCTTTCCGATGTTCTGATAAATTGCAATTGCTTCAATGACTGAGACCATAGTTTGTTAGTTTTCAATAAGATTTGTGGTTCATACTTTACATTGTGAACGAATTATCACTTTGATATAAGAAATTATATGACAATATATTGTTCCTCTAAAGATGATCATGATGCCCTCATGTTCGTATTTTATTTTATCGACGCCTCTATCTCTAAACATGTGGTCATTATTATCGATTTCGGTGTCCGCTTGAGGACAAGCGAGGTCTAAGCTTGGGGGAGTTGATACGTCCATTTTGCATCATGCTTTTATGTAAATATTTATTGCATAATGGAATGTTATTTCACATTATGATACAATACTTATGCCTTTTCTCTCTTATTTTATAAGATTTACATGAAGAGAGAGAATGCCGGCAGGTGGAATTCTGGACCGGAAAGAAGCAAATCTGAGTGGCCTATTCTACACAACTCCAAAGGCCCTGAAAATCAACGGAGAATTATTTTTGGAATATATATAAAATACTGGGTGAGGAAAATATAGAGGGGGGCCCACCAGGTAGCCACAAGCCTGGGGGCGTGCCCTACCCCCTAGGGCTTGTGGGCCCCCTGGCAGGTCATTGATGCCCGTCATCTGCTATATGGAGGGTTTTGACCTATAAAAAATCAAGAGAGAACTTTTGGGACGAAGTGCCGCCGTCTCGAGGTGGAACTTGGCCAGAACCAATCTAGGGCTCCGGCAAAGTTGTTCTGCCAGGGAAACTTCCCTCTAGGAGGGGGAAATCGAAGCCATCGTCATCACCAACTATCCTCTCATCGAGGGAGGGTCAATCTTCATCAACATCCTCACTAGCACCATCTCCTCTCAAACCCTAGTTCATCTCTTGTATCCAATCTTTGCCTCAAAACCTCAGATTGGTACCTGTGGATTGCTAATAGTGTTGATTACTCCTTGTAGTTGATGCTAGTTGGTTAATTTGGTGGAAAATCATATGTTCAGGTCCTTGATTCTATTTAATAATCCTCTGATTATGTACATGAATATTCTTTGTGAGTAGTTACTTTTGTTCCCGGGGACATGGGAGAAGTCTTGTTATAAGTAATCATGTGAATTTAGTATTTTCGATATTTTGATGAGATATATGTTGTCTTTCGTCTAGTGGTGTTATGTGAACATCGACCACATGAGACTTCACCATTATTTGGGCCTAGGGGAAGGCATCGGGAGGTAATAAGTAGATGATGGGTTGCTAGAGTGATAGAAGCTTAAACCGTAGTTTATGTGTTGCTTCGTAAGGGGCTGATTTGGATCCGTATGTTTCATGCTATGGTTAGATTTATCTTAATTCTTCTTTCGTAGTTGTGGATGCTTGCGAGAGTGGTTAATAATAAGTGGGAGGCTTGTCCAAGTAAAGACAACACCCAAGCACCGGTCCACACACGTATCAAATTATCAAAGTAATGAACGGGAATCGCAAGAGGCAGCAGGTTCGATCGGCTTCAGTAAGCAGTAGCAGCAATCGATCCATCGATCGGGTTCAGTTAGCAGCAGTAGCGAAGGAATCGCTCGAGTTCAATTAACAGCCAAGGGATCGATCGCTCAAGTTCAGTAAGGTAGCCAGTGTAGTCGCTCGGGTTCAGTAAGCGAACGCCTCGCTCGGGTTCCAATGCCTCGCACACACACACATATGTATACTAGAGAAACACGCAAACCTTCGTGCATCGCTCCGCCCCGACCACCACCATAACCGGGAACTCCCCGAAATTTTCCTTGCCCTCACTTCTACCATGACTTTTTTCATCATGGACGGCCCAAAGAATGTCATGCAGCTACGTCCATGGCCCGCCTAGGACGAAAAGCGCATTTTTCGTCATGATTTTTTGTCGTAGTAGGAGACCACCACATCTATGATGATACCGGGTTTTGTCACAACTATCGTCATAGAAGTGTCATAAGCATGACGAAAAAAATTTGTTCGGGCCAAAATGTCACAGATGTGTCTTTTTTTGTACTGGTGGAATTGGGTGCCGGTATCTAATGGTTACAACATTTATGGGATGGCAATCAGAACACATGCCAAAACTACCATCTTTCTTAGGCACAAGAATAACTGGAACGGTAGATGGACTTAAGCTCTCACGTTGTCGTGATTTTGTCACGGTAGATGTCCTCGTGAAAGGACTAAGTTGTGAGGCCATCGCAACTAGGTGGTAGCTTGAATGGGGTTAATCGGGATTGTCAGATGTGTGTTTCTACCCAGGTTTGGTCCCTCACGATGGAGGTAAAATCCTACATCATGCTTGGTTGATATTGATGATGATGATCTTGATTACAAGGGTGCTATTTCACTACCACTATTCTCAAGAACTACTAATTTGTCTGTCTATGATGACTTGTCTTGCCCACTTTATATAACATTAGGGTCCCATGGGTTTACAATAGGTTTCGAGTCCTACTCTTAATTGGACTCCTCCTCTAAGTCTTGTTGATCTTATGTTCCTTCCAAGTCAGGAAGTATCCATCTCGTGAATGATCCGTTGAGCCAGCAATAGCAGACCGAGTCTCCTCTTCCGAACAAATCAACCCAAACCGGGACAATCCTTTGCCGGGTCTTGCTTCCCTTGTCAGGGAACATTCCTCTTCTTGGACATTATCTGCGATCCACCCATTGGGCTCGTGTCAAGCTGGCCTTCTGTCGGATCTCGTCATTGAGCCCTGGATTCCTTTGTCATCCTATCTTAGCCCGGACAACTGGGCGACCCAGAGAGCCTTCAAGCTCTAGGCCGGGTCAAACCTTTAGCCAGGTTATAACCGTGGGGAATATCTCCAACATTAGCCTCCAGGTTAGCTTGAATTTATTCATGCTAAGCTCCTGAAATAAGAATAATTATTATGTTAAAGGGCCGGCTTGTTCAAATGCCTGACTTATTCAATGAACCAGCTCCTGGAATATCCAGGCTTCTTTGTCATATCGACATTCTAGCTTCACAATCAATTTGCTGACACTGAATCCTCATAGAAAATTTTTGAGAAAAATAATCCATATAATGTTGAGCCAGGTTTTAGTGCTTCAACTTGATAAAAAATTGGGAATAAAAACAAGTCTGATGTTGAGCGAGCTTTCTCCGCCTTCTAAGGATAGCTTGGAGCAAATAAACTTTGCTAAATTTTTCCTTCGAGAATATGAGATCCGGTTCGGTCAAAACTAATGATTTGAAGGTGTTCCTCCCTTATATCCATATTACCTGTAGCCCCTAAGTCTTAACAGTGGTACATAGTGACAGCTTAAGACTTGCTTAAATATAAATGTTGCAACTTTGGAGAAATCCAGGTTGTTCATTTGAGTCATCAATCAAAAATTGAATGTTTTCCATTTCACATGTGTATCTCCCAAGGGTCGACTCGTCAGTATGTGATGGGTCGGGTCTTCAATTTTGACCTTATCATCTATTTAAACAACTGAACGTTGTAGCCCCCAAGTGTCGGGTTGTCTTACTTGCAGCAACCTGAGACTTGAACTTAGCTTCTGATGTTTGTAGATGTATAGCTGCAAATAGGGTACCCCCCAAAGGTTGGTTAGCTGTCCTCATCAATCTGGAACTTGAACTATCTGTAGAGTCAATGACTATTGTCCCCAAGGGTCGGGTCACTATTAATAGTGAGTCGGGTCATATGTGTCAAAACTTTGAACTTTGCAAGGATCTAGTGGTAGCCCCCGGGTGTTGGGTCGTCATTATGGGATTGGTCGGGTCTGCAATGAAAATAGTTTAAGATGACAAAGCATTAGCCCCCAAGCGTCTTGGTGCATGCTTGATGTGACATGGGACTTTCATACTGAAAGTAATCTTGAATAGAATAATGTGGACCCCAAGTGCCTAGTCATGTGCCTTTGGCTACTCAGGATTCTTCCTTCCATTGTAGAACAAAATCTGGTCCATCGTAGCCCCAAGTGTCGGGTCATGTGCCTGCGGCGACTCGGTACTTTACTTTTTCTTCTGAGACTGAGAGATAGTCTGTGCTACTTCTCGAGCTTGCATTGTATTCCCTTGAAGAGTAAAGGGAGATGCAACACAGTAGCGTAAGTATTTCCCTCAGTTTTTGAGAACCAAGGTATCAATCCAGTAGGAGACCACGCGCGAGTCCCTCGCACCTGCACAAACAAATAAGAACTTCGCAACCAACGTGATAAGGGGTTGTCAATCCCTTTACGGTCACTTACGAAAGTGAGATCTGATAGAGATGATAGTTTTTATTTTTGGTATTTTTGTTTATAAGAACAGAAAATAAAAGCGAAAAAAGTAAAGTAGATGTAGATTGATATGTTGAGAATAGACCCGGGGGCCATAGTGTTCTCTAGTGGCTTCTCTCATGAGAGCGATATTCTATGGTGGGTAAACAAATTACTGTCGAGCAATTGATAGAAAAGCGAATAATTATGAGACTATCTAGGCATGATCATTGTATATAGGCATCACGCCTGAGACAAGTAGACCGACTCCTGCCTGCATCTACTACTATTACTCCACACATCGACCGTTATCCAGCATGCATCTAGTGTATTGAGTTCATAAGAACAGAGTAACGCCTTAAGCAAGATGACATGATGTTAAGGGATAAACTCAAGCAATATGATGTAAACCCCATCTTTTTATCCTCGATGGCAACAATACAATACGTGCCTTGCTGCCCTTACTATCACTGGGAAAGGACACCGCAAGATTGAACCCAAAGCCAAACACTTCACCCATTGCAATAACTATAGATCTAGTAGGCCAAACCAAACAAATAATTCGAAGAGACTTGCAAGGATATTATGAGCACACATAAAGAGTTCAGAAAAGAACCAAATATTTCTCATAGATAATCTTGATCATAAAATCACAATTCATCGGATCTCGACAAACACACCGCAAAAAGAGATTACATCGAATAGATCTCCTCGAAGACCGAGGAGAACTTTGTATTGAGATCTAGAGAGAGAGAAGAAGCCATCTAGATACTAGCTACGGACCCGAAGGTCTGTGGTAAACTACTCACAACTCATGGTGAGGGCGATGATGATGATGTAGAAGCACTCCGTGATGAATCCCCCCTCCGGCGGAGCTCCGGAATAGGCTCCAAGATGGGATTTCACGGGAATGGAAGGTTACGGCGGTGGAATTAGGGTTTTCTCTCTATTGCTGATGGTTTCGGGGTACGTAGACTTATATAGGAGGAAGGAGGACACCGGGGGACTCACGAGGGCCCCATGAGGCAGGGGCGTGCCCTGGGAAGGGGGGCACGCCCCCACCCTCGTGGGCGCCTCGTGGCTCCCCTGCTGTGGTTCTCAAGTATCTCGTGCGTGATTTTCTCCAAAAGTATCTCTCCCGAAGGTTTCATTCCGTTTGGACTCCATTTGATATTCCTTTTCTGCAAAACCCTGAAACAGGCAAAAAACAGCAATCTGGACTGGACCTTTGGGTTAATAGGTTAGTCCCAAAAATGATATAAAAGTGTATGACAAAGCCCATTAAACATCCAAGACATCATAAATAATAGCATGGAACGATCAAAAATTATAAATACGTTGGAGACGTATCAAGCATCCCCAAGCTTAATTCATGCTCGTCCTCTAATAGGTAAATGATAAATACAGAATTTTTGATGTGGAATGCTAACCAACATAATTTTTCAATGTAATTCTCTTAATTGTGGCATGAACATTCAGATCTGAAAGATTCAAGATAAAAGTCTATATTGACATAAGAAATAATAATACTTCAAGCATACTAACAAAGCAATCATGTCTTCTCAAAATACTATGGCTAAAGAAAGTTATCCCTACAAAAGCATATAGTCTCTCTATGCTCCCTCTTCATCACACAAAATATTCATATCATGCACAACCCCGATTTCAGCCAAGCACTTGTTTGCATACTCTATTCTTTCAAACCTTTCACCTTTCACGCAATACATGAGCGTGAGCCATGGACATAGCACTATGGGTGGAATAGAGAGGTGGTTGTGGAGAAGACAAAAAGGAGGGAGATAGTCTCACATCAACTAGGCGTATCAACGGGCTATGGAGATGCCCATCAATAGATATCAATGTGAGTGAGTAGGGATTGCCATGCAACGGATGCACTAGAGCTAAATATGTATGAAAGCTCAACAAAAGAAACTAGTGGGTGTGCATCCAACTTGCTTGCTCACGAAGACCTCGGGCATTTGAGGAAGCCCATCGTTGGAATATACAAGCCAAGTTCTATAACGAAAATTCCCACTAGTATATAAAATGACTAAGCATGAGACTCTCTACAATGAAGAACATGGTGCTACTTTGAAGCACAAGTGTGGAAAAAAAGATAGTAGCAATTGTCCCTTTTTTCTTTTCTTTTTTTTTCTTTTTTTTGGGCCTTTCTTCTTTCTTTGGCCTTTTTTTCTTTTTCTTTTTTTTGTGGAGGGGCTTTATTGATTTAGCCTTTCCTCCCATGGGACAATGCTCTAATAATGATGATCATCACACTTTTCATTACAACTCGATATTACAACTCGATACTACAACAAAGTATGACTCTATATGAATGCCTCCGGCGGTGTACCGGGATGTGCAATGAAACAAGAGTGACATGTATGAAAAGTTATGCATGGTGTCCTTGTTGGAAATATGCCCTAGAGGCAATAATAAATTGGTTATTATTATATTTCCTTGTTCACGATAATCATTTATTATCCATGCTAGAATTGTATTAATAGGAAACTCAGATACATGTATGGATACATAGACAAACACCATGTCCCTAGTGAGCCTCTAGACGACTAGCTCGTTGATCAATAGATGGTTACGGTTTCCTAACCATGGACATTGGATGTCGTTGATAACGGGATCACATCATTAGGAGAATGATGTGATGGACAAGACCCAATCCTAAGCCTAGCACAGATCGTGTAGTTCGTATGCTAAAGCTTTTCTATATGTCAAGTATCTTTTCCTTAGACCATGAGATTGTGCAACTCCCGGATACCGTAGGAATGCTTTGGATGTACCAAACGTCACAACGTAACTGGGTGGCTATAAAGGTGCACTACAGGTATCTCCGAAAGTGTCCGTTGGGTTGGCACGAATCGAGACTGGGATTTGTCACTCCATATGACGGAGAGGTATCTCTGGGCCCACTCGGTAGGACATCATCATGATGTGCACAATATGTGATCAAGGAGTTGATCACGGGATGATGTGTTACGGAACGAGTAAAGAGACTTGCCGGTAACGAGATTGAGCAAGGTATCGGTATACCGACGATCGAATCTCGGGCAAGTGCTATACCGATAGACAAAGGGAATCGTATACGGGATTGATTGAATCCTTGACATCGTGGTTCATCCGATGAGATCATCGTGGAACATGTGGGAGCCAACATGGGTATCCAGATCCCGCTGTTGGTTATTGGCCGGAGAGTTGTCTCGGTCATGTCTACATGGTTCCCGAGCCCGTAGGGTCTACACACTTAAGGTTCGATGACGCTAGGGTTATAGGGAAAGTATGTACGCGGTTACCGAATGTTGTTCGGAGTCCCGGATGAGATCCCGGACGTCACGAGGAGTTCCGGAATGGTCCGGAGGTAAAGATTCATATATGGGAAGTCCTGTTTTGGTCACCGGAAAAGTTTCGGGCGATATCGGTAATGTACCGGGACCACCGGGAGGGTCCCGGGGGTCCACAAGGTGGGGCCACCAGCCCCAGAAGGCTACGTGGGCTAAGTGTGGGAGGGGACCAGCCCCAAGGGGGCTGGTGCGCCCCCCCACCAAGTCCCAGGGCGCCTCCAAGAGGGGAGGGGGGCAAACCCTAGGGCAGTTGGGCCCTAGGGCCCAATAGTGGTGCGCCTCCCCCTCTCTCCCCCTTGGCCGCCCCCCTAGATGGAATCTAGGGCTGGCCGCACCCTAGGGGTGGGAAACCCTAAAGGGGGGCGCAGCCCTCCCTTCCCCCTATATATATGTGAGGTTTTAGGGCTGCTTGACACACGAGAACGTCTCCCTCTTGGCGCAGCCCTACCCCTCTCCCTCCTCGTCTCTTGCAGCGCTTGGCGAAGCCCTGCTGGAGTCCCGCGCTCCTCCACCACCACCACGCCGTCGTGCTGCTGTTGGATGGAGTCTTCCCCAACCTCTCCCTCTCTCCTTGCTGGATCAAGGCGTGGGAGACGTCACCGGGCTGCACGTGTGAAGAACGCGGAGGCACCGTCCGTTCGGTGCTAGGATCTTCGGCGATCTGAATCGCGGCGAGTACGACTCCATCAACCGCGTTCTTGAACGCTTCCGCTTAGCGATCTACAAGGGTATGTGGATCCAACTCTCCTCTCGTAGATGCATCTCCTAGATTGATCTTGGTGAACGTAGGAAATTTTTGTTTCCCATGCGACGTTCCCCAACAGTGGCATCATGAGCTAGGTTCTTGCGTAGATGCTTTCTCGAGTAGAACACAAAAGGGTTTGTGGCGTTGATGTTTAAATTGCTGCCCTCCTTAGTCTTTCTTGATTCAGCGGTATTATGGGATGAAGCGGCCCGGACCAACTTTACATGTCCACGTACATGAGACCGGTTCCATCGACAGACATGTGACTTTTGTTGCATAAGATGGCTGGCGGGTGTCTGTCTCTCCTATCTTAGTTGAATCGGAATAGAACAAGGCGGTCCTTGTAGAAGGTTAAATAGCAACTTGAATATCACCGTTGTGGCTTTGCGTAGGTAAGAAGCGTTCTTGCTAGATACCCATAGCAGCCACGTAAAACATGCAACAACAAATTAGAGGACGTCTAACTTGTTTTTGCAGGGTATGTATGTGATATGATATGGCCAATGACATGATGAGATATATTTTATGTATGAGATGATCATGTTGTAATAGTTAATATCGACTTGCATGTCGATGCATACGGCAACCGGCAGGAGCCATAGGGTTGTCTTTAATTTTTGTATGACCTGCGTGTCAATCATTAAGCGCTTTGTAATGCTTTACTTTATCGCTAAACGGTAGCTATAGTAGTAAGAGCATGGTGGGCGCCGACAACCCCGATGGCGACACGATGATGGAGATCATGATGATGGGGATCATGGTGTGGCGCCGGTGACGATGGAGATCATGCCGGTGCTTTGGAGATGGAGATCAAAAGCACGAGTTGATGGCCATATCATGTCACTTATGATTTGCATGTGATGTTAATCCTTTTATGCATCTTATTTTGCTTAGGACGACGGTAGCATTATAAGATGATCCTTCACTAAAATTTCAAGATAAAATTGTGTTCCCCCCGAGTGTGCGCCGTTGCGAAGGTTCGTCGTTTCGAAGCACCACGTGATGATCGGGTGTGATAGACTCTACGTTCGCATACAACGAGTGCAAGCCAGTTTTGCACATGCAGAACACTCGGGTTAGACTTGACGAGCCTAGCATGTACAGACATGGCCTCGGAACACGGAAGACCGAAAGGTCGAGCATGAGTCATATAGTAGATATGATCAACATGAAGATGTTCACCATTGACACCACCTCATCTCACGTGATGATCGGACTTGGGTTGGTGGATTTGGATCATGTCACGCTCGGATGACCAGAGGGATGTCAATTTGAGTGGGAGTTATAAGTAATTTGATTAGTTAAACTCACTTATCATGAACAATAGTCTAAGTTGCCTTTGCAAATTATGTTGTAGATCAATACCTTGCGTTGTAGCTCCCTGTTTAATACGATCCTAGAGAAAGACTAAGTTGAAAGATATTGTAAGCAAGGATGCGGACTGGGTCCGTAGTCCGAGGAGTGTCCTCACTGCTGCACAGAAAGCTTACGTCTTTGATGCACCGCTCGATGTGCAAACCCCTACAACGTTGTCTGTGGATGTTGTGAACACCTGACAGAGACGTCCTGATGACTACTTGATAGTTTAGTGCACCATACTTCACGGCTTAGAATCGGGATTCCAATGACGTTTTGAACGCCATAGAACATATGAGATGTTCTAAGAGCTGAAATTGGGATTTCAGGCTCATGCCCGTGTTGAGAGGTATGAGACCTCTGACAAGTTCTTTTGCCAAAAGGATGGAGGAGAATAGCTCAACTTGTGAGCATGTGCTCAGAATGTCTGGGTGCTGAAATCACTTGAACCAAGTGGGAGTTAATCCTCCAGGTGAGATAGTGGTTGACAGAATTCTCTAGACACTATCACCAAGCTACTAGAACTTCGTGATGAACTATGACATGCAAAGGATGGAGATGATCCCGGTGCTGTTAGCGGTTCTTAGTACCGCAAAAGTAGAAATCAAGAAGGAGCATCAAGTGTTGATGGTTTAGCAAGACCACTGGTTTCAAAAGGGGCAAGTGCTAGAAGGGAAACTTCATGAATGGCAAACCAGTTGTCGCTCTAATGAGGGAACCTAAGGTTGCACCCAAACCTCGAGACTAAGTGCTTCGATTGTAAGGGTAACGGTCACATGGTAGCGGAACCACCCCAAATACATGGTAGATATGATAGCTGGCAACTTCAACAAAGTATATTTGATATACGTGTTATTGATGTGTACCTTAGTAGTACTCCTTGTAGCACCTGGGTATTGGATACCGGTTCAGTTGCTATTATTAGTGACTTGAAGCAAAAGCTACGGACTGAACGGAGACTAGCTAAGGGCGAGGTGACGATGTGTGTTGGAAGTGTTTCCAAGGTTGATGAGATCACCATCGCACACTTCCTCTATTTTCGAGATTAGTGTTGAACCTAGATAAATGTTATCAGGTGTCTACGTTGAGCATGAAAATGATTAGATCATGTTCATCGCAATACGGTTATTCATTTGAGTTAGAGAATAATGGTTATTCTGTTTACATGAATAATACCTTTATGGTCATGCACCCAATGGTTCGTTGAATCTCGATCATGGTAATACACATAATGATAATATTAATGCCAAAAGATGTAGAGTTAATAATGATAGTACCACTTTCTTGTGGCACTGCCGCTTAGGTCATTTTGGCATAAAATGCATGAAGAAACTCCATGTTGATGGACGTTTGGAGTCACTTGATTTTGAATCGCTTGACACATGCGAGCCATGCCTCATGGGCAGGATGACTGAGATCCCGTTTTAGGTACAATGAAATGGGCAAGTGACTTGTTGGAAATCATACATGCTGATGTATGTGATCCAATGAGAGTTAAGGCGTGTGGTGGATATCGTTATTTTCTCATCTTCACTGACGATTTGAGTAGATATGGTATATTTACTTAATGAAGCAAAAATCTGAAACGTTTGAAAGGTTCAAAAAATTTCAGAGTGAAGATTTAGAATCATCATAACAAGAAGATCATGTTCCTACGATCTGATCAAAGGGATATTATCTGAATTATGAGTTTGGCAATCACTTAAAACATTGTGGAGTTGTTTCGCAGTTGAAGTCCCCTGGAACACCACAGCGTAATGGTGTGTCCGGACATCGTAATCAAACCTTATGAGATATGGTGCGATCTATGGTGTGTCTTACCGATCTACCGCTATTATTTTGAGGTTATGCATTAGAGACAGCTGCATTCACTTTATATAGGGCACCATCTAAGTGCGTTGAGACGACGTCGTATGGTTTGGCAAGAAACCAAAGTTGTCGTTTTCTTAAATGTTTGGGGCTGCGATGCTTATGGCTTCAGCCAGGAAAAGCTCGAACCCAAAGCGGACAAATACATCTTCATGGAATACCCACTGGTAACGGTTGGGTATACCTTCTATCTCAGATCCAAGGACAAAAATGTTTGTCGCTAAGAATGGGTCCTTTCTCGAGAAGGAGTTTCTCTCGAAAGAATTGAGTGGGAGGAAGATAGAACTTGATGAGGTTGTCGAACCCTCACTTCAACCGGAGAGTAGTGCAACACAGAAAGATGTTTCTGTGGAATCTACAACAGTTGAAGAGGAAACTAATGATAGTGATCATGAAGCTCCAGATCAAGCTGCTATCGAACCTCGTAGGTTGACAAGGATATGTACTACTCCTGAGTGGTACGTTGATCATGTCTTAAAGGTCATGTTGTTGGACAACGATGAACCTACGAACTATGGAGAAGCGATGGTGGGCCCATATTCCGACAAATGGTTAGAAGCCGATAAATCCGAGATAGGATCCATGTATCAAAACAAAGTATGGACTTTGGTGGACTTGCCCTGTGATCGACAAGCCATTGAGACAAATGGATCTTTAAGACTAAGACGGATGTGGACGGTAATGTCACCGTCCATGAAGCTCGACTTGTGGCGAAGAGTTTTCCACAAGTTCAAGGAGTTGACTACGATGAGATTTTCTCACCCGTAGCGATGCTTAAATCCGTCGGAATCATGTTAGCATTAACTGCATTTATGAAATCTGGCAGATGGATGACAAAACAAGTTTCCTTACCAGTTTTCGTAAGGAAAGGTTGTATGTGATACAATCAGAAAGGTTTTGTCGATCCTAAGGATGCTAAAAGGTGTGCTAGCTCCAGCGATCCTTCCATGGACTAGAGCAAGCATCTCGGAGTCGGAATATACACTTTGATGGAGTGATCAAAGTTTTTGGGTATACAAAGTTTGTTAGAAACTTGTATTTGCAATAAAGTGAGTGGGAGCACTACAACATTTCTGATAAGTATATGTGAATGACATATTGTTGATCCGAAATGATGTAGAATTTCTGGAAAGCATAAAGGGTTGTTTGAAATGAGTTTTTCAAAGGAAGACCTGGATAAAGCTGCTTACATATTGGGCATCAAGATCTATACAGATAGATCAAGACGCCTGATGATACTTTCAAAAGATCACACACCTTGGCATGATTTTGAAGAAGTTCAAAATAGATCAGTCAAAGAAGGAGTTCTTACCTGAGTTGTAAGGTGTGAAGTTGAGTAAGACTCAAAGCTTGACCACGGCAAAAGAAAGAGGAAGGACGAAGGTCGTCCCCTATGGTTTTGTCATAGGCTCTATACGATATGCCATGCTAAGTACCGCACCTGATGTGTGCCTTGCCACATGTCTGGCAAGAGGGTACAAAGGTGATCCAGGAGTGGATTACTAGATAGTGGTCAAAATTATCCTTAGAGGAATAAGGAAATGTTTCTCGGTTATGGAGGTGATAAAGAGTTCGACGTAAAGAGTTACGTCGATGCAAGCTTAACACCTATCCGGATAACTCTAAGTGGAGATACCGGATACGTACAATGGAGCAACAGTTTGGAATAGCTCCAAGTGGAATGTGGTAGCAGCATCTACGATATGACATAAAGTTTTGCGAAGTACATAGGGATCTGAATGTTGCAGACCCGTTGACTACAACCTCTCTCACAAGCATAACATTGATCAAACACAGAACTCATTGAGTGTTAATCACATATTGATGTGAACTAGATTACTGACTCTAGTGAACTCTTTGGATGTTGGTCACATGGCGATGTGACCTGTGAGTGTTAATCACATGGCGATGTGAACTAGATTATTGACTCTAGTGCAAGTGGGAGACTGTTGGAAATATGCCCTAGAGGCAATAATAAATTGGTTATTATTATATTTCCTTGTTCACGATAATCGTTTATTATCCATGCTAGAATTGTATTAATAGGAAACTCAGATACATGTATGGATACATAGACAAACACCATGTCCCTAGTGAGCCTCTAGACGACTAGCTCGTTGATCAATAGATGGTTACGGTTTCCTAACCATGGACATTGGATGTCGTTGATAACGGGATCACATCATTAGGAGAATGATGTGATGGACAAGACCCAATCCTAAGCCTAGCACAGATCGTGTAGTTCGTATGCTAAAGCTTTTCTATATGTCAAGTATCTTTTCCTTAGACCATGAGATTGTGCAACTCCCGGATACCGTAGGAATGCTTTGGATGTACCAAACGTCACAACGTAACTGGGTGGCTATAAAGGTGCACTACAGGTATCTCCGAAAGTGTCCGTTGGGTTGGCACGAATCGAGACTGGGATTTGTCACTCCATATGACGGAGAGGTATCTCTGGGCCCACTCGGTAGGACATCATCATGATGTGCACAATATGTGATCAAGGAGTTGATCACAGGATGATGTGTTACGGAACGAGTAAAGAGACTTGCCGGTAACGAGATTGAGCAAGGTATCGGTATACCGACGATCGAATCTCGGGCAAGTGCTATACCGATAGACAAAGGGAATCGTATACGGGATTGATTGAATCCTTGACATCGTGGTTCATCCGATGAGATCATCGTGGAACATGTGGGAGCCAACATGGGTATCCAGATCCCGCTGTTGGTTATTGGCCGGAGAGTTGTCTCGGTCATGTCTACATGGTTCCCGAGCCCGTAGGGTCTACACACTTAAGGTTCGATGACGCTAGGGTTATAGGGAAAGTATGTACGCGGTTACCGAATGTTGTTCGGAGTCCCGGATGAGATCCCGGACGTCACGAGGAGTTCCGGAATGGTCCGGAGGTAAAGATTCATATATGGGAAGTCCTGTTTTGGTCACCGGAAAAGTTTCGGGCGATATCGGTAATGTACCGGGACCACCGGGAGGGTCCCGGGGGTCCACAAGGTGGGGCCACCAGCCCCAGAAGGCTACGTGGGCTAAGTGTGGGAGGGGACCAGCCCCAAGGGGGCTGGTGCGCCCCCCCACCAAGTCCCAGGGCGCCTCCAAGAGGGGAGGGGGGCAAACCCTAGGGCAGTTGGGCCCTAGGGCCCAATAGTGGTGCGCCTCCCCCTCTCTCCCCCTTGGCCGCCCCCCTAGATGGAATCTAGGGCTGGCCGCACCCTAGGGGTGGGAAACCCTAAAGGGGGGCGCAGCCCTCCCTTCCCCCTATATATATGTGAGGTTTTAGGGCTGCTTGACACACGAGAACGTCTCCCTCTTGGCGCAGCCCTACCCCTCTCCCTCCTCGTCTCTTGCAGCGCTTGGCGAAGCCCTACTGGAGTCCCGCGCTCCTCCACCACCACCACGCCGTCGTGCTGCTGTTGGATGGAGTCTTCCCCAACCTCTCCCTCTCTCCTTGCTGGATCAAGGCGTGGGAGACGTCACCGGGCTGCACGTGTGAAGAACGCGGAGGCACCGTCCGTTCGGTGCTAGGATCTTCGGCGATCTGAATCGCGGCGAGTACGACTCCATCAACCGCGTTCTTGAACGCTTCCGCTTAGCGATCTACAAGGGTATGTGGATCCAACTCTCCTCTCGTAGATGCATCTCCTAGATTGATCTTGGTGAACGTAGGAAAATTTTTGTTTCCCATGCGACGTTCCCCAACAGTCCTTGCCACAAATACGATGTCAACTACATGATCATGCAATGGCAGTATGACAATATGATGCGTGTCATATGAATGGAACGGTGGAAAGTTGCATGGCAATATATCTCGGAATGGCTATTGAAATGCCATCATAGGTAGGTATGGTGGTTGTTATGAGGAATAATATGGTGGCTGTTTTGAGGAAGGACATATAGTGGATTTATGGTACCGGCAAAATTTACGCGGTACAAGAGAGGCTAGCAATGGTGGTAGGGTGAGAGTGCATATAATCCATGGACTCAACATTAGTCATAAGAACTCATATACTTATTGCAAAAATCTACGAGACATCAAAACAAAGCAATCAACGCATGCTCCTCGGGGGGAGGTTGGTAGGAGTTAACCATCGCGCGCCCCCGACCTCCACACAAAGGTTGGCACTTTACAAATACCTCAGGCTCTAACTTCGTCACATAGCGGTTCACCATATGTGCATGCTACGGGAATCACTAACCTTAACACAAGTATTTCTCAGTTTCATAATAACTCCACTAGCATGACTCTAATATCACTATCCTCATATCTCAAAACAATTATCAAGCATCCAACTTCTCATCATACTCAATGCACTTAGTGTGAAAGTTTTTACTACATTGATATTGGATGTCTATCATGTGAAGACTAGTTTTTTTTAGCCTAAACACATTACCATGCTGTTTTAATAGACTCTCAAATAGATATAAGTGAACCATGAGAGTTCAACAATTTCTACAAAATATAATCACCACCGTGCTCTAAAAGATATAAGTGAAGCACTAGAGCAAAAACTATTCAACTCAAAAGATATAAGTGAAGCACATAGAGTGTTCTAACAATTCCTAGGCCATATTTAACTCTCTCAAATAGGTGTGTCCAGAAAGGATGATTGTGATAAACTAACAAGCAAAGACTCAAATTATATAAGACGCTCCAAGCAAAACACATCTCATGTGGTGAATAAAAACATAGCTCCAAGTATAGTTACCGATGGATGAAGATGAAAGAGGGGATGCCTTCCCTGGGCATCCCCAAGCTTAGGCTTTTGATTGTGCTTGAATTTTACTAGGGGTTCCATGGGCATCCCCAAGCTTAGGTCCTTGCTACTCTTTGTTCCATAGTCCATCAAAGCAATACTCAAAACATGAAAACTTCACAACACAAAACTTAGACAAAAATTCTCATGAGCTCCGTTAATATAAGAAAGCAAACCACTACTCAAAGGTACTGCAATGAATTCATTCTTTGTTTATATTGGTGTTAAACCTACTGTATTCCAACTTCTCTATGGTTCATACTTGCCAATACTACTCATAGATGCATTGAAATAAGCAAACAACACACGAAAAACAGAATCTGTCAAAAACAGAACAGTCTGTAGTAATCTGCAGGTTTCACATACTTCTCTAACTCCAAAAAAATCAAACTAAATTGTTAAACGTGAGGAATTTGTCTATTAATCATCTGCCAAAAGAATCAACTAAATAGCTTGCTCCAGTAAAATCTGATGACCATTCTAGTGAGCGCTAACCATTCTGTTTTTCACAGCAAGATCACATAAACTTCACACAAGTCTTCCCAAAGGTTCTACCTGGCACAAACACTAAACAAAACATGAAACTACATCTAAACAGAAGCTAGATGCAAAATTTATTCCCTAACAGCAGCAAAAACAAACAAAAAATGGGTTGCCTCCCAACAAGCGCTATCGTTTTACGCCCCTAGCTAGGCACGATACAAGATAGATCTAGGTATTGCCATCCTTGGACGGCAATTCTTTGATTAAGCACTTATGATTCTTAGGCACTTCTTTTTCCCTATTAATAATCAAACTCTTCGGCAAGAAATCAAGAAATTCTAAAGTGTCAAAAGGGTCCCTTGCAAAAGTAAGAAAATTAGGGTGAACACTTAAGGCTTTGAGATCCGCAATTCCTTTACTAGAAGTTTCACCCTTGCCTTTAGGGACATACATGAACTTAGATAACGTAGTGGTAGAGGTGTTTGGAGTAGTTTTTATAGCAGAAAGAGCAGAACCCACATTAGTAATAATATCGTCAAAATTATTGATTCTAGTAGAATCCTGATCTAGCTTTTCTTTAACTATGGGCTCCTTTTCCTTAAGATTTTTCAGAACAACTCCTACCTTAGATCCATATTGGGTAATTTCATTATGGATTTTTCTATCCAAGTTCTCTACCAGTTCTACCGTATCAACTTTGTTTTCAATGGTTTCTAACCTTTGCATAACATGCTCCAAAGTTAAAACAGTCCCATTAACCATAAGAGGTGGTGAGCCAACTAATTCAATTATAGCATTATAAGAATCAAAGGTATGGCTACCCAAGAAATTTCCTCCGGTAATGGTATCTAAGATAAATCTATTCCACGGAGTTATGCCAACATAGAAATTGCAAAGAAGCACGGAAGTGGAAATCTTCCTATTGGATCTATTCTGAGCATTGCAAATTCTATACCAGGCATCTTTTAAGTTTTCTTCCTCCCTTTGTTTAAAGTTAAGGACCTCACTCTCGGGGGTGTTGATAATGATAGGTGTGCTAGACATGATGACAAGCAAGCAAGCAACACACAAGCAGACAAGAAGCAAGCGAAGAAAAACACACGGCAGAAGAAGGGCAAATAAAACGGCAAGGGTGAAGTGGGGGAGAGGAAAACGAGAGGCAAAAATGTAATTCGAAGGATAAGGGTTTGTGATAGGTACTTGGTATATGACTTTTGCGTAAGCCTCCCCGGCAACGGTGCCAGAAATTCTTCTTGCTACTTCTCGAGCTTGCGTTGTATTCCCTCGAAGAGGAAAGGGAGATGCAGCACAGTAGCGTAAGTATTTCCCTCAGTTTTTTAGAACCAAGGTATAAATCCAGTAGGAGACCATGCGCGAGTCCCTCGCACCTGCACAAACAAATAAGAACTTCGTAGCCAACGCGATAAGGGGTTGTCAATCTCTTTACGGTCACTTGCAAAAGTGAGATCTGATAGAGATGATAGTTTATTTTTTTGGTATTTTTGTTTATAAGAACAGAAAATAAAAGCGGAAAAGTAAAGTAGATGTAGATTGATATGTTGAGAATAGACCCGGGGGCCATAGTGTTCTCTAGTGGCTTCTCTCATGATAGCGATATCCTACGGCGGGTAAACAAATTATTGTCGAGCAATTGATAGAAAAGCGAATAATTATGAGACTATCTAGGCATGATCATTGTATATAGGCATCATGTCCGAGACAAGTAGACCGACTCCTGCCTGCATCTACTACTATTACTCCACACATCGACCGCTATCCAGCATGCATCTAGTGTATTGACTTCATAAGAACAGAGTAACGCCTTAAGCAAGATGACATGATGTTGAGGGATAAACTCAAGCAATATGATGTAAACCCCATCTTTTTGTCCTCAATGGCAACAATACAATATGTGCCTTGCTTCCCCTACTGTCACTGGGAAAGGACACCGCAAGATTGAACCCAAAGCCAAACACTTCTCCCATTGCAAGAACTATAGATCTAGTAGGCCAACCCAAACCAATAATTCGAAGAGAGTTGCAAGGATATTATGAGCACACATAAAGAGTTCAGAAAAGAACCAAATATATCTCATAGATAATCTTGATCGTAAACTCACAATTAATCGGATCTCGACAAACACACCACAAACAAAGATTACATCGAATAGATCTCCTCGAAGACCGAGGAGAACTTTGTATTGAAATCCAGAGAGAGAGAGAACAAGCCATCTAGATACTAGCAACGGACCCGAAGGTCTGTGGTAAACTACTCACAACTCATGGTGAGGGCGATGATGATGATGTAGAAGCACTCCGTGATGGATCCCCCCTCCGGCGGAGCTCCGGAATAGGCTCCAAGATGGGATCTCATGGGAACAGAAGGTTACGGCGATGGATTAGGGTTTTCTCTCTGTTGCTGATGGTTTCGGGGCACGTAGACTTATATAGGAGGAAGGAGGACACCGGGGGACTCACGAGGGCCCCACGAGGCAGGGGGCGCGCCATGGGAAGGGGGCGCGCCCCCACCCTCGTGGGCACCTTGTGGCTCCCCTGCCGTGGTTCTCAAGTCTCTCGTGCGTGGTTTTCTCTAAAAATATCTCTCCCGAAGGTTTCATTCCGTTTGGACTCCGTTTGATATTCCTTTTTTGCAAAACCCTGAAATAGGCAAAAAAACAGCAATCTGGACTGGGCCTTTGGGTTAGTAGGTTAGTCCCAAAAATGATATAAAAATGTATGACAAAGCCCATTAAACATCCAAGACATCATAAATAATAGCATGGAACGATCAAAAATTATAGATACGTTGGAGACGTTTCAGTCTGCAACAGAATATTCATATTTTTGGCCCAATGGTATTGTAATAAACTATGAAACTCAATGCCCTTATCTGGATAATGTTGTTGGGTGCTTTGCATATCGATGCTGAACTTGTTGCTAAATCCATAAAGAGTGTTGCCTTGCATAACACCTCATATTTCATTGCCTTTGGTAAAGTCGGTTGCCATGATCTTTGCCATGATATCCTTGTTTGAATTTTGTTCTCATTTGCATCATCGGAATAATCCAAATTGTGAATTGCCACTGGTAGTTTTTTAAACCCTGCTCCTTACTGTAAGCCAGTGTTTTGGATTTAGAAGGAAATAGCCATATCACTGAGCCGGTTTTGAAAACCTCAATCATTTAATACTGGTTATGATAAACCATGATGACCCGGCCATCTTGGCTATCAAAAATTTGTTTGTTCCCGCATAGGTACAATGTAACCCGGTTTGAAAATTGGCTCTGCGGCACGGAAAACCAATATACTTTGACAAGATAATGAATTGTTATTATAAAAAATCATATGATATAAAATCAATATGAACTAAGTTTGAATAAAGATGGAAAATATGTCAGCTTTCGAGGACAGTTATTGTCATGTTGAAGCCGTCTTGATACCCATTGGTATTGTAACAAAGGCCATATAAGCGTCAGAGTAATTGACTTGACATTTTTTATAGCTGCAAATGGTTAACCCGTCCAATAGATCTGTTCTTGCAACATAAACAAATATAGATATGCATCATATGATGATGCATTGTATAATGATCAAATGTATGATGATGTATGTGCATGGTAACAGAGCATAAAAATGTCGGCTTTCAAGGCTCAAGTCTTGGTTTCGCTTCCTGTGGAAGCAGCCCTTGTAGCCTCTTTTGGTTTATCCTCCTTTCTGAAAGCTGGCTCTCACATGACTTAAACCGGTGTTTTAACTTTCACAAGTCCAGGGTCAGTTTTGATTGACTTATCAAGAGTACACCGGGTCACCTTTGCATCAAGCTAACACACAAGTTTAACCAAGAATAATATTTGGCGTATGTTGGGTCAAGAGGGCGAGAAAGCTAAACTTGATGAGTTGGAAGCCCCCAAGTGATCATATGATCATGGAAAAGCTCACCATAGGATATAAAGCAGACAATGCTACTACTGTAAAACATCTAAGGTCCAGATAAGTCGGTTTTATTCCATTGATCATAATATATACGGAAGACAGTGCTATTGCTGTAGGCGTGTTAATACTTTTGAGTCATAGGCATTTTAAGGTTGCTGAATCTTTGAATCATGTGAAGATGAACGTGGTGCTACCTCAG
This sequence comes from Secale cereale, assembly GCA_902687465.1. Taxonomy (NCBI): domain Eukaryota; kingdom Viridiplantae; phylum Streptophyta; class Magnoliopsida; order Poales; family Poaceae; genus Secale; species Secale cereale. Next base: position 207,187,103 of record LR738709.1, on the reverse strand, counting down.
AGGTTAACTCAAAAGTGCCAGTTTATTTTATTGAATAATGAAATCATGAAAAACTAAAAATGACTTAGCTATTTTTATGCCTCAGCGTTAATGACACAATATGAGTCTTCGGAAGGTTGAGGTCGACTGCGGCGGGTTATAGATGATCCCATATGAGTCACATGTCAGTAACCCGGCGGATGGTTTCAAACGACGGCTTATTGAAGTCGACCGAACCGCAAGGGTGGTGGCTGGTGCCTGATGGGCCTCGAACCCCTCGTTGGTTACCCCAAGTGGAAGGTGTAAGATGCAGTAAGTAGAAGTGTTTTCCCCTAGCAAAGATGCCAAGGATCGAATCCCCAGAGACTCCTAGGTTCAACAAGTAGGTGTCAATTGCTAACGGCGCAATTAGCAATCAACGTGGACCTGCACACAGATACAAATAACTTTGCTCCCAACGAGTACAGAGAGGTTGTCAATCTCTCCGGCCTTGTAGTTCACAAAGGGTTAAAAGCAATGATAGTAGTTAAGGATGGCAATTTTATCCATGGACATGGATATCCATGGATATCCGACCCGAATGGATAGGGTTTGGATATGTTTTTGTGTCCATGGGCAGCGCCCAAACCCGACCCGATTACTCGTGGGTAGGGCATGGATATAATCTTGTACCCGTGGGTATATCCAAACCCGACCTGATAGTATGACTTAATGGAAAAAAATCTGCTATCCCTACTCCACAGTCACATGCCCCACTCAATTTTACACTTTGTTATCCAAAACATGCAAAAGAAATTACACAATCCGCGTCATAACTTCTATTAGTTGACATTCAATCCCCACTGTAACATACCCCAATGCCCTTCCCTTATTTTTATCTCCTTGTTAAATGACTCGTCATTCTCATTTGTTAGAAAAAATACTAAATGATCTTATGTTGTTAGTGGACATTGATTTACCATAAGTGAAGCCTAGCCTGCCACAAAGTGAAGAATGGAAGATCTTATGTTAACATTGTGTTATGTCTTATTTATATTTCTAGAGAGGACCCAATGGATATCCAGTGGGTATGGATATCCATCGGGTTTGGACATGGACATAATTTTTCACCCATGGATTTTTTCATGGGCGGGCAAAGACTGTCTTCATGGACATGGATATGGATTTCATATTGTTTAACCCAATCCAAACCCGACCCATTGCCATCCTTAATAGTAGTGATATATAGTTTTTGCAATAGTAAGTAAATAGCGAAAAGTAAATAGTGGATGTGATCAATGATGGTAATATGGACCGGAGTCTCATGATGTTCACTAGTGATGTCTCTCTCCCAAAAGACGATAAAACAGCTATGTGAGGTAAACAAATTACAGCTGGGCAATTGACAGGACCACGAACGCAAACCAATGCTGACTACATTGCAAGAAAGGTTGAGGTTCAAAGCATGGGCGGTACGCCAAAGTAAGTAGACCGAAATCCATCAATATATACTACTAATCATCCACCTTGAGATATCTATCCAGAACATCTCGCTGGTATTAAGTTGCTAGTCCCACCCATAGTGTAAACTCAATGCAACAGACAACTGCATTAAAAGAACTTTGCGTAAAGTAAACAATCCTTGCACCCACGCGCACAAGCACCGTTGTTTTCCCCCTTGTGGCAACAGCACATCCCCTAGACTCATGTTTCTGTCACTCAAGCTAGTCATCGAGGGGCATGAACCCACAATCGAGCATAACGTTCCCTCTTGGAGTCACTGCCTATTACTCGGCCAAAGCAATAAATAACAACGGAGAACATGCAAGAATTACTTATGAACTAAAATATAAAAGAGGTGAATCAAATATATTACTCAAGATCAATCTGAACATAATCTCATAATCCATCGAATCCCAGCAAACTCAACATAGCAACAGCATAAGGATTACATAGGTGCCTCGATCATGTAGGGCAGCTCACGAAGACTAATTAGTGAAGCACAAGAACGGGAGGAGAACATCACATAGCTACTGGTCATGGACTCATGGTCCAAGGGAGACTACTCACGAGTCATCCGGGAGGCGTCCATGGTGGTGGAGAAGCTCCCGGTGGTGATCCTCCCCTCCGGCAGGGTGCTGGGAAGAGTTCTCCTGGTGCTCCCGATCTTGGAAGCGGCGGCGGCGGCGGAACAGAGATGGGATCGCGAAAAGAGTTCCTGTTCTGAGGGTTTCGGAGGTCCCTCTAAATATATGCCAAAGGGGGGCACCGGACGGGCTTCGGGGGGGCCAGGCGCCTGGAGCCCCTGTGCCCCCCCCCCCAGGCTGCCCTTCGGACGAAGTGTTGTTTCCGGATCGCTGATTTTTTATATAATGTTTCTGGATTTTTCTGGGCAGTTCTCGAAATGTGAAAACCTGAAATACAAAAACAGCCGAAAACAAAAACTGGCACTAGGGTGCACTTGATTAGTAAGTTAGTCCAAATATGATCAAAAGTGTATGGAAGTGTATGAATATCATAGCAATATCACTGTCGGGGGAAACTGTCCACCACGAGCACCATGGGACCGGAGCCCCTTGTTCGTTGCGGTAAGGGAGCGGAGGGAGCACAAAGAGCAGATCGTGGAACACACGCGGGCAGTTTACCCAGGTTCGGGCCGCGATGAACGCGTAAAACCCTACTCCTACTTGGTTTGTATTGAGTTTGTGAGCTCGGGAGCTTCAAGAGCTAGCTACACCGAGCCAGAGAGCTATCAAGGTTCCGAACCCTCTCTACGTTGTGCATGGGCCTCCTTTTATAGCTCAAGGGGTCACCGACAGGTGTCAACGTAGAAGAAGGGCAAAAATGTAACTTTGGTGGTAGTTGTAACAGTGCGGGAATAGTGCGTGAACAGTGGATGAACAGTGGTCGTCACCTACTTTGACAGTGGGGGACAAGAGCATTTAATGCCTGTCGCCGTCGACCCCAAAAGCACCCGCCCGTGCGTCTCCGTCCGCCACGGCGATAGCTTCGTCACCGTGGAGTGCCACCGTGTCCCCCAGGCTGCACAGCCATCTGCCACGCGTCCCTGGAATGGCCCCAGGACGACGCGTGGGTCGATGAGCTGGAGCGTGGGCACACAGCGTGAGTCTCCCCCGGCAAGCACCTTGCCGGGGTCTTGATCTTGCCTGGCCGGGAAGCTTGTCGCTCCCCGGGCCCTGCCGGGGCGCAGGGTGCGCCGAGGCATGTCTTCTGGTCTTCCTGGCAAGCTCCTCTTGGCAGGGTCTTGAGTTAATGAGATAATCTTGAGCCTGGGACGGCCTTCCCGGCAAGCTCCACTTGCCGGGGCCTTGATCTTCTGTCTTGTATACTTTGTTTTTGAATGGCTTATTAAGGATTGGAAAGGTCTCCGGCAAGCGTGTGGTGAGCCCTGCCGCGGGAAGCTGCTACTGCCCGTGCACAAGTTGGGGTACTAAGGTACCCCTACCTTAGTACACCGACAGGAGCCCCCGGGCCTGGGCCACACACGGTGCCGAGCGCTGTTGGGCCAAGCCCAAAACAGTGCACGGGCACGCGCGGCCCACAGCGAGCCGTAGATTCCCTTCCGCATCCGCCGCGCCCCTCCCTAACGGCACGCGTCGATTGCGGCGTCGTGGGAGAGATCGTGGCCACGTTCTTTAATGGGAAATGTGGAGCGTCCCCCACTCCCCCCATAAAAGCAGAGGAAGCAGGGGCAGTTTCCCTCCTGCGCTTTCATTGCTTCTTCAACCTCCAGAAATCCCCCTCTGCGCCCCGCCTCAACACCTCCTCCGCCGTCTTCCGCATCTGCGGCGCCGCCGAACTCCTCGCCCCTTTCCCCGCCGCCTCCTCCATGGCCCCGAAGACCGAGAAGGCGAAGGCGGAGAAGGCCAAGAAGGAGAAATCCGAGCAGGCGGCGAAGCTCGCCCTCCTGCGGAAGAGGAATGTGGTCTTCGCGCCGAGGCTCAGCGCGAGGGACCTCTGGAACCGGTACTACCTCTTCTGGGCCAAGGAGACCAAGGCTCATCCCCGGACCAGAGTCTACCCCGCCGCTGCCAAGGATCTGCTCCCCGGCGGGTACTTCTTCTTCGCTGTCTTCTTCTACTGCGGCTTGTGCCCTCCATTCTCGGAGTTTTTCTATGATATCATGAACACCTACAATCTCCATCTCTTAGACTTCACCCCCAACGCCATCCTTACGATGGCGGTTTTCGCACATCTGTGCGAAAACTACATAGGGATCTATCCAAACGTAGCACTCTTTAGGCATTTCTTTACGCCTAGAGAAGAGGCCGGCGCTCCCCTCTCCGGGGGTATCTCTTGGGTCTTCCGCTTGAACAAGAAGGAGTCATATCTGAAAGGGGAGCTCCACGGCAAGTGGGAGGAGTGGCGCGCAGATTGGTGCTGGATAGTGGAGGACCGGCCAGAGCCTTTCACGGCGCCGCGCACAACTGCCATAGTGCGCGGCAGGGACTGGAGCGATTTGGCCCCGGATGATGTCAAGCTCAACGCCGCCCTCGTCAGGATTCTTCGTCTTCGGGTGGCCAAGTTGACCATCGGAGAAGTAGGGGCAGATTTCCTCCGCCGCCGCATTGCCCCTTTACAGGAGAGAAAAAGGCCAGCATGGGAGTTTGGCAATGCGGCGGATATCATGAGGCTGCGCCCAGGTTTGAACTTCAACTTCACGTCGCTGGAGCTGAAGGGGATGGTCCGGGAGCTTTTTAAGCACGACCCGGCCCATCCGGAGTGGTTTAGACCTCCCCGGGGAGTGGTGCCGCTGTGCAACAGCACCGCCCGGGACGGCTTGCGCGCAATGATGCCCGCGTGTGACTCTCACGCTGTCGACCCAACATGGATAGTGCCCACGCCGGACGCCATCATGAGTTTCTTTGATAACTTGGTCGAGGTGCCGAAGAACACCGAGGAGATCAAGGGTCTCACCCGGGCCACCACGGAGCGAGAGATAGCTTATATTGCTACCCGGGTGGAGGAGGCCGCCGCAGCTGGAGCAGCAGGAGACTTCGGGTTCTCCGTCGACGAGGCAGAGGCTGAGGATGCATCGTGCCAGGCCGAGGAGGCAGAGATCTGGAGACTTCTCAAACTTCCGCCCGACAAGCTCGCCGGGGTTCCTTCTCTGAGGCATGCCGGGATTCCCGGGATCGTGAGCGAGGCCGCGGCAAGAGGCGAGGTTGTCGGAGGCAGCAGAGGTGCCGGAGGGAGCGGAGCCACCGGAGGGAGTAGGGCCGCAGGGCAGGATGCCGGACCCAGCGGGCCTACCGGGGAGGAGGAAGATACCGAGACCGAGGAAGACACCGGCGGGTCTCTAGGACTTGGCGACGACGCCTCCTCGTCGTCGGAGAGGTCCTCACCTCCGGCAAGTCCAGAGCAAGCGCCCGGGAAGCGCCTCGGCAAGGCGCCTACAGCGACGAGGACGCAGGCGCCCCGACAGCAGCCTGCTCGCCGGGCGGCGCGGGCCGCCAGGGCGAGCCAAAGCGCGACGGGGGTCCCCAACGCACCAGCCGCGGCGGAGGCGCCCCGCGCGTCAGCCGCGACGGAGGCGCCTCGTGCGCCAGCACCTAGCGGAAGGGGATCCTCCCAGAGTGGAGCTGCTGCTCCGCCTGCTCCCCGGGCTTCGGCGTCTACGGAGGCTGGGTCTTCGCAGCCCCCAGCCCCGGAGACCACCAAGCGCCCGAGGGAGCCTTCTCCTCCTGCTCCTCGCGCGGGCGCGCCTCAAGTGGAGTTCGACTTCTCCGCCCCGAGCGACGACGAGGACGAGGAAGAGGAGTAAGCATTTATATTTTGTAGCTTCTTCAATTCTGTCTTGATTCTTCTTTCATGATCCTGATCTTGTTTTTGTTTTTCAGGACCCTGGCCCAGCGAGCGGCGAAGCGGGCCAAGATCCCCGTGGTCGAGGTTGACGACGACTCGCCCGTCGCGGCGACAGGGGACGTGCCGGCAACGAACCTGCCGGACCCAAGCGCTGCTCCGAGGAGCAGCCCCCAGCGCAGCCCCCAGCGTAAGTTTGGTCTTGAACTTCCTACATGTCGGGCACGCTTGAGGTTTTTGCTTCGTACTGATATCTTGTTTCCTTGTTTGCTTTGTTTATCTTGTGCAGAGACGGAGCCGCAGCCGCAGGGGCAACCGGAGGTCACGCCCGAGGAGCTGCAGATCCCACCCTCTCCGCCAAGGGCGAACTCCCCGACGAGGGAGAATGCTCCGACGAGGACGGGCACCCCGCCAAGGACGGGCTCCCCGCCAAGGGCGAGCAGCCCGACGAGGACGACCACCCCGCCAAGGGAGGGCACGGGCGGCCCTCCGCCAGCAGGAGCCACCGCTCCACCGCCAAGGGAGGACTCCCCGGCGAGGGAGCCAGTCGTTGAGGACGTCCGCGAAGGTAAGTCTTGCAACTTTATCTCCTTGGACTTTTCTTTTTGGATATTTGCTTGACTGTTTCCTTTTCTTCTTTTTCTTCTAGACCCTCCCGCGCCGGACCGGATAGATATCGAGGCCACCGGCGAGGAGGGCGCGCAAGGCGACGGCGGCAACGCCACTGCCGCTGAGGGCATGGCAGGAGCCGACGAGCCTGCCGCGGAGGAGACTGCTCCAGCCGCAGATGCCGCGGCCGGGGAGGGGACGGCGGCCACACTGCCGGCCTGGAGGCGGCAGGAGCGTCAAGCGCTGCGCCGGCCGCCGACCCCTCCGTCGATAAGGAGCAACCCGGTTTCTATCTTGAGGCCCCCGGTGGCATCTTCATACAAGTGCCATGGGGATCCTCGTCGCGAGCCCCCGTGGAGGGAGAGACCTTTGATGGAGAGGTCCTCGCCTCCGCGGGATTGAAGATCGTCGAGGCGCCTGGCGGGAGCGACGAGCCCGAGGAGGAGAAGCTGCTTCGCCGGCTCCTGGCCCTTTACCGGGCCAGGCAGACGAAGCTTGACTCTCGAGAAGCCCTCACCGCCAAGGCCGCCGTAGACTTGGAGAAGCGCGCCGCGGAGCTCCGCGCCGCCAACCAAGCGGCCCTCCGCGACTTGGCGGAGGAGCGCGAGAGGCTTGCCGGAGAGCAGCAGGAGTTTTTGCTTGAGAAGGCTGAGGCCGAGGAACAGCATCGCTTGACTGGCGAAGAGTTGTCCCGGCGAGAAGGAACGCTCAACCAGCGGAAGGCTGAGCTCGACGCGCACGACGACGAGCTCACCGCCCGGGAGCAGTCTATGAAGGAGGCGAAGGAAGCCGCAATCGCCGCAGAGAACGGCAAGAAGGACCTCGAAGCCAAGGTGGCACAGCTGGAGGAGTACCTGAAAGCGAGCACGGAGAGGGTCACCGCGCTCAACATAGAGCGCGAGAAGGACGCCCATACCAACCCCGAGCTTCAGGTACGCCTTTCCAAGCAGGGCGATGAGCTCAAAGCCGCCAAGGACTCGATTGCTGATCTTGAGTTGAAGGTTTCCACTTTGAGGGATTCACTTGACGCCGCCCGGGATCGCGAGACCAAGTTGAAGGAGGAGGTCCGCAAGGAGCGAGAGCTGGTGGAGAGCACTGCCACTTCCACGAACCTCTTCAAACAGGCGGTGGAGCAATGGACGGAGGAACTGGTCGCCTCCGCCTCCAGCATCGACAAGGAGCTGATGGCGCTGAGGGTTGAACACCTTGTGTACTCTCCGGACCCAAATCTCCCCCACAGCGCCAAGCTCAGTCTTTTCTTCAGAGGGGTCGCGTCGGCGCTCGCACGTCTGCAGCAGAAGCTCCCCGCGCAGCTGGCCGAGGAGTCGCGCCAGCTCAGCGCGGGTACCTTGGAGCGTGTCTTGACCAAGATTGTTTACCGCAATCCTGGTATAAATCTCGTCAACGTCCTCCGCAGCTTGCCGGACGACGCAGATCAGGAGGCGCTGAAGGCGCAGGTCGCCCACATCATCGCCAAGGTGAACAAGATCTCCAGGCGTGAGGGCGATCGCGTAGATTAGGCCTCTTTCCTTTTTATTTCTTTTGCTGCTGCAAAGTGTGCCATGAACATGAATCTATTAGTTATTGTGACAAGTTATCCCTTGTAATATATTATCTTATTTTGGGGCGATTAATGCAATGTTATCTCCCTTGCTCTGGTCCTTTATTTTGTATGCTTTTAACCCTACGCTTCTAGGGGACTTGCCGGCAAGGGGTCCTTGCCGCGAGCGCTGAGTACTGGACTATGAGCAGCCTGCTGGCAAAGGACCTCACCGGCAAGCAACCTTGCCGCAGCTAGTCGCAACACACTTAGCTTGCTGAGCGAACTCGAAAACAAAACAAGGGCGCGACACTTGTCGCAGCTCACTTAAATCGTTGAGCATACTCGAAAACAAGGTAAAGGTGCGGCTAGCCATGGGTAGGTTCCTCCGCGCACAGGTTTTCCATACAAAATGTGGTTGTTCAAGGAAGACAACTAAAATTTAAAAATTTGAACTGCTCAAATTCTGGTAACTTAGCTTTCATAATCTGTTCGTTCTCCGGCAAGCTTCTCTTTCTTGTATAGCACTCGGTTCATCCTCCATCTCCTTCCCCCCCCCGGCAAACTTGTGCGCGAGGAACATTCCTTCTGCTTAAGAGGGAAAGAAAAAGAAGAGGGAAAACAAGTATAGGGCCTTTCGGCGTGCTAATGCTTACCGGGTGCGTGTGTTGCGCAAGAATGCCAAACAATGCATGCAAATAACAACGAAAAGCATGGAAAAGGCAAATAGTGCGAAACACAAAGGCTTTACTGATGCACGGGATCTGCGCCCGGCTTTGTACAAAGGATTACATGCAACGGCGGCAAAACTTGTACAAAAGGTGGTTGCCGGAACGGATCGCGGCAACCGCGCCTTATGGGTGAAACTTGCGAAGATGCTCTATATTCCAGGAGTTGCTCACCGGTAAGCCTTCTTCGGTCTCAAGGCGGACAGCGCCGGGCCTTGTGACTTGTCTCACCCGATAAGGGCCTTCCCACTTCGGCGTCAACTTGTTTGAATTCTTGGCGGACTGAACACGCCGAAGAACAAGGTCGCCTTCCTCGAGACTCCTGGCCTTGACCTTGCGGCTATGGTAGCGACGCAAGGCTTGCTGGTATCGAGCAGCTCGTACAGCAGCCTGGAGACGTTCTTCCTCGAGGAGCAATGCGTCATCTTGTCGCAGTTGCTCTTGCTCGAGCTCATCATAAGCGAGCACTCGAGGAGATCCGTATACGAGTTCCGTGGGGAGAACTGCCTCTGCTCCATAGACTAGAGCAAAGGGTGTCTGTCCGGTGGCTCGACTTGGTGTCGTTCTGATTGACCAAAGAGCCGCCGGCAACTCCTCTATCCAGTTTCTTCCGCACTTGCGCAGCCTGTCGAAGGTTCTTGTCTTGAGTCCGCGCAGCACTTCAGCATTGGCCCTCTCCGCTTGACCATTGCTCCTCGGGTGAGCAACAGAAGCGAAACAGACCTTGGCGCCAAGGTCTTGGACGTACTGCATGAAGGTGCGACTTGTGAACTGTGTGCCATTGTCGGTGATGATCCTGTTAGGGATTCCGAAACGGCAAACAATTGACCTGAAGAACCTGACTGCTGACTGTGCTGTCACCTTTCTCACTGGTTCCACTTCTGGCCACATTGTGAACTTGTCGATTGCTACGTACAAGTACTCAATGCCTCCGACAGCACGGGGGAAAGGGCCGAGGATATCGAGCCCCCAGACCGAGAAGGGCCAGGACAAAGGGATCGTCTGGAGAGCTTGAGCTGGCTGATGAATTTGTTTGGCATGGAACTGACACGCTTCACACTTGGTTACTTGTGCAGTTGCATCTTGGAGGGCTTCTTGCCAAAAGAACCCTTGCCGGAATGCCTTCCCGGCAAGTGCCCTTGCGCCAATGTGGTGGCCACATATGCCTCCGTGTATCTCTGCCAACAGCTTCTGTCCATCTTCTCTGGAAATGCACTTCAACCTGACACCGTTGAGTCTTCTTCTGTACAGCTCGTTATCCACGAACTGGTACATACTTGACTGCCTGGTTATCTTCTCTATTTCTTCTGGGTCATCGGGAAGTTCTCCAGTTTGCAGAAAACGGACAATCTGCTGTGCCCATGCCGGAGCGCGTGGCTCAACGGCAAGGACTAAAGGCATGAGGGCCGCTGCGGGAACCCCAGCTTCTACGGCAAGAACCTCTGGTTCTGCCGGAGCTGATGGTCCCCCGGCAAGCTCGCCGGGGTGAGGCTTGTCGGGAACGTTTGCTTCAACTGTACAGACCCTTGGGTCTGCAGGAGCAAACTGTTCCTCAGCGTTCTGATCGTTGATCTTGGGGACCTTGGCGGCGGCCTCGGGGAGATCCGCCGGCAAGTAGTCGCCGGAGACCAACTTTCTTTTCTTGTGCTGCCCAATTGATGGTATAACAGATGGTTGAGTTAGCTTGAGCAAGAAGGTCCCTGGTTCCACAGGTAACTTCATCGCAGCACACTTTGAAAGGCCATCTGCAATATCATTCTGAGCTCTCGGGACGTGCTCCATTTGCAAACCTTCAAAGTGCTCTTCAAGCTTCCTCACTTCATCTACATAAGCTTCCATCAAAGGGCTCTGGTAGCTCTTGTTAACTTGTCGGACCACCAACTGAGAATCTCCCCGCACAATTAGCTTTTTGATCCCAAGTTCAGCTGCAATTCTGAGGCCGGCAAGCAGACCTTCATACTCCGCAGTATTGTTTGTCGCTTGTTCCCTGGGAAAGTGCATCTGGATAACATACTTGAGGTGCTCTCCGGTGGGCGCGATGAGTACCACGCCGGCACCGGCGCCTTGCAGCGAGAAGGCACCATCAAAGTACATTACCCATTCATTGCTTGCTTCTTGTACGGGGGCGCTTGTTTCTGGAATTTCTTCATCGGGCGTTGGGGTCCATTCAGCTATAAATTCTGCCAAAGCTCTGCTCTGTATAGTTGAAGTACTCTCAAACTTGAGGCCAAAGCTTGACAGCTCCAGTGCCCACTCGACGATCCTGCCGGTTGCTTCTGGATTGTGCAATATCCTCTTCAACGGAAAACGAGTGACCACTGTTATCTCATGTGCCTGGAAGTAATGGCGCAGCTTTCTCGAGGCCATGAGGAGACCGAAAAGCAACTTCTGCACCCCAGAGTACCTTGATCTAGCCCCTTGTAGAAGGGAACTTACAAAATACACTGGGCGCTGCACCATTCTTCGTCGCACTTCTCCTTGTTCCTGCGCAGAGTTGTCCTTGTCGGGGCCAGAGCTTGTCGGAGCAGCCCCCTGCTTGTCGCTGGATTCGCTTGCCGGTGGTGTAGACTCTTCCTCTGCCTCCCTCTCCGCCACCAACGCAGCACTAACCACTTGATTGGTTGCTGCTAGGTATAACAGCAACTTCTCTTGTGGCCTAGGTGCGACAAGTATTGGAGTGGAGGATAGATACCGTTTCAAGTCTTGCAGCGCCGCCTCCGCTTCCGGAGTCCATTTCATAGGACCTGCCTTCTTCAAAATTTTGAAGGAAGGTAGGGCGCGTTCTGCAGACTTTGAAATGAACCTACTGAGGGTGGCCACACATCCTGCAAGCCTCCTTATGTCCTTGACGCGCTTTGGGGCTTCGATCTGCTCGATGGCTTTAATCTTGTCGGGGTTGGCTTCAATCCCCCTCTGTGACACAAAGAACCCGAGAAGCTTGCCGGAGGGGACTCCAAAGACGCACTTCTCGGGGTTCAACTTAAGCTGGATCTTGCACAGATTCTCAAATGTCTCTTCCAAATCTTGGATCAGGGTATCCTTGCTCTTGCTCTTGACCACTATGTCATCCATGTAGGCTTCCACATTTCTGTGGATCTGTGGCTCAAAAGCAGTGTATACCACCCTTGCAAATGTTGATCCTGCATTTTTCAATCCAAAGGGCATGCGTATGAAGCAATATGTGCCGCATGGAGTGATAAATGCAGTCTTCTCTTCATCTTCCTTGGCCATAAAAATCTGGTGGTAGCCTGAATATGCATCAAGGAAGGAAAGCAGCTCACATCCCGCAGTGGAGTCAACAATCTGGTCAATACGCGGCAAGGGAAATGGATCCTTGGGACATGCTTTACTCACGTCAGCGAAGTCTATACACAGTCTCCACTTCCCGTTGGCCTTACGCACGACAACTGGGTTTGCTAACCACGTCGGATGGATCACGCCTCTAACCAGGCCCGCTGCTTCTAGCTTCTTGATCTCTTCGGCAATGAATTCTTGGCGCTCCATGGCTTGCTTCCTGACCTTCTGCTTGACGGGCCGCGCATGAGGACAAACAGCAAGCTTGTGCTCAATTACCTTCCTGGGAACACCGGGGATGTCAGATGGTTGCCAGGCAAACACATCGACATTCGCCCACAGGAAGGCAACGAGCGCGCTTTCCTATTTGCTGTCAAGCGTAGCACTGATGGTGAAGGTACCACCAGTGCCGTCCTCCCTGGCGGACACCTTCTTGGTTGCTGGTGGAGCGGCCATCCCCTTCTTGCACTTGCCGGTGGAGCTCGATGGAACGTCCTCGACGGCAACGCAGCACTCCGAAGAGGTGCGGTTGCCGGAGTGGGTCCCAGAGCACTTGCCGGACTTGGTCTTGGTCTTCTTCCCCCCGGGAGCTTCAGTGGCAAGTGTGCTGTTCTCCGCCGCGGCTGCTGCATCCCGGTAGATCTTGTCGGCGCAGATAAGTGCGTCCTTCTTGTCGCCATGGACAGTGATGACGCTTATCGGCCCCGGCATCTTGAGTACATTGTAGGCATAGTGGGAAGCTGCCATGAACTTGGCGAGGGCAGGACGTCCAAGTATCCCATTGTATGGCAATGGGATATCGGCAACATCGAAGGTTATCCTCTCCGTCCTGAAGTTGAGCTCCCCGCCAAAGGTCACCGGCAGAGTGATCTTCCCCTTGGGCTTGCTCCTCCCCGGGTTTATTCCTTGGAACGAACCGGTCTCTTCGAGCTCGCCATCTGGGATTTGGAGTTTCTTGATCACAGCCGAGGAGATCAAGTTTAGGCCGGCCCCGCCGTCAACCAACATTTTGGTGACCTTGAGGTTGCGGATGGTTGGTGAGACCAACATCGGCAAGCACCCGACCGCCATGGTGCGGTCAGGGTGATCCTCAAAATCAAAAATGATGGGCGTGCTGGACCATTTGAGGAGCCTGCGCGACTCAACGGGCGGCTCAGCTGCATTTACTTCTCGCACCCACTGCTTGAGTTGGCGGTGGGAAGTATGCAGAGAGGCGCCTCCGTCGACGCACAGGACCTCTGTGGCCTTCTGGAACTCCTGTTCGCTGTTATCATCTTCCTCCATGTCATCGTCGTCGTCTTCATCATCCTTGTCGCGGCCCCGGGGAGGTCGATCACCTTGCCGCTGCTTGGCCTTGCCGCGGCGTCCTCCCCGGCCATTGAATGGCCGCTTCTTGCTTGGCTCTCCTCCGCCACCTTGGGCCTTCTCCTTGTCGCACCGTTCGTACTCAGCTTTCTGCTGCTCGACGAGGTACTCAACGCGCTTGCAGTTGGAGAGGTCGTGGCCCTTGGTGCGGTGGATCTTGCAATATTGCTTGTCGGAGCCGTCCTGCTTGTCGGCTGCCGCTACAGGGGCAGGCTCCTTGCCGGAGCTGCCGGCCTGTGTTGTCTTGGCGGGAGCCTCCTTGCCGGACTTCTCGACGACCAGCACTTCCTTGTTCTTCTTTCTTCTGTTGTTCCGCCGCCGGCTCTTCTTTGCCGGGGCGGCATCCTCGCTGTCGCTTCCCCCTGCGCCAGCATCCTCTCCGGGGAGTCCCCTCCCCTCTTCGGCGCGCGCGCACTTATCAGCTAGAGCATAGAGCTCGCTGACATCCCATATCTTGGTCATGGCCATTTTCTCACGCATGCGGCGGTTACGCACGTTCTGGTGGAACGCGCTAATAACCGCAGCAGGGTGGACGTCGGGGATGTTGTGCTGCACGCGGCTGAATCGTTGGATGTATTTGCGCAGAGGTTCTCCTTCCTTCTGGGCCAAGATGTGGAGATCGCTCTCCTGGCCGTGGGGTTTGTGGCCGCCCGTGAAGGCGCCAACAAACTGATGGCACAAATCGGCCCAAGAAGAAATGGAGCCTTCCGGCAAGTGCATAAGCCAAGAACGAACGTTTGGCTTAAGCACCAGCGGGAAGTAGTTCGCCAGTATCTTCTCGTCGCGCCCCCCGGCAGCCTGCACCGCGATGGTGTAGATGCTGAGAAACTCCGAGGGGTGTGTCTTGCCGTCGTACTTCTCCGGTACGTCGGGCTTGAAGTTCTTCATGCTGGGCCACTGGACGCGCCGCAGCTCGCGGGTGAACGCAGGGCAACCTGCCGCGTACGGCAAGTCGCCTGGCTCACCGGGCGCGTGCGTGTCAATAGTGGCTCCAGCTCGCTGATCTGATTGTCGCCGGGCTTCCCGGCGACGCTCGATTGTTGTCCGAGCATCTTCTTATCGCCGATCGCCAAGGACTTGGCGCTGGTCCCGACGAGCCCGCGGATCCGACGACGCCGTAGAGTCGTCGTCGACGTTAATCCGGCGGGGTGGCGTCTTCTGCTTCCGCGGTGGGGAGTGCACGGTGGTTGCTCCCCCGGCGGTCTTGTCGCCATCGGCCTTCGTCTTCTCGACTTGCTGTGGCCGCAAGGTCGCCGGCTGCTGCGGCGTATCGTTATTGGCGAAGGCGATGAGGCTTTGTATCGTTGCCCTCCAGTCTTCGGCCTTGTCTGCCGCTGGAGGGAAGTCGAGGAGCAGTTGCGCCCTCGCGAGCGCTTCTGCTGGAGAGGAGGGGAGCGGGGGAGAGCGGTGCGAGGAGCGGGATATGCTCGGACTCCTAGCAGGGTTAGAAGGAGCAGTTTCCCGCCCCGGCGACCGCGCCTTGCTCGTGCCAGGACGGTGGCCCGGAGCATCCCGCGAACCTCCGGCTTGCCCTTGTCCCAGCAAGCGGATGGTACCTCCTATACCACGGCGCTGCTGGGTTGTCGTCTGCTGCGATGGACGAGGCGCATCTACGGACACCGAGGCTCGGTCGTCCGTCTTGTCTTTGGATTTGGTGGCGCCGTGAGTTTCCTCACCGGCGACCACCCTTCCGACGGCGTCTCCTCCGCCCACCGTGGGCTCCGGTGGCGGCGGAACAGACGCAGACGGGCCTGCGACCTCCGAAGCCTTCTTCTTCGGGGCCATGCTGTTGCTGACGAAGTTGTTGAAGAAGCTGGAGAGGTTGATGAAGAATGCGCCCGCGTGAGCGCCGGATCAGGTTCGCACAACCTCGACGCCCCCTACCTGGCGCGCCAAAGATGTCGGGGGAAACTGTCCACCACGAGCACCTATGGGACCGGAGCCCCTTGTTCATTGCGGTAAGGGAGCGGAGGGAGCACAAAGAGCAGATCGTGGAACACACGCGGGCAGTTTACCTAGGTTTGGGCCGCGATGAACGCATAAAACCCTACTCCTGCTTGGTTTGTATTGAGTTTGTGAGCTCGGGAGCTTCAAGAGCTAGCTACACCGAGCCAGAGAGCTATCAAGGTTCCGAACCCTCTCTACGTTGTGCATGGGCCTCCTTTTGTAGCTCAAGGGGTCACCGACAGGTGTCAACGTAGAAGAAGGGCAAAAATGTAACTTTGGTGGTAGTTGTAACAGTGCGGGAATAGTGCGTGAACAGTGGATGAACAGTGGATGAACAGTGTTCGTCACCTACTTTGACAGTGGGGGACAAGAGCATTTAATGCCCGTCGCCGTCGACCCCAAAAGCACCCGCCCGTGCGTCTCCATTCGCCACGGCGATAGCTTCGTCACCGTGGAGTGCCACCGTGTCCCCCAGGCTGCACAGCCATCCGCCACGCGTCCTTGGAATGGCCCCAGGACGATGCGTGGGTCGATGAGCTGGAGCGTGGGCACACAGCGTGAGTCTCCCCCGGCAAGCACCTTGCCGGGGTCTTGATCTTGCCGGGCCGGGAAGCTTGTCGCTCCCCGGGCCCTGCCGGGGCGCAGGGTGCGCCGAGGCATGTCTTCTGGTCTTCCTGGCAAGCTCCTCTTTCCAGGGTCTTGAGTTAATGAGATAATCTTGAGCCTGGGACGGCCTTCCCGGCAAGCTCCACTTGCCGGGGCCTTGATCTTCTGTCTTATATACTTTGTTTTTGAATGGCTTATTAAGGATTGGAAAGGTCTCCGGCAAGCGTGTGGTGAGCCCTGCCGCAGGAAGCTGCTACTGCCCGTGCACAAGTTGGGGTACTAAGGTACCCCTACCTTAGTACACCGACAATCACCGAAAAGTGGCATGGAGCAAGCAGAAATTATAGATACGTTTTGGACGTATCAACATCCCCAAGCTTAATTCCTGCTCGTCCTCGAGTAGGTAAATGATAACAAGAATAATTTCTGTGGTGACATGCTATTAACCATATAGGACTTTCTCATAGTCATATGGCAAAAGCTTATTGAGACAATGATTCTACAGTAATTAAGTTGTCTCAAGAGAAAATCACAAATGACTGAAAGTTTTACAACATGAAACTGAAACATCAAAAAGATTTGCAATGAACATGATGTGCAAATATGATAAAGTGATATCTAGCTTGCCCCATATAGTGATGCAAAACATAAATGCAGGGGAACCTTCAAGGTTTAAGTGATGACTAGATACAATCATTTCAGAATAAACGATATCACAATCATGCAAAAGACAATGCTACTTTGGGACAATGCACATTACACTCAGAATGACAATCATGCTCTCAGTAGTTGGTGCTTTAACATAAAGGTAAAAGAAAGGTTAAATGCTAAAGCTTTTTATTTTGAAAACATGGAAGAAATTGTGTCAACAGTAGTAGTACTTCATATGTGTCATGCATAAAACATCCTATAAGTTGCAAGCCTCATGCATCGAATACTAATAGTGCTCGCTCCTTGTCCTCCTAATTAGCTCGGATTCCCATGGGTTATCATTGCATTGCATATGTTTTAACCAAGTTTCACAAAGGGGTACCTCTATGCCACCTGTACAAAGGTCCAAGGAGATAGATCACATTTGATTTCTCGTTTTTGATAGATCTCAACTTGAGGACATCCATACCGGGACAACATAGAAAATAGATGATGGACTCCTCTTTAATGCATAAGCATATTCTCATGAGAGATTGAGGATTAAGGTCCAAGCTAAAACTTCCACCATGATGCATGGCTTTGGTTGGCGGCCCAATGTTCTTCTCTAACAATATGCATATTAATTCAACCCACGGTAAATCACCCTTACTTCAGACAAGAAGAACATGCATAGCAACTCACATGATATTCAACAAAAGTGTGACAGTTGATGGCGTCCCCAGAAACATGGTTACCGCTCAGCAAGAAACTTATAAGAAATAAGATACATAAGCAACATATTCTTTACCACAATAGTTTTTAGGCTACTTTCCCATGAGCTATGTATTGCATGGTTAATTTGCTTAGTGCAGGTGGAGGTTAGCAAAAGACTGGGAGCGGCCAACTAAGAGAGCAATGACGGTCATAATCATGCAGAGCGACAAAGCAATATTGAATCAGGCATGGTAGTTATATCGCTACTCAGAAATAAAAGATCATCAAGGCTTGACAGACTTTCTTTACAGTCTTGAATATGCGTGAGCATACGCCAAGTCAATCAAAATGAATTCTTGAAGGAAGATATTACTAAACCATACCACATCATAGGCAAACAAACCAAGTTGGTACTCCAATAACACATTGGGAACCCCCCAGCTATTCGAGATTAACCAAAAGAAAACCTGAACTACTAAGCACCATCATGAAAGTAGCATCTTTATCATAGACACATTGACCGATGCAATGGAAGCAAACTCTCTTAATAAGGTGAGCATGGTAATTAAAGAGAGTTCAAGCAACCAACTAAATAAAAGCTCTTGAAAAGATAAGCATGAATACTAAGAGCAGAGCACGATAGTAGCTATTAAAAGACAAAGAACACACACAGCATAGATAGACATGAAAATTCTATGTTATGTTCTAGGTAGAAGTGGAGCGCGTTTCTCTCCCACATAAAGGAATGCTGGGTTCCAACTCGTTATGAAAAACTAATAACTAAACTAAAAGCAAGACGCTCCAATCATAGCACATAACACATGAAGTGATAAAAATATAGCGAAACGAAAGACGAACTGATAATGTTGATGGAGAAGGGGATGCACGGGGGCATCCCCAAGCTTAGACGCTTGAGTCTCCTTGAATATTTCTTGGGGGTGCACGGGGGCATCCCCAAGCTTGAGCGCTTGACACTCCTGAATCTTTTTATCATCTTCCCTCGCACACTTGAAAACTCCCTTCATACATAACTCATCATAATCTGATTAGCGAGGTTAGTACCCTTAATAAAATAATTATACCTTGCTGGAAATAAGGATATTCTTGAAGTTCTACTGTTTCTCAAGATTGCCAAAAGGTTTTTGCAAAGAAAAAGCAAGTTCTTAATTTGCAAAGTGAAGGTAAGGGAAAACAGGACAGAATCTGTGAAAAACAGAACAGCAGGCAGTAATTGATCTGTTCGGGATACTTCTGCAACTCAAATCAAAAAACTCAGAACTGACGCACGAAAGACAATTATATAGAGAACGCTGTTGAAAATAATCAGACCAAAAAGATGATCTGGTGATTTTATACGAATTTTTCTATCCAAGGACAGAATCTGTTTCCTGGACAGCACCTCACAGCTTTTGAACTTTCTAGCAATCGGAGGCTATACTTGGCACAAATATGAAAAGAAAAGATACAATGATGATGTTACAGCAGTAAACAACATCAAGACACAACAAAAGCAAAAAAATTATTCATGTGGGCTGCCTCCCAAAAGCGCTTTCTTTTATGCCTTTAAGCTAGGCATAATGCATAGAGGAATCAATAATCATCGTAATAATCGAAGTTATAAATTGTTTCAAATGGTTCCTCAATAAGTTCATTCTTGTTCCTTCTAGGAAAGGGGTACACACCTTTTGCCTTCCCGCGTAAGTGGATTTGTCCCTTACTTATATCCATGAAGCTTTTAACTGCTCGGAGGAAGTCCCTCCCAAGCACTATATTTCCTTGGTTTGGCTCCACGATGAAGAAATCAATCATTGCAATCCCTTTAAGGAATTTAACCGGTACGTCTTTTATTTTTCCCTGGATTTCAGAAATATCTCCATTGGTGTGTTCATGATAAGATGGTAATCTATCCATGTTAAATTTTAAAGAATCATGAACAATTTTTGGCATAGTAGAAACCATAGATCCAATATCACAATAAGCAAGGAAGTCTTGATTAGAGATGCTAATCCTAACAAGAGGTTCCCAGTCATTATCTATTTCCAAAATATCTCTCTCATTGGGTTTGGGTTTCTCTACCTTCATTAAGTCTAGAGCATCCATTCTTTTCTCAATAGTAGCAAGTCTATCTATGATAGTGTCAAAGTTATGATCATAAACAAAGTAACTAGATAGACCTTGTATAATCTCAAGAGCTCTAGCTTCATCACATTCTAAGAAATCTCCCTCAGCTATAATGTCAAGGGAGTGTTTACGCCATTTAAAAAGACCATGGTAAAAATTCCTAAGCACAATTTTTATAGGTATCCAAGGCATAATTCTCCTATGTGCATCAGAAATTCTGTCCCATGCCTTCTTCATATTTTCTCCATCCCTTTGATGGAAATCTAGAACTTCTGATTCCTTCAAAGCACCAAATCCTAACATGTTTAGCTAAACAGATAGGACTACTAACAGAAAGGTAAATATTTTTTTGTGATTTTCGATAAAAGGAACTAAAGCAAAAATGAAAGGTAAACTATCAAGACTAGAAAGCAAAGGTAAAAGATAGCATGCAACTCCCCTATCCTGAAGAGTGGAGTCCCCGGCAACGGCGCCAGAAAATACTCCTTGATGGGCCTCGAACCCCTCGTTGGTTACCCCAAGTGGAAGGTGTAAGATGCAGTAAGTAGAAGTGTTTTCCACTAGCAAAGATACCAAGGATCGAATCCCCAGAGACTCCTAGGTTCAACAAGTAGGTGTCAATTGCTAACGGCGCAATTAGCAATCAACGTGGACCTGCACACAGATACAAATAACTTTGCTCCCAACGAGTACAGAGAGGTTGTCAATCTCTCCGGCCTTGTAGTTCACAAAGGGTTAAAAGCAATGATAGTAGTTATAGATAGTTTTTGCAATAGTAAGTAAATAGCGAAAAGTAAATAGTGGATGTGATCAATGATGGTAATATGGACCGGAGTCTCATGATGTTCACTAGTGATGTCTCTCTCCCAAAAGACGATAAAACAGCTATGTGAGGTAAACAAATTACATCTGGGCAATTGACAGGACCACGAACGCAAACCAATGCTGACTACATTGCAAGAAAGGTTGAGGTTCAAAGCATGGGCGGTACGCCAAAGTAAGTAGACCGAAATCCATCAATATCTACTACTAATCATCCACATTGAGATATCTATGCAGAACATCTCGCTGGTATTAAGTTGCGAGTCCCACCCATAGTGTAAACTCAATGCAACAGACAACTGCATTAAAAGAACTTTGCGTAAAGTAAACAATCCTTGCACCCGCGGGCACAAGCACCATTGTTTTCCCCCTTGTCGCAACAGCACATCCCCTAGACTCATGTTTCTGTCACTCAAGCTAGTCATCGAGGGGCATGAACCCACAATCGAGCATAACGTTCCCTCTTGGAGTCACTACCTATTACTCGGCCAAAGCAATAAATAACAACGGAGAACATGCAAGAATTACTTATGAACTAAAATATAAAAGAGGTGAATCAAATATATTACTCAAGATCAATCTGAACATAATCTCATAATCCATCGGATCCCAGCAAACTCAACATAGCAACAGCATAAGGATTACATAGGTGCCTCGATCATGTAGGGCAGCTCACGAGGACTAATTAGTGAAGCACAAGAACGGGAGGAGAACATCACATAGCTACTGGTCATGGACTCATGGTCCAAGGGAGACTACTCACGAGTCATCCGGGAGGCGTCCATGGTGGTGGAGATGCTCCCGGTGGTGATCCTCCCCTCCGGCAGGGTGCCGGGAAGAGTTCTCCTGGTGCTCCCGATCTTGGAAGCGGCGGCGGCGGCGGAACAGAGATGGGATCGCGAAAAGAGTTCCTATTCTGAGGGTTTCGGAGGTCCCTCTAAATATATGCCAAAGGGGGGCACCGGACGGGCTTCGGGGGGCCCAGGCGCCCCCCCGGCGTGGCCCAGGCGGGGGGCGCGCCCACAGGGCACCTGGAGCCCCTGTGCCCCCCCCCAGGCTGCCCTTCGGACGCAGTGTTGTTTCCGGATCGCTGATTTTTTATATATTTTTTCTGGATTTTTCTGGGCAGATCACGAAACGTGAAAACCTAAAATACAAAAACAGCCGAAAACAGAAGCTGGCACTGGGGTGCACTGGATTAGTAAGTTAGTCCAAATATGATCAAAAGTGTATGGAAGTGTATGAATATCATAGCAATATCACCCAAAAGTGGCATGGAGCAAGTAGAAATTATAGATACGTTTTGGACGTATCAGTGCCCCTGTCCTTTGGCCTATCTGATGTACATGGAGACTGATAATATATTATTATTTGCCCCAGGAATAAACCAAGAAGGGGCGACAGCCTGCAAGCGTCTGTTGGGTAGACGTGCAGGTGGGCGTGGATTCGGTGTGCTGTTGTAGACACGAGTGCTGGCCGGTAAATTTGGATGGATGCGAGAATTGAAGGAAATATGCCCTAGAGGCAATAATAAAAGATGTTATTTGTATTTCCTTATATCATGATAAATGTCTTTTATTCATGCTAGAATTGTATTAACCGGAAACTTGATACATGTGTGAATACATAGACAAAATAGTATGTCCCCAGTATGCCTCTACTAGACTAACTCATTGATCAAAGATGGCTATGTTTCCTAGCCATAGACATGAGTTGTCATTTGATCAATGGGATCACATCATTAGGAGAATGATGTGATGGACTAGACCCATCCGTTAGCTTAGCACTATGATCGTTTAGTTTTACTGCTATTGCTTTCTTCATGACTTATACATGTTCCTATGACTATGAGATTATGCAACTCCCGAATACCGTAGGAACACCTTGTGTGCTATCAAACGTCACAACGTAAGTGGGTGATCATAAAGATGCTCTACAGGTGTCTCCAAAAGTGTTCGTGGTGTTGGCATAGATCAAGACTAGGATTTGTCACTCCAAGTGTCGGAGAGGTATCTCTGGGCCCTCTTGGTAATGCACATCATAATAAGCCTTGCAAGCAAAAGACTAATGAGTTAGTCACAAGATGATGTATTACGGAACAAGTAAAGAGACTTGCCGATTATGAGATTGAACTAGGTATAGAGATACCGACGATCGAATCTCGGGCAAGTAACATACCGATGACAAAAGGAACAACGTATGTTGTTATGCGGTTTGACCAATAAAGATCTTCGTAGAATATGTAGGAGCCAATATGAGCATCCAGGTTTCGCTATTGGTTATTGACCGGAGATAAGTCTCGGTCATGTCTACATAGTTCTCGAACCCGTAGGGTCCGCACGCTTAACGTTTTTATGACGATCGGTATTATGAGTTTATGAGTTTTGATGTACCGAAGGTAGTTCGGAGTCCCGGATGAGATCACGGACATGACGAGGAGTCTCGGAATGTCCGAGACGTAAAGATTGATATATTGGATGACTATATTCGGACAACGGAAGTGTTCCGTAAAGTTTCGAAATTTACCGGAGTACCGGGGGGGTTACCGGAACCCCTGGGGAAGCTATGGGCCTTAATGGGCCGTAGGAGAAAGAGGGAAGGAGGGCCATGGCTGGGCCGCGCGCTCCCCACCCCTTGGTACGAATTGGACAAGGAGGGAGGGGGGGCGGTGCCCCTTTCCTTCTCCTTCTCCCTCTCCTTCCTTTCCCCCTTCTCCCTTTTGGTAGTTCCTACTAGGAATAGGATTGCAATCCTATTCCTAGTAGGATTGCACCTCCTAGGCGCGCCACAAGGGGCCGGCTGGCCTCCCCCTTGCTCCTTTATATATGGGGGCAGGGGGCACCCAAAGACACACAAGTTGAATTGTTTTAGCCGTGTGCGGTGCCCCCCTCCACAGAAACACACCTCAGTCATACGGTTGCAGTGCTTAGGCGAAGCCCTGCGCCGGTAGATACATCATATCCGTCACCACGTCGTCATGCTGACGAAACTCTCCCTTGAAGCTCAACTGGAGCAAGAGCTCATGGGACGTCATCAAGCTGAACGTGTGCTGAACGCGGAGGTGTCGTACGTTCGGTGCTTGATCGGTTGGATCGCGAAGAAGTTCGACTACATCAACCGCGTCACTTGACGCTTCCGCTCCCGGTCTACGAGGGTACGTAGACACACTCTTCCCCTCGTTGCTATACATCTGGTAGATAGATCTTGCGTGATCGTAGGAAAATTTTAAAATACTACGTTCCCCAACAGTGGTATCAGAGCCAGGTCTATGCGTAGATGATATGCACGAGTAGAACACAATGAGTTGTGGGCGATACTAGTCATACTGCTTACCAGCATGTGCTAGGCTTCTCGCCCCTCGTTGGTTACCCCAAGTGGAAGGTGTGAGATGTAGTGTTGCGGAAGTTTTTCCCTTGGCAAAGATACCAAGGATCGAATCCCTAGAGACTCCTAGGTTCAACAAGAAGGTGTCAACTGCTACGGCGCCAGATATTAGCAATCAACGTGGACCTGCACACAGATACAAATAACTTTGCTCCCAACGAGTACAGAGATGTTGTCAATCCCTCCGGCCTTGTAGTTCACAAAGGATTAAACGCAAGTGATAGTAGTGATAGATATAATTGCAATAGTAAATAAAAGCGAAAAGTAAATAGCGGATGTGATCAATGATGGTAATATGGACCGGAGTCTCATGATGTTCACTAGTGATGTCTCTCTCCCAAAAGACGATAAAACAGCTATGTGAGGTAAACGAATTACAGCTGGGCAATTGACAGGACCATGTGCGCAAACCAATGCTGACTACATTGCAAGAAAGGTTGAGGTTCAAAGCATGGGCGGTACGCCAAAGTAAGTAGACCGAAATCCATCAATATATACTACTAATCATCCACCTTGAGATATCTATCCAGAACATCTCGCTGGTATTAAGTTGCTAGTCCCACCCATAGTGTAAACTCAATGCAACAGACAACTGCATTAAAAGAACTTTGCGTAAAGTAAACAATCCTTGCACCCGCGGGCACAAGCACCGTTGTTTTCCCCCTTGTGGCAACAGCATATCCCCTAGACTCATGTTTCTGTCACTCAAACTAGTCATCGAGGGGCATGAACCCACAATCAAGCATAACGTTCCCTCTTGGAGTCACTACCTATTACTTGGCCAAAGCAATAAATAACAATGGAGAACATGCAAGAATTACTTACGAACATAAATATAAAAGAGGTAGATCAAATATATTACTCAAGCACAATCTGAACATAATCTCATAATCCATCGGATCCCAGCAAACTCATCATAGCAACAGCATAAGGATTACATATGTGCCTCGATCATGTAGGGCAGCTCACGAGGACTAATTAGTACAGCACAAGAACGGGAGGAGAACATCACATAGCTACTGGTCATGGACTCATGGTCCAAGGGAGACTACTCACAACTCATCCGGGAGGCGTCCATGGTGGTGGAGAGGCTCCCGGTGGTGATCCTCCCCTCCGGCAGGGTGCCGGGAAGAGTTCTCCTGGTGCTCCCGATCTTGGAAGCGGCGGCGGCGGCGGAACAGAGATGAGATCGCGAAAAGAGTTCCTCCCTCGAGGGTTTCGGGAGACGCTTTAAATATATGCCAAAGGGGGGCATCGGAGGAGCCTCGGGGGGCC
>LR738709.1:207061096-207156790 GCA_902687465.1 Secale cereale | reverse complement strand
GCTGTACTTCGGGCGCACGGTAGTTTCTGGAACGCTGATTTTTTATATAATTTTTCTGGATTTTTCCTGGCAGTTCTCGTAATGTGAAAACCTGAAATACAAAAACAGCCGAAAACATAAACTGGCACTGGGGTGCACTGAGTTAATAGGTTAGTCCAAATATGATCAAAACTGTATGGAAGTGTATAAATATCATAGCAATATCACCCAAAAGAGGCATGGAGCAAGCAGAAATTATAGATACGTTTTGGACGTATCAGCATGTCATACTTTGCTTCGGCGGTATTGTGAGATGAAGCGGCCCGGACCGACATTACAAGTATACTTACGCGAGACTGGTTTCACCGTTATGAGCACTTGTTGCTTAAAGGTGATTGGCGGGTGTCTGTCTCTCTCACTTTAGCTGAATCAAGTGTGGCTACGCCCGGTCCTTGTGAAGGTTAAAACAGCACATACTTGACGAAACATCGTAGTGGTTTTGTATGCGTAGGTAAGAACGGTTCTTGCTAAAGCCCGTAGCAGCCACGTAAAACTTGCAACAACAAAGTAGAGGATGTCTAACTTGTTTTTGCAGGGCATGTTGTGATGTGATATGGTCAAGACATGATGAGTTATACGGTTTTGTATGAGATGATCATGTTTTGTAAAGTTATCGGCAACTGGCAGGAGCCATATGGTTGTCGCTTTATTGTATGAAATGCAATCGCCATGTAATTGCTTTACTTCATCACTAAGCTGTAGCGATAGTCGTAGAAGCAATAGTTGGCAAGACGACAACGATGCTACGATGGAGATCAAGGTGTCGCGTAGGTGACGAAGGTGATCATGACGGTGCTTTGGAGATGGAGATCAAAAGCACAAGATGATGATGGCCATATCATGTCACATATTTTGATTGCATGTGATGTTTATCTTATTTTTCTTAGAACGACGGTAGCATTATAAGATGATCCCTTACTAAATTTCAAGGTATAAGTGTTCTCCCTGAGTATGCACCGTTGCGAAAGTTCGTCGTGCCGAGACACCACGTGATGATCGGGTGTGATAAGCTCTACATTCAAATACAACGGGCGTAAGCCAGTTTTGCACACGCAGAATACTCGGGTTAAACTTGACGAGCCTAGCATATGCAGATATGGCCTCGGAACACTGGAAACCGAAAGGTTGAGCGTGAATCATATAGTAGATATGATCAACATAAGATGTTCACCATTGAAACTACTCCATCTCACGTGATGATCGGTCATGGTTTAGTTGATTTGGATCACGTGATCATTTAGATGACTGGAGAGATGTCTATCTAAGTGGGAGTTCTTTAAGTAATATGATTAATTGAACTTTAATTTATCATGAACTTAGTCCTGATAGTTTTTGCATATCTATGTTGTTGTAGATCAATGGCCCGTGCTACCGTTCCTTTGAATTTTAATGCATTCCTAGATAAAGCTAAGTTGAAAGATGATGGTAGCAATTACACGGACTGGGTCCGTAACTTGAGGATTATCCTCATTGTTGCACAGAAGAATTATGTCCTTGAAGCACCGCTAGGTGACAAGCCCCCTCCCGCTAATATAGACGCTTTGAACGTCTGGCAGACGTGGTCTGATGACTACAAGGTAGTTCAGTGTGCCATGCTTCACGGTTTAGAACCGGGACTTCAACGACGTTTTGAACGTCATGGACCATATGAGATGTTCCAGGAGTTGAAGTTAATATTTCAAGCAAATACCCGGATTGAGAAATATGAGATTTCCAATAAGTTCTACAGCTGCAAGATGGAGGAGAATAGTTCTATCAGTGAACACTTACTCAGAATGTCTGGGTACTACAATCATATGACTCAACTTGGTTGCAAAGTTGACGAGGATAGTGTCATTGATAGAGTTCTTCAATCACTGCCACCAAGTTATAAAGGCTTCATGATGAACTATAATATGCAAGGGATGCAGAAGACGATTCCCGAGCTCTTCGCTATGCTCAAAGCTGCGGAGGTAGAAATCAAAAAGGAGCATCAAGTGTTGATGGTTAACAAGACCACTAGTTTCAAGAAAAAGGTAAAGGGAAAGAAGAGGAACTTCAAGAAGAATAGCAAGACAATTGCTACTCCCGCAAAGAAACCCAAGTCTGGAGCCAAGCCTGAAACTGAGTGCTTCTACTGCAAAGGGACTGGACACTGGAAGCGGAACTGCCCCAAGTATTTGGCGGATAAGAAGGATGGCAAGGTGAACAAAGGTATATGTGATATACATGTTATAGATGTGTACCTTACTAATTCTCGTAGTAGTACCTGGGTATTTGATACCGGTTCGGTTGCTAATATTTGTAACTCGAAACAGGGACTACGGATTAAATGAAGATTAGCTAAGGACGAGGTGACGATGCGCGTGGGAAATGGTTCCAAAGTTGATGTGATCGCCGTCGGCACTCTACCTCTATATCTACCTTCGGGATTAGTTTTAGACCTAAATAATTGTTATTTGGTGCCAGCGTTGAGCATGAACATTATATCTGGATCTTGTTTATTGCGAGACGGTTATTCATTTAAATCTGAGAATAATGGTTGTTCTATTTTTATGAATAATATCTTTTATGGTCATGCACCCTTGAAGAGTGGTATATTCTTATTGGATCTCGATTGTAGTGATACACATATTCATAATATTGAAGCCAAAAGATGCAAGGTTAATAATGATAGTGCAACTTATTTGTGGCACTGGCGTTTAGGTCATATTGGTGTAAAGCGCATGAAGAAACTCCATAGTGATGGACTTTTGGAATCACTTGATTATGAATCACTTGGTGCTTGCGAACCATGCCTCATGGGCAAGATGATTAAAACTCCGTTCTCCGGAACTATGGAGCGAGTAACAGATTTGTTGGAAATCATACATACTGATGTATGTGGGCCAATGAGTGTTGAAGCTCGCGGCGGGTATCGTTATTTTCTGACCTTCACTGATGACTTGAGCAGATATGGGTATATCTACTTAATGAAGCACAAGTCTGAAACATTTGAAAAGTTCAAAGAATTTCAGAGTGAAGTAGAGAATCATCGTAACAATAAAATAAAGTTTCTACGATCTGATCGTGGAGGAGAATATTTGAGTTACGAGTTTGGTCTTCATTTGAAACAATGAGGAATAGTTTCACAACTCACGCCACCCGGAACACCACAGCGCAATGGTGTGTCCGAACATCGTAATCGTACTTTATACGATATGGTGCGATCTATGATGTCTCTTACCGATTTACCACTATCGTTTTGGGGTTATGCTTTAGAGACAACTGCATTCACGTTAAATAGGGCACCATCTAAATCCGTTGAGACGACACCTTATGAACTATGGTTTGGCAAGAAACCAAAGTTGTCGTTTCTTAAAGTTTGGGGCTGCGATGCTTATGTGAAAAAGCTTCAACCTAATAAGCTCGAACCCAAATTGGTCTTCATAGGATACCCAAAAGAGACTGTTGGGTACACCTTCTATCCCAGATCTGAAGGCAAGATATTCATTGCTAAGAATGGATCCTTTCTAGAGAAGGAGTTTCTCTCGAAAGAAGTGAGTGGGAGGAAAGTAGAACTTGATGATGTAATTGTACCTTCTCCTCAATTGGAAATTAGTACATCACAGAAAATTGTTCCACTGATTCCTACACCAATTAGTGAAGAAGCTAATGATGATGATCATGAAACTTCAGATCAAGTTTCTGTTGAATGTCGTAGATCAACCATAGTACGTTCCGCACCAGAGTGGTATGGCAACCCGGTTCTGGAAGTCATGTTACTAGACCATGATGAACCTACGAACTATGAGGAAGCGATGATGAGCCCAGATTCCGCAAAATGGCTTGAGGCCATGAAATCTGAGATGGGATCCATGTATGAAAACAAAGTATGGACTTTGCTTGACTTGCCCGATGACCGGCAAGCCATCGAGAATAAATGGATTTTCAAGAGGAAGACCGACGCAGACGGTAATGTTACTGTTTACAAAGCTCGACTTGTTGCGAAAGGGTTTCGACAAGTTCAAGGAGTTGACTACGATGAGACTTTCTCACCTGTAGCGATGCTTAAGTCTGTCCGAATGATGTTAGCAATTGCCGCATTTTATGATTATGAAATCTGGCAAATGGATGTCAAAACTGCATTCCTAAATGGATATCTCAAAGAAGAGTTGTATATGATGCAACCAGAAGGTTTTGTCGATCCAAAAGGTGCTCACAAAGTATGCAAGCTCCAGCGATCCACATATGGACTGGTGCAAGCATCTCGGAGTTGGAATATACGCTTTGATGAGGTGATCAAAGCATATGGTTTTATGCAGACTTTTGGAGAAGCCTGTATTTACAAGAAAATGAGTGGGAGCTCTGTAGCATTTCTAATATTATATGTGGATTGGAAATGATATATAATTTCCGGATAGCATAAAAGGATACTTGAATAAGAGTTTTTCAATGAAAGACCTCGGTGAAGCTGCTTATATATTAGGCATCAAGATCTATAGAGATAGATCAAGACGCTTGATTGGACTTTCACAAAGCACATACCTTGATAAAGTTTTGAAGAAGTTCAAAATGGATCAGTCGAAGAAAGGGTTCTTGCCTATATTACAAGGTAAGAAGTTGAGTAAGACTCAATGCCCAACCACTGCAGAAGATAGAGAGAAAATGAAAGTCATTCCCTATGCCTCAGCCATAGGATCTATCATGTATGCAATGATGTGTACCAGACCTGATGTGTGCCTTGCTATAAGTCTAGCAGGGAGGTACCAAAGTAATCCAGGAGTGGATCACTGGACAGCGGTCAAGAACATCCTGAAATACCTGAAAAGGACAAAGGATATGTTTCTCGTATATGGAGGTGACAAAGAGCTCGTCGTAAACGGTTACGTCGATTCTAGCTTTGACACTGATCCGGATGACTCGAAGTCACAAACTGGATATGTATTTTTATTGAACGGTGGAGCTGTCAGTTGGTGCAGTTCCAAGAAGAGCGTCGTGGCGGGATCTACGTGTGAAGCGGAATACATAGCTGCTTCGGAATCAGCAAATGAAGGAGTCTGGATGAAGGAGTTCATATCCGATCTAGCTGTAATACCTAGTGCATCGGGTCCAATGAAAATCTTTTGTGACAACACTGGAGCAATAGCCTTGGCGAAGGAATCCAGGTTTCACAAGAGAACAAAGCACATCAAAAGAAGCTTCAATTCCATCCGCGATCTAGTCAAGGAGGGAGACATAGAGATTTGCAAGATACATACGGATCTGAATGTTGCAGACCCGTTGACTAAGCCTCTTCCACGGGCAAAACATGATCAGCACCAGGACTCAATGGGTGTGAGGATCATCACTTTGTAATCTAGATTATTGACTCTAGTTCAAGTGGGAGACTGAAGGAAATATGCCCTAGAGGCAATAATAAAAGATGTTATTTGTATTTCCTTATATCATTATAAATGTCTTTTATTCATGCTAGAATTGTATTAACCGGAAACTTGATACATGTGTTAACACATAGACAAAATAGTATGTCCCTAGTATGCCTCTACTAGACTAGCTCATTGATCAAAGATGGCTATGTTTCCTAGCCATAGACATGAGTTGTCATTTGATCAACGGGATCACATCATTAGGAGAATGATGTCATGGACTAGACCCATCCGTTAGCTTAGCACTATGATCGTTTAGTTTTACTGCTATTGCTTTCTTCATGACTTATACATGTTCCTATGACTATGAGATTATGCAACTCCTGAATACCGTAGGAACACCTTGTGTGCTATCAAACGTCACAAAGTAACTGGGTGATCATAAAGATGCTCTACAGGTGTCTCCGAAAGTGTTCGTGGTGTTGGCATAGATCAAGACTAGGATTTGTCACTCCGAGTGTCGGAGAGGTATCTCTGGGCCCTCTCGGTAATGCACATCATAATAAGCCTTGCAAGCAAAAGACTAATGAGTTAGTCACAAGATGATGTATTACATAACGAGTAAAGAGACTTGCCGGTAACGAGATTCAACTAGGTATAGAGATACCGACGATCGAATCTCGGGCAAGTAACATACCGATGATAAAACGAACAACGTATGTTGTCATGCGGTTTGACCGATAAAGATCTTCGTAGAATATGTAGGATCCAATATGAGCATCCAGGTTCCGCTATTGGTTATTGACCGGAGATGAGTCTCGGTCATGTCTACATAGTTCTCGAACCCGTAGGGTCCGCACGCTTAACGTTTTGATGACGATCGGTATTATGAGTTTATGAGTTTTGATGTACCGAAGGTAGTTCGGAGTCCCAGATGAGATCACGGACATGACAAGGAGTCTCGGAATGTCCGAGACGTAAAGATTGATATATTGGACGACTATATTCGGACAACAGAAGTGTTCCGTAAAGTTTCGGAATTTACCGGAGTACCGGGGGGGTTACCGGAACCCCTGGGGAAGCTATGGGCCTTAATGGGTCGTAGGAGAAAGAGGGAAGGAGGGCCAGGGCTGGGCCGCGCGCCCCCCACCCCTTGGTCCGAATTGGACAAGGAGGGAGGGGGGGTCGACGCCCCTTTCCTTCTCCTTCTCCCTCTCCTTCATTTCCCCCTTCTCCCTTCTGGTAGTTCCTACTAGGGATAGGATTGCAATCCTATTCCTAGTAGGATTGCACCTCCTAGGCGCGCCACAAGGGGCCGGCCGGCCTCCTGTGACGCCCCCGATTTGTCCGTACACTAATCATGCACGCAAATGTGTACGGCCAAGATCAAGGACTCACTTGAAGATATCACAAAACAACTCTAGACACAAATTAAAATAATACAAGCTTTATATTACAAGCCAGGGGCCTCGAGGGCTCGAATACATAAGCTCGAAAACACAAGAGTCAGCGGAAGCAATAATATCTGAGTACAGACATAAGATAAACAAGTTGCCTTAAGAAGGCTAGCACAAAAGTAGCAACGATCGAAAAGGCAAGGCCTCCTGCCTGGGACCTCCTAACTACTCCTTCAAGCCGAACTCCACGTAGAAACATCATCGGGATCCTCTAGCTCCTGGGCTCCACCATCTAGTTGCGTCATCCGAGAAGGAGGGACAAAAGGGGAAAAGGGGGAGAAAAGCAACCGTGAGTACTCATCCAAAGTACTCGCAAGCAAGGATCTACACTACATATGCAAAGATATCTGTGTAAGGGGTAATATATGTGGACTGAACTGCAGAAAGCAGAATAAGAGGGGGATAGCTAATCCAATCGAAGACTACGCTTCTGGCCACCTCCATCTTGCAGCAGTAGAAGAGAATATATGGAAGTAACAAGTATCCTCGCATCTCGCAGCCTCCGTCTTGCAGCAGTAGAAGGGAGTAGATGGTAAGTTCACCAAGTAACATCGTATAGCATAAACCTACTCGGCGATCCTCCCGCACATCACCCTGTGAGAGAGCAACCACCGAGTTGTATTTGGCACTGGTAAGGGTGTGTTTTATTAAGTATCCGGTTCTAGTTGTCATGTGGTCGGAATACAACTCCGGGTCGTCCTTTTACCGAGGGACACGGCTATTCGAATAGATTAACTTCCCTGCAGGGGTGCACCACATAACCCAGCACGCTTGATCCCATTTGGCCGGACACAATTTCCAGGGTCATGCCCGGCCTCGGAAGATCAACACGTCGCAGCCCTACCTAAGCACAGCAGAGAGGTCAGCACGCCGGTCTAAGTCCTAGGCGCGCAGGGGTCCGGGCCCATCGCCCAACGCACCCCTGCACGTTGCGTACGCGGCCGGTGAGCAGACCTAGCAACCTGCATTACTAAGGAAGTTGCGTTACGCGGTCCAACCCGGCGCGCGCCGCTAAATCGCTGACGTCAAGAAGGCTTCGGCTGATACCACGACGTCGTGTACCCATAACTATTCCCACGTAGCTGGTTAGTGCGTATAGACCAAATGGCCAGACTCAGATCAAATATCCAAACTCGTTAAGTGTGTTATTATGAAACAACCGCGGACAACGACCAGGGCCAGGCCACCTCTCCACTGGGTGTCTCAACCTGCCCTGTCGCTCCGCCACAAAGATCCACTCGGGGGCCGTCGGGAACTCAGACCCACCACTACCTGGATGGAGCCACCTGTCCTTTCAGCCCCCGTATCGGAATCACTTGCGGGTACTCAAAGAGCCGACCCGACTTTAGTCACATCATGTGTCATGTAAAGTATGTATATAGCATATACCCGTGATCACCACCCGAGGTGATCACGGCCCGATAGGATAGCAGGGCAGACGGACAAGGGTGTAGGGCCACTGATGGAATACTAGCATCCTATACTAAGCATTAGGATAACAGGTAAAGGTATCAACAGTGGCAGCAACAATGACAGGCTATGCATCAGAATAGGAGTTACCGAATCAACAATAGTAGTAAACTAATGCAAGACTAACAGGGAAGAGAATAGGCGATATCTGGTGATCAAGGGGGGGGGGCTTGCCTGGAAGCCCTGTAGAGAAAAGGAATCTTCGGAAGCGTAGCCGTAGGCGAAAACCGAAGCATCAATGGTCTCGGGGTCTATCACAGTATCGGAGTCTACCGAAAATAAGCAACGAAGGAGAAACAAATAAATAACAGAGCAAACAATAGCATCACAAAGCATAACATGGCAAAAGGCGGTGCTACGTGTGACCTAACGCGGTGCTCGGTGATACAGGCGAAGAGGAATAACATCCGGGGAAGTATTTCCGATGTTAGGCATTTTCGGTCAGATGAAATGGAGGGGAATGTTGCATGTTCGGTATGCTAGGGACGTGTGGTTGACGAACGGTCTGCGTATTCGGGTTCGTCTCGTCGTTCTGAGCAACTTACATGTACAAAGTATTTTCATCCGAGTTACGGTTTAAAAGATATGATTTTCTAAAGTTTTTATTAATTTTTGGAATTTAATATTAATTAAATTAATTCGAAAAAGGATTTATGTCATCAGCA
This sequence comes from Secale cereale, assembly GCA_902687465.1. Lineage (NCBI taxonomy): Eukaryota > Viridiplantae > Streptophyta > Magnoliopsida > Poales > Poaceae > Secale > Secale cereale. Next base: position 207,147,832 of record LR738709.1, on the reverse strand, counting down.
CGACATCATGCTGACGTCAGCATTGTTGACTGGTCAACCTGACTAGTGGGTCCCACCTGTCATACACTATTTAGTTTAATTAGGTTCTAGCTAATCCAATTATTGTTTAATTAAACTAACCAGTTAATTAGATTAATGAAACATGATTAATTAACTTAATTTATTCACTAATTGATTAATTAAATAATTAATTAATTAATTATATTTTAATTATTTCAATTATTACTATTTCTATTTTTTTTAATTATTTGTTTTTTTATTCTCTTTTTTCTGTTAAAACGTTCTGGGGCCAGGGCCCTCTTGTCATAGGCCCGGGGGGCCTTAGCGGGGCACGGGCGTTTTTAGCGGGGCGGGGCTCGGATGCGGGTGACGGGCAACCGAGGCCAGGCGAGCCCGCCGGAGTTGGCCGCTGTAGCGCTCGCCCGCAAGGCCGGCGAGGCAAGCACGGCTCCGCGGCGGTAGCGAGCGGAGGCGGGACGGCCGACGGAGGGCGCCGCCGACGTGCAAGAAGAAGCCCGGGAGGGCGCAAGAGCGAGCAGCTGCCGCGGCAGGATCACGGGCGGAGGTAGCCGGCCGGATTGAGCAGGCGCGCGTGGGCGCCAGTGGCCACGGTCGGGGGCGACAAGATGGGCGCGGGCGCTGGGTTGCCATGGCCACGGCTAGGCAATCCCGTCGGCCGCGGTGGCGAAGGCGAGCAAGAGGGGAGGCGGAGCGAGTGGCCGAAGCGGGGGTTGCGGCGCGGTGGCGCTGCTTTGGGAGGAGGAGACGAGGTCGACGACGGCCGGAGGCGGCACTGCCCGCGGCGGAGCACGGGGTAGGCCGGCAGGGCGACGCGTCGGCGTACGGGCGCTATGTAGGCGGCCAGCGCGGCAGCTCGGGCATGGCGAGCGGCACGGTGGCGATGCGGTGACTGCGGTCGCGAGGCAGAGAAGAAGAGGGGGCTCACGAGGGGGTTCGTAGGGTCCGTGGCAGTGGGGGTCGGGGTGGTGGTCGAGGACGGCGGCGACGGTGGCGAGGCAGTCCGGCGGCAGCGATCGAAGGCCGGGGCGGCGTCAGGCGGCGAGCGGCGGGGAGGGATCGGGTCGATCCCGATCCAGTCGAAAAAAAGGGGGGGAGTGTCGGTGGGAGGGAGAGGGGATATTTTCCCCCACTGTGGGGTGGGGGTTATAGGCTGAGGGGGTAGTGGGCCGAGGCCCAGTAGGCCAGGGGGTCCTTTGCTTTGTTTTTCTGTTTGTTCCTTTTTTTGTAATGTTTTCCTTTTCTTAATTTTCTTTTACTTCTAATCTGTTTTAGTTTAGTTTCAACAAAATACAAAAGTGACACCTAAAATAGTGTTACAATTTAGGCCACTACCACAAACAGTTTAGCACTGAAATAAAATAGGTTTGAAATTGTTTATTATTTTTAAAGCATTTGAATATCTGTTTTGCCACTGCCTTATTTATTTAAGTGCATTTAAACCTTTTATAAGACTGTGGTTTCTTCACCATAAGTACTTATGATTTAATTGACCCATTTTGAACATTTTAGTTTTAGTATTTGAAAACTTTTATTGTTTGACTTTATTTTAAATTTGAAATTTGAACGGGATTTGTATCATCGCAAGATTAGCAACAGTAATCGTGCTGACGTGGCACCATTAGCGGATGGTTGTTGTAGCTTAACTATCCGGGCGTCACAATTCTCCTCCACTACAAGAAATATCGTCCCGAGATTTAAGCGGTGGAGTAAGGGGGATGTTCTGGTTGCGAAATTCTAACGGGTCTTCTTGGTCTTGGTTGACCTTCTGGAAGAGGTTGACTCCTTGCGTTGATGTCTTCATTTCTCTGCTTCAAGTCATCGTGATCAAGTCGTTATCCTTTCTTCGGGATCTCCATCGTCCTACGAACGCGATAAGGGGGGGGGGACTTTGGAAGAACGCATCTCCACAAGGCTGGGCATTTGACGGTGAACTCAATAGGAAATACACGAGGTACCCCACGAGTTGTATTTCAGTGAATTTGTTGAGTGCAATATACGATGGTACCAAAGTTGCAAATGGGTAGGCAATCATTCGATGCCTAAACAGAAGCTAGAATGGGGGCTTGAACAACGAGAATAACACAGTGCTTCATCCCAGGATGAATAATGGTATCGAATTTAGCTCATGAATCACATACGAAGCCAGGTGCAAAGGATACATTAGAATCCGGGTTGTAAAGAAGAGTCGGGTTTCGATCCAGTGGACCTGTGAGTTATGGGCCCACCATGTGGGTTAATAGTAGGAAGGGCGATGAAATCTTGCACAGAAAGCAAGGCATGTCAGAGATTAGTTTGTCAGCTATGTTGGCAACAACGTCGATACCAAGGACGGGGAACGAAAAGAACCATTTTGTTGCTCATTGCAACGAGGCGGACCAATAAACAAGGTTCTCGTTCACCGGCAGTTAATGGAATGTTACAACAATAGTAACGAGGCCTTACAGACAGAGTTGTACAACGAGGTGTTTACATAAGCAGAGAATTATTACTCCTTAGATTATATGTAGATCATGGAAAGGTTAAACAAACAAATGGAAAGGAAAATTGTGATTACACACAATTATTAGGAGTATATCCTTCCCATGGACAAGCAGAACATGACGTACAGGGTTGGAGAGCAAGTACCCAACCATTCAGATAAAGAGGCAAAGATTAATCAAGATGTTACCCATACAACGATGTTTGGATAACTGACCAAGAAACATTTAGCATCGTGCCTCCAATGTCCTTGTTGATGAGCGGGGGTATCATAGTCATGCTTCGAGGTAGCAATGATATGATGTCTCAATCAAGGGCCAGACTTTGGATACACAAATGATCCATCATGAGCAAGTTATAAAATAAGTCTTACAATTTCCTCCTGGAAGAATAGTTATCCTCACAGAAGAAAATATAATGATGGGTCCTCCAGCCAGGGGTGCTGGGCATGACATCATATTACCGGGTCATCAAAGGACAAACATTATAACTCCTGGAAAGTGGCCCCAACCATCATATCTGACCGAGATTCAGATCTGATTGGTGTCATGATACCTCAGACTCAGGATGTTCAAAAAGAAAAGGTGCCACGCAAATCGGCGAAATGACATTGCAAGATTCTCGGGAAATGGACTATGGGAGCTGGTTCCCGAAACAATAGTTCATCATTAAACCAAGGAGAGGATGAGGAGGTGGCTGATGGGCTCAGCGACAAATCATCGAGAATTCCAAACAAATGGATTTCCGCAATAATGTGAACAAGAAGATGACACTTGTCAATTCAATTGATAATAATGTTGTACGCTCGAGGAAAACATACACCATTAATCATCAGTTGAAAGGTGTGTCCGAAATATGACCTTAGGCAGCAAGATCAATGTTAGAGTGATGACTCAATAACCAACAGTCTAAGAACGAACTGTCGATCGTTAACTTCAAAGCAACAGGGATTTTAGAAGTACAGAATTCAAGCAGCATCGTTAGCATATTAGTATCCCGGTTAAAAACAACACAGGGACCAAGGAAGAATGGTGATGGTGAGAAGTATCATCATACCGAGAATTTCTAAGAGGTGGAGCAATCCTCACAACATTCTGGACATAATGACAATAATACTTCAAGGCAGAACAGAATACAAGCTGGATAGCAAGTTGCATCCATAACATGGACAAGCTCGCGATGATAGGAAGTCAAGGGTGTTGTCGATGATAACAAAAATCATCGAGGGCAAGGAGGGTATTTCGCATCATGAACACATTTTAGAACTCGGAAGAAGTCAAAGTGTTGAAGGTGATCCGACACATTTGCCGGGAGGTTTCAAGAGGATGAATTCAACAACAACGGCAATAAGCATGGGAATGACGAAGTGGCAAGTTAGAGGATCAATATATAAGATGCAAGCTCGGAATCAAAGTTGCCTTACTGAACAAGCAACCAGATGTTGAAAGCTCGACGTAAGTTGTGCTCAATCTCTGAAGAATTCGTGCACCAAAGAAGGACGAGGTAGCACAATCAAAGATAGCTAGACAAGGGATGAACCCGATAGTCTAGGAATAAACCAGCTTGAGTTTAAAAATTTCCTAGTAACATCTACTAGGGGTGTTGAATTTTTAGAGCAGATTTGATTTACTAAACGGTGTCCTCGGTTGACAGCAACCTAGAACCCGTAGAGTGATTACGACAAGCAAAGGTATTACTTCATCAAAAGTTCAAAAGGTGTAGTGCAAAGGCATGATATCCTCGAGATATCAGAGGGTAAAACTCGAAGGTAGAACATGCTAGAAGTAGGACCGGGTCATTGACCTATGACAGTAGATACTTCAACCTTGCCAAAAATAGACGAGGCACTGGGATGAATTCCCATCAGATATATCAGATATGGACATCATGGTCGGAACCATAACTGTAGGAAATCAATCCAAGAATACCGAAAGATTCATACAGCTGGATAATCATTTTGCAAGAAGCTTCCGAGACGGTCTACATCATTTTCATGGGCATGAACACAAGTTCAAGGTCGACTCCCACCTTTTTTTAATGCAAATCATTTCATTCACCTCTCGCTTTAATAAAAATGTAGTGTTGGAATTTTATCAGGTAGAACACCAGAAGAGTATGACTTGTGAAAACTTTTGGGTTCTCACGGATTAGGGGAAGGCATAGGTTCAACCCATCGGGCATCTTAGTAACATATACCACAAGTTTCAAAAGTAAATACTCAAGCTCGAAAGCAGAGCATGGTTGGCTAAGCGGAGGATACATTTTATCGAAGGCATTATGTATCAGGGGAAGAACTCACAAGGTGATTGAATATGAAGGATAATGCCGGATAACAATCCAACAATGGATCGGACGATCCAAAATGGAGCTAATGTGAGTATCGATACTCACTCAGAGGAAGAAAGAATGCAGAGGCATCAGATTCAAGAATCACCTTATTAGTCTGATGCTTGAAATAGAAAGAAATTATGGTTTCCAAAAGGAAGGATCAAGAGCAGAAGCTCTGATCAAGGATGCATAAGTTGAAAACACTTAGTTGGACAATCAATAAAGGTTTGAATTGCCGAGAACCAACTCATGTCCGGAATGACGTCTGAGTCGGAAAGATAATTTTATAAAGCATAACCTGATGACTGCGTGCATACGCACACATTGAATCAATAGGCTCAAAATGGCTAAGACAAGGGATGTTAACGAAGACTACTAGTCATATGGAATTAACCATAATGCAAGCAGGCAAGAATTTCAGGAGTAACAGGCTGCAGAGGATTTTCGAAAGATCAAAAGGTATTCCGATGAATTTTGTGAGACACATGAACAACCGAGAAGAACAGATTCTCGATAAATGTGAGAAAAATAACCGTAAGGGTTTTCATGTGAAATAAAACTTCAAGATAGTAAACTCAAAGGATTCTCGGGACATCGGAGAATATTTTGAGGCATCTTGTAACAACAAGTGCGACGAGGAATGATCATGAGAGTGAAAAGTGCATGCAGATGTCCATAGGGACATATCGGTGGCAGTGATTTGCAAAGGCAATGAGCACAAGGGTCTCGGGAAATTATCGAGGGATACCCTCAGAATCTTCTGACGAAGTAGTTGATCTTCTGGAATGAGGGCCCTCCGGGAGAAATAGTTTCGAGAACCTAGAGTCGGAGTTAGTAAAATCTTTTAACCCGTATAGAAGAGAGATCAGAGTCCCAGAGTATAGAAGAGGAATAAAAGATCCTAACACCACCCATTGGTGCTGTGGGCCCGTAAGCCACACAACAAGTTAGTAAATTTGTGTTTCAAAGACTAGACTCAACTTCGGCCAAGGAGTTGGAAAGGGGGATTCCTACAGGCAGTCGGCTCTGATACCAACTTGTGACGACCCTGATTTGTCCGTACACTAATCATGCACGCAAATGTGTACGGCCAAGATCAAGGACTCACTGGAAGATATCACAACACAACTCTAGACACGAATTAAAATAATACAAGCTTTATATTACAAGCCAGGGGCCTCGAGGGCTCGAATACATAAGCTCGAAAACACAAGAGTCAGCGGAAGCAATAATATCTGAGTACAGACATAAGTTAAACAAGTTGCCTTAAGAAGGCTAGCACAAAAGTAGCAACGATCGAAAAGGCAAGGCCTCCTGCCTGGGACCTCCTAACTACTCCTCGAAGCCGAACTCCACGTAGAAACATCATCGGGATCCTCTAGCTCCTGGGCTCCACCATCTGGTTGCGTCATCCGAGAAGAAGGGACAAAAGGGGAAAAGGGGGAGAAAAGAAACCGTGAGTACTCATCCAAAGTACTCGCAAGCAAGGATCTACACTACATATGCAAAGATATCTGTGTAAGGGGTAATATATGTGGACTGAACTGCAGAAAGCAGAATAAGACGGGGATAGCTAATCCAATCGAAGACTACGCTTCTGGTCACCTCCATCTTGCAGCAGTAGAAGAGAATATATGGAAGTAACAAGTATCCCCGCATCTCGCAGCCTCCGTCTTGCAGCAGTAGAAGGGAGTAGATGGTAAGTTCACCAAGTAAAATCGTACAGCATAAACCTACTCGGCGATCCTCCCGCACATCACCCTATGAGAGAGCAACCACCCAGTTGTATCTGGCACTGGTAAGGGTGTGTTTTATTAAGTATCCGGTTCTAGTTGTCATGAGGTCGAAATACAACTCCGGGTCGTCCTTTTACCGAGGGACACGGCTATTCGAATAGATTAACTTCCATGCAGGGGTGCACCACATAACCCAGCACGCTTGATCCCATTTGGCCGGACACACTTTCCAGGGTCATGCCCGGCCTCGGAAGATCAACACGTCGCAGCCCTACCTAAGCACAGCAGAGAGGTCAGCACGCCGGTCTATGTCCTAGGCGCGCAGGGGTCCGGGCCCATCGCCCAACGCACACCTGCACGTTGCGTACGCGGCCGGTGAGCAGACCTAGCAACCTCCATTACTAAGGAAGTTGTGTTACGCGGTCCAACCCGGTGCGCGCCGCTAAATCGCTGACGTCAAGAAGGCTTCGGCTGATACCACGACGTCGAGTACCCATAACTATTCCCACGTAGCTGGTTAGTGCGTATAGACCAAATGGCCAGACTCAGATCAAATATCCAAACTCGTTAAGTGTGTTATTATGAAATAACCGCGGACAACGACCAGGGCCAGGCCACCTCTCCACTGGGTGTCTCAACCTGCCATGTCGCTCCGCCACAACGATCCACTCGGGGGCCGTCGGGAACTCAGGCCCACCACTACCTGGATGGACCCACCTGTCCTTTCAGCCCCCATATCGGAATCACTTGCGGGTACTCAAAGAGCCGACCCGACTTTAGTCACATCATGTGTCATGTAAAGTATGTATAGCATATACCCGTGATCACCACCCGAGGTGATCACGGCCCGATAGGATAGCAGGGCAGACGGACAAGGGTGTAGAGCCACTGATGGAATACTAGCATCCTATACTTAGCATTAGGATAACGGGTAAAGGTATCAACAGTGGTAGCAACAATGACAGGCTATGCATCAGAATAGGAGTTACCGAATCAACAACAGTAGTAAACTAATGCAAGAGTAACAGGGGGAGAATAGGCGCTATATGGTGATCAAGGGGGCGGGCTTGCCTGGAAGCCCTGCAGACGAAAGGAATCTTCGGAAGCGTAGCCGTAGTCGAACACCGAAGCATCAATGGTCTCGGGGTCTATCACAGTATCGGAGTCTACCGAAAATAAGCAACGAAGGAGAAACAAATAAATAACAGAGCAAACAATAGCATCACAAAGCATAACATGGCAAAAGGCGGTGCTACGTGTGACCTAACGCGGTGCTCGGTGATACAGGCGAAGAGGAATAACATCCGGGGAAGTATTCCCGATGTTAGGCATTTTCGGTCAGATGAAATGGAGGGGAATGTTGCATGTTCGGTATGCTAGGGACGTGTGGTTGACGAACGGTCTGCGTATTCGGGTTCGTCTCGTCGTTCTGAGCAACAAAACATGTACAAAGTATTTTCATCCGAGTTACGGTTTAAAAGATATGATTTTCTAAAGTTTTTATTAATTTTTGGAATTTAATATTAATTAAATTAATTCGAAAAAGGATTTATGTCATCAGCACGACATCATGCTGACGTCAGCATTGTTGACTGGTCAACCTGACTAGTGGGTCCCACCTGTCATACACTATTTAGTTTAAATAGGTTCTAGCTAATCCAATTACTGTTTAATTAAACTAACCACTTAATTCGATTAATGAAACAGGATTAATTAACTTAATTTATTCACTAATTAATTAATTAATTAATTAATTATATTTTAATTATTTCAATTATTATTATTTCTAATTATTTTTTTTTAATTATTTTTTTTATTCTCTTTTTTTCTGTTAAAACGTTCTGTGGCCAGGGCCCTCTTGTCATAGGCCCGGGGGGCCTTAGCGGGGCATGGGCGTTTCTAGCGGGGCGGGGCTCGGATGCGGGCGACGGGCAACCGAGGCCAGGCGAGCCCGCCGGAGTTGGCCGCTGGGGCGCTCGCCCGCAAGGCCGGCGAGGCCAGCACGGCTCCGCGGCGGTAGCGAGCGGAGGCGGGATGGCCGACGGAGGGCGCCGCCGACGTGCAAGAAGAAGCCTGGGAGGGCGCAAGAGCGAGCGGCTGCCGCGGCGGGATCACGGGCGGAGGTAGCCGGCCGGATTGAGCAGGCGCGCGTGGGCGCCAGTGGCCGCGGTCGGGGGTGACAAGATGGGCGCGGGCGCTGGGTTGCCATGGCCACGGCTAGGCAATCCCGTCGGCCGCGGTGGCGAAGGCGAGCAAGAGGGGAGGCGGAGCGAGTGGCCGGAGCGGGGGCTGCGGCGCGGTGGCGCTGCTGTAGGGAGGAGGAGACGAGGTCGACGACGTCCGGAGGCGGCACTGCCCGCGGCGGAGCACGGGGTAGGCCGGCAGGGCGACGCGTCGGCGTACGGGCGCTATGTAGGCGGCCAGCGCGGCGGCTCAGGCATGGCGAGCGGCACGGTGGCGATGCGGTGACTGCGGTCGCGAGGCAGAGAAGAAGAGGGGGCTCACGAGGGGGTTCGCAGGGTCCGTGGCAGTCGGGGTCGGGGTGGTGGTCGAGGATGGCGGCGACGGTGGCGAGGCAGTCCGGCGGCAGCGATCGAAGGCCGGGGCGGCGTCGGGCGTCGAGCGGCGGGGAGGGATCGGGTCGATCCCGATCCAGTCGAAAAAAGGGGGGGAGTGTCGGTGGGAGGGAGAGGGGATATTTTCCCCCACTGTGGGGTGGGGGTTATAGGCTGAGGGGGTAGTGGGCCGATGCCCAGTAGGCCAGGGGGGTCCTTTGCTTTGTTTTTCTGTTTGTTCCTTTTTTGTAATGTTTTCCTTTTCTTAATTTTCTTTTACTTCTAATCTGTTTTAGTTTAGTTTCAACAAAATACAAAAGTGACACCTATAATAGTGTTACAATTTAGGCCACTACCACAAACAGTTTAGCACTGAAATAAAATAGGTTTTAAATTGTTTATTATTTTAAAAGCATTTGAATATCTGTTCTGCCACTGCCTTATTTATTTAAGTGCATTTAAACCTTTTATAAGAATGTGGTTTCTTCACCATAAGTACTTATGATTTAATTGACCCATTTAGAACATTTTAGTTTTAGTATTTGAAAACTTTTATTGTTTGACTTTATTTTAAATTTGAAATTTGAACGGGATTTGTATCATCGCAAGATTTGCAACAGTAATCGTGCTGATGTGGCCCCATTAGCGGATGGTTACTACAGCTTAACTATCCGGGCGTCACACCTCCCCCCTTGCTCCTTTATATACGGGGGCAGGGGGCACCCAAAGACACACAAGTTGAATTGTTTTAGCTGTGTGCGGTGCCCCCCTCCACAGAAACACACATCGGTCATACGGTTGCAGTGCTTAGGCGAAGCCCTACGCCGGTAGATACATCATATCCGTCACCACGCCGTCGTGCTGACGAAACTCTCCCGTGAAGCTCAACTGGCTCAATAGCTCATGGAACGTCATCAAGCTGAACGTGTGCTGAACACGGAGGTGCCATACGTTCGTTGCTTGATCGGTTGGATCGCGAAGAAGTTCGACTACATCAACCGCGTAACTTGACGCTTCCGCTCTCGGTCTACGAGGGTACGTAGACACACTCTTCCCCTCGTTGTTATACATCTGGTAGATAGATCTTGCGTGATCGTAGGAAAATTTTAAAATACTACGTTCCCCAATAGTGGTATCAGAGCCAGGTCTATGCGTAGATGATATGCACGAGTAGAACACAATGAGTTGTGGGCGATACTAGTCATACTGCTTACCAGCATGTCATACTTTGCTTCGGCGGTATTGTGAGATGAAGCGGCCCGGACCGACATTACGCGTACGCTTACACGACACTGGTTTCACCGTTATGAGCACTCGTTGCTTAAAGGTGACTGGCGGGTGTCTGTCTCTCTCACTTTAGCTGAATCAAGTGTGGCTACGCCCGGTCCTTGTGAAGGTTAAAACAGCACATACTTGACGAAACATCGTTGTGGTTTTGTATGCGTAGGTAAGAACGGTTCTTGCTAAAGCCCGTAGCAGCCACGTAAAACTTGCAACAACAAAGTAGAGGACGTCTAACTTGTTTTTGCAGGGCATGTTGTGATGTGATATGGTCAAGACATGATGAGTTATACGGTTTTGTATGAGATGATCATGTTTTGTAAAGTTATCGGCAACTGGCAGGAGCCATATGGTTGTCGCTTTATTGTATGAAATGCAATCGCCATGTAATTGCTTTACTTCATCACTAAGCTATAGCGATAGTCATAGAAGCAATAGTTGGCAAGACAACAACGATGCTACGATGGAGATCAAGGTGTCGCGCCGGTGACGAAGGTGATCATGATGGTGCTTTGGAGATGGAGATCAAAAGCACAACATGATGACGGCCATATCATGTCACATATTTTGATTGCATGTGATGTTTATCTTATTATGCTTCTTATTTTGCTTAGAACGACGGTAGCATTATAAGATGATCCCTTACTAAATTTCAAGGTATAAGTGTTCTCCATGAGTATGCACCGTTGCGAAAGTCCGTCGTGCCGAGACACCACGTGATGATCGGGTGTGATAAGCTCTACGTTCAAATACAATGGGTGTAAGCCAGTTTTGCACACGCAGAATACTCTGGTTAAACTTGACGAGCCTAGCATATGCAGATATGGCCTCGGAACACTGGAATTCGAAAGGTTGAGCGTGAATCATATAGTAGATTTGATCAACATAAGATGTTCACCATTGAAACTACTCCATCTCACGTGATGATCGGACATGGTTTAGTTGATTTGGATCACGTGATCATTTAGATACCCGGAGAGATGTCTATCTAAGTGGGAGTTCTTTAAGTAATATGATTAATTGAACTTTAATTTATCATGAACTTGGTCCTGATAGTTTTTGCATATCTATGTTGTTGTAGATCAAAGGCCCGTGCTACCGTTCCTTTGAATTTTAATGCATTCCTAGAGAAAGCTAAGTTGAGAGATGATGGTAGCAATTGCACGGACTGGGTCCGTAACTTGAGGATTATCCTCATTGCTGCACAGAAGAATTATGTCCTTGAAGCACCGCTAGGTGACAAGCCCCCTCCCGCTAATATAGACGCTTTGAACGTCTGGCAGACGCGGTCTGATGACTACACGATAGTTCAGTGTGCCATGCTTTACGGTTTAGAACCGGGACTTCAACGATGTTTTGAACGTCATGGACCATATGAGATGTTCCACGAGTTGAAGTTAATATTTCAAGCAAATGCCTGGATTGAGAAATATGACATTTCCAATAAGTTCTACAGCTGCAAGATGGAGGAGAATAGTTCTATCAGTGAACACTTACTCATAATGTCTGGGTACTACAATCATATGCCTCAACTTGGTTGCAAAGTTGACGAGGATAGTGTCATTGATAGAGTTCTTCAATCACTGCCACCAAGTTATAAAGGCTTCATGATGAATTATAATATGCAAGGGATGCAGAAGACGATTCCCGAGCTCTTCGCTATGCTCAAAGCTGCGGAGGTAGAAATCAAAAAGGAGCATCAAGTGTTGATGGTTAACAAGACCACTAGTTTCAAGAAAAAGGGAAAGGGAAAGAAGGGGAACTTCAAGAAGAATAGCAAGACAGTTGCTACTCCCGCGAAGAAACCCAACTCTGGAGCCAAGCCTGAAACTGAGTGATTCTACTTCAAAGGGACTGGACACTGGAAGCGGAACTGCCCCAAGTATTTGGCGGATAAGAAGGATGGCAAGGTGAACAAAGGTATATGTGATATACATGTTATTGATGTGTATCTTACTAATTCTCGTAGTAGTACCTGTGTATTTGATACCGGTTCGGTTGCTAATATTTGTAACTCGAAACAGGGACTACGGATTAAATGAAGATTAGCTAAGGACGAGGTGACGATGCGAGTGGGAAATGGTTCCAAAGTTGATGTGATCGCCGTCGGCACGCTACCTCTACATCTACCTTCGGGATTAGTTTTAGACCTAAATAATTGTTATTTGGTGCCAGCGTTGAGCATGAACATTATATCTGGATCTAGTTTATTGCGAGACGGTTATTCATTTAAATCTGAGAATAATGGTTGTTCTATTTTTATGAATAATATCTTTTATGGTCATGCACCCTTGAAGAGTGGTCTATTCTTATTGGATCTCGATTGTAGTGATACACATATTCATAATATTGAAGCCAAAAGATGCAAGGTTAATAATGATAGTGCAACTTATTTGTGGCACTGTCGTTTAGGTCATATTGGTGTAAAGCGCATGAAGAAACTCCATAGTGATGGACTTTTGGAATCACTTGATTATGAATCGCTTGGTGCTTGTGAAGCATGCCTCATGGGCAAGATGACTAAAACTCCGTTCTCCGGAACTATGGAGCGAGTAACAGATTTGTTGGAAATCATACATACTGATGTATGTGGGCCAATGAGTGTTGAAGCTCGCGGCGGGTATCGTTATTTTCTGACCTTCACTGATGATTTGAGCAGATATGGGTATATCTAATTAATGAAGCACAAGTCTGAAACATTTGAAAAGTTCAAAGAATTTCAGAGTGAAGTAGAGAATCATCGTAACAATAAAATAAAGTTTCTACGATCTGATCATGGAGGAGAATATTTGAGTTACGAGTTTGGTCTTCATTTCAAACAATGTGGAATAGTTTCACAACTCACGCCACCCGGAACACCACAGCGCAATGGTGTGTCCGAACGTCGTAACCGTACATTATTGGATATGGTGCGATCTATGATGTCTCTTACCGATTTACCACTATCATTTTGGGGTTATGCTTTAGAGACAGTTGCATTCACGTTAAATAGGGCACCATCTAAATCCGTTGAGACGACACCTTATGAACTATGGTTTGGCAAGAAACCAAAGTTGTCGTTTCTTAAAGTTTGGGGCTGCGATGCTTATGTGAAAAAGCTTCAACCTGATAAGCTCGAACCCAAATCGGAGAAATGTGTCTTCATAGGATACCCAAAAGAGACTGTTGGGTACACCTTCTATCACAGATCCGAAGGCAAGGAGTTTCTCTCGAAAGAAGTGAGTGGGAGGAAAGTAGAACTTGATGATGTAATTGTACCTTCTCCTCAATTGGAAAGTAGTACATCACAGAAAATTGTTCCAGTGATTCCTACATCAATTAGTGAAGAAGCTAATGATGATGATCATGAAACTTCAGATCAATTTTCTGCTGAATGTCGTAGATCAACCAGAGTACGTTCCGCACTAGAGTGGTACGGCAACCCAGTTCTGGAAGCCATGTTACTAGACCATGATGAACCTACGAACTATGAGGAAGCGATGATGAGCCCAGATTCCGCAAAATGGCTTGAGGCCATGAAATCTGAGATGGGATCCATGTATGAAAACAAAGTATGGACTTTGGTTGACTTGCCCGATGACCGGCAAGCCATCGAGAATAAATGGATTTTCAAGAGGAAGACTGACACAGACGGTAATGTTACTGTTTACAAAGCTCGACTTGTTGCAAAATGGTTTTGACAAGTTCAAGGAGTTGACTACGATGAGACTTTCTCACCTGTAGCGATGCTTAAGTCTGTCCGAATCATGTTAGCAATTGCCGCATTTTATGATTATGAAATCTGGCAAATGGATGTCAAAACTGCATTCCTAAATGGATATCTCAAAGAAGAGTTGTATATGATGCAACCAGAAGGTTTTGTCGATCCAAAAGGTGCTAACAAAGTATGCAAGCTCCAGCGATCCATATATGGACTGGTGCAAGCATCTCGGAGTTGGAATATACGCTTTGATGAGGTGATCAAAGCATACGGTTTTATGCGGACTTTTTGAGAAGCCTGTATTTACAAGAAAGTGAGTGGGAGCTCTATAGCATTTCTAATATTATATGTGGATTGGAAATGATATAGAATTTCTGGATAGCATAAAAGGATACTTGAATAAGAGTTTTTCAATGAAATACCTCGGTGAAGCTGCTTATATATTAGGCATCAAGATCTATAGAGATAGATCAAGACGCTTGATTGGACTTTCACAAAGCACATACCTTGATAAAGTTTTGAAGAAGTTCAAAATGGATCAGTCGGAGAAAGGGTTCTTGCCTGTATTACAAGGTAAGAAGTTGAGTAAGACTCAATGCCCGACCACTGCAGAAGATAGAGAGAAAATGAAAGTCATTCCCTATGCCTCAGCCATAGGATCTATCATGTATGCAATGCTGTGTACCAGACCTGATGTGTGCCTTGCTATAAGTCTAGCAAGGAGGTACCAAAGTAATCCAGGAGTGGATCACTGGACAGCGGTCAAGAACATCCTGAAATACCTGAAAATGACAAAGGATATGTTTCTCGTATATGGAGGTGACAAAGAGCTCGTCGTAAACGGTTACGTCGATTCTAGCTTTGACACTCATCCGGATGACTCTAAGTCACTAACCGGATATGTATTTTTATTGAACGGTGGAGTTGTCAGTTGGTGCAGTTCCAAGCAGAGCGTCATGGCGGGATCTACGTGTGAAGCGGAATACATAGCTGCTTCGGAAGCAGCAAATGAAGGAGTCTGGATGAAGGAGTTCATATCCGATCTAGGTGTAATACCTAGTGCATCGGGTCCAATGAAAATCTTTTGTGACAACACTTGAGCAATAGCCTTGGCGAAGGAATCCAGGTTTCACAAGAGAACAAAGCACATCAAAAGACGCTTCAATTCCATCCGCGATCTAGTCAAGGAGGGAGACATAGAGATTTGCAAGATACATACGGATCTGAATGTTGCAGACCCGTTGACTAAGCCTCTTCCACGGGCAAAACATGATCAGCGCCAGGACTCCATGGGTGTGAGGATCATCACTTTGTAATCTAGATTATTGACTCTAGTTCAAGTGGGAGACTGAAGGAAATATGCCCTAGAGGCAATAATAAATATGTTATTTGTATTTCCTTATATCATGATAAATGTCTTTTATTCAGGCTAGAATTGTATTAACCGGAAACATGATACATGTGTGAATACATAGACAAAATAGTATGTCCCTAGTATGCCTCTACTAGACTAGCTCATTGATCAAAGATGGCTATGTTTCCTAGCCATAGACATGAGTTGTCATTTGATCAACGGGATCACATCATTAGGAGAATGATGTGATGGACTAGACCCATCCGTTAGCTTAGCACTATGATCGTTTAGTTTTACTGCTATTGCTTTCTTCATGACTTATACATGTTCCTATGACTATGAGATTATGCAACTCCCGAATACCGTAGGAACACCTTGTGTCCTATCAAACTTCACAACGTAACTGGGTGATCATAAAGATGCTCTACAGGTGTCTCCGAAAGTGTTCGTTGTGTTGGCATAGATCAAGACTAGGATTTGTCACTCCGAGTGTCGGAGAGGTATCTCTGGGCCCTCTCGGTAATGCACATCATAATAAGCCTTGCAAGCAAAAGACTATTGAGTTAGTCACAAGATGATGTATTACGGAACGAGTAAAGATACTTGCCGGTAACGAGATTGAACTAGGTATAGAGATACCGACGATCGAATCTCGGGCAAGTAACATACCGATGACAAAAGGAACAACGTATGTTGTTATGCGGTTTGACCGATAAAGATCTTCATAGAATATGTAGGAGCCAATATGAGCATCTAGGTTTCGCTATTGGTTATTGACCGGAGATAAGTCTCGGTCATGTCTACATAGTTCTCGAACCCGTAGGGTCCGCACGCTTAACGTTTTGATGACGATTGGTATTATGAGTTTATGAGTTTTGATGTACCGAAGGTAGTTCGGAGTCCCAGATGAGATCAGGACATGACGATGAGTCTCGGAATGTCCGAGACGTAAAGATTGATATATTGGACGACTATATTCGGACAACGGAAGTGTTCCGTAAAGTTTCGGAATTTACTGGAGTACCGGGGGGTTACCGGAACCCGTGGGGAAGCTATGGGCCTTAATGGGCCGTAGGAGAAAGAGGGAAGGAGGGCCAGGGCTGGGCCACGCACCCCCCATCCCTTGGTCCGAATTGGACAAGGAGGTAGGGGGGCCGGCGCCCCTTTCCTTCTCCTTCTCCCTCTCCTTCCTTTCCCCCTTCTCCCTTTTGGTAGTTCCTACTAGGAATAGGATTGCAATCCTATTCCTAGTAGGATTGCACCTCCTAGGCGCGCCACAAGGGGCCGGCTGGCCTCCCCCCTTGGTCCTTTATATACATGTAATGCCCAGGATGGGACTATATCTCCTACGTGTCGAGGCACGACTTAAAGATATAAGCCCATTCTGGAATGATTGCAAGTTTGGTATCTTTGCACGACTCATGTAAAAGAGGGATTAAATTGCAAAAGGAGATAGTTGGCTTACACTCACCACTTCACACAATACATTACATAAGCAAAACATCATTCAAAACATCACAGCCCATCTAAGGGTAAGATCCAAAAGACAAGATACCAAACAACATAAAACCACAGGCCTAGATCGAATCCTAGTAGAAACCACTACTGATCGTCGAAACGTCACAAACATACGGCCAAACTCTCTTCATCGAGCTCCCAGGGAAACTCTGCACCAGCTCCTGCTTCAATCTCGGCTGAACCTGCATCTGGTGTTGTAGTATCTGTGAGCCACGAGGACTCAGCAATCCCATAACCATGGGTATCAAGACTAGCAAAGCTTTATGGGTAGGAAGAGGTAAAGTGGTGAGGTTGCAGCAGCGGCTAAGCATAATATGGTGGCTAGCCTACGAGTACAAGAATAAGATGAGCATCTACGCAAACGGTCGCAAAAGTAGTGATCGCTAAAGATCCTGAACTACATACGAATCAAACATAACCCCACCGTGTTCTCTTCTCAAAATGAAAACAGACAGTCACGGTTACTCACACAGTTGTGTGTTTTACTTCGGATCCTCTGTCAAGTTTTCTACAACCGGACATTAACAAATTCCAATCTGCCACATAACCGCGGGCACGGCTTTCGAAAGATTATAACCCTGCAGGGGTGTCCCAACTTAGCCCATCACAAGCTCTCACGATTAGCTGAAGTGATAAATATAATATCATCACCCCTTATCTTAGGGAAATCCGATCAGGCTCGGCATCCCGGTAGCACAAGACATTTCGACAATGGTAAAACAAGTCCAGCAAGACCTCCCAGCGTGTCGACACCCTGATAGTAGCCGCGCGTATCTCGTCTCAGGCCACGTCCGGATGGGCGATCCTACATGAGCCAAACCTCGAGTTTCCCTGTGGTGGCCCCGCATAACCCCCGTTTGGGACCAACACCATCAGCACTGGCCCCCCTGCTATGTAGAATTAAGAACCCGAGGGTGCGACCCCCTATGCAAATTTAATTAATTAATTAAGTTGTTATTATGAGGCAAATTAAAACCAATGTTGGGCCTTGCTGGAGGAGTTTTATTCAAAGTCGAACTGTCAAGGGGTCCCCATCCACCCATCGTGTAAGGAATGCAAAATCAAGGAACATAATGCCGGTTTATCGGCGCCTAAGGTGGCATGAGTGGAACAAAACACCGAGCAAAAGGCCAAGCCTTCCACCCATGCCCAGTATATAGGTGTGTTAATAATAATAATAGATATTGTGATATGACAACAACAAGTTCCCTCCTGGAACAAACTTCATCTTCACCTGCAACTAACAACGCTATAAGAGGGGCTGAGCAAGCGGGTAACATAGCCAAACAGTGGTTTTGCTAGGAAGGTTTCAAGGTTAGAGGTTTCATGGCAACAAGGAGAGGCTGACATAAAAGATGGGTAGCGCGACATGTAACGATAGCATCGAGACAACTAAGCATGGCAATGGTAGTAAAGGTATCCAAGGGTATGATCATCTTGTCTGGGATTCCGCAAGGGAGAAGAACGGGTCCATGAAGAAGACGAAGAAGAAGCCTCACAACTCCGGAATGAACCCGAAGCTAACTAGGGAAGCAAACCGGAAAGAAGCAAAACAACACGGTAAACACACAAGCATAAACATGGCATACGATGCACATCCAAGTATGATGCATGTCCGATTTAAATATGCATGGCATGGCAATGAGCACAAACAAAACTACAAGTTAAGTGGAGCTCAATATGCAACGAGTTGCATATTGACGAAACACCACATTTTATTATTTAGTTGACTCTCGTTTATTTACAAGGCAAGATTAAATGTTTTTAACATGGCAAGAGGTGAAGCATAATAAAACTACACTATTTAGGCATTTTAAATGAGGCCGGAAATAACAACAACAATTCCGGAAAATCCCCATGAGCATGTTTAGTAATTTAAAGCAACAACAATTCACACATTATAATGTTGTTAAATGATGCGGATGACATGATCAAGTTTATGCAATTATATTAAAAGTTGACATGAAGAGATATGAAGTATTTGTCACCATGGTGAAAGGAAAGGGTGCCACGGCAACGATCCGAAAATGATGCAACGGCAACATCTCGGTTCCGGTAACTCGCTGAGAGTCCGGTGCAAAAGGAAGATGGCGTGAGCGAGCGGAACAAGATGAAAGGTGGGGTGATCCCATCACCGGGTTCCCACGGGTTGGCGACGAGGCAACCGAGGAACATGACAGAAGGACGAAACGGGCACGGAGCACACACGGGCAACATTTCATACAACCACAACAAGCATCACACGGGTCATCGTCACGGGGTTATACCTTCGGAACGCTCGTTCTCGGAGGGGTTCGAGTCGTCGAGGAAGTAGTGGAAGTAGTGGTACATGGGTCGGGGTACACGTCCGTAGAGGGAAGTAGTCGTTCCGTTCGTCGAGGAAGTAGTGGTACACGGGTCGTAGAGGAAGTAGTCGAACACGTTATGTAGCCGTTCTCGCGATTCGTAGAGGAAGTAGGCGTTCCGTTATCGTGTCGTGGTTCTTGACGTATCGTCGTGTAGTTGTTCCCGTTCGTAGAGGTACTTGAGGGTCTCGGCGACGGTAGTCGTTCGGGCGTCAAGTTCGTAGATGTACTTGAGGCAACAACGGGTGTAGTCGAACTTGACGAATCCATGTAGTCGTACACACACGTTCCGTAGAGGTACTTGGCGCGTCGGTCTCGATCCGGATATGAGCTTGCCTGTCTTTGGTACCAAACGCAGCAACAAGACAACAAAAACGGCAGCAAGGAGGCAAGGGCAGCACGGTCTTGGCGACGGACGGCGACGAGGCAGAGGCCTGGGGAGGCCATGGCGAAGACGAACGGGGCGGCGCAGAGAGGTCCGACGGGAGGAGGCAGGAGGCTGCTCGAGGCCGTGGGCGCCAGCGCTTGGGGCGAGGTGGAGCACCTGGAGAAGGCCCCGGCGCTGTGGCCTTGGACGGCCGGCAGACGGCGCGCTCCTGGCCGCTGGGCCAGAGAGGCGGCGAGGCGAGGACGTCACGGCGTGCTGGAGAGGAGGGAGCGGGTCGCTGCGAGGCGACGGAGGGCGCGGGCCATGGCGCGAGGCGGAACGAGGCGACGGAGGGAAGGACGCTGTCGGGCCAGAAGGGAGGCCGCAGGACTCCATCGCTCTCGGCGCTGGGAACGGGTGCTGCTCCATGGCGCGCTGGAGACGGAGGAAGGACGCGGACGGAGGGAGGCCAGAGGGCCGCGTCGGCTTGAGGGCGAAGGGCGCCGCTGTCGGGACGAGGGGAGGGAGCCACGGACGCACGGGGCTGGCTCCTGGCCGGCGGGCGCTCCTTGGCGAGGAGGCGGCGCGGCGCTGCGCTCGAGCTGCTCGTGCTCGAGGGAGAGCGAGGAGAGAGGGAACGGGTCGAGGGGACGATGGGGTTCGACTCCTGGCGGCGCAGGGGAGCGATCGGGAGGATCGCTAGCTAGGGTTCGGGCGAGGGAGGAGATGGGCCAGGGAGGCCAGAGCGGCCTGGCTGAGAGGGAAGCTGGGCCGGCTGGGGGGAAGCACAGGCCCAGATGGCCGGCTGGGCTGGAATGGCCTAGAGGCCTGGCGGCAAGGTAAGGCCTCTCCCGTCTTAAATTCTTTCTGCAAATAAACAATCCACAGAATATAAGACGGAAAAGGCCAGGGGTTTACGGGATGAATTTGAAAGAAGTAACAATACTTCTGGACTCCTGGAATTATGCACCATTTAAATAAAATACTCTGGCATTATTTAGAGATAGAAAAATAATTCAAGTTTGAATTTAGTTCAAACTAGAGCCATTTTTGAATATGTCCAGAGCATATCTGAAAAAGTATGAAATTTGGAGGAGGGGCATATGGCATGGTCTAGAATTTTTAGGAAAAGAATGAACATTAATGGAGGTAGCGAAGAACTCACTTGCATGATGAAGTAAAAGAATAAGAGGAAGAAGAAGAAGAAGGATGGGTGTTGCATGGGATATATGCATAGGGCAAGCAACAAAATAAACATAGTGCAAAGCACAACAAGATGGACCTCACAATGCACATGATGAGCATGATGACATGATGCAATGAAAAATAAAATAACACAAGCACAAAGAAACACACGGGAAACCCGGAACATCTGGAATCTTCTGGAATCTTCTGGGACGTCGGTCTTCGGGCGTCACAATACGGGGGCAGGGGGCACCCAAAGACACACAAGTTGAATTGTTTTAGCCGTGTGCGGTGCCCCCCTCCACAGAAACACACCTCGGTCATACGGTTGCAGTGCTTAGGCGAAGCCCTGCGTCGGTAGATACGTCATATCTGTCACCACGCCGTCGTGCTGACAAAACTCTCCCGTGAAGCTCAACTGGATCAAGAGCTCGTGGGACGTCATCAAGCTGAACGTGTGCTGAACGCGGAGGTGTCGTACGTTCGGTGCTTGATCGGTTGGATCGCGAAGAAGTTCGACTACATCAACCGCGTCACTTGATGCTTCCGCTCCCGTTCTACGAGGGTACGTAGACACACTCTTCCCCTCGTTGCTATACATCTGGTAGATAGATCTTGCATGATCGTAGGAAAATTTTAAAATACTACGTTCCCCAACAGGAATCGGCCACGGCATTCGACATCAGCGCGGACGCGAGAGCCGATCATGGCGTTGGAAGCCGGGACGGGCGCGCGAGTCAGACCCGGCATTGGAAAATGGAATGGACGCGCGAGTCGGCCGTGGCATTTGGAAAATGGCACGGATGAGTGAGTCGGCCGCGGTATTGGAAACCGGCGCGGACGTGCGAGTCGGCCACGGTAGAAGGTTTCATAGTTGCTGAAGCTTGAGTATATGAGCTGTGGGTCTTGGAAGAGTACCTGGAGTACTTGAAGTCTTCTTGCACTTGTCACTCCGCCTTGGTAGCTGGGTGCACTAGATCGATGAGGTTTGTGTAATGTTGGAAGTTGGCGATCTTCTTGATAGGATGTTTGAGTCCATTCAATAATAGTGCCATAGTTTCCTCCTCATCTTCTATGACATTGGCTTGTATCATGGCAATCTACATCTCTTTGTAGTACTCTTCAATGGACTTTGGTGCCTTGCTTGAGAAGTTGGAATTTCTTCAAGAGGTCGCTGTTATAGTATGTAGGCACAAATCACACTCTCATGACATCCTTCATTTGGTTCCATGTCGTGATGGGTTGGTCGCCTTTTGCTTGACATTGTTCGATGACTTTCTCCCACCAAATGAGAACGTACTCTTGGAATTCTAGTGAGGCCATGGCAATCTTCTTCTCCTCTTCATAACTGTGAAGACGAAATATCGTGTCGACCTTCAATGCCCATGATAGGTAGCTTTCAGGGTCGATGCTTTCGTAGAACTTAGGCATGGTGAACTTGAGCTTGTCGTGGTGTTGCTCTTCAATGCGTTGGGGGCGATGGTGATGACTCTCTTGCCGTGGTAGAGGGTCTTGAACTACTAGCTCCTCATGCTCCTCTTGATTAGCTTGACGTTGAGGGTGTGGAATTCTTGCATTGTTTCTCATCGCTTGGCACTCCTCAAGGCGTGCGGCATATTCTTGTCGCTCTCATCGGAGGGCCTCTTCTTGTAGACGTACTTGGTTATTGCACTCTTGTACAGCGTGAATTGCTTCACGTAGAACACACTGGATTTCAAGGCCTTGTTCCTCGCGGCGTTGTTGCTCTTGTCAAAGGTCGTCGTCTTCTTGATGTTCTTGTTGGTGGTGGTGTCGTGGATCTTGCTCTTTCTCCATGGGATCAATAGCTTGGTGAGGAAGTCATTCACGTTCCCGGAGGTGGTCTTGTAAACCATTGCCATGAAATGGGTTTTGTGCAGCTTGATGGTCTTTAGGGTCTTGACGACGATGTGAATGAACTCGTGGAACACTTGCATCCGAAGAAGTGTCCAAAGAGTGTCGTCTTGAGTGGCGCCATCTTGGTGATGACGATGTTGTAGAAGAAGGGTTGGCCATCAATGCGGGAAAGTCTTCCATTTTTGTTGCCATGTTGATGTCGAGGTAGTCTCTTGTGCGTTGTTCGGATTGTCGCAAGTCGGTAGCGAGTAGCTCGATGCGGTCGCTCAATGCTTCATTCTCTTGGTGCGAAGCTCTATGCGCGTTGAATAGTTGATTCTTGGTGATGTAGTTGTTCGGCTCCTCTGCGTGCTCATCAAAGAGTGGGTTGGAAGAAGTGCTCGGCCTATCCATCATCTCAAGAAAATATGTGAGTGGAAGAAAGGAAAGAACTAGACCAAATGTACCTTACCCGATGTTGAAGATGGATCAATGATCACTCAATAATGTATTATGGAAATAGAAAAATTGGTACCGAATCTTTTCTATTCTCGCACCTACACAAGTAAAAGCTTTGGGAGTAGTTTGGTGACATTGGTGGCACAAAATTTATGCAATTGTAAGCAAGAGTAAATAATGTTGAAAAGGATTCACGAATATGCAAGTGAAACAAGTAGACCAATAGCAATATGTGGCACACGGAAACACACACACGGATAGATAGATGGGGTCGTGCAACCAAGGAATGAGCACAAAAATATGGGATCCACGAAAAACGCTCGTGTTGCACAACACTAGAGAGGTGCTAGCACGATTTCTCAATAGGCGGATTCAAAACTTGTGCACAAAACCTATGAAAAACAAAACGTAATGACTTCTATCCCAAGTATGCCATGTAAGTATGATTCCCGATGATTCTCTCACAATGAACCAAGATGATCAAATATGGCAATTTTATATGCAATGTGGTATAATGCTATGGCTCCTACTTACAAGCTCTTTGTTTGCTCTTTACTTAAAAGCTTTCTTCTCTCTCTTTTTGATATGGCCAATATGCGCAATGCTCAAACCAAGATAGCAATTGTGTATAGGCAGGAACTATCTATGACACAAGAGATGATACAGGGATATATGCATGGTATGATAACTATGTGAAACAAGTATCACTAATGTCACATCCCTAGTCAGTGCTTGCATTAGGACTAGCTAGAGTGTGCATCATGTTTACTTTCCACATAAACTTGAAATGGGAATGACAGAAACCCCAGCACCCCTCTTCTAACAACTAGGGTTTAATAAAATCTTTTCCAATGTACCCAAAATGCCCTTAAAAATGTTCATCATCTTTGCCTTGGTCGTGAACCTCTGCCAAAAATGGTGCACAATTTTCTAGGACATCCAAAGGTCTCTGGATTAATTCATATGGTAATTGCATTTGGGCATTTAAGTGCTATAAAATATTTTATGTGTCCAAATAATCCTAAACTGAAATGTTCCATGTTGGTTATATGCTAAACAGTGGGCATGAGTAGTTTGGTGATTTTTGAAAGTGCCTAAGCATTTTTAGAAAAGCCACAAAGTTACAAAAGAAATAGAAAACAGAAAACAAATAAAACAAAGAGGAAGCAGAGACTTACCTGAGGCCCACTTACCTGCCTGGCCCAGCACGACCCAGCCCACCAGGGGCACGCCCGTCTTCTTCCCCGTGCCAGCGCACGAAGCAGCTCGGTGGCGAGCGCCGACGACGCGCTGGCCACCTCCTGCCTGCCTGGCTACTCCCCCCGACGCTCTGGACGGCTCTGGACGTCGCCACGCAGACCCCCTCGACCCCCTCGACCGCTCCCCTCTCTCCCTGCCTCGTCTCTCTCGCTCCGCGCCTCGTGGCCGAGCGCCACCGTCGCCACCGACGCCGTTCGCCGTAGCCACCGTGCCCCTCTTCCCCAACCGATTTGCCCAGAAGCTCCGCCTCGTCCTCCTCGTCCTCCGCACCGAGCTACACGACGCCAGAAGCCCCGCTTCATCTTCACCGTCGCCGTCTTCAACCTACGGCTGCGGAGATCGCCGGCGATCGTGCGCCTGCCCCGATGCTTCCCCGAGCCCGTTGAGCATCTCATCCGCCTCCCTGTGAGCTCCTGCGTCGAACCCCTCTCCTCCCCGCTTCGTTTGCTCGCTGTAGACGCCGCCCCCTTGCTCGCTGTAGCACGCCGCCGCACAAGCTCGTCGCCGACGAGGCTCCGGTGCCCAATTGGCTCTGTGCACATGCCCGTCATCTTCGTGAGCGCACGTAGCACCCGTAGGAACCAACCGTTTGACCTCCGGTGCCCTGTGTCATAGTTTTCATCGGCACCCGAGCTCTGGCCGCCGCCGTTGAGGTCGCCGCCGACGTTTCCGGCCACCCAGCTGCTCTGACCTGTTCCGTTGGATGCGCGGCTCCTCCAGCTCGCTGTAGATGCCCTCCGCCGCTATTTTGGTCATCGGAACGCTGTTTCCAAGCCGCGCCGCCGTCCTGGCTCTCGCCGGCGGCGAGTCGCCGGTGGGGTTAACCTGTTTGACCACGCCTGGACCCCCCCCCCCTGTGTCCATGACATGTGGGGCCGGCCGTTGACTAGTTTAGTTTAGGTTTTTAATTAAGTACTAATTGTTGTCATTAGTTTAGTGAGTCACTAACACGTGGGGCCCAGCCCCTGTTAACTTTTAGTTTAGTGTTAAACTCTTTTTGCTTAGTACTGAGAGACTGACCAGTGAGGCCCACTGGTCAGGTTTGACCTGGACGCCCTGTTGACTGGCTGACGTTAGCATGATGTCATGCTGACGCAGTAAATGATTTTCTGGGATTATTTGATTTAAAACAATTCAGGAAATTCCAGAAAATGCACTAAACTTCAAAAAATCATATAAATTCAACAGTAGCTCAGATGGAAAAGAATTATATATGAAAATTGATCAGAAAAATCCAATCTTTCCAATGGCACTGGTTTCATGCATGTTTGAGAAAGTTAACCTTGCTGTTCACATTAAAACATGATAATGCACTTAAATAAATAATAGTTTGGGTTTCAATTTGAATCTTTGATTCAAATGGGCTCAAACCCTTCTGTTTATAGATTCATTAGCCCAAAACACATGCATCTTGCCATATCATGAGCATGCATCATATTGTTGCATTTGTTTGCTTATTGATTGTATGTCGGTGTTCTCCGTGTTAGGTCCTACTCCCGAGGATACTTCTGCGTATCCAACTGAAGAGCAGTACCCGACAACCACTCTGTCAGGCAAGCAACCATTGATCATTCCGATACAAACCCATCTTCTAGCTCCTGCTCTCTTTTACTGCATTAAGGCAACAGCGTGTGAACTGCTACTTGCTGCGGTAGTTGAACCCTATTCCCTTGCATGACCTGTCATTGCCACAGTAAATAGTTGAAACCCACTAGCATGTGTAGGAGTTGATTGAGCCATGTGATGTGTGATCCACCATGCTATTTGTTTATATTGCCTACTATGCTTAGAGTTGTGTCAGGTCTGGTTCATCTGGGTGATGGATCAGAGTGAAATGATCATACTCGGTAAAGAGAGGGAAGTGTGAAACATGTTTGGTAAAGGTATCGATGAAAGGCCATGTAGGAGTACATGGTGGGTTGTTTCATTGGAACCGTCCATAGGACCCAAGATCTGTATGTGTGGTTCAAGTTTCAGCTACTACCATGCATTGGGCCCGAAACCAATGGACCCTCTCGGCTTATTAACTGCCCTTGTCCTCTGTCCAGGAGTTGCAACTAGTTTCTGGTGTTCGTAGTTTACTAGTGGTCGTGCACAGGACTGACCCTCGGGGTGGGCTGTGATGTGACAGGTATGTGGCACGGTGTACCGGTCGCCCGTTTGGTGACTCGGGAACCCTGTACACATCGTTTGGGGCCGTGAGCGACACCCCAGCCGGATCTCCCCACGGATGGAACCCAAATAGGGGGTAAACCTGGACGAGAGACTTGTGTAGTTAGTCAGGTCGTGGCCGACACCCTCGCTGGGCTTCCTCTTGAAGGTTGCCGAGTACATGTCGAGTAAACGGCGATAAGTGGTGGAAGCGTGTGTGAAGAAGTACACCCCTGCAGGGTTACCAATCTATTCGAATAGCCGTTGTTCACGGTACGGACTACTTGGTTACTCTTACAGTTCATAGACAAGTTGATTGATACTACTATAAGCATCAAGACAGGTGTGAGTGCCGTGGATGGCCCTTCTGTGGGATGACGGAAGAGGATCCACGATGGTGTATTGTTGTGGTGAGTAGAGGACTCGTGTACGTAGTATTGTCTTGCAATCTGTTGAGAGTCGTAGTATAGGTTAGCCAAGAGTCAAAGCTGGCTTGCTGCTATGAACTCCACTACCCTTGTTGATAATGTTGCATGTATGATAGGTTCTGTTGTAAGACTTGCTGAGTACCTTTGTACTCATGTTTGCTTAATAATTGTTGCAGAGGAGAACCCTGCCGCTTCTGATTTGTTCTACATAGACGTTGACGTCGACGAGTAGCTTGCTACCCAGACGGAGATCCTGAGCTTGTGAAGGGCCTTGTAGATATTCAGGCTAAACCAAGCTTGTTTTATTCTCCAAGTTGTTTGTACTCAGACATGTTAGCTTCCTCTTGTGCTTGTATGATTGTATGATTTGAGTGTTGGGTCATGTGACCCCTACCTATATGGATATGTTATGTATGGCTCATCGGAGCTTCTTAAATAAAGTACTTTGAGTCATACAGTTCTGTTGTGATGCAATGTTGTATTTGCACATATTGAGCATATTGTGTGTATGATTGAAATGCTTGGTATGTGTGGGATCCGACACCTAGTTGTTTTCCTTTGGTAGCCTATCTTACAGGGAAATGCCTCCTAGTGCTTCCACTGAGCCTTGGTAGCTTGCTACTGCTCGGAACACGTAGGATGGCCGGCATGTGTCCTTCTTCGTTCATTTGTCTGTCCCTTAGGGGAAATGTCACGCGTTGTTCCTTTAAGTCCATGTAACTTGCTATGACTTGGGTTCATACGTTGATGACCGACACGTTCATTGCTGGGTCATGGATGCATGTCTCTGTAATTTAGTGCCACTTTTGGTTTATAACTAGCCATGTCGGCCCGGGTTCTCTGTCATATGGATGCTAGCGACACTGTCATATACGTGTGCCAAAATGCGCAAACGGTCCCGGGCCAGGTAAGGTGGCACCCGTGGGGATACCTTGCGTGAGGCCGCAAGGTGATATGACGTGTTACAAGCTAGATCGGTGTGACTTAGGATCGGGGTCCTGACAGCGTTGGCATCAGAGCCGGACTGCCTGTAGGTTTCTCAAGCCAAACTGGTCGATGTTGAGTCTAGAAAAATTCTTAGTTATATGTAGGGGAATTGATTGTGGAAGGGAAGGTAAGGCTATTTTTACTTATTTACCTTGTGCCCTTCTGATCTGAGTCAGCCTATTCTTTCTACGGGGGTTTAGGACTAGGCCTCTCATCCTTACTAGGTTCACGTGTTACTAATACGTAGACTCTTAGGATTGTTGGTTTCAAGCCTCAGTTCAGTTTCTACCCTTCTATTATGATGATTAGTTGGACCCGGAACCTTGATATGATATTGTTGAGTGGCTATGCTATCATTTGTATGATGTCTCAAAATCTTTTTTGAGCATTTACAGTTGTTATGCTGCCCGATTCTTCCAGAAATTCCAATGCCTTTGCATTATTTCGTGTTTCGGATGTCTGGCCGCACACCTCACCAAGTGGTTCATTTGACTCGGTGCATTAATGTGCCCGGTCACACGGTCATGCTAGTCCGTGTGTTGACTGAGACCGGCAACCGCTGGTATCCTGAGTACACCGTGGAGGAACAGTACCGGGATTTCAACTAGAGTCAGTATTTTTGCACAGTCCGAATATACCCCTCATATCCCAGAGCTAACGACCCCACCCATTGGTCTTATGGACTCGGGGTTACTATCGAGATGGCAGTGCAGGATGCCGCGTATTCAATGATGACCATCATCCGGGCTAGGCATGCCCTGCTGCTGAACACTGAGTTCTGTTACATGCCAGCCTCACTTCATGGAGAGGAAGGCTACTACACTGGTCTGTATACTGATGCTGCTCATGAGGAGCCACTGCTTCAGACTACTGTCCAGCTGCTGGAGGATAGGGACCGTGAGGTCCGTGCCCTCCGGATGGAGCTGTATAACACTCGAGCCTCCCACTGGACTACTTTGACACGGCTTGCACCTGCTGTGCACGCCGGATATCTGGATATGCGGGATTTGTATCCCGTGCGGACTCGTCTGCCTGATCGTATGGATTGGCGTGACGTTGGGGGTATTACACCTCCACGTGGGCGTCGGTTACCACCAGCATCGGGACCGAGGCCACATCCATGTCCCTTTGGTCCACAGCCTTCGAGTGCTCGAGAGTTTCAAGATCCATCTGTTCCACTTCCAGGCTACGGTGGTAATCTTTACGAAGATTACTACGAGAATGTCTGAGCTAGACCATGGCAGCAGTAGTATCGTAGTAGTTGTATTTCCACAATCCTACGTGTCTTGTGGAATATGACTTAGCTAGTACTGAGTTCCGGAGGTGTAGTTAAATAATGTATAGGAGCTTGGAATGCCTCTGATGAGATGTATCGTCTTTCACTGCAGTTGTACTTTAGCCTTGGCTTGTACTAAACTATGTATGGTGTGTATGACCACTGGTGTATATATGGCAGTTTCTATATTACCATGTCGTACGGATGAACATCTCTGCATTCCGTGTCATCCATTACATTCTGCACTCCTATGTCAAGTTTTTGCCATCCTTATCTAAACCGTTGTTTTGTTTTCCTAGGATGGTCAACACTCGCAGCACTCCTGCTACTCAGGAGCAGGGTGAGGCTAGTGGGGCTAGAAATGAGAATCTGCCCCAGCCACCCTCCTTGGCTGAAGTTATGCTCAAGGCAGAACGGAACAAGAGAGAGACCAACCGTCTGCTGGAACGCATAGAGCAGAACACTGGGTTTCGTCAGAGGAATGACGTGGTGTCAATCAATGACTTTATCAAGATGTGCTCACCGAAGTTCCATCGCTCCACTGAACCTCTGGATGCGTATGACTGGCTTCGCAGTATCACCCACAAGCTACACTCTGCCCGTGTGGCCGATGCTGACAAGGTTACCTACGCAGCCTACCATCTTAAGGTCCCTGCCAGTCTCCGGTGGGAAAACTTTGAGGCTATGTGTCCCGCTGGCCAAATCACTACTTGGCCTGAGTTCAGTGAGGCATTCCGTGAACATCACATTCCGGAAGGTCTCATGGATCGCAAGCGTGAGGAAATCTAGAATTTCACCCAGGGCCGGTTAACAGTGGATGGCTATAGTCGCGAGTTTGGCAACTTGGCATGCTATGCACCTGAGGAAGTATCCACCGATGCCAAGAAGCAGGCGAGGTTCCGTAAGGGACTCAGCCCTGAACTTCGCCGAGATCTACGTCTGCACGAGTGCACGTCCTTCCAAAAGTTGGTGAACAAAGCTATCAGTGCTGAGACGGGCCAGACTGATTTCGAAGCCACACGCAAGCATCCTCGTGATTTTGGTTCCTCATCCGGCTCTGTCTCTCACAAGCGCCGTGTGTGGGTTCCTAACACTGCTCTGCCACCCAAGTACACACCGAGGCCATCCTATGAGGCGCCTCGTCCAACCCAACAGTATGCGCCTGCCAAGACTTATGGAGGACCACCTACAAACTTTGCTCCACGCACTGGCACTGTGACATGCTTCAAGTGTGGAGAACTGGGGCACTACATGCGTGAGTGTCCTCAGAACCAGCCAGGAAAACCCGTTGGCTGTGGTAAGCCAACCGGCAAGGTGAACTATGTCAAGCCAATCCCCACTACACGTGGTCATGTCAACTATGTCTTTGCTGAGGAAGCTTATGAGGATCCTAACGTCGTCCTTGGTACTCTTCTCGTTAACTGCCATCCGGCATCTGTTCTTTTCGATACTGGAGCATCTCATTCGTTCATATCTGAGAGCTATGCTCGAATGCACAACATGAATTTTTGTGACATGCCCACTTCCATGGTTATTCAAACTCCTGGTTCAAAGTGGCAAACCTCTAGGGTAAGCCATGGAAATGAAATTCTTGTCGATAGACTTGTTTTCCTTGCATCACTAATCGCTCTCAAGTCCTCGGACATAAACATCATCTTGGGTATGGACTGGATGACAGCTCATTATGCCAAGATTGATTGCTACACTAGGACCGTTCAACATACACACCCATCCGGCAAGACAGTCAATGTTTTGACCCGAATGGCTGAGCGTCAGCTCTACTCTCTTAATGCCAGCCCTCTACCAGAACTCGAAGATATCCCCATAGTCCATGACTTTCCGGATGTCTTTCCGGAAGAACTGCCAGGTGTTCCACCTGACAGAGATGTCGAGTTCATGATAGATCTTATTCCAGGAACTGTCCCAATCTCTAGGAGACCCTATAAGATGGCACCCCTAGAACTAGCTGAGCTTAAGAAACAACTCGATGAGTCCTTGAAAAAGGGTTTCATCCGTCCTAGTTCTTCCCCTTGGGCTTGTCCCGTCCTCTTCGTCAAGAAGAAGTATGGAACGGAACAGATGGTTGTAGATTATCGACCTGTCAATCTGGTCACCATAAAGAACAAGTATCCGCTCCCCAGTATCAACGACCTGTATGATCAGCTTGCTGGATCCTCGGTCTTTTCCAAAATGGATTTGAGGTTGGGTTACCATCAAATCAAAATCAAGAACGGGGACATTCCTAAAACGGCTTTTGTTACTCGTTATGGCCAATACGAGTACACCGTCATGTCCTTCGGGTTAACCAATGCCCCAGCCACTTTCTCCCGGCTAATGAATTCTATATTCATGGAGTATTTGGATAAATTCGTCGTGGTATACCTCGATGGTATACTCATTTACTCCAAGAACAAGGAAGATCATGCCGAGCATCTAAGGCTGGTATTGACGAAACTTCGAGAGCTCCACCTATATGCCAAATTCTCTAAATGTGAATTCTGGTTGCCAGATGTGACCTATCTAGGCCATGTGATCTCCGGTAAGGGTATTGCCGTTAATCCCGAGCGAGTTCAAGCCGTCCTTGATTGGACTCCCCCTGAATCGGTCAAGCAAGTTAGGAGTTTCCTTGGCTTAGCGAGCTATTGCCAACGCTTTGTCGAGAATTTCTCCAAGGTTGCTAAACCTCTAACTGAACTCCTCAAGAAAGATAAAAAGTTTGAATGGACCCCACAGTGCGAGTCCAGCTTTTAGGAACTGAAAAGACGCCTGACATCTGCACCCGTACTGGTACCACCAGACTTTTCCAAGGATTTTATTATCTACTGTGACGCCTCGCGACAGGAACTAGGTTGCATACTCATGCAAGATCATCAAGTGATCGCTTACGCATCTCGAAAGTTGCGTCCACATGAGGATAACTATCCTACACATGATCTAGTGCTTGCAGCTGTAGTCCACGCACTCAAAACGTGGCAACATTACCTTCTTGGTAATCGCTGTGAAATTTTCACTGATCACCAGAGCCTGAAATACATCTTCACCCAACCGGATTTGAATCTCAGGCAAAGACGTTGGGTTGAATTGCTCA
The DNA here is from genome assembly GCA_902687465.1 of Secale cereale. Lineage (NCBI taxonomy): Eukaryota > Viridiplantae > Streptophyta > Magnoliopsida > Poales > Poaceae > Secale > Secale cereale. The sequence goes on along the minus strand of LR738709.1, from coordinate 207,115,461 downwards.
TATATTATGACTTAGGAATCACTTACACCCCTGGGAAGGCCAATGTCATGGCTGACGCACTAAGTCGTTAGTATTATTGTAACAACTTGATGTTACAACAAGGGCAACCACTTCTCCACGAGGAATTTCGTAAGCTTAACCTTCACATTGTTCCTCGAGGATTCCTTTCCACCTTGGTGGCGAAACCTACCCTTACGGATCAGGTCATCAAAGCACAGAAGGTTGATCCGGGAATCTCCCGTATCAAGAGGAACATCAAGAAAGGAGTCGCGGGATGTTTCTCAATTGATGATCAAGGAGTCGTGCTCTTTAGAAACCGCTTAGTGGTTCCTAAGGTACGAAACCTGAGACGGTTGATCCTTAAGGAGGCTCATGAATCTCCTCTCACGATTCATCCTGGTAGTACCAAAATGTATCAGGACCTACGCCAGAGGTTCTGGTGGACTAGGATGAAGAGAGAAATCACTCAGTTCATTGCTAATTGCGACGTTTGTCGTCGAGTCAAAGCAGAGCATCAACGGCCTGCTAGCACCCTCCAACCTTTAGCTATTCCTGAATGGAAATGGGACAAGATCGGTATGGACTTCATTACCGGGTTTCCCAGGACCAGGAAAGGGAATAATGCTATCTTCGTCGTTATCGACCGCCTCTCCAAAGTAGCCCATTTCCTACCTGTTCGAGAGAGTATAACCGCTAGCCAGCTAGCAGACTTGTATATCTCTCGGATAGTATCACTTCATGGTGTGCCGTTGGAGATTAACTCGGACTGTGGAAGTCTTTTCACTTCACGTTTTTGGGAAAGTTTCCAGAATGCTATGGGGACTCATCTCTCTTTCAGCACCGCCTTTCATCCTCAGTCAAGTGGTCAAGTGGAATGAGTCAATCAAATTCTGGAAGATATGCTTCGAGCATCTGTCATATCTTTCGGTGTGGATTGGGAGAAGTGTCTTCCATTTGTCGAATTCGCTTATAACAATAGTTATCAAGCCAGCTTGGGCAAGGCTCCCTTCGAAGTTCTATATGGACGAAGGTGTCGAACACCTCTTAACTGGTCAGAAACCGGGGAAAGACAATTCTTTGGTCCGGATATGATCCAGGAAGCAGAAGAGCAAGTTCGCATCATTCATGAAAAATTGAAAATAGCCCAATCTCGCCAGAAGAGCCAATATGATAGTCATCATAAGGCTGTGACTTTTGAACTCGGCGATAAGGCTTATCTTCGGGTTACTCCTCTTAAGGGAACCCGTCGCTTCGGTATCAAAGGCAAATTGGCTCCTCGTTACATCGGTCCTTTTCGCATTCTTGCCAAACGAGGAGAAGTTGCCTACCAATTGGAACTACCTCTGCACCTTTCCAGAGTTCATGATGTCTTCCATGTATCTCAACTCAGGCGTTGCTTCTCGGATCCTATCCGCGAAGTGGACAACGAAACGCTTGATCTCCAGGACAATCTCACATATCGGGAATACCCCGTCCGTATTCTTGATCAAACCGAGCATACCACTCGACGTCATAATATTATGTTTCTCAAGGTTCAATGGTCACATCATTCCGAGAGTGAAGCTACTTGGGAAAGGCAGGATCGTCTTCGACTTGAGTACCCCACCCTCTTTCCGGAGGAACCCGAATCTCGGGACGCGATTCTTTTGAGTGGGGATGAGTTGTCACATCCCTAGTCAGTGCTTGCATTAGGACTAGCTAGAGTGTGCATCATGTTTATTTTCCACAGAAACTTGAAATGGGAATGACAGAAACCCCAGCACCCCTCTTCTAACAACTAGGGTTTAATAAAATATTTTCCAATGTACCCAAAATACCCTTAAAAAATGTTCATCATCTTTGCCTTGGTCTTAAACCTCTGCCAAAAATGGTGCACAATTTTCTAGGACATCTAAAGGTCTTTGGATTAATTCATATGGTAATTGCATTTGAGCATTTAAATGTTATAAAATATTTTATGTGCCGAAATAATCCTAAACTGAAATGTTCCATGTTGGTTATATGCTAAACAGTGGGCATGAGCAGTTTGGTGATTTTTGAAAGTGCCTAAGCATTTTTAGAAAAGCCACAAAGTTACAAAAGAAATAGAAAACAGAAAACAAATAAAACAAAGAGGAAGCAGAGACTTAACTGAGGCCCACTTACCTGCCTGGCCCAGCACGGCCCAGCCCACCAAGGCCACGCCCGTCTTCTTCCCCGTGCCAGCGCACGAAGCAGCTCAGTGGCGAGCGCCGACGACGCGCCGGCCACCTCCTGCCTGCCTGGCTACTCCCCCTGACGCCTTGGACGGCTCTGGACGTCGCCATGCGGACCCCCTCGACCACTCCCCTCTCTCCTTGCCTCGTCTCTCTCGCTCTGCGCCTCGTGGCCGAGCGCCACCGTCGCCACCGACGTCGTAGCCACCGTGCCCCTCTCGCCCAATCGTTTTGCCTAGAAGCTCCGCCTCGTCCTCCTAGTCCTCCGCACCGAGCTACACGACGCCAGAAGCCCCGCTTCATCTTCACTGTCGCCGTCTTCAACCTACGGCCGCGGAGATCGCCGGCGACCATGCGCCCGCCCCGACGCTTCCCCGAGCCCGCTGAGCATCTCATCCGCCTCCATGTGAGCTCCTGCGTCGAACCCCTCTCCTCCCCGCTTCATTTGCTTGTTGTAGATGCCGCCCCCTTGCTCGCCGTAGCACACCGCCGCACAAGCTCGTCACCGACGAGGTTCCGGTGCCCAATTGGCTCCGTGCACATGCCCGTCGTCTTCGTGAGCGCACGTAGCACCCGTAGGAACCAACCCTTGGACCTCCGGTGCCCTGTGTCGTAGTTTTCAACAGCACCCGAGTTCCGGCCGCCGACGTTTTAGGCCACCCCAGCTGCTCCGACCAGTTCCGTTGGATGCACGACTCCTCCAGCTCGCTGTAGATGCCCTCCGCCGCTATTTTGGTCATCGGAACGCTGTTTCCGAGCCGTGTCGCCAGTGGGGTTGACATGTTTGACCACGCCTGGACCCCCCTGTGTCCATGACATGTGGGGCCGGCCGTTGACTAGTTTAGTTTAGGTTTTTAATTAAGTACTAATTGCTGTCATTAGTTTAGTGAGCCACTAACACGTGGGGCCCAGCCCCTGTTAACTTTTAGTTTAGTGTTAAACTCTTTTTAGTTAGTACTGAGAGACTGACCAGTGGGGCCCACTGGTCAGGTTTGACCTGGACGCCCTGTTGACTGGCTGACGCAGCAAATGATTTTCTGGGATTATTTGATTTAAAACAATTTAGGAAATTCCAGAAAATGCTCTAAACTTCAAAAAATCATATAAATTCAACAGTAGCTCAGATGGAAAACAATTATATATGAAAATTGATCAGAAAAATCCAATCTTTCCAATGGCACTGGTTTCATGCATGTTTGAGTAAGTTAACCTTGCTGTTCACATTAAAACATGATAATGCACTTAAATAAATAATAGTTTGGGTTTCAATTTGAATCTTTGATTCAAATGGGCTCAAACCCTTCTGTTTATAGATGCATTAGCCCAAAACACATGCATCTTGCCATATCATGAGCATGCATCATATTGTTGCATTTGTTTGCTTATTGATTGTATCGCCGGTGTTCTCCGTGTTAGGTCCTGCTCCCGAGGATACTTCTGCGTATCCAACTGAAGAGCGGTACCCGACAACCACTCTGTCAGGCAAGCAACCATTGATCATTCCGATACAAACCCATCTTCTCGCTCCTGCTCTCTTTTACTGCATTAAGGCAACAACGTGTGTACTGCTACTTGCTGCGGTAGTTGAACCCTATTCCCTTGCATGACCTGTCATTGCCACAGTAAATAGTTGAAACCCACTAGCATGTGTAGGAGTTGATTGAGCCATGTAATGTGTGATCCACCATGCTATTTGTTTATGTTGCCTGCTATGCTTAGAGTTGTGTCAGGTCTGATTCATCTGGGTGATGGATTAGAGTGAAATGATCATACTCGGTAAAGAGAGGGAAGTGTGAAACATGTTTGGTAAAGGTATCGATGAAAGGCCATGTAGGAGTACATGGTGGGTTGTTTCATTGGAACCGTCCATAAGACTCGAGATCTGTATGTGTGGTTCAAGTTTCAGCTACTACCATGCATTGGGCCCGAAACCAATGGACCCTCTCGGCTTATTAACTGCCCTTGTCCTCTGTCCAGGAGTTGCAACTAGTTTCTGGTGTTCGTAGTTTACTGGTGGTCGTGCACAGCGCTGACCCTCGGGGTGGGCTGTGATGCGACAGGTACGTGGCATGGTGTACCGGTCGCCCGTTTGGTGACTCGGGAACCCTGTACGCATCATTTGGGGCCGTGAGTGACACCCCGGCCGGATCTCCCCACGGATGGAACCCAAATAGGAGATAAACCTAGACGAGAGACTTGTGTAGTTAGTCAGATCGTGGCCGACACCCTCGCTGGGCTTCCGCTTGAAGGATGCCGAGTACATGTCGAGTAAACAGCAATAAGTGGTGGAAGCGTTTGTGAAGAAGTACACCCCTGCGGGGTTACCAATCTATTCAAATAGCCGTTGTTCGCGGTACGGACTACTTGGTTACTCTTACAGTTCATAGACAAGTTGATGGATACTACTAAAAGCCTCAAGACAGGTGTGAGTGCCATGGATGGCCCTTCCGTAGGATGACGGAAGAGGATCCACGGTGGTGTAATGTTGTGGTGAGTAGAGGACTCGTGTACGTAGTATTATCTTGCAAACTGTTGAGAGTCGTAGTATAGGTTAGCAAAGAGTCAAAGCTGGCTTGCTGCTATGAACTCCACTACCCTTGTTGATAATGTTGCATGTATGATAGGTTCTGTTGTAAGACTTGCTGAGTACCTTTGTACTCATGTTTGCTTAATAACTGTTGCAGAGGAGAACCCTGCCCCTTTTGATGGGTTCTAGATAGACGTTGACGTCGACGAGTAGCTTGCTACCCAGACGGAGATCCTGAGCTTGTGAAGGGCCTTGTAGATAGTCAGGCTACACCAAGCCTGTTTTATTTTCCAAGTTGTCTGTACTCAGACATGATAGCTTCCGCTTGTGCTTGTATGATTGTATGACTTGAGTGTTGGGTCATGTGACCCCTACCCGTATGGATATGTTATGTATGGCTCTTCGGAGCCTCTTAAATAAAGTACTTTGAGTCATAGAGTTCTCTTGTGATGCAATGTTGTATTTGCACATATTGAGCATATTGTGTGTATGATTAAAATGCTTGGTATGTGTGGGATCCGACACCTAGTTGTTTTTCTTTGGTAGCCTATCTTACAGGGAAATGCCTCCTAGTGCTTCCACTGAGCCTTGGTAGCTTGCTACTGCTCGGAACACGTAGGCTGGCCGGCATGTGTCCTTCTTCGTTCCTGTGTCTGTCCCTTAGGGGAAATGTCACGCGTTGTTCCTTTAAGTCCACGTAGCTTGCTACGACTTGGGTTCATACGTTGATGACCGACACGTTCGTTGCTGGGTCATGGATGCCTTTCTCTGTAATTTAGTGCCACTTTTGGTTTATAACTAGCCATGTCGGCCCGGGTTCTCTGTCATATGGATGCTAGCGACACTGTCATATACGTGTGCCAAAATGCGCAAACAGTCCCGGGCCAGGTAAGGTGGCACCCATGGGGATACCGTGCGTGAGGCCGCAAGGTGATATGACGTGTTACAAGCTAGATCGGTGTGACTTAGGATCGGGGTCCTGACAACTAATGTGCATAAGAAGTATTACCCGACAATACTCAAATGGCTAGTCTCGATAGGAAAGTAACGCAAAATGGTTTCGAGGTTAACAATGCAATGGAAAGGGAGAATATACAATGATTTCGTCGAGGTTATCATCCTTGCTTATGGTCGATGGTGTGAAAATGGTGAAGTGATCTTTGTCGATGATGAATTCGTGGCAAAGATGAGCGGCAGTGTTGTCAATGATGAATCGTCCCTAAGTAGCCAAAACACGTTAGCAAACGGTGAACCACGACTCAAAATCTCAAATGGCAAAAGTCAAATGGTGGTAGCGGAAAGTGTGGTGGCATTGCAGAAGCTCCAGTATTCCGGAGTTGCAATGATGGGTTGTGGAGTTGACAATGCTGTTGTGGAGTTGTCAATGTGAAAGATTGGGCGTGTCTGAATATTTCTATCGGAATATTTTAGTTTCGTCGGTGTTCGTCAGATGTCCGGTGGTACTCGGACGACCGGTGGCTGTCGGACTTCTAGTCACTATCGGATGTCCGGTGACTGGGGAAAATCTTGTCGTCGTGACCACAAGGATTCCGTGGACAAAAGAAAAATTGGGGCCAAAAATTTGGTGAAGTTTCTGGATGGAAATGATTGGTAGGATGTGCAAAAGCTAAATCCACCTAAAAACACATCAAAGAAGAACATCATCAAACCAACAAATCATAAAAAAAATTGGTATGGCTATTTTTTGTGGGGATTTTCGAAATTGGACAAAAGAAAGCAAAATCAGTCCAGAAAGTGGGGGTAGGACTCCAAATTCGTGATCAACCTTGGCTCATGATGCCAAGATGATGTAGGGTGGAACCCTATGAGGTCGATCTTTCACGATTTGGAGGGGAAACGAAGAAGAACACGAAGAACACAAGATGATAAATCACTCAAATAGAGACAAGACACGAGCACACATGTGCTAGATCCACATACACATAGAGAGATACACAATCCAAAGTCAACAAAGGGGGGTACAAAGGGTAGCTAGTTCATCCCAATTCTTGAAGGAGTGGGGTCTTGAATCCTTGGAGGATCTTCCCTTAAAGTGGTCTTGAATCCACTTGGTGTACTCACGCTTGGTGTACTCACCATCTTGTTTGTTCGAGGTAGCAACTTCATGATCTTCCTAGAAGTACTTGATAACGCACAAGGTCTCTGCTTGAGGTAGTAGCCATGTCTAACATGTGGAATATGTAAGTTCGGAGAGGAGCGACTTCACCTCAGTTTCGATAGCCCCTGCTCAAGCTCTAGTCATTAGCCCACATGGTGTCTTGGGAGACGAAGGTAGCTCCATGAGGATGACCGTAGGATGCTCCGCATCACTTCCCCTCTAGTAGGGGAATTCAAAGCCATCGACATTACCAACTCTCCATTCATTGTGGGTATCATCATCAACAACAACACCATCATCATTGTCATCCATCTCCAACACTTCCAATCAATCTATGAACTATTGTATCATATCCTTACTTTCTGGTGTTGATTACTATTTGTAGTCGATGCTTAGAAGTTTTATTAGTAAAAGATTTATATGGTCACATTGTTAACCGTATTTCATCACCACCGTCATGAACCATATGATTTTTTGTGAGCAGTCCTTTACATTCTTGAGACATGAGAAAAACCTACTTACTAGTAATAATGTGAAGTTGAATAAAGTTCAAGTATTTGATATTATATTACGGTGTAATTCTCTAGTGGTGATATGCGAACGTTGATTGCATGTCACTTCATCTTTATGGGCCTAGGGAGAGCATTGCATGATTATGGGTGGTTGGAGTAAAAGAAACTACCAAGCACTTACGAACAACTCCATGAGGGACTATCAGAACTCAAAAGTTTAATGCTATGGTTAGATGTTATCTAACTAGAGGAACCCCACACGTTGAGGTGCATATTGGTTGATGAAAATTTAGGTTGTTAACACGAAAAGCAAAATTAAAAATGCATAGGACTTACTATATTTAGTTATGTATAGTTGTAACAATATTGATTGAATATAAGTAGAATAATTAAAGGATCTGTGAGAGATTGGTGTAACGGTAACCTTTAGATTTGTCATGCATCTCCCAAGGCGCTTACCTCCTTTTTTGAGGAAATGGTAGCTTGTACTGCCCATATATTAAGAAGGAATAAAAGGAAATACAAATGGTTCAATGCATAACTGGTTTTTAGGTGTGTCCCTCACCGTAAAAGATGAAAATAAGAAAATTAATCTCGTTCGGGTTCTGTGCTATTCTCAACATCATAAAGCCGAGTTGAAAGTGTTCGTTGGAAAAATGTCTTGTTTGATGAGCTGGAGGACAACGGACTCCTGTAGGGCCTTGTGTTCGAAGATGCGACTGTTCCTTTCCTTCCAGATGTTCCAGCATGTGTAGATTGCTGTAGTTTTGGCCTTCTGACGCAAACGAGATGTGATCTCATTCCACCACAAAGCGATGGATGTAGTAGGTTGAGCAGGAGGAATCTTCCAAGGGATGCCCAGATCATCCGCCATAAGGAACCACACTGTGCGAGAAAAGGGGCAGTTGAGGATGAGGTGTAATGGAGTCTCATCGTGCTAGTCACATAGGTTGCACATCTCACTATGGGGAATCCCACAGATCTCCAGGTTATTGTTTGTAAGAATTTTACCATGAGCCAGGCCCACATGAAGAAGTGGCACTTGGGTTCCACCTTGGCAAACCAGAGCTTGTCAATATGCATGTTGGCAAAGCAACCACGGAATTGGCATTGATATGTTGTAGCAGCGGAGTATATCTTCAAGTAATTCCAGACCCAAGCAATGGAATCGTGTCTTCCTGTAGAATGATTTTTTGAACATGGAGCCACAAGGATGTCAATTGACGGAATTCAGAAGCAAGTGAGATACGGTGCAGCCCAACCATCCACTTGTTATGAGCGATGGCTTCATGGACAGAGATATTCTTCTTAGAGCAAACTCTGAAAATATTCGGAGCTAGGGAACACGGAGATTGGCCATCCATCCATTGGTTATGCCAGAAACTGGCAGTGAGCCCATTACCAATTCACACCAGAGTGGAGGCCTGAAAGAGTGCCAAATCATCCTTGTCGTGCGGCAATTCAGATTCAACCGACAGTCACCCCTTGTCTGTCCAGTCATATCATTTCCACCGAAGACGCAAGGCTCTGCTAAACCTTCGGATGTCAAGAATGCCAAGACCCCCAAGATTCTTCGGGCGACACACCAAGCTCTAATTCACCAAAGGTAAGACTTTGTCGTTGTTTGGCCTAGAGCACGACAGGAAGTTTCTTCTCAACTTGTCCATCTGTTTGATGGCCCAACTATCTAATTTGAAGGCCATGAGAAGGTGAACTGGGATAGCTGAAAGAACAGAGTTAACCAAGATGAGACGGGCATCCAGGGACACTATCCCACCCCTCCAAATTTGAAGCCTTGAAGCCACCTTGTCAAGGGTGGGTTGGATATTCGCATGGGCGATCTTCTTGAAGTGTAAATGCAAGCTGAGGTACTTGGAAGGAAAATTTCCCAGAGGGACTGGGAAGTGCAGCAGCAGGGAGCTAAGATCAACGTCTTCGCAAGCAATAGGTAGGAACATGCTCTTATGAGTATTTTCCTTAAGGTCGAATGGCAAGCCAAACGGGTGCATAATTTCTCGTGTGTAGTGAATGTCTTCCGTAGTTGGGGAAACATAGAGTGCAACATTGTCAGCATAGAGGCTGACCCTAAGACGAGAGTCTAGCAGACACAGAGGGGAGAGGGCACTAACAGAGGTTGCCTTTGCAAACAGCCAGTGTAGAGGACCGATGGCGATGGTGAAGAGCATTGGAGAAAGGGGATCTCCCTGGCGCAGCCCCTGTTTGTGAGAGAACGGGAGGCCAAACTCACCGTTAACCATGATGCGGGAGGAGGATGTGCGACAGATGATGACCAACATATCACACCACCTAGGACCAAAAGCCATAGGAGACATAAGCTCAAACATGTATCCCCATGAGACTGAATCAGAGGTGCCGGCAATCCAACTTCAGCAGCTGAGCAGCAGAATTAGACTTGTGCAGTGATCTGATCGCATTTTGACATAGAGAAAATTGTCGTGGATGCTATGGGCCTTAATGAACGCGCTCTGGGATTGCGGAACTAGCAGATGCAAGAAGGGTGCCAAACGGTTGGCCGGCATCTTGCACGGGATCTTTGCAATTGAATGCATAAGGCTAATAGGCTTGAAATCCTTTACTTTAAGAGCATTCGAGGTCTTGGGCAACAAGGAGATGATGGCCTGGTTCAAAATGTTCTAGCGCTTGGCCCTAAGCATGAAGGCATAGTTCAGAGTAGCAATAAGATCCGCCTTCACAGTGTCCCAGCAAAATTTTGAAGAAATCTACCGTGAAACCGTCCAGCCCTGGCAATGCTAGGATCTTCCTTGATCAGACGCAATGCCGGGATATTCCTTGATGATGCTCATTTCATGGGAGATTTTATCAGAACGCAATGCTAGGATCTTCCGCAACACCATCGTCCCTCCAATGGTCGTTATCAACAGGATTAAAGAGGAGATGTTTCTTTGAGCCTTGACAGGCATAGAACATTCAGGTACTGTAATGTTGCGAGAGTACACGTCATTTTACTTCACCATGTTGCAGGTCTTATCTGAAACTTCTTAATTAATGAAATAACAAATCTTTTGCGTTGTTCAAAAAGAAAAATCCCACAAGAACCACCATAATGATTGTTTGCGTATCACTGGGCAAGCCAGACTTTTTGTACATATTCTGAGGAATTGAAACATCTTTTTTCGATAAAGGGCGCTTTTATTAACTCAAAATGTAGCATTGAGTGGATACAAAGCATAAAGAGTGATACCCGGCCTCTGCATAGCTAAGATGTACACAACCATCACACGAACAGTCTCGCAAAGAGTATAAAAAAGACAATGTGGCAATAGTAAAGCCATAGGAGACCAAAACTATGCCTATGTCGACGAAGAACGTGGCCCGATTCAGAGATTATGTTGCCACCCATGTTGGGTAAAAACCTCCCTGGCCACCTGCTCCAACCGCATACGCACCTCCTTGAACAGAGATTGGTACTCCGTTCGATGCATAGTAGACCACGTACGAAGCCAGTGCGTACAACGATAAATAACATGCATAGAAGAATATTTTTTGTCACTAAAAACACAACCATTTCTACATAACCAAAGCGACCATGGTAAGGCAGATGCTCCCACCATATTAGCATGCTAAATGTATTTGGTATTCCATCAAGCCAGTGGCCATATATGTTGGCAACACTTGTTGGTGGATACAAATTTGACGCTATTTGGATGACTGGCCATGTAGAACGCGCAAACTTGCATTGAAAGAAGAGGTGTTTAATTGTCTCGTCATGAGTACAAAATCTACACTTCTTCCTTCCTTTCCAGTTGCGTCGATTGAGATTGTCTTTAGTTAGGACATCTCATCTTCAAAGATACCACATGAAAATCTTAACTTTTAGTGGCATCTTCAATTTCCAGATTTGTTTATAATTGTCAATTGGAATCTCTGTGTGCGAGAGTGCACGGTACATAGAGTCAACTGTGTAGTAATATTCCAGCGAAACACATCCTGCCCTTGTGTCAAGTTAATAGAATCCAAACAGGATAACAGATGTTGCCATGGCACAAGGCAGGGCCAATCAAATCCCTCCTAAATGATATATCTAGTGGGGAAGAGCACATCACTGAAGGAAATATGCCCTAGAGGCAATAATAATGTTGTTATTTGTATTTCCTTATATCATGATCAATGTTTATTATGCATGCTAGAATTGTATTAACCGGAAACTTAGTACATGTGTGAATACATAGACAAAACAGAGTGTCCCTAGTATGCCTCTACTAGACTAGCTCATTGATCAAAGATGGTTATGTTTCCTAGCCATAGACATGAGTTGTCATTTGATCAAGGGGATCACATCATTAGGAGAATGATGTGATGGACAAGACCCATCTGTTAGTTTAGCAACTTGATCATTTAGTTTTACTGATATTGCTTTCTTCATAACTTATACATGTTCCTATGACTATGAGATTGTGCAACTCCCAAATACCGGAGGAACACCTTGTGTGCTATCAAACATCACAACGTAACTGGGTGATTATAAAGATGCTCTACAGGTGCCTCCGAAGGTGTTCGTGGTGTTGGCATGGATCAAGAATAGGATTTGTCACTCCGAGAGTTGGAGAGGTATCTCTGGGCCCTCTCGTTAATACGCATCATAATAAGCCTTGCAAGCAAATGAGTAATGAGTTAGTCATGAGATGATGTATTACGGAACGAGTAAAGAGACTTGCTGGTAACGAGATTAACTAGGTATAGTGATACCGACGATCGAATCTTGGGCAAGTAACATACCGATGACAAAGGGAACAATGTATGATGTTATGCGGCTTGACCGACAAAGATCTTCGTAGAATATGTAGGATCCAATATGAGCATCCAGGTTCCGCTATTGGTTATTGACCGGAGATGAGTCTCGGTCATGTCTACATAGTTCTCGAACCCGTAGGGTCCGCACGCTTAACGTTCGATGACGATCGGTATTATGAGTTTATGAGTTTTGATGTACCGAAGGTAGTTCGGAGTCCCAGATGAGATCACGGACATGACGAGGAGTCTCGGAATGTCCGAGGCATAAATATTGATATATTGGACGACTATATTCGGACACCGGAAGTGTTTCGGGTGTTATCGGATAAAACCAGAGTGCCGGAGGGGTTACCGGAACCCCCCCCCCCCCGGGAGAGTATGGGCCATAGTGGGCCATGAGGGAAAAAACAGAGGCGGCCCACTAGAGCTGGCCGCACCCCCCTAGGAATCCTAGTTGGACTAGGAGTGGGGGGAGGTGCCCCTCTCCTTTCTTCTCCTCTCCTTCTTCCTTTCCTACTCCTAGTAGGAATAGGAAAGGGGGATTCCTACTCCTACTAGGAGTAGGAAAGCTCCTCCTTGGCGCGCCCATATGGGCCGGCCGGCCCTCCCCCTTGCTCCTTTATATACGGGGGCATGGGGGCACCCAAGAACACACAAGCAATATTGTTTTAGCCATGTGAGGTGCCCCCCTCCACAGAAACACACCTCGGTCATATCATTGCAGTGCTTAGGCGAAGCCCTGCGTCGGTAGCTTCATCATCTCCGTCACCACGCCGTCGTGCTGACGAAACTCTCCCGTGAAGCTCAACTGGATCAAGAGCTCGTGGGACGTCATGGAGCTGAACGTGTGCTGAACACGGAGGTGCCGTACATTCGGTGCTTGGATCAGTTGGATCGCGAAGATGTTCGACTACATCAACCGCGTGACTAGACGCTTCTGCTTTTGGTCTACGAGGGTACGTAGACACACTCTCCCTTCTCGTTGCTATGCATCTAGTAGATAGATCTTGCGTGATCGTAGGAATTTTTTTGAAATACTATGTTCCCCAACAGTGGCATCATGAGCCAGGTCTATGCGTAGATGATATGCACGAGTAGAACAGAATGAGTTGTGGGCGATAATAGTCATACTGCTTACCAGCATGTCATACTTTGATTCGGCGGTATTGTGAGATGAAGCGGCCCGGACAAACATTATGCGTACGCTTACGCGAGACTGGTTTCACCGTTACGAGCACTCATTGCTTAAAGGTGACTGGTGGGTATCTGTCTCTCTCGCTTTAGTTGAATCGAGTGTGGCTACGCCCGGTCCTTGTGAAGGTTAAAACATCACATACTTGACGAAAAATCATTGTGGTTTTTGTATGCGTAGGTAAGAACGATTCTTGCTAAGCCCGTAGCAGCCACATAAAACTTGCAACAATAAAGTAGAGGATGTCTAACTTGTTTTTGCAGGGCTTGTTGTGATGTGATATGGTCAAGACGTGATGAGTATGTTATTGTATGAGATGATCATGTTTTGTAAAGTTATCGACAACCGACAGGAGCCTTATGGTTGTCTCTTTATTGTATGAATTGCGTAGGCCATGTAATTGCTTTAATTTATCACTATGAGTTAGTGATAGTAGTAGTAGCAATAGTTGGTGAGACGACCACGACGCTACGATGAAGATCATGGTGTCTTGCCGGTGACAATGGAGATCATGACGATGCTTTGGAGATGGAGATCAAAAGCACAAGATGATGATGGCCATATCATGTCACATATTTTGATTGCATATGATGTTTATCTTATTATGCTTTTTATTTTGCTTAGTACGGCGGTAGCATTATAAGATGATCCCTTACAAAATTTCATGGTACAAGTGTTCTCCCTGAGTATGCACCGTTGCGAAAGTCCGCCGTGCCGAGACACCACGTGATGATCGGGTGTGATGAGCTCTACGTTCAAATACAACGGGTGTAAGACAGTTTTGCACATGCAGAATACTCGGGTTAAACTACATGACCCTAGCATGTACAGACATGGCCTCGAAACACTGGAGACCGAAAGGTCGAGCGTGAATCATATAGTAGATATGATCAACATAAGATGTTCACCTTTGAAAACTACTCCAGCTCATGTGATGATCATACATGGTTTAGTTGATTTGGACCACGTGATCATTTAGATGACTAGATGGATGTCTATCTAAGTGGGAGTTCTTTAGTAATTTGATTAATTGAACTGTAATTCATCATGAACTTAGTCCTGATAGTTTTTGCATATCTATGTTGTTGTAGATCAATGGCCCGTGCTACCGTTCCCTTGAATTTTAATGTGTTCCTAGAGAAAGCTAAGTTGAAAGATGATGGTAGCAATTACTAGGACTGGGTCCGTAACTTGAGGATTATTCTCATTGTTGCACAGAAGAATTATGTCCTTGAAGCACCGCTAGGTGACAAGCCCCCTCCCGCCAATGTAGACGCTTTGAACGTCTGGCAGACGCGGTCTGATGACTACACGATAGTTCAGTGTGCCATGCTTTACGGCTTAGAACCGGGACTTCAACGACGTTTTGAACATCATGTATCATATGAGATGTTCCAGAAGTTGAAGTTAATATTTCAAGCAAATTCCCGGATTGAGAAATATGAAATTTCCAGTAAGTTCTACAGCTGCAAGATGGAGGAGAACAGTTCTATCAGTGAACACTTACTCAGAATGTCTGGGTACCATAATCATATGACTCAACTTGGATGCAAAGTTGACGACGATAGTGTTATTGATAGAGTTCTTAAATCACTGCCACCAAGCTATAAAGGCTTCTTGATGAACAATAACATGCAAGGGATGCAGAAGACAATTCCCGAGCTCTTCGCTATGCTCAAAGTTGTGGAGGTAGAAATCAAAAAGGAGCATCAAGTGTTGATGGTTAACAAGACCACTAGTTTCAAGAAAAAGGGCAAGGGAACGAAGGGGAACTTCAAGAAGAAGAGCAAGACAATTGCTACTCCCACAAACAAACCCAAGTCTGGTGCAGGGGCGGAGCCAGAAAATTTATCCATTGGGTTCACTCACTACATTATTGTGAGAATTTGATATAAATTTAGCCATTGGGTTCACTCACTAGTACTAATGGTAGAACACATAGTTTTCAAAACATAGCAAATTAAAGAATCATCATGAACCGATTACCCATTTTGTTACGCAACTTTTTCTTGGCAATGTTCATAACCAAAATGCATCTCTTCAATGATGTTGTGTCATCTCGCAATAGATTTAGACGGTGATAGATAAAAGAAAAAATAACATACCTATCGATCGAACCGTTATAGATTGATTTTTGTGAAACATCTCCAATGGCCTTTTGTGGATAATCCAATTTAGGTGGTGGCCTTGATTAAATATCTTTGCCTAGTATCATCTTCCTCTAAAATTCTCTTCTGATTAGTCAGATCATAAGGCAACACATCTAAATTAATTTATCTGGCTCTAAAAACCGCTTGCGTACGCCTAACCCTAACGTGATCTGAAGTGCTCGCATCATTTCTTCAATCTGGTGATCAACTCGAAGACTTCCTAAACTCCTTTCGATAGGCTAAATCAATCAAAATTTCTGGAATAAGCAGTTAAGAAAGAGGGGGCGTGAACGTAAAAAAACAGGGGGATGTGCAGGAGATGTGATGAACTGATGATGCGATCTAACACCTTGAATTTGAACTACAATAGTCTGCTTGCGAATAGGACAGACCAGATCGCAGGGTCGAGGAAGCGAACAACTAGGGCAAGAGGTCATGCGGTTGTAGTTTTTTACACCTAAGAGATTAGGATTAAGGGCACGAAGCAAACAGGAACCCACGAACAGGCTTGTCACCGTGAAAACTCCCTTGTGGGCTTTTGGGCTTTGCATTGAGTGTCCAAATTGATGGGGTCAGCCCTTATTTTTTGTTGGGGTCAAAGCATGTACGTATCTGTATAGTATACGCGGCCATAAAAATTCGTTGGGTTCAGCTGAACCCAACGCCAATGTGCTGGCTCCGCCCCTGGTCTGGAGCCAAGCCTGAAACTGAGTGCTTCTACTACAAAGGGACTGGACACTGGAAGCGGAACTCCCCAAGTATTTGGCAGATAAGAAGGATGGCAAAGTGAACAAAGGTATATGTGATATACATGTTATTGATGTGTACCTTACTAATGCTCGTAGTAGCACCTGGGTATTCGATACTGTTTCGGTTGCTAATATTTGTAACTCGAAACAGGGGCTACGGATTAAATGAAGATTAGCTAAGGACGAGGTGACGATGCGCGTAGGAAATGGTTCCAAAGTCGATGTGATCGCCGTCGGCACGCTACCTCTACATCTACCTTCGGGATTAGTTTTAGACCTGAATAATTGTTATTTGGCGCCAGCGTTAAGCATGAACATTATATCTGGATCTTGTTTATTGTGAGACGGTTATTCATTTAAATATGAGAATAGTGGTTGTTCAATTTATATGAGTAATATCTTTTATGGTCATGCACCCTTGAAGGGTGGTCTATTCTTGTTGGATCTCGAACGTAGTGATACACATATTCATAATATTGAATCCAAAAGATGCAAGGTTGATAATGATAGTGCAAATTATTTGTGGCACTGCCATTTAGGTCATATTGGTGTAAAGCGCATGAAGAACTCCATAGTGATGGACTTTTGGAATCACTTGATTATGAATCACTTGGTGCTTGCAAACCATGCATCATGGGCAAGATGACAAAAACTCCGTTCTCCGGAACAATGGAGCGAGCAACTGATTTATTGGAAATCATACATGCTGATGTATGTGGACCGATGAGTGTTGAGGCTCATGGCGGGTATCATTATTTTCTGACCTTCACTGATGATTTGAGCAGATAAGGGTATATCTACTTGATGAAACACACGTATGAAACATTTGAAAAGTTTAAAGAATTTCAGAGTGAAGTAGAGAATCATCGTATCAAGAAAATAAAGTTTCTACGATCTGATCGTGGAGGCGAATATTTGAGTTACGAGTTTGGTCTTCATTTGAAACAATGTGGAATAGTTGCACAACTCACGCCACCCGGAACACCACAGCGTAATGATGTGTCCGAACGTCGTAACCGTACTTTATTAGATATGGTGCTATCTATGATGTCTCTTACTGATTTACCACTATCGTTTTGGGGTTATGCTTTAGAAACAGCTGCATTCATGTTAAATAGGGCACCATCTAAATCCGTTGAGACGACGCCTTATGAACTGTGGTTTGGCAAGAAAGCAAAGTTGTCGTTTCTTAAAGTTTGGGGCTGTGATGCTTATGTGGAAAAGCTTCAACCTGATAAGCTCGAACCCAAGTCGGAGAAATGTATCTTCATAGGATACCCAAAGGAGACTCTTGGGTACACCTTCTATCACATATTCGAAGGCAAGATATTCGTTGCTAAGAATGGATCCTTTCTAGAGAAGGAGTTTCTCTCGAAAGAAGTGAGTGGGAGGAAAGTAGAACTTGATGAGGTAATTGTACCTTCTCCCGAATTGGAAAGTAGTGCATCACATAAACTAGTTCCAGTGATTCCTACACCAATTAGTGAGGAAACTAACGATGATGATCATGAAACTACGGATCAAGTTACTACTGAACTTCGTAGGTCAACCAGAGTACGTTCCGCACCAGAGTGGTACGGCAACCCAGTTCTGGAAGTCATGTTACTAGACCATGATGAACCTACGAACTATGAGGAAGCGATGATGAGCCTAGATTCCGCAAAATGGCTTCAGGCCATGAAATCTGAGATGGGATCCATGTATGAGAACAAAGTGTGGACTTTGGTTGACTTGCCCGATGATCGACAAGCCATTGAAAATAAATGGGTCTTAAGAGGAAGACCGACGCCGACGGTAATGTTACTGTCTACAAAGCTCGACTCGTTGTGAAAGGTTTTCAACAAGTTCAAGGAGTTTACTACGATGAGACTTTCTCACCCATAGCGATGCTTAAGTCTGTCCGAATCATGTTAGCAATTGCCGCATTTTATGATTATGAAATCTGGCAAATGGATACCAAAACTGCATTCCTAAATGGATACCTCACAGAGGAGTTCTATATGATACAACCAGAAGGTTTTGTCGATCCTAAAGGTGCTAAAAAAGTGTGCAAGCTCCAGTGATCCATCTATGGACCAGTGCAAGCATCTCGGAGTTGGAATATACGCTTTGATGAGGTGATCAAAGCATATGGTTTTATACAGACTTTTGGAGAAGTATGTATTTACAAGAAAGTGAGTGGGAGCTCTCTAGCATTTCTGATATTATATGTGGATGACATATTGTTGATTGGAAATGATATTGAATTTTTGGATGGCATAAAAGGATACTTGAATAAGAATTTTTCAATGAAAGACCTCGATGAAACTGCTTATATATTAGGCATCAAGATCTATAGATATAGATCAAGATGCTTAATTGGACTTTCACAAAGCACATACCTTGATAAAGTTTTGAAGAAGTTCAAAATGGATCAGTCGAAGAAAGGGTTCTTGCCTGTGTTACAAGGTGTGAAGTTGAGTAAGACTCAATGCACGACCACTGTAGAAGATAGAGAGAAAATGAAAGTCATTCCCTATGCCTCAGCCATAGGATCTATCATATATGCAATGTTGTGTACCAGACCTGATGTGTGCCTTGCTATAAGTTTAGCGGGGAGGTACCAAAGTAATCCAGGAGTGGATCACTGGACGGCGGTCAAGAACATTCTGAAGTACCTGAAAAGGACAAAGGATATGTTTCTCGTTTATGGAGGTGACAAAGAGTCGTCATAAACGGTTATGTCGATTCAAGCTTTGACACTGATTCGGATGACTCTAAGTCAAAAATCGGCTATGTATTTTTATTGAACGGTTGTAACGCCCAAGATGTAACAATTCCACTCATGGCAATATATGCATCGTTGACTTAATCAATTCCATTATGGGCTCTTCCTTCATTTCGGGTATTTTGTGTTTTTGCGTTGAGCGTGTGTGCATATCACCATGTCATGTCATCATGTGCATTGCATTGCATTCGTGTTGTCACTTGCACCCGGTCATGTTCGTTTCTCTTCGTTGTCCGTTTCGAGTTCCGACACTCACACACGTGCCTGTGACACCTCTGGATCCTCCTTTTGTAAGTGGCAGGAAAACGTTCTCAGAATGTGGTGGAAGTTGACGTGCGTTGTTGTTATAGTGCGTGTAGACCGCCTGTCAAGTTTCGTCTCGTTTGGAGGTCGTTTGATACTCCAACGGTTAACCGTGTTTTCCGCGGAAGCCTTTTGTCCCAGCATCCCTCCACAACATCCCACAAGCCCATCCTAACCACCTACATGCTCTCGGTCGTTGGATCATGATCGTGTGGGCGAAAACCGCACCCCATTTGGACTCTCCTAGCTCCCAGAATCTATAAATAGGCCCTCTCCCCCGAATTCACGGAGCAAACCCTAGCCCGAGCTCCTCCGCGCCGCCGGACATGTCCGTTCTGGTCGGACGCGTCCGCTCCGCCCCCCCCCCCTCAGCCTATCAAACGACGCCACGTGTCCCGCGCCGCGCCCCACTTCCCCACCCCGCCGCAGCCAGCCGGGGCCTGGATCGGGCCCTCCCGGCCCGTGACCGCGCGTAGCTCCCGCCGCCTCGGCCCAGTCTTCCCCGCCACCGGCGCCGGGCTCCGCCCCCGCCACCTCGCCGGCGCGCCTCGCCACACCGCCGCAGGTGGCTGCCGCCACCACGTTGCCTCGCCGCCCCGCCCGCCTCGCCAACCACCACCGCTGCCGCGCGTCCCTGCGGGCTCCGCCGCCGCGACCTCGCCGTCGGCCGGCCCCGGCCTCCCCTCGTCCTACGGCTGGCCGCCGCGTTGTCCTCTCTCCGGCCGCCGCCGCCTCGTCATGTCTGGTGAGATCCGTATCAGGATATGGAGGTGGACCAGATCCACCAGCTCCTCAAACCAAACGCCATCCCCGCGCCCGGATCCCTCCGTCCCGCTCCACTCCGTCCACGTTTGACTTTTTGTGAGGGAATTTTTCTCTAAGTACCGGATCTATGATAATTTGTTGCCTCCTTCAACATGTCATAACTCCATGCCCGTAGCTCCGAATCACGCATATGATATATGGAAATGTTCGTCTTGAAGTGCTCTACATGTTGGAATCAGTTTTGTGCATGTTAGGGTTCATCTAGATGTCTTAAGCTTTGTTTCCAAACTTCTATGTGATGTTACTGTTTCAGCACTAGTGTCTGTTAACAATATGTTAGCATGTTCATGAGGTCGTAACTTTGTGCATGTTGGTCCAAATGGAGTGTATGATATGTCAAAATGTCCGTCTTGTGATGCTCTTCATGATGGATGCATTTTCATACATGTTAGGTTGCATTATGCCATGTTTAACCCTGTTGCAAAAGTGCATGTTGTTGTTCAGTTGCTGAAATTGTTAAAACTTGATTATTTGTCTTTTTCGTAACATTTTGTGTGATTTTCTTTTGAGCCACATGTCAACATGTTTTAGGAGCATAATCATGTTATCTTTGAAGTGGTGCATTTGGTTTACCATGATATGCTCTGTGGTGACTTAAACAAGCTTGTAAACATGCCATGCCAATGTTGCTGATTTACACTTAGTGAAAAAAACTGCTAAGTCTGGAATCTGTAATAACATGTTGCCATGTAAACTTGTTGCCCCAATATTTTCCATCCATGTTTTGGTATAACTAGTGAGCATGTCATGATGCCCGTGTTGTTTTCTATCAATCCATGCCTTTGTTTGCATATATGCCCTACTGTAGTTTGTTGTTATCTTGCTCTCAAAATGCTTGAAATCTGAACTGTCAGCCTATTAACAGAACATTCATATTGGCAAAGCTCATGTTAAGCAACCCTTGCATGGAATAACTTGTTTCTTTTGATGATTTGGAAGTATATTCTGCCTTCTTCATGCTCATGTGAATTTCATGCTTGTTGTACTTGTTTTGCTTGCTGTTGTGTGCCTCCAAAGGAAGCAACATATCGTTCCAGATTGCATGCCGAGTAATTTTCACTAAGTCTGAAAAATTGTTAACTTATTGAATCTTGCCATGCTTATTTAATTGTGTTTTAGTAAGTTTTTGGGTGTGCTCTGAGTTCATACTTGCTAAAAATCATGTCTACTTCACATCCATGCCTTTTTTCATCATGTTTGGGTGTTGTAGCATATTTAAACCTTGCTCCAAACATGCCATGTTGCTGTTAACTTTAGTTTTGCATTGCATTTTGTTTTGCTTGCCATTTGCAAACCGTGCATCCGATTCCAATTATCCTTATATTGATTTCGACTAAAATCTTCCTCCCTATCCATTGGCTTGCTTGGTTGCCCTAGATGAAGACATTTCCATCATATTCTCCTTTAGGCTCAAGAGCATCCTCATGCATACGCACATCATGACTTGCATCCCATGACATGTCTTACATCATGTTGTTTGTGCATTGCACCGTGATTGATCTTGTACCGTTGTTGTGCTCTTGTGTTGGGTAGATCCAGGAGCCAATTCCGAGTTCGAGGATCTTGTTGAGACTGAGTTTGAGGTGATGTCTTACCATCCCACCAAGGACTTAACAGGCAAGATGACCGTTCCCCGATATCACCTCTATCTTTGCCTTGCTAGTTGTCTCGCTCTATAGTTATGCCTCGATGCCTATTCTTGTCTTGTCAGCCTCCTATGTTGCCATGAAACACTCTAACTGCCTTCCTAGCCAACCGTTGATTGGCTAAGTACGCTTTTGCTCAGACTTGCAGGTGAAGTTTGAAGATTGCTCCATGTTTGGACTTGTTTTTTTTTGGATAACACAAATATATCTTAATTAAATTAATGCACATATATATTGGTAATGTGTGGAAGGCTTGGTCTTCTGCTTGGTGTTTTGTTCCACTCATGCCACCTTAGGACCCGATAAACCGGTGTTATGTTCCTTGATTTTGCGTTCTTAACACGGTTGGGGTTTATGGGTCCCCCTAGATAATTTTCATTGCTTAAAGCTTTTCCAGTAAGGCCCAACCTTGGTTCTACATTTGCCTAACAACTAAAAAGTTGCATAGGGAGTTATAAACCCGAGTTCTTAATCAACCCCCGGGCCAGTGCTCCTCATGAGTATTGGTCCAACCTAGAGCACCTTGCGTCACCCCCTTGGCAACTTGGACTTCAGCGGTCCGTAAGCTTAGCTCATACGATCGTGGCCTGAGACGAGATATGTGCGGCTCTTATCAGGGTGTCAGCACGTCGGCAGGTCTTGCTGGATTAGTTTTACCTTTTTCGAAATATCTTGAGCACGGGATTCCGAGAATACTCAGGTCTTCCCAACATGGAATTGCGACTCCGCGGATCGTGAGCTTGTGATGGGCTAAGTTGGGACACCCCTGCAGGGTTATGAACTTTCGAAAGCCGTGCCCGTGGTTATGTGGCAGATGGGAATTTGTTAACATACGGTTGTAGATAACTTGACACCATACCCTTCAGAATACACTACATGTGTGAGTAACCGTGACGGTCTCTTTTCGAAGGGGTTTTCGGAAAGTGAACACGGTGGGGTTATGCATGAGCGTGAGTAGCTAGGATCACTTATTGATCATCTTTGGCGACCGTTGGCACATATCCTCATCTCGCTCTAACTTCGTAAGCTATTTGCTTAGTGCCTCTTGCAAACACTTTATTACCTCTCCACACCTAAAAGGCTTTGTTAGTTTTGATACCCTGGAATGGGATTGATCAGTCCTTGTGACTCACAGATTACAACACACACCAGTTGCAGGTAGAACTGAGTACAACGCAGGAGATGGACAAGAACTTCACTGGGAGTTTGTTGAAGAGCGTGGTCGTATGTATGTGACGTACCCCGACTATCAGTAGTGGTTCCTACTAGGGGCGATCAGGACTTGTGGTTGTGGTATCTTTTCTCGTTTGTTTTCGTCCGTAGTCATACCCTGTGTTATTTGGATGAATGTATGCTATTGTATTAATTGTGTGATGTGGCGAGTGTGAGCCAACTATTTAACTCTTTCATCCATGTTCATTACATGAGTTGTGCAAAGATACCACGCTTGCGATCATTATAGAATGCTCTTATGTCTCTAACTCGTGCCTCGACACGTAGGACATATAGTTGCATCCTGGGCATTACAAGATAGTATTCAGATCCTTCTCCGACCTAGGAGCTCCCTGGTTGATCGAACCGCTGCCGATATATATATTGGAGAGTAGGATTTTTTTACTCCTCATCCCCTTCGTCACTCTGGTGTGGATTCCTGACGTTGTTTTAACATCACTATCCTCAATTTTCACCAAAAGAAATTTAGGATCACGCGGGTATTGTTTGGATTGTTTTGATATCTTTGTGACGAGAACATTGTTCTTGGTGCCTCCTGTCATTTAGGGGTTGTGGCAGTGTCCCGGGGAGTTGAGCTCCGAGGTGTTGTCGTCACAATTGTATCGTTGCAGTTCTAGAATACCAGAGGCGGCCGACATCGAAAACTCTTCTATGTGTGTCTGGTGGTGAGATAACCCCGACGTCACCCAGTACTAGGGGGATAGTTCGGGAGTATTGCCACAGCTAGTATAGCGGATGCTTTTCAAAGGTCCGAGGTAAACGATTTCCGAAGGTGACTGGTTATGTGTTGACGGATGGATACAGCTGGATGTAGGATTTTTATTAGTTGTGTGATATGCGGTGCTTCCCCTGTATCCCCAACACCAGATTGCATAACCGAAAAGCTTCGGAAATTTATAGGTGGGATTCAAGTAGCTCTTAGGTAATCTTCCAATGGGTGCATGATATGAGGTTGGGGTTCAACATCTAGTGGAGAGGTTATCATGGGCGTAGTTACACAAGGGGGTTGCATCTTAAAGGATCCTTGGCTATGCTGATTCAGGGATTGCAAGGCCCTTTGTAACATGTGCCAAGGAGCATCAGCACAAACATGTGGGATGAAACCTCTATTATGTATTTGTTCCATATGTTACCTTGTTGTTTTATTCTATCATTTGTTCTCCAAGTGGCTTCTTGACAAGTTGATGTACCATTAAGTTATGGAATTCATTCGTTCAATTTTGTTCGGATGTTCATTGTGAAGACTATATGTTGCAAATATCTAGCCGTTGATTCACCATATCTATAATTTGCTTCAATGGCTAACGGTTGTCATCATCTTCAGGATGGCACCTAAGAAAGTTCCCAGCCAGAACCCAGAGGGTGAAGAAGAGCATCCACCTTCCCCTCCTCCTCCAGCTGAGGCATGGAGATCGATTATGCAAGCTACCAATGCAAACACTCAGATGCTCATGCAAATGATGTAGAGTTTCCAAGCAAACCGAGGGAATCAAGAAAATCAAGGGAACCAAGGCCAAGGAAATCTGTTCAATCAACCTCACTTTGCGACTCTGAACCAATTCCTGGCAAACCAACCCAAGTCTTTCAGCTACTGTCTTGATCCGCTCGATGCTGAAGATTGGATCGCAGACATCAAGAAATACTTCGAGTGCAGTAATGTTAGACCTGAGGATTATGTCAAGTTTGCCGCTTTCCAACTGAAAGACCAAGTTGCGCATTGGTGGCAACAGTACAAAGACTCCAGAGCGGGTCATGAGATCTCTTGGACTGACTTTTGTCGCGATTTGCGTTCTCATCACATCCCTACCAGTGTCACTGAAGGCATGCATGAGCAGTTCCGCAATCTAAAGCAAGGCATCATGTATGTCTACTAGTACAATGTCAAGTTCCAGAATCTTGCCCGTTATGCGAAGCAAGACATCCCCGATGCCAAGAGCAAAATCTACAAGTTCCGAGGTGGTCTGAAAGATGAACTCCAACTTGCACTCACTTTGTTCGAGCCAGATGAATTTGATCAATTCTACAACATGGCCCTCAAGCAAGAGGCAGCTCAGCTCAAATGTGAAGCTTCCAAAACAATGATAAGAGATGTTGTTTACTCCTCCTCTTCCTCTCAAGTGGTCCCCAAGCAGCAGAAGTTCTGGCTCCCGCCTCCTCCAGTGCTCCGTCCTCCGAGTCAGAATAAGCACTCAGGTGGTCGTGGATTTTCCCACCCACCCAACCCAAGCAACCAGAACAAGTCTCAGTACTAAGATCCAAGACCAAGCATTCCTCCTTTCCGTCCTACTTCAGAGGTCACTTGCGACAAATGTGGTCTGAAGGGTCACTATTCCAACAAGTGTTCCAACCAAAGGCGCCTTCCGCCTCCTCCACCTGTCCGGCCTACAAGCAACGCTATTGTCAAGCACAATCCCAACCATGCAAGAGTGAACCTGTTGAACGCAGCTCAAGCGGAGGATTCTTCTCATGTCATAATGGGTAACCTCTCAGTTAATTCAATTCATGCAAGAGTTTTATTCGATTTTGGCGCATCGCATTGTTTCATGTCAAGACCTTTCGCTACAAAGCATGATTTCATTTCTCAAATGTTGAAAGACCCTTGGCAATTGTTTCTCCGGCATTGTCTATGAGGGCTACTACAATGGTTCCGGATATCTCCATCAAGATGGGCGATTACAAATTTCTAGCTTGCCCAGTTGTTCTCGGCAACTCGGACATTGATCTTATTCTTGGGATGGATTGACTCTCTAAGCATGATGCACTTATTGATTGTGCAAACAAGGAGGTCAATTTAACTCATCCTTCCGAAGACGTGATTATCTTCGCAGCTCAAGATAACACTATCAGGCTATTCTCTCTCAATGACAAGGGCGTGATTAATGCCATATCCCAGATTCTAGTGGTTTGTGAATATGAGGATGTATTCCCTGAAGAGCTTCCAGGCATGCCTCCCAACCGTCCAGTTGAATTCTTCATTGAACTTGAACCTGGTACGGAGCCAGCCTGTCGGCGTCCGTACAAGCTTTCTCCTAAAGAGTTGAAGGAGTTGAAGAAGCAACTCGACGAGCAAGAACGCTTGGGTCTGATCAGACCAAGTTCTTCTCCTTGGGGCTGCGGTGTTCTTTTTGTCAAGAATAAGGATGGTACGAAATGATTGTGCGTCGACTACCGACCATTGAACAAGAAGACAATTAAGAATAAGTACCCTCTCCCCAATATCAATGAATTGTTCGAGCAGCTCAAAGGAGCCAAGGTTTTCTCGAAGCTTGATCTCCGGATGGGCTACCATCAGATTCATATTCGTGAAGAGGATATTCCCAAGACCGCATTCAGGACGAGTTATGGCTCCTATGAGTACACAGTCATGTCCTTGGGGCTTGCAAATGCTCCACCCACCTTCTCTCGGATAATGCACTTCATATTCAACCCCTACACCAATGAGTTCGTCCTCATGTACCTCGATGATATCTTGGTATTCTCCAAGAATAAAGAAGACCACGCCAAGCACCTCCGTTTGGTTCTTGACAGGCTCCGAGAGCACCGCTTTTATGCGAAGTTCCTCAAATGTGAATTTTGGCTTGATGAAGTCCTATATCTTGGTCATATTATCTCTGCCAAGGGCATTTCTGTTAACCCCGAGAAGGTCGAAGCTATTGTGAAGTGGGAACCTCCTCAGAATGTCAAACAACTCCGAAGTTTCCTCGGCCTCGCAAGCTATTGCAGAAGGTTCGTTGAGAACTTTTCCAAGATTGCCAAGCCTCTGTCCAACCTATTGCAAAAGAATGGCAAGTACTTGTGGACTCCTGATTGTGATGTGGCATTCAATACCCTCAAGGAGAAGCTCATTTCTGCTCCGGTACTTACTCCTCTGGATGAGTCGAAGCCTTATGAAGTGTTCTGTGATGCTTCATTGCAAGGTCTCGGCGGTGTTCTCATGCAAGACAAGAAGATCGTTGCGTACACTTCACGTCAGCTTAAACCAAATGAGAAGAATTACCCCACTCATGATCTTGAGCTAGCAGCAGTTGTTCATGACTTGATCACGTGGAGACACCTTCTGTTGGGCAGAAAAGTGGACATCTTCACCGATCACAAGAGCCTGAAGTACATCATCACCAACCAAACCTCAACATCTGCCAGACTCGTTGGGTTGAGATGATTCAAGAATACAACCCGAGCATTGAGTATACTCCTGGCAAGGCCAATGTCATTGCAGATGCCTTGAGCAGAAAGGCTTATTGCAACAGTCTCATCCTCAAACCGTTCCAACCTAAACTTTGTGAGTCATTCAGGAAGCTCAACCTCCAAGTCATTCCGCAAGGATTTCTTGCCAACCTTCAAGTAACTCCAACTTTGGAGGATCAAATCCGTGAAGCCCAACTCAGTGATGCTATGGTGCAGAAGGTGAAACATGGTATTTTCAAGGGTACTCCCAAGTACAAGTGCTATCGCATTGATGACAGAGACACTTTGTTCTTTGAGGACAGAATTGCGGTTCCCAAAGGTGATCTCAGGAAGCTCATAATGAACGAAGCACATGACTCACTCCTCTCGATACATCCAGGAAGCTCCAAGATGTACCATGACCTCAAGCAATGCTATTGGTGGACTCGCACAAAAAGAGAAATTGCTCAATTCGTGAACGAGTGTGATGTATGCCGAAGAGTAAAAGCAGAGCATCAACGTCCAGCCAGACTCCTTCAACCTCTACCTATTCCCGAGTGGAAATTCGATCACATTGAGATGGATTTCGTTGCCGGTTTTCCCATGTCCAAGCGAGGAAACGACGCTATCTTTGTGGTGATTGATAAGCTCACTAAAGTGGCTCATTTCCTACCAGTTAAGAATCCATCAACGCGGCACAATTGGCAGAGTTGTATACCTCCAGAATTGTCTCTTTGCATGGTATCCCACAAGTAATCTCCTCAGATCGTGGAAGCTTGTTCACTTCCAAATTCTGGGATTCCTTCGAGTCAGCTATGGATACCAAGATTCGCTTCAGCACAGCTTTTCACCCTCAGACTAGTGGCCAAGTCGAAAGAATGAACCAAATTCTTCAAGATATGCTTAGGGCATGTGTCATCTCCTTCGGTATGAAGTGGGAAGATTGTCTTCCATTTGCCGAGTTCTCCTACAACAACAGCTTCCAAGCAAGTGCAGGCAAAGCACCGTTTGAAATTCTCTATGGCCGAAAGTGTCGTACCCCTCTCAAATGGTCCGAGACTGGTGAACGTCAACTCCTTGGCAATGATTTGATCTCAGAGGCCGAAGAGATGTGCAAAGTCATACGTAAGAATCTCAAAGCCGCGCAATCGCGCCAGAAGAGCTACTATGATGGCAAACATCGAGATTTGGCTTTCGACATTGGAGATCATGTCTATCTCCGTGTTTCTCCCATGAAGGGCACTCAGAGGTTCGGTATCAAAGGCAAGATTGCTCCAAGATACGTGGGCCCTTTCATGACAATTGGCAAGAGAGCAGATCTAGCCTACCAACTCGAGCTTCCCTCCAACTTTGCAAATGTGCATGACGCGTTTCACGTGTCACAACTCCGCAAGTGCTTCAAGACGCCTGAACACACTATTCCTTTCGAAGAGATTGATCCTTAGCAAGACATGTCTTATCGTGAGCACCCCGTTGCTATCCTCGAAGAAACTGAGCGCAAGACCCGCAACAAGTCCATAAAATTCTTGAAAGTGAAGTGGTCACACCATATCGACCAAGAAGCTACATGGGAACGAGAAGATCATCTCCGTTCCGAGTATCCCGCTTTCTTTTGGTCCTAGATCTCGGGACGAGATCTTTTCATAGTGGAGGAGAGTTTGTAACGCCCCAGATGTAACAATTCCATTTATGGCAATATATGCATCGTTGACTTAATCAATTCCATTCTGGGCTCTTCCTTCATTTCGGGTATTTTGTGTTTTTGCGTTGAGCGTGTGTGCATATCACCATGTCATGTCATCATGTGCATTGCATTGCATTCGCGTTGTCACTTGCACCCGGTCATATTTGTTTCTCTCCGTCGTCCGTTTCGAGTTCTGACACTCACACACGTGCATGTGGCACTTCCGGATTCTCCTTTTGTAAGTGGCCAGAAAACGTTCTCGGAATGGGGTGAAAGTTGGCGTGCGTTGTTGTTATAGTGCGTGTGGACCGCCTATCAAGTTTCGTCTCATTTGGAGATCCTTTGATACTCCAACGGTTAACCCTGTTTTCCACGGAAGCCCTATCTCTTTTGGCCCAGCACCCCTCCACAACATCCCACAAGCCCATCCTAACCACCTCCATGCTCTCGGTCGTTGGATTGTGATCGTGCGGTCGGGCGAAAACCGCACCCCATTTGGACTCTCCTAGCTCCCAGAATCTATAAAAAGGCCCTCTCCCCCGAATTCATGGAGAAAACCCTAGCCCGAGCTCCTCCGCACCGCCGGACACGTCCGTTTCAGTCGGACACGTCCGCTCTGCCCCCCTCAGCCTATCAGACGACGCCATGTGTCCCGCGCTGCGCCACACTTTCCCGCGCCGCCGCAGCCCATCGGTCCCGAATAGGGCCCTCCCGGCCCGTGACCGCGCGCCGCAGCTCCCGCCGCCTCGGCCCGGTCTTCCCCATCGCCGGCACGGGGCTCTGCCCCCGCCACCTCGCCACCTCGCCGGCGTGCCTCGCCACACCGCCGCCGGTGGCCACCGCCACCACGTCGCCTCGCCAACCGCCGCCGCCGCCGCGCGTCGCTGCGGGCTCTGCCACCGCGACCTCTCCGCCGGCCGGCCCCGGCCTCCCCTCGTCCTACCGTCGTCCGCCATCTCGTCCTCGCTCCGACCGACGTCGCGTCGTCTTCTCCGGCGAGATCCGGATCGGGATCTGGAGGTGGACCAGATCCACCAGCTCCTCGAATCAAATGCCATCCCCGTGCCCGGATCCCTCCGTCTCGCTCCACTCCGTCAACGTTTGACTTTTCGTGAGGGTATATTTTTCTCTAAGTCCCGGATTTGTGATAATTTGTTGCCTCCTTCATCATGTCATAACTCCGTGCCCGTAGCTCTGAATCGCGCATGTGATATATCGAAATGTTCGTCTCGAAGTGCTCTACATGTTGGCATTAGTTTTGTGCATGTTAGGGTTCATCTAGATGTCTTGATCTTAGTTGCCAAACTGCTATGTGATGATACTGTTTCAGCACTAGTTGTCTGTTAACAATATGTTAGCATGTTCGTGAGGTCGTAACTTTGTGCATGTTGGTCCAAATGGAGTGTATGATATGTCAAAATGTTCGTCTTGTGATGCTCTTCATGAAGGATGCATTTGCATACATGTTAGGTTGTATTATGCCATGTTTAATCCTATTGCAAAAGTGCATGTTGCTGTTGAGTTGCTGAAATTGTTAAAAAACTTGATGATTTGTCTTTCTCGTAACATTTTGTGTGATTTTCTTTTGAGCCACATGTCAACATGTTTTAGGAGCATAATCATGTTATATTTGAAGTGGTGCATTTGGTTTTCCATGATGTGCTCTGTGGTGACTTAAACAATCTTGTAAACATGCCATGCCAATGTTGCTGATTTACACTTAGTGAAAAAAACTTCTAAGTCTCGAATCTCTAATAACATGTTGCCATGTAAACTGGTTGCCCCAATCTTTTCCGTGCATGTTTTGGTATAACTAGTGAGCATGTCTTGATGTCCATGTTGTTGTCTATCGATCCATGCCTTTGTTTGCATATATGCCCTACTGTAGTTTGTTGTTATCTTGCTCTCAAAATTCTTGAAATCTGAACTGTCAGCCTGTTAACAGAACATTCATTTTGGCAAAGCTCATGTTAAGCAACCCTTGCATGGAATGAATTGTTTCTTTGGATGATTTGGAAGTATATTACTTCTTCTTCATGCTCATGTGAATTTCATGCTTGTTGTACTTGTTTTGCTTGCTGTTGTGTGCCTCCAAAGGCAGCAACATATCGTTCAAGATTGCATGCCTAGTAATTTTCACTAAGTCTGGAAAATTGTTAACTTATTGAATCTTGCCATGCTTGTTTAATTGTGTTCCAGTAAGTTTTTGGGTGTGCTCTGAGTTCATACTTGTTAAGAATCATGTCTACTTCACATCTATGCCTTTTTCATCATGTTTGGGTGCTGTAACATATTTAAACCTTGCTCCAAAGATGTCAAGTTGCTGTTAACTTCAGTTTTGCATTGCATCTTGATTTGCTTGCCATTTGCAAACCGTGCATCCGATTCCAATGATCCTTATATAGATTTCGACCGAAATCTTCCCCTCTATCCAGTGGTTGCTTGGTTGCCTAAGATGAAGCCATTTACATCATCTCCTTCTTTAGGCTCGAGAGCATCCTCATGCATACGCACATCATGACTTGCATCCCATGACATGTCTTGCATCATGTTGTTTGTGCATCATGTTGTTTGTGCATTGTACCGTTGTTGTGCTCTTGTGTTGGGTAGAGCCCGGAGTCGATACCGAGTTCGAGGATCTTGTTGTGACTGAGTTTGAGGAGCCGTCTTACCATCCCACGGAGTACTTAACAGGCAAGATGACCGTTCCCCGATATCACCTCTATCTTTGCCTTGCTAATTGTCTCGCTCTATAGTTATGCCTTGATGCCTATTCTGGTCTTGTTAGCCTCCTATGTTGCCATGAAACACTCTAACCGCCTTCCTAGCAAACCGTTGATTGACTAAGTACGCTTTTGCTCAGCCCCTCTTATAGCGTATTTAGTTGCAGGTGAAGTTTGAAGATTGCTCCATGTTTGGACTTTTTTTTGGTATAACACAAATATATCTTAATTAAATCAATGCACATATATATTGGTAATTGGTGGAAGGCTTGGCCTTCTACTTGGTGTTTTGTTCCACTCATGACACCTTAGGACCCGATAAACCGGTGTTATGTTCCTTGATTTTGCGTTCCTAACACGGTTGGAGTTTATGGGCCCCCCTTGATAATTCGCATTGCTTAAAGCTTTTCCAGCAAGGCCCAACGTTGGTACTACATTTGCCTAAAAACTAAAAACTTGCATAGGGAGTTATAAACCCGAGTTCTTAATCAACCCCCGGGCCAGTGCTCCTCATGAGTGTTGGCCCAACCTAGAGCACCTTGCGTCACCCCCTTGGCAACTTGGACTTCAGCGATCCGTAAGCTTAGCTCATCCGATCGTGGCCTAAGACGAGATACGTGCGGCTCTTATCAGGATGTCGGCACGTCAGGAAGTCTTGTTGGATTAGTTTTACCTTTGTCGAAATATCTTGAGCATGAGATTCCGAGAATACTCGGGTCTTCCCAACATGGAGTTGCGACTCCGCGGATCGTGAGCTTGTGATGGGCTAAGTTGGGACACCCCTGCAGGGTTATGAACTTTTCAAAGTCGTGGACGCGGTTATGTGGCAGATGGGAATTTGTTAATATCCGGTTGTAGATAACTTGACACCATACCCTTAAGAACACACTACATGTGTGAGTAACCGTGACGGTCTCTTTTTGAAGGGGTTTTCGGAAAGTGAACACAGTGGGGTTATGCATGAGAGTGAGTAGGTAGGATCACTTATTGATCATCTTTGGGGACCGTTGGCACATATCCTCATCTCGCTCTGACTTCGTAAGCTAGTTGCTTAGTGCTTGCTGCAGACACTTTATTACCTCTCCACACCTAAAAGGCTTTGTTAGTTTTGATACCCGGGAATGGGATTGTTGAGTCCCTGTGACTCACAGATTATAAAACACACCAGATGCAGGTACAACTGAGTACGACGCAGGAGATGGACAAGAACTTCACTGGGAGTTCGATGAAGAGTGTGGTCGTATGTATGTGACGTACCCCGACGATCAGTAATGGTTCCTACTAGGGGTGATCGGGACTTGTGGTTGTGGTATCTTTTCTCGTTTATTTTCGTCCGTAGTCAGACCCTGTGTTATTTGGATGAATGTATGCTATTGTATTGATTGTGTGACGTGGCGAGTGTAAGCCAACTATTTAACTCTTTCATCCATGTTCATTACATGAGTTGTTCAAAGATACCACGCTTGCGATCATTCCAGAATGCACTTATGTCTCTAACGCGTGCATCGACACGCATGAGATATAGTTGCATCCTGGGCATTACAATGGTGGAGCAGTCAGTTGGTGCAGTTCCAAGAAGAGCGTCGTGGCAGGATCTACATGTGAAGTGGAGTACATATTGATGACCCTCAACCGTAAGGGATCTGTTGCAGCGTTTTCGATAAGTAAGAGTGCCGAACCCAACGAGGAGCAGAAGGTATTGATAAGCGATTCTGAGCAAGAAATTACTGCAAGCACTGAAAGATAACTCTTAGGGGTTTTCTCGATATAAGCAACAGGAATGTAATGGCGAGTAATGTAAAAGGTATTGAAAGTAACAAATGGCCCAATCCTTTCTTAGCAAAGGAGAGGCCTAGCAACTAAACTTATAAAGACTAAAGCGTTCTTGAGGACACACGGGAGAGGTAGTCATGTGCTTTCGTCATATTCCGTATCGATACTATGTTATGTGTTGATAAGTGTTGGTGGGTGGATCTATGCTAGTGCACTCTCTAGACTAAGATGAATGCACTCTTATGATTAAACACCTTGCAAGCATCCGCAAATACAAGATAGAATTTAAGGCAAAAGCCTAACCATAGCAATACGATCGAGGATCCATTATTCCCTTATGCAAAAGCGTGCGAACTGGGGTTCAGGTTTCTGTCACTCCGGCAACCCACCATAAGCATTCTTTATACACAATGCATTCCCCTAGGTCCTTAATAAGGCGAAGTGTTGGGTGTTCGACTCACACAACACCACTAGTAGAATGACAACACAACTTAAGTATCAAACAACACATATTACTTCAACAGCATATGACTACTAACAACAAGACTTTCCCCATCTCCTCAAGAACTAAAGTAACTACTCACGAGACATAAAAGAGATCATGATCAAAGGGGATAAATAGGTGATAAACAATCTGGACATAATAATATTTCTCCAACAAAACTCAATAGCATTCACCACAAAGTAGTAATCAACACCGATGGAGTAGAGAGGATAGGTAATACAAGTTACAACACGAGTTGCGATGGAAAGATGAGATTTGGATGAAGATGGAGATGGTGCTGGTGTTGGGGATGATGTTGATGATGATCTCGATGATGCCCGTGATGATGGTGATGACGATGGCGACGATCTCCCCTTTCGGGAGGTGATCTCCCCGGCGGAATCTGCCCACCGGAGATGCCCTTTTCTTCTCTGTAGGTTTCCGCCTCGAAGCGGCGGCGGAACTCCGTAAAAAGTCCCGTGTCTAGGGTTTTCGGGAGACGGAGAGCATATATGCAAAAGGGGCGGCCAGAGGTGGGCCAGGGAGTCCAGGCGCCCCCCGGCGCGGCCAGGGGGCGCGCCCCCAGGTCGCCTGGGCACCCTGTGGCCCCCCCTCCCCTTTTGCGTGTCTTCATTATTCTTCTGAAAAACACGTCCCGTCAATTTTCTGCTAATTTGGAGGTGTTCTTCTTCAGCAACTTAGTATCCACTTTTTCCTGCTGAATCCTGCGTCTGCTGTTTCGGCATCGGAAAGTTGCAAACTGTGTAAAATAGACCAAAACAACATAAGAACATCATCATAACGTGGAATATATCAATGAATAAGGATAAATTATAATATAAAATAGTGATGCATTTTGGACGTATCAACACCCCCAAGCTTAGACCTCGCTTGTCCCCAAGCGAAAATGAACTCGGTAAACCTGTCCACAAGTTTAGAGAGTGAAGTGTCGATAAATAGAATACGGACAAGAAGCATCATAGTCTCTTCACCAACTCAAATATCCTCAGCAACAATCTTCAACTCATAAGGCTCTTATGAAAAAGTGTCAACACTTATATTCGAAGGTAGGACCAATAGAAACTCATTATATCATAGCAAACATGTCCTTTGGTCAAGGAACAACAAATAATTTTAACTTTTGCTTTTGATGGGATTAATTGAAGCTTTTTGAAATAACAAGTTAATAAGCAAGAAGTGAAAGTGTTAACACAAAGGAAGATATTTGCCTTAGCTGGGCATGACAAACAACTTACTTATCAAATGATAATGTCAACAAGGATATGGTATGACAAATCTTAATGCAGCTTTATATGTATGAATCCTTATCAACATCAAATGTCTCCTCTCTTTGAGAAATAGAAGGAAGTAGGAATAACTAACTCAACTTAAAATTAAAAGATAGGCCCTGCTCTAGGGTAGTAGGGAAAACTCATGTGCTATCCTCAAATCAAACAGAATGAAAACAAATTTTTGAGAGGTGCATGATTTGTCAACGAATGCTAATAGATAACTCAATTGCTTCTTGAACTGGACAAGTTTCGAGGAACGGCTCCCGTATGAGGACGATAACATCCTCTTATTCTCCTTTGTTTATCACTGCCAAAGTTTTCTGATTTCTCATGAACAAAGCGTGAAGGAGGGTTTGTTTGTTATATTATTTTTAAGCCGGGCGCACTCAATGCCAGTTCCTGTTTGTATTATGGGTTTGCACATTATACATGCAATCCCGGGGTGAAGCTTGTCCAACTCAAAAATGTCATGAATTAGCTACTACTTCCTCATGAGCTAAAGCAGAGGCACAAAATAAAAGATTTTGAACATTTAAGGATAACACATAAATTATATACTTTTAGGAGGTGGTAGTGTAGTACCACGAGTAGGTAGGTATGGTGGACTCATATGGAAGGTATTGGCTTAAGGGTATGGATGCACCAGCAGAATTCCGCTTAGTACAGAGTTAGGCTAGCAAAGGTTTTGAGAGAGCAGACAATCGATGATGACTAAGATGCAAAGCAATATAAAGCATGAACATTGAAATAAGCATAACACATCAAGTTGTCTTCCTTGTCAACATAACACTTCAAGTATAATAACATAAAGGTTTTGGCTATGTTGATACTCTAAGAGAATCATGCTTGTTGTTATGACCAAAGCTATGTTTGCCAAGTTTAAATAAAGTTTCATAGCCATACCTGACATAAGGTCAATACTCCCCATAAGAATCATCATATAAGGTCGATTGCATGAAGAGAATACCGAGTGCAGCAAAAACGAACCGATAAACTTCTCATTAATATTCCATCATAGACGACTCCACACACACGGATACAATTCTTCACCAAGGGGGCGATAGACCTCAATGCACACACCTATCTCATATAATAACTTCCCTAGACATGATACGACTCTACTTGACTCCTGCAAGACACAAGGTAAAAGATAAAGATACCGGGCACTCCCCCAAGCTTGGAACAAGCCAAGGGAATGCCATTACCCACGGAGATTTCTCCCATATTTGTTGGCGTTAATCACGTAGTCCTTGGCGAAACGATTCCATGGATATCTTGCTAAAGTCTCTTGTGAGAGGCTCATCTCCTGAATCCTGCATTCAGCACCCAAACTCATGCGCATAAATCTTAGTTCATACTCACAGTTCTGGTTAGATAGATCATTAATTTGCCCCTGGAGTTCTATGATTCTGTCTTCAGCCGCGGCGATTCTTTCCCAAATCTCCTTCATCTCCTTCAGAAAGTAGTTCTTCAGCTCGTTGGTGATGTCAAAGTTAGCTTCGACACCACGCTCGGTCATCTTCTTGTACTCGAAGACTTCCTGCTCCACTTCTTCCAGCCTGGCCTGGACGCTCCCCTCCTTGATAGGTCCCTTCAGATCTTCTTGATGAAGGACGCCTTCCTTCATCTGAACCACCTGAGGGTGCTTCTTCACCTCAGCGAGGTAAGGGTTGATGACGTTGACGACGAACGTGTCCTTGGGGGAACTTGGAGAAGCCATGGCACCTAAATTTAGCTGAAAGATTTCCTGGCAGAAACAGATCGAAGAGAAAACACGCGAAATCGCAAGATACGTTGCCGGAACAACCCGGGCAAATATATAGGAAAAATTTATGCACAGAAAGGAAGGTAACGGATCAAAGCGGGGTCGGAGACGGGCACCAGGGTGTCCAGGCGGCCTGCCGGCGCGGCCCAGGGGGGGCGCGCCAGGGGGGCGCCTGGACTCCCTGGTGGTCGTCTCCGGCTCCACTTCGACTCGGAATTTTACTATTTTTTCAAAAACGCGTAATACGGAACTTTTATGATGTTTTGCGGTGTTTTCTTACCGTACTACGTACCTTTTCTTTATTCTGCTTCTGCTGGCGTCTGAAACAGGGCTGCAACATGTTCTTCGTGGGTTGTTGTGTATATTATATTCACATCAACATCGACAGGGTCTCCTGCTATGTAATGCTTAAGTCTTTGCCCATTCACAACTTGAGGTTTGGTGCCTTCGAAATTATTAATCTTAATTGCACCAGACCGATAAACTTCTTCTATATGAAATGGTCCTTCCCACCTGGAAAGTAGTTTACCTGGAGAAAACCTGAAACGGGATCTAAACAACAAAACTTTATCACCAACGTTAAATTCACGTTTCAGAATCTTCCTATCATGCCACCTTTTTACCTTTTCTTTGAACATTTTAGCGCTCTCGTAAGCTTCACTTCTCCATTCATCTAGAGAAGTCAAGTTCATGAGATGCTTCTCACCGGCTAGTTTTGGGTCAGCGTTAAGCTCTCTAACAGCCCAGAAAGCTTTGTGCTCTAGTTCTAATGGCAGATGGCAAGCCTTGCCATATACCATCTTATATGGGGACATACCCATGGGGATTTTGTAAGCAGTTCTATATGCCCACAAAGCATCTCCCAATTTATTTGACCAATCCTTCCTATTTCTATTTACTATTTTCTGCAAGATCAACTTAATCTCTCTATTGGTGAGCTCAACTTGCCCACTAGTTTGAGGATGATAAGGTGAAGCAATTCTATGATTAACATCGTATTTAGCCAAAGCTTTTCTAAAAGCTCCGTGCGTGAAGTGTGATCCTCCATCGGTCATGAGGTACCTTGGTACACCAAACCTAGGAAATATTACATCCTTAAGCATTTTCAGGGATGTTTTGTGGTCAGCACTTTTAGTGGGGATTGCTTCAACCCACTTGGTCACATAATCAACAGCTACTAAAATGTGAGTGTACTTGTGCGAAGAAGGAAAAGGACCCATAAAATCAAAACCACAACAATCGAAAGGTTCAATCACTAGTGAGTAATTCATAGGCATCTCATTCCTTCTACTAATGTTACCAACTCTCTGACATTTATCACAAGCTAAAACATAATTTCTAGCATCTTTAAAGAGAGTGGGCCAATAAAAACCTGAATGAAGAACCTTATGTGCAGTCCTTTCACCGGCATGATGTCCTCCATAGGGACTGTCATGGCACCGTCTGAGAACATCCTTCTGCTCATGTTCCGGAATGCATCTTCTCACGATCCCGTCGGGACCTTCTTTGAAAAGATGTGGGTCATCCCAAAAGTAGTGCCTCAAATCACGAAAGAACTTCTTCCTCTGCTGAAACGTTAGACCCGGAGGCAAATACTTTGCAACAATAAAATTAGCATAATCTGCATACCAAGGATCGGAGAGAGGTTGTACTTTTACAACGGCAAGTTGCTCGTCTGGAAAACTATCGTTAACTGGGATGGGGTCATGCGGTATATCTTCCATTCTTGAAAGATTGTCAGCTACCGGATTGTCTTCTCCTTTCCTATCAACAATCTGCAAATCAAATTCTTGAAGAAGGAGTACCCATCTGATAAGCCTTGGCTTAGCATCCTTCTTTGTCATAAGATATTTAATGGCAGCATGATCAATATGAATAATAACTTTGGAATCAACAATGTACTGCCTAAACTTATCACAAGCAAAAACTACAGCTAAGAATTTTTTCTCAGTAGTAGCATAATTTCTTTGAGCACTATCAAGGGTCTTACTAGCATAATGTATAACATTCAATTTCTTATCAACCCTTTGTCCTAAGACAGCTCCAACAGCAAAATCACTTGCATCACACATAATCTCAAAAGGTAAATTCCAGTCAGGTGGTTGTACTATAGGAGCAGTTATTAAAGCTTTCTTAAGAACTTCAAAAGCTTCCTTACAATTTTCATCAAACACAAAAGGAACATCCTTCTGGAGAAGGTTAGTGAGGGGTTTAGAGGTTTTAGAAAAGTCTTTAATAAACCTTCTATAAAAACCTGCATGACCGAGAAAACTGCGAATACCTTTGATGTCCCTTGGATTGGGCATCCTTTCAATAGCTTCGATCTTGGCTTTGTCCACTTCAATTCCCCTTTCGGAAATCTTGTGACCAAGAACAATTCCTTCATTAACCATAAAGTGGCACTTCTCCCAGTTGAGTACCAAATTTATCTCCTCGCATCTCTGCAAAACTTTATTAAGGTTGTGAAGATAATGGTCAAATGAAGTTCCAGATGGAGAAATCGTCCATGAAGACTTCCATAATATCCCCGCAGAAACCATGAAAGATAGCAAACATACACCTTTGAAAAGTAGTAGGGGCATTACATAAACCAAAAGGCATACGTCTGTAAGCATAAGTACCAAAAGGACAAGTAAAAGTGGTCTTCTCTTGATCGATAGTGTTAACATGAATCTGAGAGAAGCCAGAATAACCATCAAGATAACAAAAGTGGGTGTTTTTGGATAACCTTTCAAGCATTTGGTCGATGAACGGCAATGGGTAGTGATCATTCCTGGTTGCTTTGTTCAACTTCCTGTAATCAATACACATTCGATATCCAATAATAATTCTCTGAGGTATTAGTTCATTTTTATCATTAGGAACCATAGTTGTACCTCCTTTCTTAGGAACACAATGTACAGGACTTACCCACTTACTATCAGCTATAGGGTAGATAATACTTGCGGCTAGAAGCTTGAGAATCTCAGTTCTCACGACATACATCATCTTCGGGTTCAACCGTCGTTGATGATCAACAACTGGTTTAGCATCGGGCTCAAGGTTGATAGTATGTTGACAGATAGATGGACTAATCCCCTTAAGGTCATCAAGGGTGTAGCCAATTGCGCCTCGGTGTTTACGAAGTACTTCCAATAATCGCTCTTCTTCATATCCTGAAAGGTTAGAATTGATAATAACGGGATACACTTTCTTTTCATCTAAATAAGAATACTTGAGCGTATCGGGAAGAGGTTTAAGATCGAACACCGGGTCTTCTTTTGGTTTTGATAAAATTCCCAAAGGTTCAACCGGAAGGTTGTGCTTCAGGATAGCAGGCTGCCTCAAGAATATTTCATCTAGTTCATTTCTTTCGTGCATATGCAAATCATTCTCGTGGTCCTCCATGTATTGCTGCAAAGGATCATCAGGAGGAATAGCAATAGAGGCAATACTTTCAATAATTTTATCATCACTAGGTAAATTAGTACCACGAGGCTGCTTAGAGAACTTAGAAAAATTAAATTCATATGGCTCACCATTGAATTCAACAGAAACTTTACCTTTCTTGCAATCTATTATAGCTCCACAAGTTCTAAGAAAAGGCCTACCAAAAATGATGGGACAAAAATCGTCCCTAGCTGAACCAAGTACCAAAAAGTCGGTAGGGTATTTTACCTTTCCACATAGGACTTCAACGTCCCTCACAATTCCGATAGGAGAGATAGTTGATCTATTTGCAAGATGAATAGTAACATCAACTTCTTCAAGTTCACAAGGGGAAATCTCACCGATGATTTCTTCATAAAGTGAATAAGGAATAACACTTGCACTCGATCCCAAATCGCATAGCCCATAATAATTATGATCTCCTATTTTAACAGATACCACCGGAGTACCTGAAATTGGGCCTTTGTTCTTGGCTGTGACAAGGTTAGTGGAAACAGCACAAAAAGTTATATTGGAATCCAAAACATCATCGGTAACAAGGTCTTTAATCAATGCAACTCGAGGATCGACCCTAATCTGGTCCTCAGGTTCATCAACTTTTCTCTCACTTTTAGTTATTATGCCTGTTACAAGAGAGTGTTCCTTTATCCTCGTGGGAAAAGGAGGCTTTTCATATATGACTGCAGGCAAAATAGGCTCAGCAACATAAATATCAATAGGTTTTTCTTTAAAAGGCGCATGGTGCTGGTCTCTATTCTTTTTAAAAGAATCAACATGAGAGGCAAAGTTCTTACATAAATCAATCACTAGATGGGAATCAAGACCAATCTTAGAGCAAAAAGTATTGAAGTAATCAGTTTCTACATAGCTCTCAATATAATCATGTTCATAATTTATAGCTGGTTCAATACCTTTATCAATTTCCCAATCTTCGGTATTCCTCTGGATTCTTTCAAGGAGATCCCACCTTTCTTCAACACTCTTCTTCTGAAATACCCCACTAGAGGAGGCATCCAGCATCTCCTTATCCTGACGAGAAAGCCTGGCATAAAAATTTGTAAGTATAATTTCCTTGGGGAGCCTATGAATAGGGCATTTGAGCATTAGAGACTTCAATCTCCCCCAAGCTTGAGCAATGCTTTCTCCGTCACGAGACCTAAAGTTATAGATATAATTCCTGTCTCGATGAATTTCATGAAGAGGATAAAATTTAGTATAAAAGAGAGACATAAGCTCCTGCCAGTCCAGCAAGTGTGGGTTATCAAGAAGCCCATACCAATCTGAAGCTTTATCTGTAAGGAATACGACAAACAATTTCCTCATGACAAACTCCCTCGATACACTTGTAAGCTTAAATAATGAACACAGTCGTGACAAATATAGCAAGTGTTCACTGGGATGTCTGTCTCCTGCATACCGATTAGCCAAAACATAATTGATAATGCCAGCCGGTATTTTATAAGGCACAATTTCAGTAGGGGGGGATCAACCACCACAGGTGTGGGGTGTCTTCCCGCAAGCAATGCTCCAATAATAGGGTTATCCATAAGGACAGAGGATAGCAATAAAAATAAAAAAAAAACAGAATTATATAAAAAAAACTTTCTTACCAGTTTCACTTTACCAATAGCGCTACGCTCCCCGGCAACGGCGCCAGAAAACGGTACTTGATGACCCTCAACCATAAGGGATCTGTTGCAGCGTTTTCGATAAGTAAGAGTGTCGAACCCAACGAGGAGCAGAAGGTATTGATAAGCGATTCTGAGCAAGAAATTACTGCAAGCACTGAAAGATAACTTTTAGGGGTTTTCTCGATATAAGCAACAGGAATGTAATGGCGAGTAATGTAAAAGGTATTGAAAGTAACAAATGGCCCAATCCTTTCTTAGCAAAGGAGAGGCCTAGCAACTGAACTTATAAAGACTAAAGCGTTCTTGAGGACACACGGGAGAGGTAGTCATGTGCTTTCGTCATATTCCGTATCGATACTATGTTATGTGTTGATAAGTGTTGGTGGGTGGATCTATGCTAGTGCACTCTCTAGACTAAGATGAATGCACTCTTATGATTAAACACCTTGCAAGCATCTGCAAATACAAGATAGAATTTAAGGCAAAAG
The DNA here is from genome assembly GCA_902687465.1 of Secale cereale. Lineage (NCBI taxonomy): Eukaryota > Viridiplantae > Streptophyta > Magnoliopsida > Poales > Poaceae > Secale > Secale cereale. The sequence continues at coordinate 207,073,037 of LR738709.1, read as the reverse complement.
CCTAACCATAGCAATACGATCGAGGATCCATTATTCCCTTATGCAAAAGCGTGCGAACTGGGGTTCAGGTTTCTGTCACTCCGGCAACCCACCATAAGCATTCTTTATACACAATGCATTCCCCTAGGTCCTTAATAAGGCGAAGTGTTGGGTGTTCAACTCACACAACACCACTAGTAGAATGACAACACAACTTAAGTATCAAACAACACATATTACTTCAACAGCATATGACTACTAACAACAAGACTTTCCACATGTCCTCAAGAACTAAAGTAACTACTCACGAGACATAAAAGAGATCATGATCAGAGGGGATAAATAGGTGATAAACAATCTGGACATAATAATATTTCTCCAACAAAACTCAATAGCATTCACCACAAAGTAGTAATCAACACCGATGGAGTAGAGAGGATAGGTAATACAAGTTACAACACGAGTTGCAATGGAAAGATGAGATTTGGATGAAGATGGAGATGGTGCTGGTGTTGGGGATGATCTTGATGATGATCTCGATGATGCCCGTGATGATGGTGATGACGATGGCGACGATCTCCCCTTTCGGGAGGTGATCTCCCCGGCGGAATCTGCCCACCGGAGATGCCCTTTTCTTCTCTGTAGGTTTCCGCCTCGAAGCAGCGGCGGAACTCCGTAAAAAGTCCCGTGTCTAGGGTTTTCGGGAGACGGAGAGCATATATGCAAAAGGGGGCGGCCAGAGGTGGGCCAGGGAGTCCAGGCGCCCCCCCGGCGCGGCCAGTGGGGGGCGCCCCAGGCCGCCTGGGCACCCTGTGGCCCCCCTCTGACTCCCCTTTTGCGTGTCTTCGTTATTCTTATGAAAAACACGTCCCGTCAATTTTCAGGTAATTTGGAGGTGTTCTTCTTCAGCAACTTAGTATCCACTTTTTCCTGCTGAATCCTGCGTCTGCTGTTTCGGCATCGGAAAGTTGCAAACTGTGTAAAATAGACCAAAACAACATAAGAACATCATCATAACGTGTAATATATCAATGAATAAGGATAAATTATAATATAAAATAGTGATGCATTTTGGACGTATCACATATCTGCTTCGGAAGCAGAAAATGAAGGAGTCTGGATGAAGGAGTTCATATCCGATCTAGGTGTAATACCTAGTGCATAGGGTCCAATGAAAATCTTTTGTGACAACACTGGAGCAATAGCCTTGGCCAAGGAATCCAAGTTTCACAAGAGAACAAAGCACATCAAGAGACGCTTCAATTCCATCCGCGATCAAGTCAAGGAGGGAGACATAGAAAGTTGCAAGACACATACGGATCTGAATGTCGCAGACCCGTTGACTAAGCCTCTTCCACGAGCAAAACATGATCAGCGACAAGACTCCATGGGTGTTAGAATCATTACTATGTAATCTAGATTATTGACTCTAGTTCAAGTGGGAGACTGAAGGAAATATGCCCTAGAGGCAATAATAAACTTGTTATTTGTATTTCCTTATATCATGATCAATGTTTATTATTCATGCTAGAATTGTATTAACCGGAAACTTAGTACATGTGTGAATACATAGACAAAACAGAGTGTCCCTAGTATGCCTCTACTAGACTAGCTCATTGATCAAAGATGGTTATGTTTCCTAGCCATAGACATGAGTTGTCATTTGATCAACGTGATCACATCATTAGGAGAATGATGTGATGGACAAGACCAATACGTTATCTTAGCAACTTGATCGTTTAGTTTTACTGCTATTGCTTTCTTCATAACTTATACATGTTCCTATGACTATGAGATTGTGCACCTCCCGAATACCGGAGGAACACCTTGTGTGCTATCAAACATCACAATGTAACTGGGTGATTATAAAGATGCTCTACAGGTGTCTCCGACGGTGTTCGTGGTGTTGGCATAGATCAAGAATAGGATTTGTCACTCCGAGGGTCGGAGAGGTATCTCTGTGCCCTCTCGGTAATACATGTCATAATAAGCCTTGCAAGCAAATGACTAATGAGTTAGTCACGAGATGATGTATTACGGAACGAGTAAAGAGACTTGTCGGTAATGAGATTAACTGGGTATAGTGATACCGACGATCGAATCTCGGGGAAGTAACATGCCGATGACAAAGGGACCAACGTATGTTGTTATGCGGTTTGACCGATAAAGACCTTCGTAGAATATGTAGGAGCTAATATGAGCATCCAGGTTCCACTATTGGTTATTGACCGGAGATGAGTCTCGGTCATGTCTACATAGTTCTCGAACCCGTAGGGTCTGCACTCTTAACGTTCGATGATGATCGGTATTATGAGTTTATGAGTTTTGATAAACCGAAGGTAGTTCGGAGTCCCGGATGAGATCACGGACATGACAAGGAGTCTCGGAATTTCCGAGACATAAAGATTGATATATTGGATGACTATATTCGGACACTAAAAATGTTCTGGGTGTTATCGGATAAAACCGGAGCACCGGAGGAGTTACCGGAACCCCCCCCCCCCCGGGAGAGTATGGGCCATAGTGGACCATGAGGGAAAAAAAGAGGCAGCCCACTAGGGCTGGCCGCACCCCCCTAGGAATCCTAATTGGACTAGGAGTGGGGGGAGGCGCCCCTCTTCTTCCTTCTCCTCTCCTTCTTCCTTTCCTACTCCTAGTAGGAATAGGAAAGGGGGATTCCTACTCCTACTAGGAGTAGGAAAGCTCCTCCTTGGCGCGCCCATAGGGGCCGGCCGGCCCTCCCCCTTGCTCCTTTATATACGGGGGCAGGGGGCACCCAATACCACACAACCAACATTGTTTTAGCCGTGTGCGGTGCCCCCCTCCACAGAAACACACATTGGTCATATCGTTGCAGTTTTTAGGCGAAGCCCTGCGTTGGTAGCTTCATCATCTCCGTCACCACGCCGTCGTGCTGACTAAACTCTCCCGTGAAGCTCAACTGGATCAAGAGCTCGTGGGACGTCATTGAGTTGAACGTGTGCTGAACGCGGAGGTGTCGTACGTTTGGTGCTTGGATCGGTTGGATTGCGAAGACGTTCGACTACATCAACCGCATCACTAGACGCTTCCGCTTTCGGTCTACGAGGGTACGTAGACACACTCTCCCTTCTTGTTGTTATGCATCTAGTAGATAGATCTTGCATGATCGTAGGAAATTTTTTGAAATACTACGTTCCCCAATAATCACATGCACAAGAGTATCATTTTTATCACGTACAATGCGGTACAGGGCTGGGTACTATTCTAGAGGAGTGGCATTTCCTAGCCACTTGTCCTCCCAGAAACGTATCTTTGAGCCATCCTTTCTCGCGAAAGATCCAAAGCGAAAAAGATGTTTCTTGACCGCCATCAATCCAGCCAAAAAATGCGAGTCACTTGTAGGATCATGGTAAGTGCATCAGCACGATTACTTAATACTCCCTCCGTTCCTAAATATAAGTATTTTAAGATATTTCAAATGAACTACAACATATGGATGTATGTAGACATATTTTAGAGTATAGATTCACTCATTTGGCTCTGTATGTATTCACTTGTTGAAATCTCTAGAAACACTAATATGTGGAAACGAAGGGAGTAGAACTTTTCATGCTCGAGTATCATGTGTCAAACACCGACGTTCATCTCCTAGTGATATGTTTACCTACTCGCATTCTTGTTCCACAGTTTATTTGGATGATATATGTGTTTGCATTCATTTCAGGTGGTCTAATTAGGCATGTATTCTGAGACACGAGATTCGGCTTCTCTGACACGATGGCATTATTAGATAGATTATTGTAATTTCAAGGTAAAGCAAGGGCCAAAGAGATGATTTGTAGAATTAGTGCTAAACATTTGATTGACGACGTCTACAAAATAATTAAACTCCTTTTGAAGAAATGAATCCCATTGTTAGAGTCCAGGAAGAAATGGAGCAATCCTAGGGCGCTTGGCCTTGAGCCGTCGGATTAGGTGTCCAAACGTATCCCGGCCGTCCGATCTCTTGAAGGATTGATCCTAGTCATCGGATGAGAGCAAACATTGCTACAATTAATAGTGCACATCATTTTTAATTCGTGCCACCTTCCCATCTCTCTATGACAGGCGGGGCCCAGGCGGGGAGGGTCATTGTTGTCATAGACTATGGAAGTGGGGATGGCCTGTGCTGGTTTTAATGGGCGTGGAGGTTGTGCCACCGCCTGTAATTTTGATGACCCACCAAGGGCATTTGACGAATTTTGCATGGCCAACTCCTCGTGGATTCCCCTGATTTGTTGCCCCATCCCCAATCGGGTCAGAGGCTAGGTTTCGGTCTCTCCCTCCCCCTTCTCTCGCACACCTCACATCTCTTGCGCACCGCCACCGTTCCTCTGCCCTCGCTCTCTCTCTGGCCTGAGGAAAGAAGTCCACGTAACCCCCTGAGATTTCATGAAGTGACTACATAACCCCCTGAAGTTTTAAACCGGGTATTCCACCCCCTGAACTTTACAATACCATTCAAAACACCCCCTTGGAGCTTCAGAGGTGGTTTTTGAGAGTGGTTTTATCCACGTGGCCTACAACCAACATGCTTCTCCTTTGAGCGATGGCCAAGGGCCCATGGCTGACTACTAGAGCAGTAAGTCGCTCTTCTTGGCTGTTGTAATCCCCTACATCTCATGCTGTAACTCCCGCTCCCTCCCTTCCCATCGTCGAAGCTCACGTCCAACCACTTCACAGATGGCCACGCTCCTGAGAACATGGCGCCATGGCCGGCTCCGAAGAGGCCTTCACCTTGAAGTGGCGTAGCCAGCTTGGTGAGCCAGGGTGGTCCAACAATGAAACTTTTCATGTAATTCTACATTTCTTTTCTTCAAAAAATCCTTTTTTTTCTACTCTACATATTGGCTATGGGGAAATTTCAGGGTGGTCCATGGACCACCCTGTCCACCCCCTAGCTACGCCACTGACCTTGCTGTCGTCCATAGATATGATTATACGAAGGACTCGCGGAGCTCTTCGCTTGCATTAGCGTCTATGTCAGTGCAACCACACTAGGAACCTGCACACATACTCGTGGTAGGCCAAACCTCAATCCACCCGCTATGCGCAGGTGACATGAACCAACCACTCCAACTATTTCTAGTCGCTGGCTCGTAGAAGCACAAACAGCCGTCAGGCACTACTGGGTGGTGCGCCCCAAGTAGGCACTAGCGCTAACGTGGAGATAAGCCTCCACTCCATGGGTCCATAATCGACATGTACGTGTCTGGAACCCTGGAGGCCTGGAGTAGCTGCACCCGCCAAACTATTTTGGCAACACGGTCATCCGCACATCGATGGTGGCCACCGTCGTCGGAGGGGTTGTTTCCAGACCTATCGGCTATAGTGCCGCCACTAGCCAGGGAAACGACTATACGTGTTTATTCTTAGACTACCTCAAAGAGGTCGACGTGATGAACATGTCGGGGAGCAGTATCTCCGTGCACACATCTTCCTCATTAACTGGATGTGCAAGTCACTCGGTGATGCCGACTTTGGGTGGGGCACACCCGCATTCATGTGGACGATGCTTTTGTAATACAGTGGGTTCGTGTACGTATGAACGCACAAGGCAAGGACAAAGCGATCGAGCTTGCGTTATCGCTGGAGCCAGAGAGCATGTCGGATTTCCTGAAGGTGTTTGCCAACGAGCTAGCTAGCCTGCGTCGAGGCTTAAACTTCCTGGGAAAAGCAGCGGAGACGCATGCTGAGGCGTGCATGCATTGTTTGAGGTGATGTATTCCCATGCTTCCATGTTTGGTTGTTTGATTATTCTAGTTTGGCAGTTTATGTGGATTGTAGCGTGTGGCAAAACCATCTGCTGAAACCACTTATAACAGAGTGAGGGGGTGATATGCCCGGTTTTGTAAACATCAGAGAGGCAAATACACGGTTTTATAGTTCGGGGGTATGTAGCTGATTCGTGAAACACCAGGGGATTATGTGGAGTTCTTTCCGGGCCTGAGCCACCACAACTCCTCTAGGCCTTCCTCCCGCAATAGACAAGACCGCCCGCATCCCTCCCTTATGGCCATGTCATGGAGGGGCAGCCATCCTCAGTTTGAAGACCTCCATGCCACAACTCCCCCAACAGAGACCACCGCCCTCCCCCACAACTCGCGACCTCGTCTCCCACCCTCGCCCTCTCTTCCCATCCTAGGCAGCCATCCTAGGATGCTGTAGATCGAGCAGGCCATGGCCGCCACGCTCGCCACCGGGTCCACGCCGTAGTCAAAGGGCATCTTCGAGCACTGGGAGTGGAATACGGCTCGTCGGCCGTGTGCTCCGGCTCGCCCCAACCCTCTCCCTTGAACGGGCCTCGATCCACCGTCAGCGACCCCCTCCCCCTCCCCCCACCTAACCCATGCCCCAGATCAGATTGAGCGCTCCCAGATCTGCGACAACCTCAGCGAATAAGCGACACCTATAGCTCGTCGTCATATGCTCGAGTTTGGCACCGCCGCTCCGTGTGGTTGGTTCTGCTCGAGGACCGGCAAGACGGCGACCACCATCAATGGTGACTTATGCTTCTTCTTCCTGTCACCTCCTTTTTTTGAAAGGAACACACAGCATTCCATTAATTAATTTAACACGCTGGGCATATCGCCAGCTACAACTTCTGTTACAAACTCTGGGAATTGGCCCAGCCAGGTTTCTAGACAGCCATTCCCCATACACGCACCATGCGCAGCTAAAGTGTGCGCCACTTTGTTACATTTTCTACTACAATATTCAACACCTACAACATTTAAGCTCACACGCATTTGAAATTTGACATCCTGGAACAAAGAGCCTAATTCTGAGAGATCATACTCTGTAGTAGTGATAGCCTGTTTTAGTACCATTGAATCTGTCTAAAACATCACATGTTGGCACCCCATCTGAACAGCTATATTAGTTGCTTGTTGTAGTGCGGAAGCTTCAGCATGCAGGGGATTTGAGATGTTCTCCAAATTACCTGCACCAGCTGCTAATAGAACATCATGGTCATTTTGAATTGCAAAGCCCCATCCGCATGTATGTTGTGCTTCAAACAAGGCCCCATCTGTATTTATCTTCAGGGTTCCAGTAGGATGCGGCTTCCATCCTTGCTCCGTCTTTCTCCTCGGCTCATTTCTTTGTGACCTGGACGAAATATATTCAAGTAGGTGATACTCAATAGATGAAGATACTTCAGAGATGGTTCTCATTGTATCACCAATGTTTTCTTTATTTCTTTCATGCCACCACAACCACAATAAGAAACAAACTTTTCATCATTCCTTCTCCTTGAGTTTAAATATTTCCTCACAAAAAAAATTGAATCTGGACAGAGGAGAAGCTTAAGTCTGATGTGTTCAAGTAATGATACTCTCCATAGTTCTTTCACTTTTTGCATTATAAGAAAATATGACCCCCATCCTCATCAAGTCTCAAGCATATTGGGCATCTGGTGTCAGTAGGGATACCTCTTCGTTTTAGTTTTGTTCGTAGCGGAAGGTTGTATGTTGCAACTCTCCACAAGAAGTGCAGCAGTTTGTTTGGTAGAGGAAGTGCCGACAGCTTCTCTATTCGAAGCTTGAGTTTCCCTTCTCTGCATTAGAGCTTGAAGTTAGTCCAGAGGATGAGTTTCTCGCTGCACTATCTATAGCCACCCTATATGCCGATTTAACAGAAAAGACTCCTTTTTTATCATAATGCCATCCATGGAAATCACGTGTTTGTTCTTGTAGGGGTATTTGGAGGCTGACTTGGGCATCTTCCGGCCAGAATATCTGTTGGATCAGATATGCATCCCACTGGTTCGTGATGGGGTTAATGAGTTCAGATACCTTAGTAGTGAGATTCCTTCCCTTGGGCGTGCTGATTTTCCTTGTGCTTCCTCTAGGGATCCAAGGATCACTCCAAATTTTGATGTTCTCACCATTGCCCACCCGCTATATAATCCCTTTTTCAGGAGTTGCATCCCTTTTAGTATGTTGCGCCATGTGTAAGAGATACCTGCTACTAGTGTGGCATCTAGCCTTGAGCCATTGGGGAAGGATCTAGCAGCCAAGACTTGTGAACAGAGCGAATGGGGATTTTGTAGGATTCTCCATGCCTGCCTGGCCAACATGGCTAGATTGAAGAAGTGCAAATTTCTGAAACCCAGACCATCGTCCACTTTTGGCTTCATTAATTCTTCCTGACTTACCCAGTGTATCTTATTTGTATTTTCCATCTAACTCCACCAGTATTGCACAATCATTGCACTTAAATCATCACAAAAAGATTTGGTCAGATCGAAACATGCAATCGTGTATACTGGTATTGCCTGAGCTGCAGCTTTGATAAGCATTTCCTTCCCTGCCTTCGACATGAGTTTTTCCTTCAAGCCTTGTATCTTTTTCCAAACTTTCTCTCTTAAGTAATTGAAACTATTTATTTTATTCTTGCCCATGTATACATGTAGACCCAAGTACTTTCCCGAGGTGCCTTCCATATTTATCCCTAGGATCCTCTTCATATCCTCCTTTATCCTCCCATCAATGTTCTTGCTGAATAGAATGGCTGATTTATACTTATTTATCATCTGTCCAGAACAAGCTTCATATGTGCTTAGGATTTTATTCACTTCATTCGCCACACTCTCGCTTGCCTCCACTAACAAGAGTGAATCATCTGCAAATAGGAGGTGGCTGACACTTGGGGCTTGTCTGCAAATCTTTATTCCTTTTAACCTTCCATTAAATTCAGCCTCATTAAGCATCGACGAGAAACACTCCGCACAGGTAAGAAAGAGATATGGCGATAGAGGGACTCCCTAGCGAAGTCCCCTTTGTGGGATGATTACATCGGTCATGTCTTTGTTTACCTTGATCTGGTACTTGACTGTGGTGATGCACTTCATAACTAATCTAACCCAGTTTATGTTGAAGCCAAGCTTGATCATCATGTCATTTAGAAACTTCCATTCCACCATGTCATATGCTTTGCTCATATCAATCTTTAAAGTCGCGTAGCCCTTTGCACCGCTTCTTTTCACTGCAAAAAATGTGTAAGCTCATATGCAAGTAAAATATTATCAGATATCATCCGTCCAGGGACGAATGCACTTTGATTTAGGCTAATGATGTCAGATAAGATTCCTTTCAATCTGCTAGTTATTACCTTCGCCGCCACTTTGTAGAGGACATTGCAGAGGCTTATCGGTCTTAAGTCTTTCAGGCTTTCTGGTGTTTGTGTCTTTGGTATTAGCACCACCATTGTATTATTCCAGCCTTCTGGCATTTCCCCTCTGTCATGGAATTAACACGGCAGATGTCCGGTTTAGCGGACTTAGTCGTGAGGCCGCGCATCTATGTAGTAGCTTGAGAGGGGTTGAGCGGAATCGAGAGACGCAATGCAAGACAAGGATTTAGACAGCTTCGGGCCCCGGGAAACATCATCCGGTAATAGCCCTACGTGTTGTCTGAGGCTAGATCTCATTATGATCCTCATGGTGTCGCCGGTAAACCGGCTCTTTGTGTCTAGCCCTAGAAACTTGTGAGAACTTCCCCCCTCTTTGGGGAGCCCTGCCCCTCCTTATATATGTTGAAGGGGCGGGTTACATGACTAGTCCTAGTAGGATTAGGATTGCTTTATTACAAGGAGTCCTAGTCTTGCTTCCTTTGTAGGAGAATATTCCTTCTGCTTTCTTCATAAACCGGCCCACCATAACATGAACCGGCCTTCTGGCCTTGGGCCTTGTCATCTGTGATCCGCCAACCGGGTTACCAGTGAGTGGTATTATTCAGGCAGGTTGTTTGTATTCCGTCTGATCAGGGCGGGACGCCAGTGAATCGCCAAATGTAAACCGTCTCAAATAAACCGCCAAGCCCGGCCGGGTTATAATTCCGGCCGGTTTACACCATGGGGTATATCCCCGACATTAGCCCCCAGTTTAGCTTGGATTTATCCATGGTAAACTTATGCTGCAAAATAACCACAAGAACAAATTGGATGGGTTGTGCTCCGGGTTAAGAATTCTTGTAAACCGGCACTTTGATCATCTTTAAGTCCGTGTCATTTCCTCCTTATATGTATCCATGATCTCATAGCAAATCTCCTTAGAAGACATGTTCAAATATTACCAACGCAAAAAATCTAGGTACTTCCTCTGAAAACCCCGGGTCAATAGACCAGCTTCATAATCCGTTTGCTGACGTTGGTGTCTCATAGAGAAATATTGTAAGAGATAATCTACTTGAATCAACCTTCAATACTCTGACTTGACAAAAATATTAGTCTTTGAAATATTCAACTGATATCCAGCCGGCTTGAAGATGCCGGTTTATGATTACCACCATTGTCGGCTTATTAAACTGATGATTTCGGGTCATGACTGTTGCCAGCGCCGGTTCATGATTGTTGCCAATGCCGGTTCATGATTATTAATAACTCCGGGTTGCAGCCATAGGGTCATAATGATTGGTGACGCCGGGTCAAACTGGTTTCCTTGAAACAGAGAATTTGAAAAAAAATCTTCGATAATAATAATATAATACATGTAGCCCCCAAGTCTTGAGCAGGACAAAGTGATGGCTTAAGACTTGCCTCAATATAAATGTTGCAACTTTGAAGAAATCCAGATTGTTCATCTCAGTCACTTGTAGAGACTGAATATTCCACATATGTAGCCCCCAAGTGCCGGGTTGTCATGCTTGCAGCAACCTGGGACTTGTAATTTGCATGATGCTCAAAAACTTCAACCAGTGTAGCCCCCAAGGGCAGGGTCATTATGCAATAATGAGCAGGGACTTTGTAGATATAATCATTGAAAATAACATTATACAATGTAACTTCCATCATGGGGTTTGAACCCACGTCCACAAGGTTAAGAGCTTTGTGCTTTACCAACTGAGTAGTGGATACTTCAATATAATGGATTAATACTTTTGTACCTTGAATTGTTGACAGGAGCAATTGGTAGCCCCCAAGGGCCGGCTCAATATGATGTGATGAGTCGGGTCTTCAATAAGGTGAGCAAAAAATGACTTTGCATTAGCCCCCAAGTGTCATGGTGCATGCTTGCAGCGACATGAGACTTGTGTATTTGATGTAATCTCAATTTGAATAATGTAGCCCTCAAGTGCCGGGTCATAAGCCTGCAGCGACTCGGGACTATTCCTTTGTAGAATAAATCACTTCCATCGATGAAATAATATCCATTGCGCTTAAAGCGACTTTGAAAACCTCAATCATAATATTGATAACCATAATAATAATCCAGCCATGTTGGCTATTAAAGATTTGAATAATATAATCCGGTTTGAAAACCGGTTCCAATGATATTTGATCACAACCAGGCCGGGTTAATAAACATTGGTCATTATTTTATCTCATACTGGCGACTTATAGTCAAAAGCCAGGTCGGTTTAATAAACACCGGTCATTATAATTCATCATGCACTGCCAATCCGTTTTTTGGCTCTTTGTCGGCTCATCATGAAGGCCGATCCGGGCTACGATGAACGCCCGTTTAACTCATGCTGGTGTTCATGACCTGGACTTTTAATTTTGCAGATATATGGTCAGCTTTGAAGTTGCCCAATCCCGGATCAATAAACTTGGTTAACCACAGAAAACTTTGAAAAATCGCAAAAAACAAAGCATTATTGGCAAATAAGACCATGTAGTCGAGGCTTTTTGCGAGCTGCCAGGCTCCAAATCGAGGCTTCTGATTCGAATGCGATCAGTAAACCGGGCCAAAGGGGTTAAGCTAGGATTCGAATGCGACCATGTAGCCCCCAGTGGCCTTGAAATTTTGCCAATCAATGGATTCGAATACGATCCAAGGAGCTATGATTCGAATACGATCATATATATTGGACCAAAAGGGGTTAAGCTAGGATTCGAATGCGATCCGTAGCCCCCAGTGTCCTTGAGATTTTGTCAATCAATGGATTCGTATGCGATCCAAGGAGCTATGATTCGAATACGGTCATATATATTGGAC
>LR738709.1:207015158-207061040 GCA_902687465.1 Secale cereale | reverse complement strand
GCTTCTGATTCGAATGCGATCAGTAAACCGGGCCAAAGGGGTTAAGCTAGGATTCGAATGCGACCATGTAGCCCCCAGTGGCCTTGAAATTTTGCCAATCAATGGATTCGAATACGATCCAAGGAGCTATGATTCGAATACGATCATATATATTGGACCAAAAGGGGTTAAGCTAGGATTCGAATGCGATCTGTAGCCCCCAGTGTCCTTGAGATTTTGCCAATCAATGGATTCGAATGCGATCCAAGGAGCTATGATTCGAATACGATCATATATATTGGACCAAATGGGGTTAAGCTAGGATTCGAATGCGATCCGTAGCCCCCAATGACCTTGAGATTTTGCCAATCAATGGATTCTAATGCGATCCAAGGAGCTATGATTCGAATACGATCATATATATTTTGGCCCAAAGGGGTTAAGTTAGGATTCGAATACGATCCGTAGCCCCCAGTGGCCTTGAGATTTTGCTGATCAATGGATTCGAATGCGATCCAAGGCGGACCCTAAACGGGGTTTTAAGCTATGATTCGAATGCGATCATATAAACCAGACCAAAAGGGGTTAGGCTAGGATTCGAATGCGATCACGTAGCCCCCTAGTGACCGTAAAGGCAGTGTACCTATAGGAGAGTTGCGCTTGTATGGCAAGCCCTGTTTGGTCCCTTATAGAATTGTCCTGCATATCAAAATAGACTGATCAAAGCATCTTGTTTTCTTGATGAAAATGATATATATCAAGAGAAATAAACTTTAGATGGATATCACCTGATGTATTTTGACCTTATGATCCTCATCGGTGTCTGTTTATTCAGACCGGTATGTTGAATAGACCGGATCGCAGGGCGGACAGTAAAACGACCGCAACATCAGTGGAAGCACAGACATATGAATCGGCCGCAGTTGTAAACCGGCGCAGATAAGCAAGTTGTCCTCCGCGTTGTAAGCGGACGCGTGAACCGGCCGTCCGTTCAACGAGTAGTGTGACACAGAGGAAACGTCGTTGTAGAATATTGCAAGTCCGTGCTTTATTCCGTAGTAGAATAATAATTTCACCTGTATATAAAAATACCAATAGGGCAGTGTAATGGTGCTCAGAGAAATTAAAATGTCCTGATAAATATATAGGAGGGATAACACCTGATTTGCTCGAACAACAGATGGGTCGGCCGGCGTCGACGGGCTAGTTGTCCTCCTGGTGGTAAACCGGCGCGATTGTGAAAGACGGCCACGGCGTTGTAAACCGGCGTGGTCGCGAGAGACGGCCACGGCGTTGTAAACCGACGCGGGAGTCTGTTGAGTAACAGCGTCCACTTGTGTCGAATGATGTTGGTGGGCCTCCATCTCCGCGGTATAATATCGCTTTGTAATGAATGATTTTTCCTGCGTATAAAATACAGCAGGGCGAGGTATTTTTGCTCGGATGAATTAATATGTATTAAAAATAAATAAGATAGATATCACCTGATTCGCTTTGGACAACAGACGGGTTGGCCGTGGTATTGTAAACCGGTGCGGACGAGCAAATTGTCGTCAGCGTTGTAGAATTGTAAGCCGGTGCGTCGATGTAGACCGGGCTATAGGGACGACTTCTTGAGCGCGTCCATTTACCGGGTTACGTGGCATGGACGAACACCGGGCGCAATGTTGTTGTACGTGCTCTGCACCCGTGGTATAAACCACATTTGCAGTGAACAATTATCCTGCGTACAAAAAATATAGCAGAACGGAGTAGTTCTTTGTTGAAGGAAATTAACCTGTACTTAACGAAAATATATAGGATAAATAGCACCTAGGTTTGTTCGGATGGGCAGCGGACACAAAGCCGACACGGTAGCGGCTCGGATGCGTGACGGAGGCGAGCTGGAGGCTGTTTACTGCAACGGAGGCGAAAGCGAGTTGGAGGCCGTTTACTGCTGCTACGTGCCGTCAGCGGCGGCGGAGGCCAGCTATCAATTGGACATCTCGTATGATGGAATCCATCTATCTCCACGTCCTGAACCAAAAAATACTAGTAGTACTTGGCTGATTAAAGTAGTATTTCCTTTGAATCAATGGTCTGATTGACTTGATTGATGCTCCATGGCCGAATTGTTTAATTGCAATGGATTCCTGATTTGCCTTGTACTGGCGCACTACACCGGGCTGCAGGCCTTTCCTTTGCTCCCCTCGAGACGAGTCTGCGGTGTAGGCGTGCCTGGTGATTTAATTCTTGTACGTGTCTGTCCAGAGGTCCACAAAATTCCTTTGTTACCTAGTCACCGACGGTTAGCCAAAATTCTTTGAAAAAAATAGCAGGCATCCCATCAGGGCTCGGAGCTTTGACGTCCCCAATACTAAACAGAGCTTTCCTCACTTCGTCTGTTGTGTATTCAGCACATAAGATTTCATTCGTTCCTTCATGGACTCTTGGCGTAACCATTTGCAGAATAGCTTCATTGTTTTGTCCTACCGAAGAGGTGAAGAGGCTATAAATATATCCCGCAATATGCTCCTTAAAGGATTCTTCACCTTCCACCCATCTACCATCTTCTCTCTTCAGTCTTCCAATTGTGTTTCTTCCTTTCTTTCTGAGGCAAAGGCATGGAAAAAAGTTGTATTTTTATCGCCTGAACACAGCCACGTGACATGTGCATGTTGCTTCCAGTGAGTCTCCCTTTGATGTTCTAGTCTGTCAAGTTTCTCCCTCAAGTACATCTCCCTTGAGACACTCTCTTGATTTATGACACCTCTTCTGGTTCCCTCCAGTTCAGCTTTCATGTGTTTAATCCTCTTGTCCAGATCACCAAGAACATTGTGGTCCCAGTCCTTTAATTCTCGTGCCAGTGCCTGTATCTTGTCAGATGCATTATTTTCTTCTCCGAGACTCACAGAAGCCCAGGCATTTCCACCACCTCTTTGAATTCTTCTTCTTGGAGCCATCTTGCTTCAAACCTGAAAGCACTTAGATGTCTCCTTACCATAGGGTAGCTCCCCTTGCCTTCTACCCATATGGTGACCGGACGGTGATCTGAGTGCCTCGGGTCTCCATTCACTATTTTATATGTGGGAAAGCGTTGACACCATCTTTGGTTACCCACTGCCCTGTCTAATCTTTCTTTGATATAATTCTTTGTTGTGTGACTATGGTTTCGCCGGGTGAACTTATCCCCTGTGTAGCCCAAGTCTCGGAGGCCGCAATCAGCTAGTGCGAATCTGAATTTCTCCATGGCTGATTGTGGTCTCCTTGGCCATCCTTTCTGCTCATGGAGGTACATAATTTCGTTGAAGTCTCTAGCGCACAACCATGGTAGAGTGAACTATTGATTTAGGATGCTTAGTAGTTTACATGTTACATCTCTTCTCTCACTTGCTGGTTCTCCATATATTCCGGTAAATCTCCATCTAAATCCTTCTTCCTCAGTTATCTCCACATCAATATGGTATCTGGAATAATTGTGGAGCTCTACCATTATTTCCTTCTTCCATAATAATTTTAACCCGCCACTTTTTCCTTCATAGTCCCTTGCCACCAGGTTACTCATTCCCAACTTCCATTTGAGACTTTCCATTCTGCTTTTATCAAGTTTGGTTTCTGATAAAAAGAGAAGGTTGGGGTCCTCTTGCTTCTTGTAATGCCCAGTATGGAATTATACCTCCTACGTGTCGAGGCACGACTTAAAGGTATAAGCCCATACTAGAATGATCTCAAGTATGGTATGTTTGCACGACTCATGTAAAATAGGGATGAAATTGCAAAAGGATAGTTGGCTTACACTCGCCACGTCACACAATACATTACATAAGCAAATCATCATCCAAAACATCACAGTCCGACTACGGACGAAGATCCAAATGAAAGATACCAAATACATAAAGCCACAAGGTCCGAATCGCCCCTAGTAGAAACCACTACCGATCATCGGGATAGTGCACATAGTATCGACTACGTTCTTCATCGAACTCCCAGTACAGCTCCGTGCCGTCACCTGAGTAGTTCACCATGGTACCTGCATCTGGTGTGGTGTAGAATCTGTGAGCCACGGAGGACTCAGCAATCCCGTTCCCGGGTAGCAAAACTATCTAAGCCTTGGGTGTGGAACAAGGCTGAAGAAGAATAAAGGTTGCAGCTGAACTAGCACTAGCTTACGTGTTTAGAGCGAGAAGAGAAGTGTCACGAGCGTCAAAGTGATCATGAAGTGATCCTATCTAAGCACGTCAATCATAACCCCACCGTGTTCACTTCCCGAACCCCTTCCGGAAAATGACCGTCACGGTTACTCACGCTGGTAGTGTGTTCTGAACAAGGTGTCAAGTTTTCTACAACCGGATATTAACAAATTCCCATCTGCCACATAACCGCGGGCACGGCTTTCGGAAGTTCAAAACCCTGCAGGGGTGTCCCAACTTAGCCCATTACAAGCTCACGATCTGCGGAGTCGCAACTCCAAGGTGGGAAGACCCGAGTATTCTCGGAATCCCGTGCTCAAGATATTCCGACTAAGGTAAAACTAATCCAGCAAGACATCCTGGCGTGTCGACACCCTGACAATAGTCGCGCGTATCTAGTCTCAGGCCACGACCGGATGGGTGATCCTACAGGTAAAACCAATCCTCAAGTTTCCTCGTGGTTGCCCCGCATAACCCCCAGTTTGGACCAACACTCATGAGGAGCACTGGCCCGGGTTGTTGATTAAGAACTCGGGTTTGCAAAGCCCTATGCAAGTTTTTAGTTATTAGGCAAATGTAAAACCAATGTCGGGCCTTGCTGGAAAAGGTTTAGCGCTAAGCGGGTTATCGAGGGGGTCCCATAACCCCAACCGTGTTAGGAACGCATAATCAAGGAACATAACACCGGTTTATACGGTTCCTAGGGCGACATGAGTGGAACAAATCACCAAGCAAGAGGCTTAGCCTTCCACCCATTACCAATATATAGATGATTTAGTTTAAGAGTTTATATAGTGTGATATCCCAACAATATCTTCAACATGAAGCAAGAATCTTCAAATCTCCTCTTGCAACTAGCAATGCTATAAGAGGGGCTGAGCGAAGCTTACGTAGCCAAACATACTATAAGAGGGGCTGAGCGAAGCTTACATGGCCAAACATGAGCAAAACAAGTCAAACATGGCAATGGTGCAAGATGCACCCAAACATCAAGCAAACACACTCCAAACATGTAAACAAGATGATATTATGATTCTTCATGCAAAATCACACAACTTTCATATAGGGCACGCTCAAAACGGAGCAATGGTGCAACACATACACACGAAACAAGATACAATGCAAAGCTGAAATTAACAACCACATCGCAACTTTGGAGCAAAAAATATATACTCTACAGCACCCAGACATGATAACAATAAGCATGGACATGAATTCTACATATCCTACAGCAAACAACTCCATTGGAGCAACTCCATAGGAGGCATGGATCAATAGCAACAAGCTACACAAAAATTGATCATGCTGTTAAAAACCTGACAGTTATATTTTATAGCAACTTGGGAGCAAGAATTAAATAATCTACGTCAAGCCATATGAGCAAGTGAGGGCATGGATGGATAGACAACAACATGTACAACAAGGAATGATCAATGGCCACTCCAAAACAAGCATGGATTTGACTAGGGCATCAAGCAAACATAGCATCAGGATATGACAGATTCCAGACTTAGTAGAAATTTCACTAAGTATAAAACAGATATGTTGGCATGGCATGTTTACAA
The DNA here is from genome assembly GCA_902687465.1 of Secale cereale. NCBI lineage: Eukaryota > Viridiplantae > Streptophyta > Magnoliopsida > Poales > Poaceae > Secale > Secale cereale. The sequence continues at coordinate 207,055,327 of LR738709.1, read as the reverse complement.
GCATGTTTAAGTCACCTCAAGGCATATCATGGAAAATGGTTTGCACCACAGCAAAGACCACATGATGGAGATTCTAAAACATATTGGCATGTGACATGGCGACAAACACATCAATAACAACGAGCACTTCAAATCAGCATCTCATAACATGTTACAAAACGTAACAGCCACATGCACTTTTGTAACCAAGTTTAACATGGCAATATGAACCCTAACATGTATGCTACAGCAACCATCATGTAGAGCATCTCACAATGAACATTTTGACATATCATTTGCTTCATTTGGATAAACATGCACCAAGTTATCACATCTCAAACATGGCATAAAAATGACAAGTTTCAGCCGTTTATAACAAGTAGCACTCTTGTCACGAAGAATAAGACCTCTAGATGAACTCAAACAAGCATGCCACAATGGAACAAAATGTAGAGCACATCACCACGATCATTTTGACATATTACTTGCATCATTTGGATAAGCACACAATTAGTTACAGGTGGTCAACCATGCAACATTATTAACACATGCCAAGGACTAATCTGTAAATATTCAGTTATTCGAGAAAAAGAAAAAAACGCCGGGCGGGAAAAAAACGACACGGGCCAGATCGGGGGGGGCCTGGGCCTCACCTTGCGGGCTTGGCCCGAGGTGGAGGAGGAGGCCGGCGGATCGGGGAAGCTGGGCCGGCCCGAGGCGGTGGCTGGGCCCACCGGAGGCTGGCTCGGGCGCGCGTCGTCCCTCTCCTCGATCCCGACTGGATCGAGGGACGAGCGAGGCGGCGGCTGCTCGGCAGCTCCGGCCGGCGGCTGGGAACGGGACGGCGCCGGCGGGATCCGACGGTGGGAGGCCCGGATTCGACCGGGGCGAGGCCGGCGGCGGCGGTTCCTTGGGGTGGCGGGCGCTCGGCAGCGGGGATCCGGCGGGGAGGCGAGCTTGCAGTCAACGGCAGCGGTCGGCGGCGATGGCGCGGCGGCGCGAGGCGCCCGACGGCAGCGGGGAGCACCGAAGGCGAAGGTGGTGAGGGCGCTTGCGGCGGCGGCGGTTCGGGCCGGGAGGGCCCCTCGCGGGCCTCTCGGGCCCTGGCCGGCGGGGAAGTGGGCGCGGGGCGCTGACGAATAGCGCGCTGACACGTGGTGCGGCGGGGGCAAGTCGGACACGTCCGGCCGGGGTTGGACGTGTCCGGCGGCTGCGGGGAGGAGTTGCTAGGGTTTCTACCCGAAAATTGGAGGGGTGTGGACGTTTTTATAGGCATAGGGAGCTAGGAGACTCCATATGGGGAGCGGTTTTCGGCCACGCGATCACGATTCGACAACCGAGATGATGGGAAGGGTTGTGCTGGGTTAGTGGGCTGTTGTGGAGTGGGTCTTGGCCCTCAAAGAAGAGGTTCTTTTAGCCCACTAGGTTAACCGTTGGAGTACCAAACGAACTCCAAACGCGACGAAACTTGACAGGCGGTCTACACGTACCAAAACAACATCGCACAACAAGTCTCACGTCATTGCGGGAACGTTACATGGCCACACACGAAAGAAGGACTCGGGGATGCCACGGGCATGTGTGTGAGCGTCGGAACTCGAAACGGACAACGGGAAGAGACGAGTGGGACCGGATGCAAGTGACAACACAAATGCAATGCAATGCACATAACAACATGACATGAATGAAATGCACACACGCACACGACAAAACGAATAAAACCCGAAATGAGGAAGGGCCCGAAATGGAATTGATGAAGCCAAAGTTTATATATTGCCATATTGGGAAAGTGTTACATCTGGGGCATTACAAACACTCCTCTACTACGAAAAGATCTCGTCCAGAGATCTAGGACTGGAAGAAGGAAGGGTACTCGGAACGAAGGTGATCTTCTCGTTCCCACGTAGCTTCTCGGTCGGTATGGTGTGACCAGTTAACTTTCAAGAACTTGATTGACTTGTTGCGGGTCTTGTGCTCGGTTTCTTCAAGAATAGCAACGGGGTGCTCACGGTAAGACAAGTCTTGTTGAAGATCAATCTCCTCGAACGGAATGGTGCGTTCAGGTGTCTTGAAGCACTTGCGGAGTTGAGACACGTGAAACACATCATGAACATTTGCAAAGTTGGATGGAAGCTCGAGTTGGTAGGCTAGATCGCCTCTTTTGCCAAGGATCTTGAAAGGGCCCACGTATCTAGGAGCCAGCTTCCCTTTGATACCGAATCTTTGTGTGCCTTTCATAGGAGAAACACGGAGATAGACATGGTCTCCAATGTCGAAAGCCAAATCACGATGCTTGCCGTCATAGTAACTCTTTTGACGCGACTGAGCGGCCTTGAGATTCTCACGTATGACTTTGCACATTTCTTCGGCTTCTGAGATCAAGTCATTGCCAAGAAGTTGACGTTCACCAGTCTCGGACCAGTTGAGAGGGTACGGCACTTTCTGCCATAGAGGATTTCAAAAGGAGATTTGTCGGCACTTGCTTGGAAAATGTTGTTGTAAGAGAACTCGGCAAACGGAAGACAATCTTCCCACTTCATGCCAAAAGAGATGACACAAGCTCTGAGCATGTCTTCGAGGATCTGGTTCACTCTTTCGACTTGACCACTAGTCTGAGGGTGAAACGCAGTGCTGAAACGGATCGTAGTGCCTGTGGCTGACTGAAAGGAGTCCCAGAACTTGGATGTGAACAAACTTCCACGGTCTGAGGAGATAACTTGAGGAATGCCATGTAACGACACAATTCTGGAAGTGTACAACTCTGCCAGCTGAGCTGTATTGATGGATTCTTTGACTGGAAGGAAGTGAGCTACTTTGGTTAGCTTGTCAATCACAACAAATATAGCATCGTTCCCCTTCTTGGACTTGGGAAACCCAATGACGAAATCCATTTCAATGTGGTCGAATTTCCACTCGGGAATAGGAAGAGGTTGGAGGAGACCGGCTGGACGTTGATGCTCTACCTTCACTCTTCTGCAGACATCACATTCATTCATGAATTGGGCAATCTCCCTTTTCATGCGAGTCCACCAGTAAGATTGCTTGAGGTCTTGGTACATCTTGGAACTTTCGGGATGAATAGAGAGGAGGGAGTCATGTGCTTCGTTCATTATGAGCTTCCTGAGATCACCCTTGGGAACCACAAGTCTGTCCTCAAAGAACAAGGTGTCTTTCTCATCAACGCGATAGCACTTGTATTTGGGAGTACCCTTTGCAGTACCATGTTTCACTTTCTGCACCATAGCATCACTGAGCTGGGCCTCACGGATCTGATCTTCCAAGGTAGGAGCAACTTGAAGATTTGCAAGAAAGCCTTGCGGAACAACTTGGAAGTTGAGCTTCTTGAATGCTTCACAAAGCTCGGGCTAAAACGGCTTGATAAGGAGACTGTTGCAATATGTCTTTCTGCTCAAGGCATCTGCAATGACATTTGCCTTGCTAGGTGTGTATTCGATGCTTGGATCATACTCTTGGATCATCTCAACCCAACGAGTCTGGCGAAGGTTCAGGTTCGGCTGCGTGAAGATGTACTTCAAGCGCTTGTGATCGGTGAAGATATCGACTTTTCTGCCCAACAGAAGGTGTCTCCACGTGAACAAGGCATGTACCACTGCTGCTAGCTCGAGATCATGTGTGGGGTAGTTCTTCTCATTTGGCTTCAATTGACGAGAAATGTATGCCACAATTTTCTTGTCTTGCATTAGAACACCACCAAGTCCTTAAAGAGAAGCATCACAGAATACTTCGTAGGGCTTGGACTCATCCGGAGGAGTAAGAACCGGAGCAGAGATGAGCTTTTCTTTGAGTGTTTTGAATGCCACATCACAATCCGGAGACCAGTTGTACTTAACATTCTTCTGCAGCAAGTTGGAGAGAGGCTTGGCAATCTTGGAGAAGTTCTCAACGAACCTTCTGCAATAGCTAGCAAGACCAAGGAAGCTTCGGAGTTGCTTGACGTTCTGAGGGGGTTCCCAGTTGACAATCGCTTCAACTTTCTCGGGGTTGACAGCAATACCGTCAGCAGAGATGATATGGCCAAGATATAAGACCTTATCGAGCCATAATTTGCATATAGAGAACTTGGCATAGAACTTATGTTCACCGAGTTTGTCAAGAACCAAACGGAGGTGCTTGGCATGATCCTCTTCATTCTTGGAGAATACCAAGATGTCATCCAGATAGACAAGCACAAATTCGTTGGTGTAGGGGTTGAATATGTAGTGCATCATCCTCGAGAAGGTGGGTGGAGCATTAGCGAGGCCAAAAGACATGACTGTGTATTCATAGGATCCGTAGCTTGTTCTGAATGCAGTCTTGTGAATATCTTCTTCATGGATACGGATCTGGTGATAACCCATCCGGAGATTGAGCTTTGAGAACACTTTTGCTCCTTTGAGCTGCTCGAACAATTCATTGATGTTCGGGAGCGGATACTTGTTCTTTATTGTCTTCTTGTTCAATGGCCGGTAATCAACACAAAGGCACTCCGTGCCATCCTTCTTCTTGACAAATAGAACACCACAGCCCCAAGGAGAAGTGCTAGGCCTGATTAGACCCATACGCTCTTGCTCATCGAGTTGTCTCTTCAGCTCCTTCAACTCTTCAGGGGAAAGCTTGTACGAACGCCGACATGCTGGCTCGGTACCGGGCTCGAGTTCAATGACGAATTCAACTTGACGATGCGGAGGCATGCCTGGAAGCTCTTCAGGGAAAACATCTTCATATTCATTGACCACCGGAATTTCAGAGATGGCATTAATCTCGCCCTTGTCATTGAGAGAGAATAGCCTGATTGTGTTATCTCGAGAGGCGAAGATAATCACGTCTTCATTAGGATGAATAAGCTTGACTTCCCTATTTGCACAATCAATGTGAGCATCATGCTGGGAAAGCCAATCCATCCCAATAATAAGATCAATGTCGGAGTTGCCGAGAACAATCGGAGAAGCCAGAAAGCGGTAATCACCCATACGAATAGATACATCCGGAGCAAATATTTTAGAATGCATTAGTTTTCCCGGAGAAACAATTGATAATTCCTTTGGCAAACTTTTGATGTCAACATTGTGTTTCGAAGCAAAAGGTTGAGACATGAAAGAGCATGATGCACCCGAATCAAACAAGACTTTAGCATGTTTAAGGTTGACTGGAAGATTACCAAGTACCACATCTGAAGAATTCTCTGCTTGAGTTGTATTCATCAGATTCATTCTTGCTGACTTGGGATTGTGCTTGACAATAGCAGTGCTGACAGGTGGAGGGGGCAGAAGGCGCCTCTGGTTGGTGCACTTGTTGGAATAATGACCCTTCAGACCACATTTGTAGCAAGTGACCTCAGAAAGTGGACGAGGAGGAGGAACACTTGGTCTTGGAGCTTGGTACTGCGACTTGGACTGATTGCCTTGGTTGTGTGGGTGGGAGAAACCACGGCCACCAGAATGCTTGTTGTTGTTGTTGGGAGGTCGGATCACTGGAGGAGGTGGAAGCCAAAACTTCTGTTGCTTTGCGACCACTTGGGAAGAAGAGGAGGAGTGAATAGCATATCTGATTCTCTTTTTGGAAGCTTCCATCTTGAGCTGGGCTGCCTCTTCCTTAAGTGCCATGTTATAGAATTGATCAAATTCATCAGGCTCGAACAAGGTGAGAGCTAGTTGGAGTTCATCCTTCAGACCACCACGGAACTGATAAATCTTGCTCTTGGCATCTGGGATGTCTTTCTTGGCATAGTGGGCAAGGTTCTGGAACTTGACATTATATTTATAAACAGTCATTGATCCTTGCTTCAGGTTGCGGAATTGCTCATGCATACCTTCGATGACACTTGTTGGAATGTGGTGAGAGCGAAAATCCTTGCAGAAGTCAGTCCACGAGATTTCACGCCCTTCTCTGGAATCTTTGTACTGCTGCCACCAATCAGCGGCTTGGTCCTTGAGTTGGAAGGCGGCAAACTTCACATAGTCCTCAGGTCTCACGTTACTGCACTCGAAATGCTTCTTGATATCTGTTATCCAGTCTTCAGCATCTAGAGGGTCCACACAGTAACTGAATGCCTTTGGTTGGTTTGCCAGGAACTGGTTGAGTGTAGCAAAGTGAGGTTGGTTGAACAAATTGCCTTGGCCTTGGTTCCCATGACCACCCTGATTTGTTTGATTTGCTTGAACGTTCTGCATCATTTGCATAAGCATCTGGGTGTTCTGGTTCGTCGCTTTCATAATTGCTCTCCGGGCCTCAGACGGAGGAGGAGGGGAAGGAGGACGACCAGGAACTTCTTCACCCTCTGGGTTAGCGTTGGGAACCCTTTTAGGAGCCATCCTGAATGAGATGACAACCATTAGCCATTGATTGAGAAAAATATATAAGCTGAATCAATGGCTAGAATTGCAACATAAGTCTTCACAAGAATCATTCGAACAAATGAACGAATGTAATCCACAGTTTAATGGTAACAACAATCTTCTTGAGAAGCCACTTGGGAGAACAAAAGGTAAATAAAACAACAAGGAGCAGATAGAACAAATACAAGATAGAAGCTTCGTTCGACATATTCGTGCTGAAAGCTTATGGAACGTGTTACAAAAGGGTTTTGCAACCCCCGGATCAGCATAGCCAAGGACCCTTTAAGATGCAACTCCCGATCGGAACAATGCTCATAAAACCACTTCACTCAATGTAGAACCCCGAACTTCATATCATGCATTCGTTGGAAGAATGCCTACGAACTACTAGATGAACCCACCTATTAATTTCCGAAAGTTTCCAGTTATGCAATTAGGTGTTGGGGATACAGGGGAAGCATCGCGCACTCAACTCTAATCCTACATCCAGTTGTATCCATCCTTCAACACATAACCAGTAATTTCCGAAAACCGTTTACCTCGGACCTTCGAAACGCATCTACTATACAAGCTATGGCAATACTCTCGAACTACCTCCCCGGTACTGGGTGATGTCGGGGTTATCTTTCCACTAACCGCATAGGAGAGTTTTTCGATGTCAGCCGTCTTAAATATTCCAGAACTGCTGCGATATATTTGTGACGACAACACCTCGGAGCTCAACTCCCCGGGACACTGCCACAACCCCTAAATGACAGGAGGCATCGAGAACAATGTTCTCGTCACAAAGACATCGGAACAATCCAAACAATACTCGCGAGATCCTAAAAAAAAATTGGTGAATTTTTGAGAGTAGAAGAGACAAGAGTAATCGTCAGGAGTCCTCACCAGAGTGAAAAGAGATGAGGAGCAAAAGAAATCCTACTCTCCGATATATATATAGGACTCAAAACATTTTCAAGTGTGTGCCTAGACTCAACCGTCAACGATTCGATTAATCAGTGGGGGCTTCTAGGTCGGAGAAGGCTCTGAATACCAACTTATAGTGCCCAGTATGGAATTATACCTCCTACATGTCGACGCACGACTTAAAGGTATAAGCCCATACTAGAATGATCTCATGTATGGTATCTTTGCACGACTCATGTAAAATAGGGATGAAATTGCGAAAGGATATTTGGCTTACACTCGCCACGTCACACAATACATTACATAAGCAAATCATCATCCAAAACATCACAGTCCGACTACGGACGAAGATCCAAATGAAAGATACCAAATACATAAAGCCACAAGGTCCGAATCGCCCCTAGTAGAAACCACTACTGATCATCAGGATAGTGCACATAGTATCGACTACGTTCTTCATCGAACTCCCAGTACAGCTCCGTGTCGTCACCTGAGTAGTTCACCATGGTACCTGCATCTGGTGTGGTGTAGAATCTGTGAGCCACGGAGGACTCAGCAATCCCGTTCCCGGGTAGCAAAACTATCTAAGCCTTGGGTGTGGAACAAGGCTGAAGAAGAATAAAGGTTGCAGCTGCACTAGCACTAGCTTACGTGTTTAGAGCGAGAAGAGAAGTGCCACGAGCATCAAAGTGATCATGAAGTGATCCTATCTAAGCACGTCAATCATGACCACACCGTCTTCACTTCCCGAACCCCTTTCGGAAAATGACCGTCACGGTTACTCACGCTGGTAGTGTGTTCTGAACAAGGTGTCAAGTTTTCTACAACCGGATATTAACAAATTCCCATCTACCACATAACCGCGGGCACGGCTTTCGAAAGTTCAAAACCCTGCAGGGGTGTCCCAACTTAGCCCATTACAAGCTCACGATCTGCGGAGTCGCAACTCCAAGGTGGGAAGACCCGAGTATTCTCGGAATCCCGTGCTCAAGATATTCCGACTAAGGTAAAACTAATCCAGCAAGACCTCCCGGCGTGCCGACACCCTGACAATAGCCGCGCGTATCTAGTCTCAGGCCACGACCGGATGGGTGATCCTACAGGTAAAACCAATCCTCGAGTTTCCTCGTGGTGGCCCCGCATAACCCCCAGTTTGGACCAACACTCATGAGGAGCACTGGCCCGTGTTGTTGATTAAGAACTCGGGTTTGCAAAGCCCTATGCAAGTTTTTAGTTATTAGGCAAATGTAAAACCAATGTCGGGCCTTGCTGGAAAAGGTTTAGCGCTAAGCGGGTTATCGAGGGGGTCCCATAACCCCAACCGTGTTAGGAACGCATAATCAAGGAACATAACACCGGTTTATACGGTTCCTAGGGCGGCATGAGTGGAACAAATCACCAAGCAAGAGGCTTAGCCTTCCACCCATTACCAATATATAGATGATTTAGTTTAAGAGTTTATATAGTGTGATATCCCAACAATATCTTCAACATGAAGCAAGAATCTTCAAATCTCCTCCTGCAACTAGCAATGCTATAAGAGGGGCTGAGCGAAGCTTACGTAGCCAAACAAAGGTTTGCTAGGTTGGGTGGTTAGACAGGTTCATGGTTACAATAGGAGGCTGACAAACAAACATGGGCATCGAGGCAATAAGCTAAAGAGCGAGACATCTAGCAATAGGCAAAGATAGTAATGATATCTGGGTTAGGTCATCTTGCCTGTCGAGTTGTTGATGGGATCGTAAGACGGCTCCTCGTACTCAACCTCGGTAATAACCTCGTTCTCGTGCTCGGTCTCGACTTCCGGCTCTACTCAACACAAGAACACAACAAGGCACAAAATCAAACAAGGTGCAATGCACAATCAACATGATGCAAGTACGATGCATATATGATGCAATACATGTCAAGGGATGAAGCACACAAGAACAACACAAGGCAACAAGTTTAAATGAGGCTGGAATCAACATATAGCTAATCCGGTAAGTCCTCATATGCATATAAAGAAATTGGTCCAGATATGAACAAACCTTAAGTTAAAGTTGTTAAACATCAATTTAACATGCACCATGATGATCTACATGAAATTCTAGTCAAGTTAGATATAAAGTTTGTTTAATTCGGAGCTACGGTCTAAAAGATATGAGCAAAACAAGTCAAACCTGGCAACGGTGCAAGATGCACCCAAACATCAAGCAAACACACTCCAAACATGTAAACAAGATGATATTATGATTCTTCATGCAAAATCACACAAGTTTAATATAGGGCACGCTCAAAACGGAGCAACGGTGCAACACATACACACGAAACAAGATACAATGCAAAGCTGAAATTTACAGCCACATAGCAACTTTGGAGCAAGAAATATATACTCTACATCACCCAAACATGATAACAATAAGCATGGACATTAAGTAGACATATCCTACAGCAAACAACTCCATTGGAGCAACTCCATAGGAGGCATGGATCAATAGCAACAAGCTACACAAAAATTGATCATGCTGTTAAAAACCTAATAGTTATATTTTATAGCAACTTGGGAGCAAGAATTAAATAATCTACATCAAGCCATATGAGCAACTGAGGGCATGGATGGATAGACAACAACATGTACAACAAGGAATGATCAATGGCCACTCCAAAACAAGCATGGATTTGACTAGGGCATCAAGCAAACATAGCATCAGGATATGACAGATTCCAGACTTAGTAGAAATTTCACTAAGTATAAAACAGATATGTTGGCATGGCATGTTTACAAGCATGTTTAAGTCACCTCAAGGCATATCATGGAAAATGGTTTGCACCACAGCAAAGACCACATGATGGAGATTCTAAAACAAATTGGCATGTGACATGGGGACAAACACATCAATAAAACCGAGCACTTCAAATCAGCATCTCATAACATGTTGCAAAACTTAACAGCCACATCCACTTTTGCAACCAAGTTTAACATGGCAATATGAACCCTAACATGTATGCTACAGCAACCATCATGTAGAGCATCTCACAATGAACATTTTGACATATCATTTGCTTCATTTGGATAAACATGCACCAAGTTATCACATCTCAAACATGGCATAAAAATAACAAGTTTCAGCAGTTTATAACAAGTAGCACTCTTGTCACGAAGACTAAGACATCTAGATGAACTCAAACAAGCATGCCACAATGGAACAAAATGTAGAGCACATCACCACGATCATTTTGACATATTACTTGCATCATTTGGATAAGCACACAATTAGTTACAGGTGGTCAACCATGCAACATTATTAACACATGCCAGGGACTAATCTATAAATATGCAGTTATTTGAGAAAAAGAAAAAAAACTGGGCGGGAAAAAACGACACGGGCCAGATCTGGGGGGCCTGGGCCTCACCTTGCGGGCTCGGCCTGAGGTGGAGGAAGAGGCCGGCGGATCGGGGAAGCTGGGCCGGCCCGAGGCGGCGGCTGGGCCCAGCGGAGGCTGGCTCGAGCGCGCGTCGTCCCTCTCCTCGATCTTGACTGGATCGAGGGACGAGCGAGGCGGCGGCTGCTCGGCAGCTCCGGCCGGCGGCTGGGAACGGGACGGCGCCGGCGGGATCCGACGGTGGGAGGCCCGGATCCGACCGGGGCGAGGCCAGCGGCGGCGGTTCCTTGTAGTGGCGGGCGCTCGGCGGCGGGGATCCGGCGGGGAGGCGAGCTTGCAGTCAACGGCGGCGGTCGGCGGCGATGGCGCGGTGGCGCGAGGCGCCCGACGGCGGCGGGGAGCACCGGAGGCGAAGGTGGTGAGGGCGCTGGCGGCGGCGGCGGTTCGGGCCGGGAGGGCCCCTCGCGGGCCTCTCGGGCCCTGGCCGGCGGGGAAGTGGGCGCGGGGCACTGACGAATAGCGCGCTGACACGTGGCGCGGCGGGGGCAAGTCGGACACGTCCGGCCGGGGTTGGACGTGTCCGGCGGCTGCGGGGAGGAGTTGCTAGGGTTTCCACCCGAAAATTGGAGGGGTGTGGACGTTTTTATAGGCATAGGGAGCTAGGAGACTCCAAATGGGGAGCGGTTTTCGGCCACGCGATCACGATTCGATGACCGAGATGATGGGAAGGGTTGTGCTGGGTTAGTGGGATGTTGTGGAGGGGGTCTTGGACCTCAAAGAAGAGGTTCTTTTAGCCCACTAGGTTAACCGTTGGAGTACAAAACGAACTCCAAACGCGACGAAACTTGACAGGCGGTCTGCACGTACCAAAACAACATCGCACGACAAGTCTCACGTCCTTCCGGGAACATTACATGGCCACACAGGAAAGAAGGACTCGGGGATGCCACGGGCATGTGTGTGAGCGTCGGAACTCGAAACGGACAACGGGAAGAGACGAGTGGGACCGTATGCAAGTGACAACACAAATGCAATGCAATGCACATAACAACATGACATGAATGAAATGCACACATGCACACGACAAAACGAAGAAAACCCAAAATGAGGAAGGGCCCAGAATGGAATTGATGAAGCCAAAGTTTATATATTGCCATATTGGGAAAGTGTTACATCTGGGGCATTACACTTCTGCACATCCAGAAGCCCTCTCACTGTCGGGCCATTCCCCAACCCCCGGCAGTTCCACACCGTGATCCTCATTGGGCCCTGCGGTATTGGTTCGCCAATCCCGCTTTTACAATTAGCTTTGGTTCTTCCCCCATCGTGTTTGTTTCCTCACGTCCTCCCTCAGCCGAATTTTCAGCTGGCTCCGCGTCCATCCTCATCTTCTTTCCCAACTCTAGCCCCTCATCAATCTCCATGTCATCTGCAGATCATTTCTTTGACTTTGGAGTTGTCTCAGGTTGTGTCTGATTCACTTTCAGCATATCATGCTTAATTAATTTAACTTTCCTTCATTTCTTCTTCTCTTCTGGAGTGTCTCCCTCATTTGCACAATTCCTCAAATTCTTCGGTTTTACCCCTGCTTCCTTCTCCACCTGCTGCGTTATATCTTTGGTTGCAACTTTGGTTGTTTCCCAATTTTGTCGACCTCTCCTTCCCCTGACTCTTGGGAAACAGCCATGTAAATTTTCCCCCTTCTTTGTCAATATTCATTTGTTCTTCCTCGTTTGTCCCATTCTCCTGCATTTCAGTGAAGGACTCATATCCGCTTTGCTTGCTTGTCGGCTCTCCACCAACCTTCTCAAAGTCTAATTTTTTCCTTTGGAATGTTGATTGGTGATGTCCTTTTTCAGCCTCAAGGGACTTGTGACCTATTTTTCTTCCTTAGGGTGTGAGCCCGCAATTCCTTCACCTTCAACAGAGCTCTTCCTCCATGAGATGGCCTCACTACCATGTAACTTTTCCCTATTACCACTACTATTGCTTCTCCAGTTGCCTGCCCTTTCAGAAGGTCCTTTACTTTTTTCTTCATCACTTGGGTTCCTCCTAAAAATTTCAGCTTTCAGCCATGGAACATATTCTCCTTTTTTCGCTTTATTTTTTTCTCTGCATGCTCTATCACTATGCCCGATTACGCCGCACGCATAGCAAAAGTCTGGTAAAAACTTGTATTTAAAGGAGATGAATTTATCCTCCTTTTCCTTCCGCCCTTCCTCTATTTGTTCTTTTTCCTTCTTCCCTATCATTTCACCATAATCCAATTCTTCTTCTTCCTCTTCGTCCAAGTCTACTGTTATGCCTCTCATCAACGGCTTGGTGATAACCAGCCGTACTTTGATCCTCGTGAAACTCCCTGGAGCTAGTCCATTTTCATCGACATCCACATCAAGGACTTCTCCAATCTGTTGCCCTATAGTTTCTACGGACTCGCTGTTCATAACACCCATGGGCATACCCTCAACTCTGACCCAAATCGGGATATATTTGAACTCATACTCGTCTAGTGATTTAGTTGGCTTGAAATCTTCTATCACCATCAAACACTTATTAAACATCCATGGGCCACTATTTAATGCTTTAATTTTCCCTCCTTCTCGAAAAGAGAATAGAAATTTGTTCATGACTAAATCCTTGCACTCTATTCCCTTAAAAGGGCACCAAATCCAGCCTAAAGTATTTACCAAAGCATCCACTCTTGCTGGTCTGTCTGACATCAATTTCCCCACTGCTTTTGGCTTATCAAAGAAATCGGGACTTGTTCCTCTTCTGCTGAGCTTGACTCCTCTTCTTTCAGATTCAGATAGCTGCAAGGCTTGAAGTTTCTTCTGTACTCCTTCCATACTGACCTTGTTGTCGCTCCCTTTGTTTGCCCGCTGCTGTCCACCGCCCTCCTTGGGCGCCGCCTCGCGCGGCCCCTCCCGCCGCTTATCCTCCGCCTCCAAACCTCCTCCCATTTGGTGTGCTAGAGTTGAAATTAGGAGCTCGCCCTAGCACAGTTGATTAGATGCAAGGTGTTGGTGTGGATGGGAATGAAATGAGGGGAAATTTCTCTGAATAGAGGATGACAAACCCGAGTTTGCTCACTCCCTAATTCAGTTGGGGTCTGGGGAATCAGCGGAGCGGGGTGAGAACTTGGCCTGAGATGATTCACGGCTCAACTGGGATGTGATTTGGGATTAGAACTGGTGTCGTGGGTGTGTGGGAGGATGGATCGAAATCAGATTATGGATTGCCACTGAACTCTAGCGAGAACCTACCCTCACCTGCTGGAGGGACCTAGAACCGTCACCTGTGGGACGGACCTTCGCCGTTGTTCGTCTTTCAGAGACCAGATTACTTGGGGGCCAAGAAGTCGCTCATTTAAGCTTTTGCTATGCCATTCCAACTCTTCTTCCTGTCACCTTCCTCGTCCTCCGTGATACGTCCCCAACGTATCTATAATTTTTTATTGTTCCATGCTATTATATTATCCTTCTAGGATGTTTTATGGGCTTTTATATACACTTTTATATAATTTTTGGGACTAACCTATTAACCCAGAGCCCAGTGCCAGTTTCTATTTTTTCTCCTATTTTAGGGTATCGCAGAAAAGGAATATCAAACGGAGCCCAATTGACCTGAAATTCAACGGAGGTTGTTTTTGTACCAGAAGAAGCCCAGAAAGTGTCGGAGGGGGGCCAGAAGATCCACGGGCTACCCACGAGGGTAGGCCCCCCCCCCTACTAGGCGCGCCCCCTACCTCATGGACAGCCTGGAGACCTCCTTTACTTGCCCCCGACTCCAACACCTCCTATATATACTGGAACCTCCGGAAAATAACCTAGATCGGGAGTTCCGCCGCCGAAAGCCTCTGTTGCCACCGAAAACTAATCTAGACCCATTCTGGCACCCTACCGGAGGGGGGAATATCTCTCTGGTGGCCATCTTCATCATCTCGGCGCTCTCCATGATGAGGAGGGAGTAGTCCACCCTCGGGGCTGAGGGTATGTACCAGTAGCTATGTGTTTGATCTCTCTCTCTCTCTCTCTCTCTCGCATGTTCTTGAGATGGCACGATCTTGATGTATCGCGAGCTTTGCTATTATAGTTGGATTTTATGATGCTTCTCCCCTTCTACTCTCTTGTAATGGATTGAGTTTTCCCTTTGAAGTTATCTTATCGGATTGATTCTTTAAGGATTTGAGAACACTTGTTGTATGTCTTGCATGTGCTTATCTGTGGTGACAATGGGATATCACGTGATCCACTTGATGTATGTGTTGGTGATCAACTTGCGGGTTCCGTGACCTTGGGAATCTATGCATAGGGGTTGCACACGTTTTCCTTTACTCTCCGGTAGAAACTTTGGGGCACTCTTTGAAGTTCTTTGTGTTGGTTGAATAGATTAATCTGAGATTGTGTGATGCATATCGTATAATCATGCCCATGGATACTTGAGGTGACAATGGAGTATCTAGGTGACATTAGGGTTTTCGTTGATTTGTGTCTTAAGGTGTTATTCTAGTACGAACTCTAAGATAGATCGAACAGAAAGAATAGCTTTGTGTTATTTTACTACGGACTCTTGAATAGATCGATCAGAAATAATAACTTTGAGGTGGTTTCGTACCCTACCATAATATCCTCGTTTGTTCTCCGCTGTTAGTTACTTTGGAGTGACTCTTTGTTGCATGTTGAGGAATAGTTATATGATCCAGTTATGTTATTATTGTTGAGAGAATTTGCACTAGTGAAAGTATGAACCCTAGGCCTTGTTTCCTATCATTGCAACACCGTTTATGCTCACTTTTACCACTTGCTACCTTGCTGTTTTTATATTTTTCTTATTACAAAAACCTATATCTGCCATCCATATTGCACTTGTATCACCATATCTTCGCCGAACTAGTGCACCTATACAATTTACCATTGTATTGGGTGTGTTGGGAACACAAGAGACTCTTTGTTATTTGGTTGCAGGGTTGTCTGAGAGAGACCATCTTCATCCTACGCCTCCCACGGATTGATAAACCTTAGGTCATCCATTTGAGGGAAATTTGCTAGTGTCCTACAAACCTCTACACTTGGAGGCCCAACAACGTCTACAAGAAGAAGGTTGCGTAGTAGACATCAAGCTCTTTTCTGGCGCTGTTGCCGGGGAGGTGAGTGCTTGAAGGTATATCTTTAGATCTTGCAATCGGATCTTTTAGTTTCTTGTTTTATCACTAGTTTAGTTTATAAAAGAAAAGTACAAAAAATGGAATTAAGGTTGCCTCATATGCTTCATCTTTTAATATCTTTCATGAAAATGATGGAAAGGAAAATTGTGCTCAAGTACTAGAAGAGGAATTACATAGAATGCTTGGCACTCAAAACTTGAATGATGAGCATGATTGCAATGTTGTTAGTGTGAATTCTTGGAATATCCATGGTACTAATGATGATTGCACTAGTCATGATGAAAATATCTCTTATAAGCATGTTGATTTTTGTGTAGTGCATAGAGTTTGCAAGTATGTACCAAATAGGGAAGATAGATTTTGCAAGAGACATAAGTATTTAGAAACTAAATGGTTGCAAGAAAGACTAGATGATTGTGCTAAAAATTTAATATGTCTTAGCCATACTTGTGAACTTTGCAATGAACGTGATCATTTAAATATCCAATGCAAACTGTTTCATGATTGTATTGTGTCCAAAAATTGTGATGACTTGATTTCCCTTGCGCATCATAATGAACTTAGTTTGCTTGTGGGTTATGAAGAAATGAAACGTTTAACTAAGCATCTTCCAGGATTTGCCCTTGATAAACTTCTTGATTTTGATCTAGAGGAAATTTATATGTATTGTGCGGTGAATTGCATTGAAAATCCTTATATTGCCAATAACATAAAGACAAGAAAACAAATAGAAGATGAAGATAATACTAATGAAAGGGAAGAGATTTCCCAATATCCTCCTATTCTTTCTTATGATGAATCAGGCAACGAGGAGGAGCCTTCTATTCAACCAATATCATTAATAAAGAGCTCCGAAAAGAAGATTAAGCCCACACGTAATGTGAAGAAGAAAAAGAAAAGACAAATAAGCAAAGGTAAAGAGGTATCCCTTCCAAATAATGTTGCTCCTATCACTCATTGTGATGAGGATAATTGCTATACTATCGGTGCTATCCATACTATCAATGATGAGAGTGATTATGCTTATGATATGAAAGGGCCCAAGCTTGGGGATGCTATGTTTGATGAGAATGACATGTTTGAGAATTTATTTGCTGCAATTAATGTTTGTCCCAAGCTTGGGGATGCTACGCTTGATGAAGATGATATTTTTAGCCTCCCAAGTCTTGATATGCAAATCTATTATGATGAAAGCATGCCTCCTATTTATGATGATTATTGCGATGCCACTTAGGCTATAAAAAGTAGTGATGATTATATTTATAAAACTTGTCATGATTATGATTCCCCTTTTTCTGAACATTACTCTTTTAATGTGGAAAAAATCTATAGTATTCAAGTCTCGTATGATACTCCCACTATTCCAAATGAGAAGAATTTTGCTTATGTGGAGAGTAATAAAATTTATATGCTTGGGGTCATGACAAGAATGCTTGATGTGATAGTTATATTGTTGAATTCATTCATGATGCTACTGAAAATTATTATGAGAGAGGATCATATGCTTCTACATATTGCAATAATATCAAGTTTCCTCTCTATGTGCTTAAAATCTTGAAGTTATGCTCGTTTTCCCTTCCTATGCTAGTTGATTATTGTTCCCATAAGTTGTTTTCTCACAAAATCCCTATGCATAGGAAGTGGGTTAGACTTAAATGTCATAGTCATATTCTTCATGATGCTCTCTTTATGTTTCAATTCTTATCTTTTACGCGAGCATCATTGAAATCATCATGCCTAGCTAGGGGCATTAAACGATAGTGCTTGTTGAGAGGCAACCCAATTTTATTTTCTTTGCTTTTGCTTCTGTTTAGGAATAAATATTGCATCTAGATTCTATTTAGATGTGGTTTTGTGTTTTAATTAGTGTTTGTGCCAAGTAGAGCCTTTGGGAAGACTTGTGTGAAGTATATATGATCATGCTGTAAAAAACATAAACTTTAGCGCTCATGAGATTAGCTACCAGATTTTACTGGAGAGTGCTATTTAGCTGATTCATTTTGCAGATGATTAATAGACAAATTCCTCAGGTTTACCAATTTATATCAATTTTTTTGGAGTTACAAAAGCATTCAAAAGTTACATATTACTACAGACTGTTCTGTTTTTGACATATTCTATTTTTCGTGTGCTGTTTGCTTATTTTGATGCATCTATGAGTAGTATTGGAGGGTATGAATCATAGATAAGTTGGAATACATTAAGTTTAACACCAATATAAACAAAGAAGGAGTTCATTACAATACATTTGAGTGGTGGTTTGTTTTCTTATACTAACGGAGCTCACAAGATTTTTGGTTGAGTTTTGTGTTGTGAAGTTTTCAAGTTTTCAGTATGGCTTTGATGGACTATGGAACAAAGAGTGGAAAGAGCCTAAGCTTGGGGATGCCCAAGGCACCCTAAGGTAAAATTCAAGGACAACCAAAAGCCTAAGCTTGGGGATGCCCCGGGAAGGCATCCCCTCTTTCGTCTTCATCTATCGGTAACTATACTCGAGACTATATTTTTATTCACCACATGATATGTGTTTTAGTTGGAGGGTCATGTATGATTTGAGTCTTTGATTTTTAGTTTGCCACAATCACCCTTGCTGAACACACCTTTTTGAGAGAGATAAATATGGTCTAGAATTTGTTAGAACACTCTATGTGCTTCACTTACATCTTTTGAGCTAAATAGTTTTGCTCTAGTGCTTCACTTATATCTTTTAGAGCACGATGGCTATTTTATTTTGTAGAAATTGTTTATCTCTCATACTTCACTTATATCCTTTTGAGAGTATTTTATAACAGCATGGTAATGTGCTTTGGTTATAAAACTAGTCCTAATATGATAGGCATCCAAGATGAATGTAGTAAAAACTTCCATACAAAGTGCATTGAATATGATGAGAAGTTTGATACTTGATGATTATTTTGAGATATGAGGATAGTGATATTAGAGTCATGCTAGTGGAGTTATTATGAATTTGAGAAATACTTGTGTTAAAGTTTGTGATTCCGTAGCATGCATGTATGGTGAACCGCTATGTGGCGAAGTTAGAGCATGAGGTATTTGTAGAGTGTCATCCTTTGTGTGAAGGTCGGGGGCACGCGATGGTTAACTCCTACCAACCTCCCCCCTAGGAGCATGCGTTGATTGCTTTGTTTTGATGACTCATAAATTTTTGCAATAAGTATATGAGTTCTTTATGACTAATGTTGAGTCCATGGATTATACGCACTCTCACCCTTCCACCATTGCTAGCCTCTCGTGTACCGTGAAACTTTCGTCGGTACCATACACCCACTATATACCTTCCTCAAACAGCCACCATATCTACCTATCATGGCATTTCCATAGCCATTCCGAGATATATTGCCATGCAACTTTCCACCGTTCTATTCATATGACATGCTTCATAGTGTCATATTGCCATGCATGATCATGTAGTTGACATAGTATTTGTGGCAAAGCCACCATGCATAATTTTTTATACATGTCACTCTTGATTCATTGCACATCCCGGTACACCGCCGGAGGCATTTATATAGAGTCATACTTTGTTCTAGTATCGAGTTGTAATATCGAGTTGTAAACCAATAACAGTGTGATGATCTTCATTATAGAGCATTGAACCATGTGAGGAAAGGCCAAATAAAAAAAGAGAAGGCCCCTCCAAAAAAAGGGACAATGCTACTATCTTTTTTTCCACACTTGTGCTTCAAAGTAGCACCATGTTCTTCATGATAGAGAGTCTCATGTTTAGTCACTTTCATATACTAGTGGGATTTTTCATTACAGAATTTGGCTTGTATATTCCAACGATGGGCTTCCTCAAATGCCCTAGGTCTTCATGAGCAAGAAAGTTGGATGCACACCCACTTAGTTTCTTTTGTTGAGCTTTCATACATTTATAGCTCTAGTGCATCTGTTGCATGGCAATCCCTACTCACTCACATTGATATCTATTGATGGGCATCTCCATAGCCCATTGATACGCCTAGTCGATGTGAGACTATCTTCCTCCTTTTTGTCTTCTCCGCAACCACCACTCTATTCCACCTATAGTGCTATGTCCATGGCTCACGCTCATGTATTGCATGGAAGTTGAAAGGTTTGAAAGAATTAAAAGTGTGAAACAATTGCTTGGCTGAAACCGGGGTTGTGCATGATATGAATATTTTGTGTGATGAAAAGGGAGCATAGCCAGACTATATGATTTTGTAGGAATAACTTTCTTTGGCCATGTTATTTTGAGAAGACATGATTTCTTTGTTAGTACGCTTGAAGTATTATTATTCTTATGTCAATATAAACTTTTATATTGAATCTTATGGATCTGAACATTCATGCCAGAATAAAGAAAATTGCATTGAGAATTATGTTAGGTAGCATTCCACATCAAAAATTCTGTTTTTATCATTTACCTACTCGAGGACGGGCAGGAATTAAGCTTGGGGTTGCTTGATACGTCTCCAACGTATCTATAATTTTTTATTGTTCCATGCTATTATATTATCCTTCTAGGATGTTTTATGGGCTTTTATATACACTTTTATATGATTTGGGACTAACCTATTAACCTAGAGCCCAGTGCCAGTTTCTGTTTTTCTCCTGTTTTTGGGTATCGCAGAAAAGGGATATCAAACGGAGCCCAATTGACCTGAAATTCAACGGAGGCTGTTTTTGGACCAGAAGAAGCCCAGAAAGTACCGGAGGGGGCCAGAAGATCCACGGACTACCCACGAGGGTAGGGGGCACCCCCCCCCCTACTGGGCGCGCCCCCTGCCTCGTGGACAACCCGGAGACCTCCTTTACTTGCCCCGACTCCAACACCTCCTATATATACTAAAACCTCTGGAAAATAACCTAGATTGGGAGTTCAGCCGCCGAAAGCCTTTGTTGCCACCGAAAACCAATCTAGACCCGTTCTGGCACCCTGCCGGAGGGGGGAATCCCTCTCCGGTGGCCATCTTCATCATCTCGGCACTCTCCATGACGAGGAGGGAGTAGTCCACCCTCGGGGCTGAGGGTATGTACCAGTAGCTATGTGTTTGATCTCTCTCTCTCGTGTTCTTCAGATGGCACGATCTTGATGTATCGCGAGCTTTGCTATTATAGTTGGATTTTATGATGCTTCTCCCCCTCTACTCTCTTGTAATGGATTCAGTTTTCCCTTTGAAGTTATCTTATCGGATTGAGTCTTTAAGGATTTTGAGAACACTTGATGTATGTCTTGCATGTGCTTATCTGTGGTGACAATGGGATATCACGTGATCCACTTGATGTATGTTTTGGTGATCAACTTGCGGGTTCCGTGACCTTGGGAATCTATGCATAGGGGTTGGCACACGTTTTCGTCTTGACTCTCCGTTAGAAACTTTGGGGCACTCTTTGAAGTTCTTTGTGTTGGTTGAATAGATGAATCTGAGATTGTGTGATGCATATTGTATAATCATGCCCACGGATACTTGAGGTGACAATGGAGTATCTAGGTGACATTAGGGTTTTTTTTTATTTGTGTCTTAAGGTGTTATTATAGTACGAACTCTAAGATAGATCGAACGGAAAGAATAGCTTCGTGTTATTTTACTACGGACTCTTGAATAGATCGATCAGAAAGAATAACTTTGAGGTGGTTTCGTACCCTACCATAATCTCCTCGGTTGTTCTCTGCTATTAGTTACTTTGGAGTGACTCTTTGTGGCATGTTGAGGGATAGTTATATGATCCAGTTATGTTATTATTATTGAGAGAACTTGCACTAGTGAAAGTATGAACCCTAGGCCTTGTTTCCTATCATTGCAACACCGTTTATGCTCACTTTTACCACTTGCTACCTTGCTGTTTTTATATTTTCTTATTAAAAAACGTATATCTACCATCCATATTGCACTTGTATCACCATATCTTCGCCGAACTAGTGCACCTATACAATTTACCATTGTATTGGGTGTGTTGGGGACACAAGAGACTCTTTGTAATTTGGTTGCAGGGTTGTTTGAGAGAGACCATCTTCAGCCTACGCCTCCCACGGATTGATAAACCTTAGGTCATCCACTTAAGGGAAATTTGCTACTGTCCTACAAACCTCTGCACTTGGAGGCCCAACAACGTCTACAAGAAGAAGGTTGCGTAGTAGACATCACTCCACTCCAAGCAAGCCCTCTCCTTGCTGCCCCCCTATTATTCTCCAAACGAGCGAGATGAGAACCTGAAACTTTCTATATGACCGACATTTGAAACCTAAAACTTTGTCTATACAGTCCAATCTTATGCATGTTCATTGATCCTTCTTGTTAATGGAATTGTGTCAGGGGTGTCTTGCTGGGAGAAAATGTTCAGCGGGAAGGGGAGCAGCTGGATCGCTGCACTTAGTAAAGCACTCACCACAAACGCCAAGGAGAAGCCCACAAAAATGTAAGCAATCCTAAGGATTTTTTGCTGAAGCAATATTTTCATGGAGATACAGACATCAAATTGTTTGTCCCACTTGAAACTAAGGTGCAAAGGTTAGACAAAAACAAACGAGTGCATGCATCGGGATCACTTACTGGTTTGTTCCTTACCCAAACTTAAGATTTGCCATAAAGCAATCGCCGCATGACGGGTGCAATAGTACCATGGCGACAAATACGCACTCCTACGGCATATATACGCACTTCTCTAATATGTTCATAATAAGATATGGAGGAGTTTAGAGGATATGTAACTAAGCCTTCCTACCCCTTTGCCTTTTGTTTTGTTTGAATTGAGAATAGAATCACTGGTGATATATATTTTAGATTTAGCCCATCGCAAAGAGTATGGGATGTGTGAGGCATGAAGTTTCAAAGCTTTTTAGGGCTATCCTCTTTATCCTATTGTAAATTATCTGAATTTTCTTTTCTTTCTCATGGGTGACCATAATTTAGTACATTGACATTCCCATGTTAATTAGTACAGCAACCCTTTCTATAATTAGATGGAGCCACTTAAATTCTAGAAGTGAACATGTTTTGTATTAGAACCAAATTTATTTTGCCACTCCTTTTTAGTTAAGATTAAGGTGTGTGCTGATTGCATTTTCATGGTGCTTACATCCTGCTCCCCATGGCTCGTTATTGTTTCTTGATTGTATTATCCTATTACTTTTGGCATCACATCATTGACTAATTTTAATTTTAATCTATTAAGTCAGGTGCCAATTACTAAGAAGAGTCAACCCAATTGGCTAGTCCTAAGGATTGAAAAGAATGTAAGATATATGTGATCCTCAATGATTAGCTTTGTGATTATGCAATTATCTATATGTAAAGTATTTATGTTTCAGTTATATTATGTTGTCGATGATGTATAGTTTTGGAACTTCAAACTAGATCCATGTATTTTGTTTGTTTCCTGTATGATTCTAATTGATAAAGAGAGGCATCTTTGAAGTCATGGAGAATGAAAATAGGACCCTGGCTCGCAACTATTAAATTTCAGCGAGAGTTGTGACTCTTCTTTCTGTAGGAGTATGGAGATAACATTAAAGGTACTCCGGGATCTCTTGCTAGGCTAAGCTTCCATTTGTCGGCGGCCCAAAAAAGGAGGTAAATCATTATTCTTTACAATTGACACAGAAGCATGTTAGTATTTACCTTTCTATGATGAACACTATTTCAAATATTATTGTCATGTTGCTTACCTACAATCATTAGCTTATGTGTTAAAGTGCCTTCATTTTTGTTTCATCCTTATTTCATTTTTCTCATTCTGTAAACTGTGCTTTTGTTGTTACTTATCTTTTTGTTTTCTGGTATCTACATGCAGCCTCTTGCGACAAGTATGCATAGTTTGCAAGTATCAAAAATGGCATTCAGGTTACATATTACTAAGCCTTGGCTTCAAGACTATCAGGTCGGTGCATTAGCAATGACGATGTTACACTGGAAATAGTTATGCTTCAGAGTTTTGTTTGAGTTTTCACTTTGCTTGTCTTTTATAAGCTTGAGTAATGCATCACATGAGTAAAGAATATACAAAACCTATCTGAGGCCTAAACTTTGAAAATGTGGTTGTTTACACAGAAGTTTTGGTTGCCATTCTACTTAAATACTAATAAACTGATGAGATTTATGATGGGGTGAATATGCTCAATACAAATAATTGAAATTTGAACGTACATATTTTTATCACATGTTTGTTTGATACACAAGGTCGATCATCTATCACTTGTTCCTATTAGGCTTGAAATATAACAAAGGATATGCAATTAGTGCTTACTACTCTTGCATGTAAAAAGTTGTGATTTCTTTTTTTTCTCTGGATGTAGGTCCTTCCATCATGCACCCACCCACACATGCACATGAATTCGTTTGGTGGTTATATCTTGAGCGGCATCTGAATACACAAGCGTGACCCATAGTAAGCATGAGTGTCAGAGAAGTCCCCATTTAGCATGCCAGAGAGCAGGATTGTCCCCATTTATATCTGGTTCACACAGTTGTAGATTCCTTTTTCTACGAGTTGCAATGATATGGTTTGGTCGCGGCTTAGGTCAGACAAGGATGATCCAATACTAATTAAGCATCATTGATAAATAACAAGATGGATATACTCTACTTTTCCACTATACATGTTCCTTTACCACTTTAGCGAAGTGGCACTAAATATTTTAGAGTCTAATACTTTACTGGTATGCCCAGAGAAAATATGTTTCGGCTATGCTTCTCATGCTCTCCAAAAGATAGTACGTTCAAATTTCGGATATGTTAGTTTCTAAAATTAGAAAGGGCAATGAGAGGGAATTACACTACAATTGTGATGCCCGCAGATGCGGCTGGCAATCCTAACCGTTGATGTAAAACGAGAGAGACGGAAGATAGAGAAGTAAAAGTGAATCATCCTTCTCATTGATGATGGGATTACACATATATATAGCCCCCGAAGGGGTGCGAGTTAGGAAAAGTAGGGATTAATAGGATTAATTAAATCCTAACACTCCCCCTAATCCATGCTTGCTACTGTAAGTATCATCATCTTGAAATAGCTCCTCCAAAAACCATGTGGGCAAAATATGAGGAGATGGTGTTTGATATGTTGCTAAAACTCCTTCAAACCCAGTGGGAAAATAAGGAGAAAATGATACAACATATAATGGTCATTGTCTCTTTTAACTCAATACGAGAAAACTCATAGAGTTTAGACGACAATAAGAATGTCACATATACTTTCTTAAAACACCGGGGGGGCAGAAAATATGACATATGGTCTTGTGTTGATATTACCTCATTAAAAACCTTTATGAAAATCTATAAAGTAAATTCATGAAGGGAAAAGAGTATAATATGATGCTTTTAACATGAACAATTCAGGAAAATACTCCCCCTGATTCTTGCATATTCCAAAGTTGCCATATACCAATTCCATGAACACATTTCTGGAACGTAGAATTTGGTAGAGACCTGGTGAACAAATCAGTCGCATTATTTGACTTGCAAGATATGCAATATAGTGATATTGCTTATTATGTAACATGTTTGTCGCATGATTTGACTTGCAAGATATGCAATATAGTGATATTGCTTATTATGTAACCTGTTTGCATCCTGGCAACACGAGAAAGATTATCATTGAGATAATGGTTGGTGGATGTAGCCATGAGATTTGTTTCGAAGACTCTTCATGAGAGGGATACCACACCTAGTAGGAACACTAAGCTTGTCTACGATCTGACATAGTGGGGATCTGATCGATGTATCCAATGATATCCAATGATATCGGTGTTCACATTTCTGTGAAACTGAAAAACCAGGACAAGATGTTTGATGCCTTCGAGATATCGAAAGATATTCGTGAGTACCAACCAATTGTGTTTGGTGGATCCAATGGCATTATGGAACGTTGAGTCCCAATATCTCATTTCCTTCATCTCTTGGTCTAAATAGATCTTCCTCTACGTCTAGAGAATGAACTACCATAAGAGTTATGGATGGATAAGATTTGTCCACAATGAATTTCTCCAATATATTATGGATATAGACAACATAGTATACCATAATGTATGAATGAAGGTGCTCAATTTGTAGTAACGAGCGGTATTTTGGTTTACCCAAATCCTTCATTTTAAATTCCGTCGTTTAGATGATTACATGTATCGTCATTGTAGACACACAAACATGGATAATCATCATTGTAGGAGTAATCCTTGTGTATAAGGAACTCACTACGTCGGTTGTACCATATGTACCGACAATAATAAGTCGTATGGTGACTTACCAATTTTTACACAATGTATGCTGCATTTTGCATTTTGATTCAGAAGGGAGATTCCATCGGGAATCAACCATATACGTCCGAATCTAGTGATCCACGTGGATATGTGATCACTACATCTATCAGCTGCAGAGATAAATGATTTTATACTACCAATGATATAAATTATTGGAAAGAGATTCCACCTCTGGAGAATAGTTGGGTATCTACGAGAACCCTTATGCTACAATACTTGCTCTATGATTCACCACCTTGTTGTTCTCAATTCTGTTTCCAGAAGAAAATTGGTGTAGGTATTGCTTATGAATACCTTTCCATTATTAAGCAAGATCATTTCTACCTAGATTATACCCTTTGCTTGAGTTTAGTCCCAGTGTTGTTCACACTTTGCCATGGCCATGGTCTATGGATCTGAATCACTTGAAAAGTCTTTTCAACCTAGTTGAGAAATGTATGTCGACAATTGTAGACTTCTGATTGTATGTTTCTCCAGAATCTATATATCAATATATAGTTGATGGAAATATCATTACCCATGGTGACTGCTCGCGATTTCCCAATGCAGTTGAGTCGGATATTCCGAAGTCCCGGTCATTGTGTGCACTATGACCTGAGTTGGTGGAGGTTTCCCATCCACTGGGTGTGTACTACCCATTAGGTGGCTGTCAACGTAAAGTTTACTTGCATTTACTGATTCAGAGGCCTTGATATCCTTGCTTGCAAGAAGCTAAATCCTGATGTACTATTGTCGTACTTATCCCCTTCTTGCTTTGAACAGGGAGTTGAGTGGTTTTAGTTGGTATCTCCACTCTTTCCGACATATTTTTGCAGGATTGTAGGATTGCGTGACACCTTTATAGTTAGTAAATGAATCTGGCAGGTTATTTGCAATGTGTTGGAAATCTTCTGAACGCATGGTTCAGATCTTTGAGTACGTGGATTTGTGGCAGAAATGTGTTGAACATTCCACTAATTTCCTGGCATTCTTCATGGTACTTGAATTCTCCCCCTAATGCTTGGAAATATTCCTCATTGAATCAGCATACTAGCCTTGAATAACTCCCCATGCTAAGGGCTTGAGGTATTGACGAAAATACAATTATTTCTCACATAGACCCCAACTATATGTTGAGGGGCCAATGATGTCTGCGGGGTGGTGATATCGGTATGCAATCAAATTACCACAAATAGGAAATACTTGGTAGATATCCACATATCAAACATAGAGGGGAATAATATTATGCAGTTATGTCATGAGTAAGTAAAACTGCATGACTCCAATGTAAAGTTGGTAAATTGCAATTCCAAAGTAAAGATGATGCAATGAGCTTAACTATCTGTATAGGATTCTACCAAACCATTTTGAGTCTAGACATTAGGAAAAATTGCTAAACTTCAATCCAAGGGCCATAGAGAAGGCACTCAAGGAGAATTCTGCAATGCTATCCATTCGATTTGCTTGAAATCGATGTCAGGATAATGAGCCAATGGTTTTGTGTGAATAAAGCACACACTTAAGACCATCATGTAGATATGTCGTTTAGAACCATGGAACACCTGAATAGTCTAGTCAATGGATGGGAAGAGCCACTTACCTCAACTTGATGCATTCAAGGAGTCTGAGTGGTTCAGCGTAGACTTTAAGGTGTGTGAGCCTTAAAATTAGCTTCCCTGTGTCACTTGTAGTGCACATAAAATCCAGTTGTTGTTAGAATTTAGCATCATAATAATCATAAGTTGTTGGAATTGCTGATAGTTTCGGTTTCAACCCAATGTCTCGATGACCAAGGCGGGTATGCCAAGTTTGTCATGTACAAGACACTCTGGAAAACTATCTCGTACGCAACATGTGCTACGGATTGTGTCGTATGTGTAGTACAATCCAGATGATACACAGAGAATGTACTTGCCATATCTGTTGCATATGGTAAAGAGAAGTTATTTCTCTTTGTTGTCATCATAAGTTTCGCTATGGAAACTATTTTTACGGATACCTCCATAGTTTAGTAGGGTACGAGTTAAACCTACGAAGCAATAAAGCATTCCGATGTTACTCGAGTACCCACAGGGATAGTAAATATGACTCGAGTTGAGCCAACAAATAGCTCATCGCGTCTAGAAATTTTAAAATATCTTCTTTCTCTCAATGAGAGTGGAAACATTGGACTTCCCCGAGTACAGTGTTTTTGGTGCATATGTCCACAAGGCACATATCATTTTTCATCGGATTGACTCCCGTAGATATCTATATATAGACATAAAGATTCTCAATATGAAAATCACTGTCAGATATATAGAAATACATACAAATGTATTTCTACCAAAGGGCTGATACAATATATTGTGATATACAATATATGATGACAACAATACTTATGTTGTTGTTACAACATCGTAAATGGACATTAATTATATTGACCACTCAGGAGATTGAAAGACTATTCATAGTCTCCAAACATGTCGGTTGGGGCATATTCAACCATCACATTCTCCGTGCGCATAGGGTCTCGTCATAGTTGGTGATGTAGGATTGAAGGTTGAAGTAAGATTCAAACCTTTTCCCTTGAGGTTCATTGTATCCCAGGAATTGTTGTTACAGAATAATCAGATGCTGAGATCTGAATCTAATGCCTTATGATATATAAGATACCATTTTTCTATTAGCGGTGTGATCCTGACTAGAGGTGAATCCAGGATTGCACACATTATCCCACGAGACACAAGAGCTATCATGACGTCCATGCTAGATAGGGCAGTAGTGGCCATTGAGGGCGAATGCCTCAAATTCTCTAGCCATCGGTTACCAGAGATAATTAATTTACTATCGGTAAATTAAAGACCATCATGGTTAGTTGTTATGAATTTTGCAAAATTAATGGATATTTCAAGGAGTTAGCTTGAAACCATTAGTGTGAACTTCAAATCATTAAGCATGACATCTTGCAGATACTCCCCAAATAAATTTCAGGGTCCACCCCTCAACACTAGAGAGTATATTCTGATGAAATTAGTAGATACTTCTAGTACCTTATGTCATAACCTAACGAAATGTTAATATTTGGAGAGATAATTGGTTACCTAATAAAATGTTAAAAGTGTGTATAGACTGGCTTTAAACCTTCAGGATGGCAAGGGCGAGACAGGATCGTCTAGTTATGTTGTTGACAAGGAAAGAAGTGTGTGGGATGTTATTTGTAAAGCCAAAGTCCCTCAAAAAATAAGAATATTTGCCTGGCGAGCTGTGTCTAATAGTTTGGCGACCCAGGTAAACAGAGTTATTCATCACCAAACGGTGTCAGGTATGTGCACTATATGCGGGATGGAGGATGAAAGTACTTTCCATGCCCTTGTGTCTTGTCCAAAGCTGTGTGCGTTCCGTTTCGCTACTAGAGAAGTGTGGAATATTCTTGCCGAGGAGCTCTTCAGGTTTATACGGGGCCGGACTGGATGTTTATTCTGCTTGATCAATTGGGGTCGCCAGAATGTGATCAAGTTTTATTCATGCTTTGTAGAGCTTGGCATCTAAGAAATGATATGATCTTTGGAAAGGGGAAAGAATCTTTACGTGCTTCTGTCACTTTTGCGGGAAATTATTGGAAATCCTTCACAAATGTCAAAAAATGTGCGCAAGTTGACTTAAGCATCAAAGGTAAGGGGTGATTGATAATGGGATGTACATCACATCAATCGCGAAGGCTCGTCGTAATTGGGAGCCATCGGACCAAGGGTATATTATGATAAACGTTGATGCTAGTTTTGTGGAGAGCATGAGATCTGCCAGCATTGGGATTATTGCCAGGAATCACCTTGGTGAAGTCTTGGTTTCCTCATGGGATTTTATCCGGTCGTGCACTTGTGTGGATGAAGCAGAATTTCGTGCGGCGCTCGCTGGGTTATATATTGGTATTACATTCCAAAGTCTTGTTATTTTGGAGACTGACAGTGCGGCTGTTGTTGTTTTTCTAGCAAAAGATTCTTTTGACAGGTCTCCTTTTGTGGACTTGAAAAAGGAGGCAATGACTGTCTCAAAGGTCATTAAGGATTTGAAGATAGTGAAGATTGACACACAGGCAAATAGGGTGGCGCATAAGATTGCTAAATTTTGTTTTGATAGTAGGTCACAGTGTTTTATGTAATAGTGGCCCGCCCTGCGTGGCTAGCTTTGTAATGAATGATTGTAAGAATTTTGGTATTTCTGACTAATATATGGGGGGTTTTCAAAAAAAATGCATGGGAGATCATAATGTTGAGCAATCATAATGTCAAATATGGCGAAATGTTTGCTTAAAAAGTAGTGATGATAATCTCCAAAGCAGTACATCTACACACTACCTTGTGATCCCAATACATCAATTTGAAAAAATCACTAAGAATTTTGCATATCAATTCTTGCTCGTATTAAGCCAAAAAGGCTCAATTAAGATGAATTGATTTTTATTTTGCAAGAAAATGAAAATCTCAATTGCAAATAGTAGATGTAAGTAATCTCACATGTAGAATAACATGAAAATATATTACATCATAGTTTATTCTGGAGTACAAGGTACTCTACAAATATACACTACTAATGTAGTGGATAATAATGATGTTGCAAACTTGATCCTCAAATGAAAATTTTGAATTGTATAGATCTCAAATTGAATGAGACCTTCTATCAAATTGCAAGATAATTCAGCGCATGAATTAATATTTTACGAGAGAAAATTGATCTCAATCGCAATGAGATTATTTTGCGAGAGAAGAAAATTCCCAATCAAAAATTAGTTCTGTAGAGGTACTGAATTTATCTTTGCAAAAGATAAAAGAAAAATCTCAATTATAAATAATAGATGTAATTATTCTCGACATGTAAGAAACAAGGAGATATATTACATCAACATATTATATGAAATACATAGTACTCAACATATTTACAGTACTAAAATTTAAGTACTGTAATTAGCATTGTCTAAAACAGAGTTAGACAACTGTTAATAGAACGATATCTGAATTAATAATCAAGATAATATAGGTTTAATTCGGAAAAATCGTCTGGCAGGGAAGGAGACGGTTTCCTCTCCCTCAGGAGCAACCGCTCCCCCGCCCTCGCCGTGCAGCGCCGCCTCACCCATCTCCACTGGCGCCGCTGCGGCGGCTATCACCGGCGGGGACGGGAGGCCGTCTAGGACTACGAGGCGACGGCGACGGCGAAGGCGAGGAGGGGGCCGAGGCGGCGAGTACCATCTCGGCGCAGCCGGCGCTGTGGCCGAATCCAACGGCGGGTGCCCGAGTCCCGCGGGGGAGCAAGGGCGGAGCGCGGCGCATGGCCGGGCGCGGGGCGCGATGCGGCGCTGCAGCCTGATGCCGCATGGGCGCGAGCTACGAAGCACCGATATGTCCAAAAGTTGTGTATCGCCGTATAATATGTTGCCGATACTCCAATACGTCAGATACGCCATCGATACGTGTATCCATTAAGTATCTCGTTTTTTGATTTAAAAAGAATGAATAAAATGCCGATACGACTGTCAGGACGGTGCCGATACGTCGGGGACACGGAAAGCCCAGTTACGAGGCCACTCGTAACCCTAAACAACCACCATACCCAATTCGTTAGGGCGGTAGACTTGATTGGGTACTGTCGGGCGAGCGCATCGCTGCAGACGACTTCAGTCTCTCGTCGCCTCCGCCGCCGCCGGCTGAAGTCGCTCACCGCCTTCTAGACTCGCCTCGCCTATGCCGCTGCCGGCAGCTGAAATCGCTCGCCGTCGCCGTTTGGACTCGACTCGCCTCTGTCGCCGCCGCCCGCTGCCAGCATGGTAATTCTTTTCTTCGCTTACCCAATCCCTAGTCATCTCCGGTGGTGTTCGGTCCTCCCGCACTTGCTTGCTTGTTGCCTTGCTGGTGTCTTGATGCAAGCGTGCTGGCTGTGTGTGCTTATTTCCGCCATGCATGCGTGGCTGTTGTTTATGTGTGCGTGCTTGCTCACTACTGGGCACTGCTGAGTAAATTGATGATGATTCAGTCATCCAGGAGCCAAAGATTGAGTAAAGTGATCATCAGCCACTCAGTCAGTCATCGAGAAATAGGCATGGATGCAACAAATGGGTAGTATTTTGATCTCATCTCAGACATTCGATTCATTGTCTTCATAATAATATGGCATTTTATTAATTATTTATATATACTCGCCGTATCGCCGTATTGCTGTTTTCAAAAATTGCCGTATCCCGTATCCCCGTATCCGTATCGCCGTATCGATGTCGCCGTATCGGTGCTTCATAGGGCGCGAGCGCCGCAGTCAACAGCAAGTGAGATAGGCTCGTCGTTCGGGCTATGAGCACCACGCTGCTCACCGGACGTGGGTTGCAACTGCGGCCTCCGCTTCGCCTGAAAAGGAGAATCCGCGCCGGGCTGAGGGCCACGAAAGCCAGAAGTAGCGCCGGAAAGGGCACCACCATGGGCAATAGCGACACCGAGGTCGCGGCCGCTCTGCAAGGGCGCCGTGCCGCGCTGCCCCGCAGGGAGGAGCGTCACGCCACCGGCTGCGTCGACTCCTCTCATGCGCCGCCGGTGGACGGTTGTGCCTCAGCATGTCGGGCTGAAGGACGCCACGAGGGTGCAGGCTGATGGCCGCCTAGAACGCGTCTGGATGGTCAGCCGGCCGCCGCCCCGTTCGCTGCGGCGTCGCCGCAGGAACCGTTGGTCACCACGCTGCGCGCCGCCACGTGGACAGCGTCGTCGGCCGAGAAGCCGAGCCCACGCTGCAGGGTACGTCAGTCATGCCATTGATGACCACACAGCGGAGAGATTCATCCATGTACGTGAAAAATACGGCAATAGCTAGGTGATTAGTTCGTTGTTAATTGAAAAGAATGAAATTCAAACCGGACTACTTCTTGGACAGATGCGTGCATGCAAAAGCATGCTCGAGTCCTGGATGGCATGGGGCAGCGTTTGATGTCACAAACGCCATCCAGAAGCAGGACACCGAGCGCGCGTTGCATTGCAGTTGATGCAGGGTCTTCGCTCCGCCGCCAGTCGCCGAGCGCTGTCCGTGGGCTGCCGTCACCATGCACACAACCCACAACCGTCGTTGTTCAAGCGTCTCTGTAACCGCCGTTTTGGAGCGAAGGAAATCTCTCTCGATGGTAGAGCATGCTGATAACATGTTGATGTAAAACGAGAGAGACGGGAGACAGAGAAGTAGTAAAAGTGAACCATCCTTTTTATTGATGATGGAATTACACATATATAGTATATATATAGCCCCCCGAAGGGGTGCGATCGAAGGGACACGAGGCAATCGTTTCGGTTAGGAAAAGTAGGTCGCATTCTTATTGCTTTAATTGTTTTTTTGTTCCGTTAACCAGGAGATATTTTCTTAACACCTCAATCCATTGATCCAGGACATGTGGATGCGTTTCTTAACACCTCAATCCATTGATCCAGGACATGTGGATGAGTTGACGAACGTTGAGGAACGAGCCCGGCTTATGGAAGGAGTTGATGGAAGATGCACCATAACGTTTAATTGGTCGGACTTTGTGAAGACATCACAGATTGAAAAGCATCATATGTGTGTCTTTGCATTCAAGATTGAAAAAGGCGAATTGTCATTACCCGCTTTGAGAAGGACAGTTGAAAATTGTAATCATGCTATCCATGATAATATTTGTGGTTCAATTGGCTAACAATATAATGACAACAAGTTCAGATGATATGGCAAGTGAGGAGTCAGGCGACGAGTAGCCAAAATATATGGCATGCAAGGAGCTCTGCCTTGCTTGTAATAGCTAAACTACTGTTACCTACTTAATGAGATCCATCGTCGATATGCTCTATTGACTAAATGTATCCTGCTTGCTTTGCTTTGACAAAATGGTCTGTACTAAACTCGGTCATCCTTGGCAACCCAGATTGCATGTCTACACGGAGAACTATCTAGTCTACATTTGAATCTATCGATAAATTGCATGTGCACACATGCAGCCACGCGAGGTCGTTATCAAGACGTTCATTTTCCTCGTGATTGGTGCAACTTAAATACATCGAGCACGTATAACTTTATCCAGGCACCGTAGACAAGCTGGTATAGCTTCCGTATTACCTCTGTCCATCTCCAGCATATGGCCCACAAGGCAGGCTCGTGCATTTAAACGAGACTTCTTTGTGCACCTGACGGATCGCTGCACCACGCGGAAACCAGCGAGAGAATAGGTCACGCCGCTCTCCTCGCTCCTCTCTCTCTCTCTCTCCTGCGATATCGGATCTCGCAGCCCCGTCGCCACTGTCTACATCGCCGGCGGGCAACCTAGCTGTTGCGGAGGTAGAACTCTCCTGCCCTTCCTCTCCCATCTGCCCCATCCCTCTCTCCTCCCTCCCATCCCCAGCTCTCAGCCACTCGCGCTACGTTGGTCGTGGTTGTTCTCTGATGCAGATGGGTGAAGGCGGCAGCCTCCTCTGGTCACGGACGGGGTAGAGGGACTCGTCTCCAGCTAGGCGTGGCTAGCTCCGATGCATCCTTTTGCCATCATCTCCCCTCTCCCTTTTGTATGTAGGTTCAGAACTTCAGATATGTCACTAACCGCCCTTTCCCCTATGGATTAGAGATGGTTGGGTTACTTTTATATTACGTGAGGTTGGTGATTAGCATGGCATGGATATGTGTGATCTGTCCAGAACACTTTGCTAGCTTATGGAAATGAAGGAATCAGTAGGTAGACAAAATAGTTATGGAAATGGTGCAAATAGTATGAATAATTTGTGCGTATTTTTTCGCCGTTCTCCTTCTGCATTCCTCTAATCCTTGCCACAGCTGATAAGCATGTGTTCATCCATGTCCCTCGCTCCCAGCGCAGTTCCGCACCACCTGCATCACACCATACAGCCAACTAGTTTTTCTCCCTCTCATGCGTCGCCCTGAATGCAACGTGTGCTACGACATTGAGTACGTTTCTGAAGTTCCTTTCCATCCATGTTCTTCATTCCAGACTAATTTTTTTCTTTCCGTTGCAGCATGGAGGATGCAGTTTTTGGAAGTGGGAAAACAAGTACTCCCTCCGTCCGAAAATACTTGTCATCAAAATAATAAAAAGGAGATGTATCTAGATGTATTTTAGTTTTAGATACATCCATTTTTGTTCATTTTGATGACAAGTATTTTCGGACGGGAGGGAGTACATACAATACTTCAGCGTGCGTTTCCCCCTCTTCCTCTGCGTTGAAGAACATTTTTATCATGGGACTCCTGAACCTGCGAGCCATGGCCATGATCTTCATGCACAAACTCTGAAGCTTAGCCGCTCTGCGAATGCACTACAGTAGTTTCCATATGTATTTTTTTTCTTTGTGTGCTCCGTAATGCATGTATCTGTTAGTGCGCGTTGCTTTTTCATGCGGGCAGACGGCTGGACTAGCAATATTACATCTCCAAACCTTTGTGTGCATGCAGCAACATCATGGCAAGTTGTAATCAAGCATACATAATTAGTTGAACCCTAAACACAAGACACACTGCAAAACAAATCCTAATCCTAATACACCAAACAACAGGGACATCATTAATACCACCATTTACGTGTGCACCAGAGCCACCGACAGTCCATAAATCACAAGTGGACAAGCGTTTAATGAGACCCACCTCTTCTACACCCATCAATTCTCTCAGCTCTCCTGTAGTCTGCACAACCCAACATGACAGCCAGCTCGCAGGCTTATACCGAAATAAACAAAAATGACGGAATCAACGACTTTTTGTATTGACTAACCTGTTGAGCTCTGTTCCATTCCATCTATCTGTTTTACTACAGGCCGCGGCTTGAAGAAGATCTAAAGGGCCGGGACTAGGGAGGGTGGTGCTAAATGATGACTGTCCCATGTCAACAGAAATTATGCCATCTCCAGAACCGTGGCAGTGCTGGCTGATGGCAGACTTGCATTTATTCCTACGAATCATAAATGCGATACGACCTCTCCTGAGATGTATATCGCGACGTATTCGAAGGATAAACATTAACGCGATGTGTATTGCTAATGAGGCTATATTAAGTAACAACCACGATGATGCGCGCGTGGACGCCCAAGATAGCGGCATCGCGTGGCCGCATGTCCCAAAAATTCACGTCCTGAATCTATGAACTATTATATCGATGATGTAGAGTTATGTCTACATAGCCTGCCTTGCTATGCTTCTATAAGCTTAATGTATCATTTATATTGTTCTTCTTTGACTTGTCTACTCATTTTTAGATAAATTTTCATATGACTACCAATGTTATAAACCAGAATTCTCTTTTTAAGGATGCTTATGTCAAAACGGTTCATATTTGTTTTTATATTCTATCCAATATGTTATGCACGTCCAAAATCCATCTTAAACTACATATCTTATTCATCGATAATGATTTGATGTATGACACTGTACTGAAGTGATATCATTGCTATTTTTTATATTTATAATGCTCCTACGACTGTATTACCGGATTGGATATGACAGTACTCGACAGCGGTGCTGCTGGGTACGACAAGCCGCACTTCCTACCTAGTGACTATTATAATGCTAGTTTTCAATATAAAAATGAGTACCCAGATGCAATTGCACGGGGACTAGCAGTAAATACAAGTCACGGTGCACCGAAGATAAAATAGTAATTTTTGCGGGTGATGCAAATCAATGGCTGTCATCTACAGCGCGGGCCACGCCGCCACGGTATGACAAATCAAAGGCTCAAATAAGAAACGACACGACTTCTTTCTCTAACACCCGTCCTCCGTATCAGCATGACAGTTGTGCCACATTCAAAACAAATCGACTTCAAGAACTTAACAATCATCTGTTAGTCAGGAATTATAAGAAAAATTGCAGGGCGGTTATAGTCAAATGTGGTATGCTTACACTTACAAGGCAACGTTTGTAATCCATACTTATTAGTTCTTCTAAACAACGAATTCATATACTAGACCCCCACACACAAAAATCATTTACTAAGATTATTGCCGATTCACAGTAATTTAATATCATTGAACTATTACTGACAACTGTTAGCTCTTTGAAGGATCAGTGACATTGCATTTGCTAGTCCAATAATTCTTGAATGAAGGCTTCCCAAAATTCTTGGATGATGGTCGGTTAATGACAAGGCCATCTACCTTAGCACAACAACTTCCCGACTGTCTACTACAACAAATTTTGCCTGACTCCGGCGAGGGAGGTGTGATGAAGGTGACACGCCTTTGGCTTGCTTCAATGCTTGTAGTCGTCATTAGTGGTCTATGAATCTAGATGTGATTTTTAATATTTCTAGTGTTCATTGTATTGCTATGTTTGGAGATGAATTGATCGGAAGTTTTCTCGAAGAAAAAAAAAAGGCCATGTAATTCTACGAGCAAAACTGAATGCATGTTCACATTCTAAACAAGCCAAACGGCTGATACACATGGAAGAGATCAGTACATCAGAGACAGGAAAGTTGTTTAAGGCGGTGGAATCATTTCAACTTTAAAGCATTTTCCGTGTACTCGGGCAATTTGGTTAGTCTAGGACAGCCTTACAGCAATACACGAATGTGAACTTATCTTGCTCATAAATTTCAAAGAGTCGTCAGTTAAGTACGAGTTTAGCAGACTGCCCACTAGCACAAACTGGATAAGCAATAATCAAAGAGCTGTGGAACCAGACAATTCTTTCTTACAAAAATGCCCGACAGTCATTTACCTCAGTTCTCCATACTTTGGAGAATAGAGATGGTTGTACTGTGGAAGGCAGTGACCTCACCCGAGTACTAACCATTTTCCTTGAAATTCCCATTGAATTTAAATGTTTGACTTGTTCAATCAAGAGCTCGTCTGCACTGTAAATAAAAAATAATTATTACTCAAAGCTAGTTTGTTGGTAGGTAATATGGGAGTTCCTGCTGTCACTAAAAAAGGCAAAAATTCATAAAATGATGACTTGTTAATGCATATTTGACAACTGAAGTTATGATTCAGTGGTATTTTCAGCACATATGGTCAGTGGTATTTTCAGCACAAACACAAAGTTTAAGTAATTATATTCCAGGAATTGATGCAAGAAGCAGTTAGCGCTCACTAACAACTGACAATAATAAGCCCTTGCATGTACCGTTGACATGTGTGTGTGCTTGACCTCAAGTTTGTTAACTTGAATGGAAATTTTTTTAAAGTGTAATTTGTGATAAATGTGTCAAAAGCATGCAACTATGTGAAAAAATGTTGCATGTGTGGTTCTACAGATTTTATCCGTGTTATCAGTAATATCTTTCCAAACAAGCATGGGCAGTTCTCTTCAGAGAAAAGGTACACCTGCAATGGACAGAGTTAATGGCTAACTGGAAGTACAAATTTCCATGGCAAACATGAAGTCACGAAAAAGAAAAAACTATTAACGAAGGTGCAAGAAGGAAAATTAGAGTGATGCAAATTGGAAAATGGAGACAAAACGTAACAGCGAATTCATCAGCACCATAAAATATATTCAACAATCTGACAGCAGAAGAATTTCCAGACGATAAAATATTCAACAATCTGACAGCAGAAGAATTTCCAGAGTTATTATTACAGGCATAAACAGCAACTACTCAAATAATAGTCACAGAATTAGTTACCGTGATTCATATGTATTCACAAAGGCAATAAAGTACAAGCATGCCAAATCTGAGAGTTGTATATATCACAATACTTGTTCTGTTTAAATGCATATGATGAACAAACAACACAGCTTGAACACTCGATTATCCTATCACAAGTCAAAACTATTATCAAGATGGTACGAATGGTTCATGTACTTCAGGTCATGCAGAAAAGAAATTTTGACGCCTGATAAAATCATAGAAAGAATAGGCTGATGGGTACCAAGTAGTATTTGTAGTATACAGATGCAGGGAGATACAAAACATTCTTTTATGAAATATAATCAAAATCTGGCACTAGAACTGAATGGCAGAATGATGTAACAGGCAGAAACTAGTACGATTTGCTATTTCAAAACTGGAGACAGTCAGCAGTCAGAGGTATCCAGAGATAACTGTTAAACTAGAGTAACAAATATTCTTGGTGGCCACTAATGAAGGATGTAAATCAGGATTATCCAGTTTGAAGATATCAAAATATTTCTAGAACCAAGCATTTAAAGTAACCACCTACAACAAATAAAAACGAGAAGCGGGTACAAAAGGGCTAGGAATGAGCAACAACTGGAGATAATAAGATATAGAGCCATAGTTTCACTCACCAGGCAGGCATAGTCCAACTTGGTGAGACATTATATGAGGTGAGACGGCTGAGTGCTGACACATGATAGTAGATATAACAAAGATAAAAATCTTGGTGGTGCCATTAAGTAATTTCAAAATTGGAATGGATTGCACAGTTTAGAGAAGATATATGATCTTCCAATAAATACAAGTGCAAATCTTTGTATCAAATTATGAAGATGACACATCTTTGAGCTTTGCTTCCAAGAACGATTTTCTTGCCACTTGAACCGCCTGTGGCACAAGCACAAACATCCAGAAAGGAGAAAGCTACTCATTGTCTCAGCCTGGTTGTCCAAAAACAAAGTTCCAAGATTTCTCACATTTCTGTTAGTTAACCTTTCCCATCTTAGTACACTAAGTACAACAGTGATACATTTGATACTATACGGTATTAGAAACCTGTACCACAGACCGAATGACCGGAAGTGGGTGGGCCTCGGTATTAAATACATACTTGTCCAGTGGAAGAATATTACTTTCACCAAACAGCAAATACAGGTACTTCAATGTTTCCCCCAGGAAGAAGGTTTCCATTTTGTCTCTTCTAGGTGGAGGTAGGCTTGTGACATCATCCAGTGAAGTATAACCACCAGAATCAACTTTTGTATACTTCTCAAAGGCCTGAAAAATTTGCCAACCCCACTCCCTATACCTGTGCACAAAACAGTTTTTTTTTATAA
Organism: Secale cereale; assembly: GCA_902687465.1. Lineage (NCBI taxonomy): Eukaryota > Viridiplantae > Streptophyta > Magnoliopsida > Poales > Poaceae > Secale > Secale cereale. Next base: position 207,015,417 of record LR738709.1, on the reverse strand, counting down.
CAGTAATAGTAACAACAACTAGCATGATGCAATACAAAAGTAGGCAGCCTGAAGGTTATATAATATCAAAAATCTTACTTTGGGTCCTCTGTGATTCTATGCAAAACAAATAGGGATTCCACAGTCTCTGGGCGTAAAAGGTTGTGACGATCAAGAGGCTTGATTGTAATGTCACTAATATATTCAGAACTTTTGTTCCCACCATCAGGTCCACCTTCAGGGTTACCCTGCAACATCCAGACCCAAATAAGATGTTAAA
>LR738709.1:206971579-207008951 GCA_902687465.1 Secale cereale | reverse complement strand
GCGGCCGCGGGACAGACGGGACGGGTACTCGCGCAGTTGTTTTCTTGTCTTTCCTGTTTTCTACTGCTCACTTCGTTTGTGTTTTCTTATTTTTGTTAGAGCAATTTGATAAAATGACACGCTTTTGCTTTTCTTCTTCTTTTTCTTTTTTTAAAAAGGAAAGGTGCCCATGGCGCCAAATTTTATTCAGCTCAATAACAGTATACAGCATGAAGTACAAGAAGATTGAGGCTAGAAAGAAGAGATAATAGAAGGCATGACATGTTCCTATGAGCCGAACCAAAACAACTAAAAATAGGTTCCGACGCTCTAGTGAGAACCTGATCAGCAATATTATGAGCAATCTCATTGATCTTCCTAAATACTAGGTAGGAAATGCGGCTTGCCGCACCCGACAGCACCGCTGTCGGGTATCGTCATATCCAATCCGATAATACAATCATTGAAGCATTGCAACATATTTTGCAGACTAAAATCGACATGTATTTTGTTAGTAAAAACAAACACTCCATCAAAAAATTACAGTCGCTTAATATTGCACCTCAGCCTTATGAAAATTTAGGAAACGTGTCGTGCCAAGCTTAAGTTTTTTTCCTCACGTATAACAAAACATTTAATGATTGCTTAGGCTGAATCATTCATGTATAGTAAGTTCATATCAACATATGTGAGAGCCAAATTAATGGCAATTTGTCGTCTAGAAAGTTATTGATGCTTTATTTCTTAGAAAAATAAAAAATAAAACAGACACATCACAATTATCTTCTTGTATTACTGGTATATTCATAGATTCAACTCTAAACAATTGGGCATTCATCAATTATTCATCAAATGGCCAACATCGGCAGCAGTAAAAAAAACTAAGCATCGATGCCACAACAGATGCAACCTAAGAATAAGCCTTATAGTTTCATCATTCGTCTCTTCTTGCTACATACTTCATCGCATGGCTTGAGCATCAACAACTTTCTCTCCATCTCCACCTTTGCAAGTGAGCCTGCAGGTTTTTTTCATTGTTGTAACAATATTATTCGACATAGGCCGTTGATATCGGAAAGGATACTCCTACTTCCAAGCTAAAGAGAAAGATAACACATAATAGAAATTTTCTTCAAATCTTAAAGTGACAATAATTCGTAAGAAGTAATACATAAAAAACGTTGTAGCTATGAACACCGCAATTCAAAAATCGAGGTACTCCCAAGTGGAAGTAAGCAATGCTGATGAAGCAACCATCAGAAGTTATATGCACTACAACACCAAAGGTTGCAATAGCAAAACAAACAACAAAAGGACTGAAGAAAAGAGAAGCAGAGATGACATTAGAGAGTAAAATAATAGATAAACAACCTAGCCGTTTGAGAAGCTTTGCAAATTGAGCTCCTAAAAGTATTATGGAAGTTACCGAGGGCATATACCAGACAAACACTCTACATGGTCGAGAAACACCAAGCTATACATTAGGTGTAGAATAACCTGTATATAGACACACACACACACACCCCATAACCATACGACATGAATTGCATTCACTTGTGTAATAAATAGTACCACCTTTCTGAAGATCTCATATCCAATCAACCATCAACCATAAATACAAATTTGAGTTAATTCTAAGCGCAAAATCGGGATAAACCAAAGGAAGCAGACCAACAACATACTTATATACTTAGATAGACTCATCCAGACTACCCTGCCACTGACTCACTGATACGTCTCCAATGTATCTATTTTTCCTAACGCTTTTCCTCTTGTTTTGGACTCTAATTTGCATGATTTGAATGAAACTAACCTCGGACTGACGATGTTTTCAGCAGAACTACCATGGTGTTGTTTTTGTGCAGAAATAAAAGTTCTCGGAATGGAACAAAACTTTGCGAGGATTTTTATATAATAAAAGAAAAATACTGGAGCCAAGAACCACCGGAGAGGGGCACCTGGGTGGGCACAACCCACTAGGGCCCCCTCCTGGCGTGCCAAGGTGGGTTGTGCCCACCTAGTGGCCCCGCATACGTCAACCCTGATACTATATATTCACATTCGCCGAGAAAAAAATCAGGGAGAAATAATTATCGCGATCTACGAGATGGAGCAGCCACCACCTCCTATTCTTCCTCAGGAGGCCAGACCTGGAGTCCGTTTGGGGCTCCGAAGAGGGGCATCTTCGTCCTTCGTCATCACCAGCCCTTCTCCATCGCCAATTCCATGATGCTCCCTACTCGGAGTGAGTAATTCCTTCGTAGGCTCGCTGGTCGGTGAGGAGTTGGACGAGATTCATCATGTAATCTAGTTAGTTTTGTTAGGGCCGATCCCTAGTATCCATTATGTTCTGAGATTGATGTTGCTATGACTTTGCCATGCTTAATGCTTGTCACTTGGGGCCCGGGTGCCATGATTTCAGATCTGAACCGTTTATGACACTATCATTATATTCATGTTTTAGATCTGATCTTGCAAGTTATAGTCACCTACTACGTGTTATGACCCGGCAACCCCGAAGTAACAATAACCGGAACCACTCCCGGGGATGACCGTAGTTTGAGGAGTTCATGTATTCACCGTGTGTTAATGCTTTGTTCCAGTTCTCTATTAGAAGGAGGCCTTAATATCCCTTAGTTTCCAATATGGACCCCACAGCCACGGGAGGGTAGGACAGAAGATGCCATGCACGTTCTTTACATAAGCATGTATGCCTATTTACGAAATACATGCCTACATTATATTTATGAACTAGAGCTAGTGCCGTATCGCCCTAGGTTATGACTGTCACATGATGAATATCATCCAACAAATTGCCGATCCAATGCCTACAAATTTATCCTCTATTGATCTTGTTAAGTTACTACTGCTATTGTTACTGTTGCACTTGTTACAAAACTACTGCTATCATTGTACTGTTACTACTGCTGCTACCATCACTATCAAAATTATCATATTACTATGCTACTGATCACTTTGCTGCGGATAATTAATCTCCAAGTGTGGTTGAATTGACAACTCAGCTGCTAATACTTACAAATATTCTTTGGCTCCTCTTGTGTCGAATCTATAAATTTGGGTTGAATACTCTACCCTCAAAAACTATTGCAATCCCCTATACTTGTGGGTTATCAAGACCTTTTTATGGCGCCGTTGCCGGGGAGCATTGCTATATTTGTTGAGTCACTTGGGATTATTATCAATTTATCACTATGAAGAATCTGAACGATGCTAAGACTAAGATGTGTCCCTCTAAGACGAGGGGGGGTAAGGAACTGCCATCCAGTTCTGCTTTAGATTCACACTTCGTTATAAGTAAACTTGCAACACCACAACATGCTATTACTCCTGATATGTCTCAAGTTACTGATGATGCTACTTCTGCTATGAATGATTTTTATGATGATGCTAGTACCCTGCATGATGATGATGTGCCACTTGGTGACTTTCTTGATGAACAAATTACTAGACTAAGACAACATGATGTTGTTGAATCTGATGATGAGCTTGAAACTGAAATTTTTGAAACACCTGCTAGAACTAGCCTTCTTAGATATGAATTGCCTAAGGTATGCGAAGGTTATGTTATGAGTGAGGAAACAACTAGAGATATTATTGCTTGCAATGATAGAGATGATCTAGACAAATTATTATGCAAGTATAAAGAAAAGTCTCTGAATGCTAGAATGAAATATGATCCTAAGTTTGCTACCTCGCCTATCTTTATTGATGATAAGGATTATGAATTCTCTGTCGACCCTGAGTTAATCACTTTGGTTGAATATGATCCTTTCCATGGTTATGAAACTGAAACTATTATGGCACATCTCACTAAGCTAAATGACATAGCCACCCTTTTTACTCATGATGAGAAAACCCATTACTACTATATTCTCAAATTATTTCTGTTCTCATTAAAGGGTGATGCTAAAGCTTGGTACAATACTCTTACTCCTGGTTGTGTGCATAGTCCCCATGATATGATTTATTACTCCTCTGAAAAATATTTTCCTGCTCATAAGAAACAAGCTGCCTTATAGGAAATATTTAACTTTGTGCAAATTAAAGAAAAAAGTCTCCCACAAGCTTGGGGGGGTGGGTGGGGCTTTGCAAGTTACTTAATGCTTTGCCTGATCATCCTCTTAAGAAAAATGAAATACTCGATATCTTCTATAATGGACTAACCGATGCTTCTTGGGACTTCCTAGATAGTTGTGCTGGTTGTGTTTTCAGGGAATGAACTATTGGACAAGTTGAAGAACTATTGAATGACATATTGAAAAATTATGATGATTGGACTCTTCCTAAATCACCGCCTAAGCCTACTCCGAAGAAGAGGGGTATATTATATCTCAGTACTGAAGATATGCAAGAGGAAAAGAAATCCATGAAGGAAAAAGGTATTAAAGCTGAGGATGTTAAAATTTTACCTCCTATTGAAGAAATACATGGGCTTAATGCACCATCACTGCCTAAGGTGGTAGAGGTAAATTCTCTAATGAAATTCAATGACAATGATAATCCTCACAATATGCACCCTAGTCAATGCCTTCATGAGTTTGAAAACTACATTAGGAAACAAGATCACTTCAATGCAAATGGTATGAAACAATTGAAATACAATTATGATATGATTGCTCGCTTGAGTGACTTGTTATTTAGAATTTCAAATTATGTTAGAGGTGTAGGAAAACATGCTTATATGGTACAAACCCAGCTAGAACAAGTTGTTAAATCTCAAAGAGAATTACTTGATGAAATGAATAGCAACATACATGACTTTGCTATTAGAGTTGCAACTAGAGGAGGAAAAATGACTCAGGAACCACTTTATCCTGAGGGACACCCAAAAAGAATTGAACATGATTCACAAAGAAACAACACCACTACACCTAGTCCTTCTAAAAAAGAGAAAGAAAAAGAAAACTGATAGGACTTTGCATGCTACTAGTGAACCTGAAATAGAAAAACCTCCTGACAATGATAATGATGTTTCTATCTCTGATGCTGAAACTCAATCTGGTAATGAACATCCACCTAGTGATAATGAAAAAGACAATGTTGATTTTCATGAAGATACTCAATTAAATAACGAAAGAGAACCAAATAATGATGTTGAGAAAGAACCACCAGTTGATCTTGATAACCCACAACCTAAGAATAAAAGATATGATAAACAAGACTTTGTTGCTAGGAAACACGGTAAAGAAAGAGAACCGCGGGTTCAAAAACCTATGCCTTTTCCAACCAAGTCAACTAAAAAGAAAGATGATAAAGAATTTGAACGCTTTGTTGAAATGCTGAGGCCAGTCTTTTTGCGTACTCGCTTGACTAATATCTTGCAAATGCCTCCTTATGCAAAGTACATGAAAGACATCATCACCAATAAGAGAAAAATACCAGAAGCTGAAATCTCCACCATGCTTGCTAATTATACCTTTAAGGATGGAGTACCTAAAAACCTTGGAGACACGGGAATACCAACTATACTTGCTCCATCAAAAGGAATTATGTGAAAACTGCTTTATGTGATTTAGGAGATGGTGTTAGTGTTATGCCTTTCTCCTTATATAAGAGACTTGATTTGAATAAACTCACACCTACTGAAATATCTTTGCAAATGGCTGATAAATCAACTGCCATCGCTATCGGTATCTGTGAGGATGTGCCCGTTGTTGTTGCTAAATGTTACTATTTTGACTGACTTTGTTATACTTGAGATGCTCGAGGACGACAACATGTCGATTATCCTTGGTAGACCCTTCTTGAATACTCCAGGGGTTGTTATTGATTACAATAAAAGCAAGTTCACTTATCATATCAATGGCAATGAGCATACGGTGCACTTTCCGAAAAAACAATTCCAAGTGAATGGTATTCATGTTATTGAAAAATCTCCGACAATCACTATTGGAAGTTTTCAAATACCTCTACCTATTATTAAAAAGAAATATGAAATGCTTATTGTTGGGGAATTTCATATCCCCGTTGAGGTAACTTAGTGATTTACGAAAGTTCTTCGGTTTCATCATAATCGAAAGTGGTTGTTAATAAGACTTGATCAACCTTATTAATGAATCATTTTTGAGCGGTATGAAGTTGATGAATTTAGTAAGCACTACCTTCTGTCCCTATCTTTTGTTTTCTATTTTTATTAGCTAAATAAAATAAAATGCCATGTTTCGTCTGTTTTCTAAATTTCCCGTGCAATAAAAAATGGCCCAAAAACAAAAGTTCTCATAATGCCCTAAAAATTTAACACAGTTATTTCCGAATATTTAAGAATTTCTGGTGCAAATAATATCAGAGGGAGGTGCACCAGGTGGGCACAACCCACCTGGGCGCGCTAGGACCCCCAGGCGTGCCCTGGTGGGTTGTGGTCCCCACGTGGGCCCTCTGCCTTATCTCTTTATACCACCTCATCACCTACCTCCAGAAAAATTCTCCATTGCTCTCTCTCTCTCGTGTTCTTGCTCTCAAACCCGTGGATTTCGATCTCTTTGCTCGAAACTCCGTTTTTTGAAACTCTTTCGGGGGATTGTTGCTTGGTATGTGACTCCTCCATTTGTCCAATTAGTTTTTGTTTTACTGGTTTATATTTTGAATAAATAGCTACTTTTGGTGCTGCTGTAGATGAGCTTGCATGTTGAATTCTTAGAGTTCTAGGTAGTTTGAATGCTTGTTATGGCTTCTATTTTTCCCTATGAGTAGTTGCTATCAACTTTGTAGAGTTTTATTGATAAATTTTTATCGCACATTTTTTTCTTCAGAAGATTGTACGCGAACATGATGAGTCTCTTTGGAAGGCGTTCTTCGAGGAGGAGATCCTCGGGAGCATCTTCTAGCAACAACTCCGTTCGTCGTTCCTATGTTGAACCAAGTGAAAATTCCATACGAGATGCCGCCACTAAAACATGCTATTGGCCTTGTGATGATTATATGGTTCACGTGGGTATTAAGGAGGAATTTGAGCAATTGGTTCACAATGCGGGCCTCGGTCCCTACATTTCAGATAAGTGCGATCAACACCTCATTCTCACTGAATCATTTGTTAAAGGATTTAAATTTCATCCCCATGAGTCTATGGTGTCTTTCAAACTTTATGAAAATCCTTTTAGCATATCACTAGAGAGTTTTGCCCGTCACTGCAAAATTCCATTCTGGGGTTCGCTTAACGAACCACCAAGGGCTGAGTACCAATCATTTTTAACTAGTCTCTACTACGGTGAAACGAGGGGGGTGACACAAGGTAGAATAAAAAGCATTCATTTTCCCGCAATTCAGTACTTTGCTTTATTTAATGGGAAATGTATTGTAGGCAAACAAGATTGTAGTACACTTTGTGCTCCAGACATGAGCCTTATACACACTGCCCTCACCAATGATAGGAGTTATAATCTTGGGGCAATTGTTGCACGCAGGTTATAACACAATGCTAATAGTGGTTGGTTCTATGGCGGAATCTATGCCACGCGTTTAGCAACAGAGCTGGGTGTTTCACCTTTACCCTTTGACCCTATCCTACCCACGCAGTATTTAGACTTTGATGCTATGAAAAATCATAAGATCCTCAAAGGAGACATTCGTAACTTCACTTATAAATTGTTGTTTAACCAATCGACTGTTGTGTACACATATTTGCACGTGCCTGCTCTTTTTGATTATCACAGCAAGGGAAAATATTTCGTTCTTGAGAGCGAGGCCCAAGCACACAATGTTGTGGCCGAGGCATCCGCACCGAGAGCCGCAGTGAGCTATCACATCGACTACTATCCAGGCTACTGACTGCATACCAAGTTAGGCCAAAAGCCTGAGCTTGGGGGAGTACGTGTTTCTCACCGACTTTACATTCATGATCACTCATCTCAATCGTCGGTGTCCACACTTTTTCATTGTATTATCCATGCTTAATTTATTTTCTTGTTTTCTTCTTGAGCATTTGAAAAACTTTGGAAAAACAAAAAAAATTGTTTAGCTGTGGTTAGTTTACTTTCCATGCTTGCCTAGTTGTAATATTAAGAAGAAAACCCAATTTCCTTGTTCTTCTTTTGCCTGTTGGGAGTCTTCCCTTGTAAATAGTTTTTCTCGTTTTTGTTTTCCTCTTTCATTTGCTTGTTCTAGAAAACCAAAAACTCCAAAAATATTTCAGTATGTTTCTCTGAATTTCTTTCCTTTTATTTTCGAGTCCTACTAAGGGGAAGGCCACAATGAAAATGTTGAGTGCCTCTCTTTTGCATAATTGTTGATCTAATGAAGAGCCCATTTTACCTTGCCTTCTCCTGTTGAATAAAATGTTTGCAGATTCTAGCTTAGTTCATAGCACTCTTGCACCATTATTATTATTTCACATCATTCGGTCGTGCAAGTGAAAGGCAATAATGATGATATTCGATGAACTGGCCATGACAGAGAGAAAATGGTATGAACTCGACTTGTTCTGTTTTGTAAATAGGTTTAACCTAGTATCCATGATTCAGCCCATTATAATTAAACATGTTTGCAATGACAATTAGAGATTATAATTTTCACATGCCATGCATAAGTAGCTAAGAGTTGATAATGATTTATCTTGGATATCAAAATTACGTTAAAATGATTGTGATGTAGTATGATGATATGGCATCCTCCTCTGTATGCTCGAGTGGCTTGACTTGGCACATGTTTATGCATGTAGTTGAATCAAAACCAACATGGCCTCTATGATATTTATGTTCATGGTGTTCATATCCTACTCATGCGGGTGTCCAATGTTTATTATGCATGATGCATGTTCATGACCATTGTTGCTCCCTAGCTGGCCGCTTCCCAACCTATTTGCTAGCCTTCACCTGTACTAAGCGGGGTTACTGCTTGTGCATCAAATTCAAAAACTCAAGTTATTCTAGACGAGTCCACCATACCTACCTATATGCGGTATTATCCTGCCGTCCTAAGTAAATTTGCATGTGCCACCTCTAAAAACTTTAAATAAATACCCTTTTTGTGTGCCTGGATCGTTCATGGAACGACAAGAGGTGGTCGGTATCTTCCATGCTAAGCGGGTTATTCTCAGGTCGAGTGTTTATTCACTCGCCATCGCACGAGAAAAGGGCGATAATAGGGATTCCCAGTCCCAAATTGCAAAAAGAAAAAGCTTATAAATAAACAAACAAAAACTCCCAATGGAGTCCAAACCTTTACTTTTCTGCTTGGGAACCGCCACTAGCGTGTTTAGCATGGAAGATATTGATAACTGGTAGTCATGAAGTAAATGAGAAGGGTGCATTTCTCAAAATATCATTTACCTCTGTTTTAAAAAACTTGAGCTCTGGCACCTCTGCAAATCACTGCTTCCCTCTGCGAAGGGACTATCTATTTACTTTTATGTTGTGCCAACACCTTCTCTAATAAGCGCTAGATCTGAGAGCACTGTTTTCATGCCTATGCATTGTGCGTCGTGAATGTTGGGTGTTATCATGACTGGATCTTTTCTACCATGAATTACAATGTTTAGTCGCTGCTCGGACTTTGGAGGTTCTCTGCATTTATGTTTTACGGTCTTAGAAAGGGCTAGCGAGATACCACTATTGTCATATTATATCATGGTTGTTTTGATAACGTGTTGCTGTTTGAGATATCTTATTATTGCCTGCTAGCTGATTATGTCATTGATATGAGTCATTATAATTTTTAAGAGTTATTGTCGACATGGTTAGTTATAATGTTGGCTGAAAACTTGGGTGTTGCTTAAGCTTATTTATGCAAACAAGAGTAAAATAGTTCGTAAAAGTATTTCTTTCTCACTTTCAGTTTATCTACTGAATTGCTTGAGGAGAAGCAAAGGTTTAATCTTGGGGGAGTTGATACGTCTTCAACGTATCTACTTTTTCTAACACTTTTCCTCTTGTTTTGGACTCTAATTTGCATGATTTGAATGAAACTAACCCCGGACTAACGCTGTTTTCAACAGAACTACCATGGTGTTGTTTTTATGCAGAAATAAAAGTTCTCGGAATGGAACGAAACTTTGCAAGGATTTTTTATATAATAAAAGAAAAACACTGGAGCCAAGAACCACCGGAGGGGGCACCTGGGTGGGCACAACCCACCAGGGCGCTCCCCCTCCTGGCGCGCCCAGGTGGGTTGTCCCCACTTGGTGGCCCTGCAGACGTCAACCCTGATACTATATATTTACATTTGCCGAGAAAAAAATCAGGGAGAAAGAATTATCACGATCTACGAGACGGAGCAACCACCACCTCCCGTTCTTCCTCGCGAGGCCAGATCTGGAGTCCGTTTGGGGCTCCGGAGAGGGGCATCTTCGTCCTTCGTCATCACCAACCCTTCTCCATCGCCAATTCCATGATGCTCCCCACTGGGAGTGAGTAATTCCTTCGTAGGCTCGCTGGTCGGTGAGGAGTTGGACGAGATTCATCATGTAATCTAGTTAGTTTTGTTAGGGCCGATCCCTAGTATCCATTATGTTCTGAGATTGGTGTTTCTATGACTTTGCCATGCTTAATGCTTGTCACTTGGGGTCCGGGTGCCATGATTTCAGTTCTGAACTGTTCATGATATTATCATTATATTCATGTTTTAGGTTTGATCTTGCAAGTTATAGTCACCTACTACGTGTTATGACCCGGCAACCCCGGAGTGACAATAACCGGAACCACTCCCGATGATGACCGTAGTTTGAAGAGTTCATGTATTCACCGTGTGTTAATGCTTTGTTCCAGTTCTCTACTAGAAGGAGGCCTTAATATCCCTTAGTTTCCAATATGGACCCGCTGCCACGGGAGGGTAGGACAAAAGATGCCATGCACGTTCTTTACATAGGCATGTATGACTATTTACGAAATACATGCCTACATTATATTTATGAACTGGAGCTAGTGCCGTATCGCCCTAGGTTATGACTGTCACATGATGAATATCATCCAACAAATTGCCGATCCAATGCCTACGAATTTATCCTCCATTGATCTTGTTAAGTTACTACTGCTATTGTTACTGTTGCACTTGTTACAAAACTACTGCTATCATTGTACTGTTACTATTGCTGCTACCATCACTATCAAAATTATCATATTACTATGCTACTGATCACTTTGCTGTAGATAATTAATCTCGAGGTGTGGTTGAATCGACAACTTAGCTGCTAATACTTACAAATATTCTTTGGCTCCCCTTGTGTCGAATCTATAAATTTGGGTTGAATACTCTACCCTCGAAAACTATTGCGATCCCCTATACTTGTTGGTTATCACTCACCACTCGTATTTTAACACCTATATATCAAAGAAAAGACCAAAAATATCCTCTACAAAGAGCAAGGATAGGGGTTGATGCCATATTTCTCTCCTAATCGACAGTGGGAAATAGCAAGGTACCAAATAAAGCAAGGAAGGCACCAAAAAACTACTTTGCAGAGACCAAGGATATGCCTATAAGTACAATATATATCTAATCCATCTCCTCAGGAGTAAGAAAGCAAGAGCAGGATACATTATCAACCAAGACAGAGCACATGAAATATACTCTAGGAATGACCGAGTAAACAAACCAACATACGAGAGCTCACCATGTACAAACGTGAATGACACGGTCATGGGAACGACAACCGCAAGGACCTGTAAAAACATAAAACATCCTATTAACTCACACATTAAACTAACTTTAATTCAACCGTCAAACAAATTAAAGGAAAACGGATCAATTGTTTTCCATTTATAGCCCAGTAGGAAATAACACACAAGGTACGACCAACACAATCACCACTTTGAACCTTTCAACTCTTCTCAGCCTCAAAAAGGTGTCATGGTTTTGTTGATGTAGTCATACAAGCTATGCAAATTGTTTGTAGAGAATGCATATCAATAAATAAAAAGAAATTCTAAAGCAGAAAACACCAAGCTTGCTAGGATATTTTTCACTCAAGGCATCAAATTTTCATGCAAAAGATATAAAGGTCCAATGTCCAATAACAACTCAACCTTATTTATTTTTCAGAATCCTTTCATACACACTATAAGTTGCCGACCAAAATCTTTGAGCATGCACATCTGGCATAAAAAATTGATATGAGAATTGAGAGCATTTTTTGTCGATTTAAACCTTGGATCTACAATCAGAAGTATCATATTACTATTACTCTTACATACATGCTGGCATACAAAATATATCTCTACTCTGCCATAGTGTATAGAAAAATAACAGGACTATTAGCTCTATATGAGAAGTGAACTCATGGGTAGAGGGGATCAATCTTACCTTGAATGTCTTGCACCAAGGCATCCAGCCACCAGGGCAAGATCTCAAACATAGAACATATGTCTTAGAACACCAATGTTTCCCATTATAGTCCACCCTTCCTACAATATTCTGGGAACAACATAAATCTCCCGTTAGTTTATACAATATGCAATTTGCGCTCAAACTGAAACCAGAACAACATTTTGTCAGTTTTGTCAGTAACATTTGGTTAATTGGGCACCAACATAATCTCCTATATAATTTGGCAATTAAAGAATAGTAACAAATGATATAAATAACCAGTGACATCAACTCTAACTACACAATATCCAGGGAAGCAACATGAATCTCCAGTTGGTTCAGAAAGTGTGCAAATTTTCTCTCAAAGGAAATGAGAACACCATTTTTTCAGCTATATTTAGTTAATGGAGCACCAACAAATCTCCTATTTCATTTAGAAGAATAAGAGTAAACAAATGATATAAAATAAGTAGTGGCACGTTAACTCTAACTACAATTTCGATTTTTTTTGCATTAGTTGATTAATGATTATCTGTAGCTAAATCCTATATTCAATACAACCAAGACGAACAAAAATATCTCAACTCACTTTTGGTGAAAATACTCTTCTCTAATTGCTCATTCCGTGACACGGTGATCCTCTTAACATATCGCAAGTCGATCTGCAGCCACATAAGCAAGCATCTACATCAGAACACATGGTCATTATGAAGGTATCATGTATACTACAAAGACATATCTTATGAAGGTACCATATATACTACAAAGACATATCTTATGAAGGTGTCATATGGTAATCCATATCTTATGAAGATGGTAGTGCCCTAGTATTTATGTGAACCGTTGATACGAACTTTTCGAGCATTATAGTTCTATCTGGAAAGTTAATCACACAAGATTTGATGCTAGCTATGAAGAAAACCATTGATGATTAACTTGTAGACCATGATGCCTCCCATTCCGAGAGCCCTTCTATACCTTGAGTATGTGACATCTCTCAAAGAGGACAAATGACCTACAGGCTGCACACATCTACACATAAGATAGATCCCAGGGAGCATATCGCTAACAGCAACCTTCAAGAACAATAGGGTGAGACCACACGTAGACAGTGACAGAAGAAGCAGTATATGGATGCTATTTATGTATTAGTTAAACACAATTGTAATGTGATACAATGCATAGGAATGTAGAACTAAAATGTCGAAAGGGGTTCCCTTTTACCAAACAAACTTGTAGCAAGATGTGTAGTTTACCAGAATAAACTTGTAGACAACAGGGATTCCTTTTACCAAAAGCAAAAGTAGCAAGCTGCACCGTGCTCCATGAAAAATAGGGTGGATAAGGGGATAGGGAATTGATTCATACTTATAGTAGGCGAGCAAACCCATTGCCCTGTTTGACAGGAGCAGCACCGACCTTCACTTTCGTCCCTCTGTTGCTGCTACCCACACTGACCTATATGTCGAGCTGCAGAAAAATGGATCAGAACAGTGAGAGGGGGATGGGGGAATTGGAGAGGGCGCTCTGCTCTTCGAACGATGGATCTGAGGCGGCTCACCTCGGGTCATCTTCTTCTCGTAGATTTAAAATAAATAAATTTGATTTCCACCATTGTGTTGATAGAATTAGAGCAAATCATGGTATAATAATTTTGAAAGCATCTAAATGCAGTAAAAAAGAAGAGATGCATGCTTCATTCCACTCGGGTCATATAACTAGGACAATAAGCTTATCCCTGATTTGTGAAGAGAAGGAAAAGAAACATTTGTCAATAGAACAATAAGCTGCCAGCAAATAAACCCGTTGCGCCAATGGTGCAAAAGCGAGAGCGAGCAGAGTATTGAAACAATGGGTATGTGATTGATTTAGAACCAAGTAAGGCAAAGACTATTTGAGTAATAATTACCACACATTTGTAAAAGCGATTATTAATCACCAGATTTGAACCAACATAGCATTGAATTGCAAACATATAGAGACACTCTAAATCGTATGAAAGGTGTTGGCTCTATAATTAGACCATTTGGAGAATTGGTACTTCCAGTTAATACAACCAAGTAGCCGAGTTGAAAGGATAAGGTGATGCGAAGCAGATTACACATGCCACGAAAGTAGTAGATGACGTAAGTCCTGAACCTAAGCTATACTATCAGATAATGGCGGTGGCTACCTATGCCGCTACGAGAGGGAGCTATACTTGGTTTTCTCGCTAAACTCAACATGATCCTTTTCAAGGTTATCTAGGTTTCAATTGTGCGAGCACTCTGACCAGTTTCATTATGTGAGACTGTCACTAACGTTTGTGTTATATTAGCACACTAAAATTTAGAATATTGTGATCTTTTGGGATTAAAAAACTTCATTAGAATGGAGGACCCTGCATATACTCTCATCGTGCTTTCTCAAGTGTGAAATTACACACGATTATTCATTTATTTGCATGTTATCTTTATTTTAACACCAACTAAGTGCTCTATTCAGTATGCACATACCCATGCACACGCGCCCAACAGGAGCAAGCCAGCATAAATGCACACGCACGATAGCAAGCCAACAAGCGCACATGCAGCAACATTTCAGTAGACCATAATAGCAGGTTGTTAATATATAACATGCTTGTTCAAAAAGAGGGCAGACTGTAATCCTACAACACGATGCTACAGATCTGAGAGGACAATTAGAAACTGGCCAATAGAAGTATTTCCAAAAATGTAAAATGGATTAAATATCTTGTTACAAAAGTATATCAAATGTATGGCCCAATTTCACACTCTACAACTAGAACATCAGTAATGCACTCAGGATGCATTACATAATTTCATAGAAAGTATTCCATATAGGGAAACAAGAAAATAAGATAAATATGCCAACCTGAGGATGTAGAGCCGGTCCAGGGCAGCGATGATGTTGGTCTACTTCACTCTAAACTCTTCTTACAGCTAGAAATAAGTTCAGTTAGCAAAGACGTGCGAGTTAAAAGAATGTAACATCCCGGATGTAAAACTTCCTTATATGGCAATATATGCATCGTCGACTTAATCAATTCCATTCCGGGCTCTTCCTCCATTTCGGGTTTCTTCGTTTTTGCCTTGTGCGTGTGTTGCATGTCACCATGTCATTTCCATTTTGTGCATTGCATTGGCATAGTCTCACTTGCACCCGGTCATGTTCGTCTCTCCCCATTGTCCGTTTCGAGTTCCGACACTCACACACGTGCCCGTGGCACCTCCGAGTCCTCCTTTTGTAAGTGTCCGAAAAACATCCTCGGAGTGGGCCGAGAGTTGTCATGTGGTCTTGGTATATCACTCATAGACCGCCTGTCAAGTTTCGTCTCGTTTGGAGGTCGTTTGATACTCCAACGGTTAACCACGTGGGCTGAAAACCCCTTTCTCTTTTGGCCCAGCACCCCTAACAACAGCCCACTAGCCCAGCATAACCACCTCCATCCTCTTGATCGTTGGATCATGATCGTGTGGGCGAAAACCGCACCTCATTTGGACTCTCCTACCTCCATCTACCTATAAAACTACCCTACCCCGAAATTCTCGGGCAAAACCCTAGTCTACCATCCTCCCACCGCGCCGGACGCGCCCGCCGGCGCCGGACACGTCTGCCTTGCCTCCCTCAGTGAATCGACACACGCCATGTGGCAGCCACCGGCGTCCACCCACCACTCCACCGCTCCGGGCCCGCGAGCCCGAGGCCGGCCGGCCCCGGGCCGCGCCGGGCCACTCCGCAGCCACGCCTCAGTCGGGGGAAACTGTCCTCCCACGAGCACCTATGGGACCGGAGCCCCTTCTACGTTGCGGTAAGGGGAGCGGAGGGAGCACAGAGAGCAGATCGAGGAGAACACGCGGGCAGTTTACCCAGGTTCGGGCCGCGCGGACGCGTAAAACCCTACTCCTGCTTGGATTTGTATTGAGTTCTTGAGCTCGGGAGCTTGAAGAGCTAGCTACACCGAGCGAAAGAGTTGTCTAGGTTCCGAACCCTTTCTACGTTGTGCATGGGCCTCCTTTTATAGCTCAAGGGGTCACCGACAGGTGTCAACGTAGAGGAGGGTAAAAGCGTAATTTTGGTGGTAGTTGTAACAGTGCGGGAATAGTGCGTGAACAGTGGATGAACAGTGGTCTTCACCTAACCTTGACAGTGGGGGACAAGGGCATTAAATGCCCTTCACCGTCGACCCCAAAAGTGTCCGTCCATGCTCCTCCGTTCGCCACGACGGTAGCGTCGTCACCGTGGCTCGCCATCGTGTTCCCCAGGCTGCACAGCCATCCACCACGTGCCCCTGGAAGGGCCCCAGGGCGACGCGTGGGCCGATGAGCTGGAGCGCGGGCACACAGCATAGGTTTCCCTGGCAAGCACCTTGCCGGGGTCTTGATCTTGCCGGGCCCGGAAGCTTGTCGCTCTCCGGGCCCTGCCGGGGCGCAGGATGCGCCGAGGCATCTCTTGGGATATGTGTTCCTTGGTCCTCCTGGCAAGCTCCTCTTGCCAGGGCCTTGTGTTAAAGTGATAACTTTAAGCCTGGTACGGCCTTCCCGGCAAGCTCCACTTGCCGGGGCCTTGATCTTCTGACTCGTATACTTTGTTCTTGAATGGCTTCATAAGGACCGAAAAGGTACTCGACGAGCACGTGGTAAACCCTGCCGCGGGAAGCTGCTACTGCCCGTGCACAAGTTGGGGTACTAAGGTACCCCTATCTTAGTACACCGACAGGAGCCCCCGGGCCTGGGCCACACACGGTGCCGAGCGCTGTTGGGCCAGGCCCAAGATAGTGCACGGGCACGCGCGGCCCACGGCATGCCGAATCTCCTTCCGTATCCGCCGCATCCCCCCCAACGGCACGCGTCGATTGCGGCGTCGTGGGGGAGATCGTGGCCTCGTTCTTTAATGGGAAATGCGGAACGTCCCCCACTTCCCCCTTAAAAGCAGAGGAAGCAGGGGCAGTTCCTCTCCTTCGTTTTCATTGCGCTTTTCTTCTCCAGAAACCTCCGCTACTTCCTGCCTCCGCCCCTCCTCCGCCGTCTTCCGCATCCGCGGCGCCGTCGAGCTCCTCGCTTCTTCCCTCGCCGCCTCCGCCATGGCTCCGAAGAGCGACAAGGCGAAGAACGATAAGGCCAAGAAGGAGAAGTCCGAGCAGGCGGCGAAGCTGGCCGCCCTGCGGAAGAGGTCCGTGGTCTTCGCGCCGAGGCTTGGTCCGAGGGAGCTGCGGGACAAATACTATCTGTTTTGGGCGAGGGAGACCAAAGCTCATCCCCGCACCCATGTCTTCCCCGCCATGGCCAAAGATATGTTCCCCGGCGGGTACTTCTTTTTCGCTGCTTTTTTTCACTGTGGATTGTGCCCTCCGTTCTCGGAGTTCTTTTGTGACATCATGAACACATATGGCCTCCACCTCCTAGATTTCACCCCCAACGCCATCCTTATGATGGCCGTTTTCGCACATTTGTGCGAAAACTATGTTGGGGTTCATCCCGATGTAGCTCTTTTCCGCCATTTCTTCATGCCTAGAGTAGAGGCTGGCGCTCCCCTTTCCGGCGGCACCTCCTGGATCTTCTGGCTGAACAAGAAGGATTCATACCTGAAGGGAGAGCTCCGCGGCAAGTGGGAGGAGTGGCGTGCAGATTGGTGCTGGGTAGTGGAGGATAAGCCGGAGCCCTTCACCGCGTCGCGCACAACTGCCATAGTGCGCGGCAGAGACTGGAGCGAATTGGCCCCGAAGGACAACAAGCTCAGCATTGCCCTCATTAGGATTATTCGTCTCCGGGTAGCCAAACTAACCATCGGAGAGGTTGGGGCAGATTTCCTCCGCCGCCGCATTGCCCCTTTACAAGAAAGGAAAAGGCCTGCCTGGGAATTCGGCAACGCGGTGGATATCATGAGGCTGCACCCTGGATTGAACTACAATTTCACTGCCTTGGAGTTGAAGGGGATGGTCCGGGAGCTCTTCAAGCATGACCCGGCCCACCCGGAATGGTTCAGACCTCCCCGGGGAGTGGTGCCGCTGTGCAACAGCACTGCCCGGGATTCCTTGCGCGTGATGATGCCTGCGTGCGACTCCCACGGCGTCGACCCCACTTGGATAGAGCCTCCGCCGGATGCGGTGCTGAGCTTTTTCAACAACTTGGTCGAGACGCCCAAGAACGCCGAGGAGAACAAAGGCCTCACCCGGGCCACTACGGCAAGGGATATAGCCTACATCGCTACCAGGGTGGAGGAGGCCGCCGCAGCGGCAGCCGCGGGTGACTTTGGATACACCGTGGACGAGGCGCAGGCCGTGGACGAGGTGAGTCAAGCAGAGGAGGCGGAAATCCTCAGGCTGCTCAAGCTTCCGCCCGAGGAGTTTGCCGGGGTGCCTTCCCTGAAGTTTGCCAAGACGAGCGAGGTCGCCGGAGAGAGCGAGGTTGCCGGAGGGAGCGAGGCCGCTGAGCATGGTGCTGGGTCCAGCGGGCCTGCCGGGGAGGAGGAGGACGCCGGGGCTGACGAAGACTCTGGTGGATCTCTGGGTCTCGATGACGACGCCTCCTCGTCCTCGGAGAACTCCCCGCCTCCGGCAAGTCCTACGCAACAACCAAGGAAATGCCTCCGCAAGGCGGCTACGGCGACGAGGCCGCAGGCGCCCCGACAGCAGCCAGCGCGCCGTGCGTCGCGCGCCACCAGGACGAGCGAAGCCATCGAGGGGGCGCCTCGCGCTCAAGCGCCAAGCCGAGGAGGATCTTCCCGGAGCGGAATGGGCGCTCCATCTGCCCCTCGGTCCTCGGCGGCGACGGGGGCCGGGTCTTCGCAGCCCACAGCCCCGGAGACCGCCAAGCGACCGAGGGAGCCTTCCCCTCCTGCTCCTCGCGCGGGAGCACCTCAGGCGGATTTCGACTTCTCCGCCCTCAGCTCCGACGACGAGGAAGAGGAGTAAGTACTTGCAACTTGTAATTTCTTTGATACTGTCTTGATTTTCCTTGATGATTCTGATCTCGACTTTGTTTTGCATTCAGGACCCTGGCCCAGCGGATGGCGAAGAGGGCCAAGATCCCTGTGGTCGAGGTTGAAGATGACTCGCCTACCGCAGCGACGGGAGACGCGCCAGCGGCAAGCTTGCCGGATCAACCTGCTGCTCCGAGGAGCAGCCCCTAGCGTAAGTCTGGTACTTGTTTTTCAGCTTGACGGGCCGCGCATGAGGTGATCATCTTCATCTGACATCTCGTTTGTCTTGTGCAGAAGTGGAGCCGCAGCCGCAGGAGCGCCCGGAGGTCGCCCCCGACGAGCCACTTGCTCCACCCCCCCGCCAAGGAGGAGCTCCCCGGCGAGGGAGAACGCTCCGCCAAGGACGGGTACTCCGCCAAGGGCGAGTACCCCGCCAAGGGCGAGCAGCCCGACAAGGGTGAGCACCCCGCCAAGGGAGGGCGCGGGCGGCCCTCCGTCAGCAGGGGCCACCACTCCGCCGCCAAGGGTGGATTCCCCGGCGAGGGAGCCTGTCGTTGAAGAAGTCCGTGAAGGTAAATCTTGTAGCTTCTTCTCCTTGGATTTGTCTTTTTGGATATTTGCTTGACTCTTTCTTCTCTTTTTCTTCTGCTAGATCCTCCCGCACCGGAGCGGATGGAGACGGAGGCCACCGTTGAGGAGGAGGTGCACGGCGACGGCGGCAACACCACTGCCGCTGAGGGCATGGCTGGAGCCGACGAGCCTGTCGCTGAAGAGACCGCCCCGCCCGCAGATGCCGCGGCTGGGGAAGGGACCGGCGACCACACCGCTGGCCCAGAGGCAGCAGGAGCGTCAAGCGCTGCACCGGCCGCCGACCCTTCCGCCTCTGTGGCTGGGCAGGGCGTCTACCTGGAGGCCCCCAACGGGGTTTTCATACAAGTCCCGTGGGGGTCCTCGTCTCGAGCCCCCGTGGAGGGAGAGACCTTTGACGGAGAGGTCCTCGCCTCCGCGGGGTTGAAGGTTGTTGAAGCGCCTGGTGGCAGCGACGAGCCCGAAGAGGAGAAGCTCCTTCGCCGGCTCCTGGCTCTGTACCGGGCCAGACAGGCGAAGCTGGAGTCTCGGGAAGCTCTTGCCGCCAAGGCTGGAGTTGACCTGGAGAAGCGCGCCGCGGAGCTTCGCGCCGACAACCAAGCAGCCCTCCGCCACTTGGCTGAGGAGCGCGACGAGCTTGCCGGGGCGCAGCAAGCCTTCCTCCTGGAGAAGGCCGAGGTGGACGAGCAGCAACGGTTGGCCGCCGAGGAGCTGTCCCGGCGAGAAGGAGTCCTCAACCAGCGGAAGGTCGACCTCGATGCCCACGAGGACGACCTCACCGCCCGGGAACAGGCCATTGACGGGGCCCTGAAGGAAGCGAAGGCCGCCGCAGCCACCGCGGAGACCGCCAAGAAGGATCTTGAGGCCAAGGTGGAGCAGCTGGAGCGGTACCTGAAGGCGAGTGCGGACAGAATCACCGCGCTCAATATGGAGCGGGAGAAAGATGCCCACACCAACTCTGACTTGCAGGTACGTCTCTCCAAGAAGGGCGACGAGCTCACTGCCGCCAAAGATTCTATTGCTGACTTGGAGTTGATGGTCTCCACTCTGACTGATTCGCTCGACGCCGCCCGGGATCGCGAGACGAAGCTGAAGGATGAACTCCGCAAGGAACGGGGCCTGGTGGAGAGCGCCGCCGTCTCAGCGAACAACTTCAGCCGGGCAGTGGAGCAGTGGACTGACGATCTGGTCACCTCCGCTGCCAATATTGACAAGGAGATGGTGGCGCTGAGGGCGGAGCATCTCGCGTACTCCCTGGACGAGAACCTCCCCCACAGCGCCAAGTTAAGTCTGTTCTTCAGGGGAATAGCGCCGGCACTTGCGCGGTTGCAGGAGAAAATCCCCGTGCAGCTGGCCGACGAGGCGCGTCGGCTCTGCATGGGCACCTTGGAGCGTGTCTTGACGAAGATCGTCTACCGCAACCCCGACATTAACCTTGTCAACGTCCTCCGCACCTTGCCGGACGACGCTGATCAGGAGGCGTTGAAGGCGCAGGTTGCCCACATTGTCGCCAAGGTGAACAAGATCACAAGGCGTGAAGGCGACCACGTAGATTAGATTTCTTTCTTTCTGTTTCCCTTGCCGCTGCAAGGCATGTTACGGACAAGAATCTATTAGTGTTATGGCAAGTTATCTTTGTAATATACAATCTTATTTTGATCAGTCAATGCAGTGTTATCTCCCTTGCTTTTGGTCCTCCACTTTGTATGCTTTCTACCCTACTCTTTCAGGGGACTTGCCGGCAAGGGGCCCTTGCCGCGAGCGCTGAGTGCTGGACTCTTAGCAGCCTGCTGGCGAAAAGACCTTGTCGGCAAGTAACCTTGCCGCAACTATCCGCAGCACACTTAGACTGCTGAGCGAACTCGAAAACGAAGTAAGGGCGCGACATTTGTCGCAGCTCACTTAAGCCGTTGAGCGTGCTCGAAACAGAGTAAGGGCGCGGCTAGCCGCGGGTAGGTTCCTCCGCGCATAGGTTTTCCATACAAAGTGTGGTTGTTCAAGGAAGGTAACTAAAATTTAAAAATTTGAATTACTCAAACTTCGGTAACTTAGCTTTCATAAATTGCTTGTTCCCCGACAAGGCTTCTCTTTCTTGAACAACACTTGGTTTGTCCTCCACCTCCTTCCCCCCCGGCAAACTTGTGCGCGAGGAATACTTCTTCTGCTTAAGAGGGAAAGAAAAAGAGGGGGGAAAACAAGTATAGGGCCTCTCGGCTTGCTAATGCTTACCGGGGTTGTGCGTTGCACGAGGTGCCAATCAATGCATGCAAATAACAAAGAAAAGCATGGAAATGGCAAATAGTGCGAAGCACAAAAAGCTTTACTGATGCACGGGGTCTGCGCCCGGCTTTGTACAAAGGTTTACATGCAACATCGGCAAGACTCGTACAAAAGGTGGTTGCCGGAGCGGATCACGGCAACCGCGCCTTATGGGTGAAACTTGCGAAGATGCTCTATGTTCCAGGAGTTGCTCACCGGTAAGCCTTCCTCGGTCTCAAGGCGGACAACGCCGGGCCTTGTGACTTGTCTCACCCGATAAGGGCCTTCCCACTTCGGCGTCAACTTGTTGGAATTCTTGGCGGACTGAACATGCCGAAGAACAAGGTCGCCTTCCTCGAGACTCCTGGCCTTAACCTTGCGGCTATGATAGCGACGCAAGGCCTGCTGGTATCGAGCAGCTCGTACAGCAGCCTGGAGACGTTCCTCCTCGAGGAGCAATGCATCATCTTGTCGCAGTTGCTCTTGCTCGAGCTCATCATAAGCGAGCACTTGAGGAGATCCGTATACGAGTTCCGTGGGGAGAACTGCCTCTGCTCCATAGACTAGAGCAAGGGGTGTCTGTCCGGTGGCTCGACTTGGTGTCGTCCTGATCGACCAAAGAGCCGCCGGCAACTCCTCTATCCAGTTTCTTCCGCACTTGCGCAGCCTGTCGAAGGTTCTTGTCTTGAGCCCGTGCAACACTTCAGCATTAGCCCTCTCCGCTTGACCATTGCTCCTCGGGTGAGCAACAGAAGCGAAGCAGACCTTGGCGCCAAGGTCTTGGACGTACTGCATGAAGGTGCGGCTTGTGAACTGCATGCCGTTGTCGGTGATGATCCTGTTAGGGATTCCGAAACGGCAAACAATCGCTCTGAAGAACCTGACCGCTGACTGTGCCGTCACCTTTCTCACTGGTTCCACTTCTGGCCACTTTGTGAACTTGTCGATTGCTACGTACAAGTACTCAAAGCCCCCGACAGCACGGGGAAAGGGGCCGAGGATATCGAGCCCCCAGACCGAGAAGGGCCAGGACAAAGGGATCGTCTGGAGAGCTTGAGCTAGCTGGTGAATTTGCTTGGCATGGAACTGGCACGCTTCACACTTGGTTACTTGTGCAGTTGCATCTTGGAGGGCTTCTGGCCAGAAGAACCCTTGCTGGAACGCCTTCCCGGCAAGTGCCCTTGCGCCAATGTGGTGGCCACATATGCCTCCATGTATCTCTGCCAACAGCTTCTGTCCATCTTCTCTGGAGATGCACTTCAACCTGACACCATTGAGTCTTCTTTTGTACAGTTCATTGTCGACGAACTGATACATACTTGACTGCCTGGTTATTTTCTCTATCTCTTCTGGCTCGTCGGGAAGTTCTCCAGTTTGCAGAAAATGGACGATCTGCTGTGCCCATGCCGGAGCCCGAGGCTCAACGGCAAGGACTAAAGGCATGAGGGCTGATGCGGGAACCTCAGCTTCTACGGCAAGAACCTCCGGCTCTGCCGGAGCTGATGGTCCCCCGGCAAGCCTGCCGGGGCAGGGCTTGTCGAGAACGCCTGCTTCAACTGTACAGATCCTTGGATCTGCAGGAGCAAACTGTTCCTCAGCATCTTGGCCGTTGATCTTGGGGACCTTGGCGGCGGATTCGGGAAGATCCGCCGGCAAGTAGTCGCCGGAGACCAACTTTCTCTTCTTGTTCTGCCCAACTGATGGTGTAACGGATGGTTGAGTCAGCTTAAGCAGGAAGGTCCCTGGTTCCACAGGTAACTTCATTACAGCACACTTTGAAAGGCCATCCACAATATCATTCTGAGCTCTTGGGACGTGCTCCATTTGCAGACCTTCAAAGTGCTCTTCAAGTTTCCTCACTTCATCAACATAAGCTTCCATCAAAGGGCTCTGATAACTCTTATTCACTTGTCGGACCACCAATTGTGAATCTCCCCGCACAATCAACTTCTTGATCCCAAGTTCGGCCGCAATTCTGAGGCCGGCAAGCAGACCTTCATACTCAACAGTATTGTTTGTCGCTTGTTCCTTGGGAAAGTGCATCTGGATAACATACTTGAGGTGCTCTCCGGTGGGCGCTATGAGTACCACGTCGGCACCGGCGCCTTGCAGCGAGAAAGCACCATCAAAGTACATCATCCATTCGCTGCTCGCTTCTTGGACGGGGACGCTTGTCTCTTGGACTTCTTCATCTGGCGTTGGGGTCCATTCCGCTATAAATTCTGCCAAAGCTCTGCTCTGTATGGTTGAAGTACTCTCAAACTTGAGACCAAAGCTCGACAGTTCCAGTGCCCACTCGACGATCCTGCCTGTTGCCTCTGGGTTTTGCAATATCCTCTTCAACGGAAAGCGAGTGACCACCGTTATCTCGTGTGCTTGGAAGTAATGGCGCAGCTTCCTTGAGGCCATGAGGAGGCCGAAAAGCAACTTCTGCACCCCAGAGTATCTTGATCTAGCCCCCTGTAAGAGGGAACTTACGAAATACACTGGGCGCTGCACCATCCTCCTTTGCACTTCTCCTTGATCCTGCGCAGAGTTGTCCTTGTCGGGGCCAGAACTTGTCGGAGTAGCCCCCTGCTTGTCGCTGGATCCGCTTGCCGGGGGTGTTGGTTCCTCATCCGCCTCCCTCTCCGCTACTAACGCAGCACTAACCACTTGATTGGTTGCTGCTCTTGTGGCCTAGGTGCGACAAGTATTGGAGTAGAGGACAGGTATCCTTTCAAGTCTTGCAGCGCTGCCTCCGCTTCCGGAGTCCACTTCATAGGACCTGCCTTCTTCAAGATTTTGAAGAAAGGCAGGGCGCGTTCTGCAGACTTTGAAATGAACCTGCTGAGGGCAGCCACACAACCAGCAAGTCTCCTTACGTCCTTGACGCGCTTCGGGGCTTCAATCTGCTCGATTGCTTTTATCTTGTCGGGATTGGCTTCAATCCCCCTCTGGGATACAAAGAACCCGAGAAGCTTGCCGGAGGGAACTCCGAAGACGCACTTCTCGGGGTTCAACTTGAGCTAGATCTTGCGCAAATTCGCAAAGGTTTCTTCTAAGTCTTGGATCAGGGTATCTTTGCTCTTGCTCTTGACCACTATATCATCCATGTAGGCTTCCACATTTCTGTGTATCTGTGGCTCAAAAGCAGTGTGCACCACCCTTGCAAATGTTGAGCCTGCATTCTTCAATCCAAAGGGCATGGGTATGAAGCAATATGTGCCGCATGGAGTAATGAATGCAGTCTTCTCTTCATCTTCCTTGGCCATGAATATCTGGTGGTAACCTGAGTATGCATCAAGGAAGGAAAGGAGCTCACATCCAGCGGTGGAGTCAACAATCTGGTCAATACGCGACAAGGGAAATGGATCCTTAGGACATGCTTTATTCACATCAGTGAAGTCTATACACAGTCTCCACTTCCCATTGGCCTTGCGCACGACAACTGGATTGGCTAACCACGTGGGATGGATCACGCCTCTAACTAGGCCTGCTGCTTCCAACTTCTTTATTTCTTCGGTGATGAACTCTTGGCGCTCCACGGCTTGTTTTCTGACCTTCTGCTTGACGGGCCGCGCATGAGGATAAGCAGCAAGCTTGTGCTCAATTACCTTCCTGGGAACGCCGGGGATGTCAGATGGTTGCCACGCAAACACATCGACATTCGCCCGCAGGAAGGCAACGAGCGCGCTTTCCTATTTGTTGTCGAGCGTAGCACTGATGGTGAAGGTACCACCAGTGCCGTCCTCCTTGGCGGACACCTTCTTGGTTGCCGGTGGAGCTGCCATTCCTTTCTTACACTTGCCGGTGGAGCTCGATGGTGCGTCCTCGACGGCAGCGCAGCACTCCGAAGAGGTGCGTTTGCCGGAGTGGGCCCCAGAACTCTTGCCGGACTTGGTCTTGGTCTTTCCCCCGGGAGCTTCAGCGGCAAGTGTGATGCTTTCTGCTGTGGCTGCTGCATCCCGGTAGATCTTGTCGGCGCAGATAAGCGCGTCCTTCTTGTCGCCAGGGACAGAAATGACGCTTATCGGCCCCGGCATCTTGAGTACGTTGTAGGCATGGTGGGAAGCTGCCATGAACTTGGCGAGGGCAGGACGTCCAAGTATCCCATTGTACGGCAATGGGATATCGGCAACATCAAACGTGATCTTCTCCGTCCTGAAGTTGAGCTCCCTGCCAAAGGTCACTGGCAGAGTAATCTTGCCCTTCGGCTTGCTCCTTCCCGGGTTTATTCCTTGGAACGACCCAGTTTCTTCGAGCTCGCCGTCTGGGATCTGTAGCTTCTTGATCACAGCTGAGGAGATCAAGTTCATGCCGGCCCCGCCGTCAACCAACATCTTGGAGACCTTGAGGTTGCGGATAGTTGGTGAGACCAACATCGGCAAGCACCCGACCGCCGTGGTGCGGTCAGGGTGGTCCTCAAGGTCAAAGATAATGGGCGTGCCGGACCACTTCAGCAGCCTGCGTGCCTCGACGGGCGGCTCTGCTGCATTCACTTCTCGCACCCACTGCTTGAGTTGGCGGTGGGAAGTGTGCAGAGAGGCGCCTCCGTTGACACACATAACTTCTGTGGCCTTCTGGAACTCCTGCTCGCTGTTATCTCCTTCCTCCATGTCGTCGTCGTCGTCTTCTTCCTCATCCTTGTCGCGGCCCCGGGGAGGTCTATCACCTTGCCGCTGCTTGGCCTTGCCGCGGCGTCCTCCCCGACCATTGAACGGCCGCTTCTTGCTGGGTTCTTCTCCGCCACCTTGGGCCTTCTCTTTGTCGCGACGCTCGTATTCAGCCTTCTGCTGTTCTACGAGGTACTCGACTCGCTTGCAGTTCTGAAGGTCGTGGCCCTTGGTGCGGTGGATCTTGCAGTATTGCTTGTCGGAGCCGTCCTGCTTGTCGGCTGCCGCTACAGGGGCAGGCTCCTTGCCGGAACCGCCAGCCTGTGCCTTCTTGGTGGGAGCCTCCTTGCCGGACTGCTCGACGACTAGCACCTCCTTGCTCTTCTTCTTCCGATTGTTCCACCGACGGCTCTTCTTTGCCGGGGCGGCATCTTCGCTGTCGCTTCCTCCTGCGCCAGTATCCTCTCCGGGGAGTCTTCTCCCCTCTTCGGCGCGCGCGCACTTGTCAGCCAGAGCGTAGAGCTCGCTGACATCCCGGATCTTGGTCATGGCCATCTCTTCCCTCATGCGGCGGTTACGCACGTTCTGGTGGAACGCACTAATAACCGCGGCAGGGTGGACGTCGGGAATGTTGTGTTGCACGCGGCTGAATCTCTGGATATACTTGCGCAGGGATTCTCCCTCCTTCTGGGCCAAGATGTGGAGATCGCTCTCCTGGCCGTGGGGTTTGTGGCCGCCCGTGAAGGCGCGTACAAACTGGTGGCACAGATCTGCCCATGAAGAAATGTAGTTCTCCGGCAAGTGCATAAGCCAAGACCGAACGTTTGGCTTAAGCACTAGCGGGAAGTAGTTGGCTAGTATCTTCTCGTCGCGTCCCCCGGCAGCCTGCACCACGATGGTGTAGATGCTGAGGAACTCCGAGGGGTGTGTCTTGCCGTCGTACTTCTCAGGTACGTCGGGCTTGAAGTTTTTCATGCTGGGCCACTGGACGCGCCGCAGCTCACGGGTGAACGCAGGGCAACCTGCCGCGTACGGCAAGTCGCCTGGTTCACCGGGCGCGTGCGTATCGACGGCGGTCCTAGCGCGGTGGTCCGACTGTCGTCGGGCTTCTCGTCGGCGCTCGATGCGCGTCCGAGCGTCTTCTTGCCGCCTGTCGTCAAGGACTTGGCGCTGGTCTCGACGAGCCCGCGGATCCGACGACGCCGTGGAGTCGTCGTCGACGTTGATCCGGCGGGGTGGCGTCTTCTGCTTCCGCGACGGGGAGTGCACGGTGGTCGCACCCCCGGCGGTCTTGTCGCCATCGGCCTTCGTCTGGTCGACTTGCCGTGGCCGCGATGTCGCCGGCTGCTGCGGCGTGTCGTCGTTGGCGAAGGCGATGAGGCTCTGGATCGTCGCCCTCCAGTCTTCGGCTTTGTCTGCCGCTGGAGGGAAGTCGAGGAGCAGCTGTGCTCTTGCTAGAGCTTCGGCTGGAGAGGAGGGGAGCGGCGGCGAGCGGTGCGAGGAGCGAGATATGCTCGGACTTCTAACAGGGTTAGAAGGAGCAGTTTCTCGCCCCGGCGACCGCGCCTTGCTCGTACCAGGACGGTGTCCTTGAGCATCCCGCGATCCTCCGGTTTGCCCTTGCCCCAGCAAGCGTATGGTACCTCCTGTACCATGGCGCTGCTGGCTTGGCACCTCCCGAGAGAGACGTGGCGCGTCCACGGACACCGAGGCCTTGGAATTCGCCCGGTCGTCCGTCTTGTCCTTGGACTTGGTGGCGCCGTGAGTTTCCTCACCGGCGACCACCCTTCCGCCGACGTCTCCTCCACCAACCGTTGGTTCTGGTGGCGGTCAGATCGACGCAGACGGGCCTCCGACCTCCGAAGCCTTCTTCTTCGGAGGCATGCTGTTGCTGTTGATGAAGTTGATGAAGCTGAAGAAGAACGCGCCCGCGTGAGCGCCGGATCAGGTCCGCACAACCTCGACGCCCACCTACCTGGCGCGCCAAAGATGTCGGGGGAAACTGTCCTCCCACGAGCACCTATGGGACCGGAGCCCCTTCTACGTTGCGGTAAGGGGAGCGGAGGGAGCACAGAGAGCAGATCGAGGAGAACACGCGGGCAGTTTACCCAGGTTCGGGCCGCGCGGACGCATAAAACCCTACTCCTGCTTGGATTTGTATTGAGTTCTTGAGCTCGGGAGCTTGAAGAGCTAGCTACACCGAGCGAAAGAGTTGTCTAGGTTCCGAACCCTTTCTACGTTGTGCATGGGCCTCCTTTTATAGCTCAAGGGGTCACCGACAGGTGTCAACGTAGAGGAGGGTAAAAGCGTAATTTTGGTGGTAGTTGTAACAGTGCGGGAACAGTGCATGAACAGTGGTCTTCACCTAACCTTGACAGTGGGGGACAAGGGCATTAAATGCCCGTCACCGTCGACCCCAAAAGTGTCCGTCCATGCTCCTCCGTTCGCCACGACGGTAGCCTCGTCACCGTGGCTTGCCACCGTGTACCCCAGGCTGCACAACCATCCGCCACGTGCCCCTGGAAGGGCCCCAGGGCGACGCGTGGGCCGATGAGCTGGAGCGCGGGCACACAGCATAGGTTTCCCCGGCAAGCACCTTGCCGGGGTCTTGATCTTGCCGGGCCCGGAAGCTTGTCGCTCTCCGGGCCCTGCCGGGGCGCAGGATGCGCCGAGGCATCTCTTGGGATATGTGTTCCTTGGTCCTCCTGGCAAGCTCCTCTTGCCAGGGCCTTGTGTTAAAGTGATAAATTTAAGCCTGGTACGGCCTTCCCGGCAAGCTCCACTTGCCGGGGCCTTGATCTTCTGACTCGTATACTTTGTTCTTGAATGGCTTCATAAGGACCGAAAAGGTACTCGGCGAGCACGTGGTAAACCCTGCCGCGGGAAGCTGCTACTGCTCGTGCACAAGTTGGGGTACTAAGGTACCCCTATCTTAGTACACCGACAACCTCCATGCGAGCCGGCCGTCACCTCCGACTCCGGCGCCGAACTACACCACCGCGGCCCGGCCTCGCCGGCCGCCGCCATCGCGGGCTCTCTCCGCCGCCGGTCTCCCCGACGCGCGCGGCCGCCGTCAGCTCCTCCAGCCGCGCCACCCCTACCGGCTTCTGCTCCGGCCGCCGCGCGCAACGCCATCGCTGCGCCGCCGGTCTCCGCCATCACTGCCGGCCCGCATCTCCTCGCCGCCGGCTAATCTCCGGCAAGCCGCCGCCTCCTCGTCCTGATCTAGTCCAGGCAGGACCAGATCCACCAATCCCTCGATCCAAACACGCCACCCCATCGCCCCGATCCCTCCATCCCGCTCCACTCCGTCCCGTGTTGACTATTTTCGGAGGGGTAATTTTTCACTAAGTCCCGGATCTGCAATATTTTATTGCCTTCTTTGCCTTTGTCACAACTTGGTGCTCGGTGCTCCGTTTTGCATGCATAATATATTGAAATGTTTGTCTCGAAGTGCTCTACATGTTAGCATCAGTTTTATGCATGTTAGGGTTCATCTAGATGTCTTAATCTTCGTTCTAAGACTGCTTCGTGATGTTACTGTTTCAACACTAGTTGTCTGTTAACAATATGTTGGCATGTTCGTGAGGTCATAACTTGGTGCATGTTGGTCCAAATGGAGTGTATGATATGTCAAATTGTTCATCTTGTGATGCTCTTCATGATGGATGCATTTGCATGCATGTTAGGTTGCATTATGCCATGTTTAACCCTGTTGCAAATGTGCATGTGGCTGTTAAGTTTCTGAAATTCTTATGAGATGATGTTTTGTCTTTTTCGTGTGAATTAATCCATGTGTCATATGAGCTAGGTGTCAACATGGATTTTGCTCATTGGAATGTGCTCTACATGATAGATTTATTTTCATGGCATGATATGTCTTGAGATGAGTGTATCAAGCTTGTTAACATGCCATCGTGATGTTAAATTTATGCTAAGGTTGAATCTGTTAATTTTTATGCCATGTTTCCATGAGGCTACCGTCATTGTTGTGCATGGTTAGAGTTGTCCAGTGGGTGTTCCTTGGTGTATATGTTATGCTCTAGCTATCCATGCTCTTGTTTGCTATGATGGCTTGCTGTAGCTTGTTGTTTTCATGATCTCAAGTTACTATAAAATGTTTCTGTCAGCCTGTTATCAGCAAGTTCAATTTTGCCATGTGAATAGCTAGTGTTCTATGCATCCTATGACCATGTTTTTGCCATGAGTAACTTCACAAACATGTCCTCTTACTGTTGGTTATATTCACATGCCATGCTATGCTTTGAGATGAGTCGCACAAGCTTGCAAATATGCCTACTTGTCATTGTTGCTTCCATGCCTAGTAATTTTCACCAAGTCTGAGAAATATGCTAACTTATTAAATCTTGCCATGCTTGTTTAATTGTGTTCCAGCAAGTTTTTGGGTGTGCTCCGAGTTCATGCTTGTTAAGAATCATGTCTATTTCACATCCATGCCTTTTGTCTTCATGTTTGGGTGTTGTAGCATATTTAAATCTTGATCCAAAGATTCAATGTTGCTGTTAACTTCAGTTTTGCATTGCATCTTGTCTTGCTTGCCATTTGCAAACCGTGCATCCGTTTCCAATGATCCTTATAATGATTTCGACCGAAATCTTCCCCTCTATCAAGTGGCTTGCTTGGTTGCCCAAGATGAAGCCATTTCCATCATCTTCTCCTTTAGGCTCGAGAGCATCCTCATGCATACGCACGTCATGCTTGCATCCCATGACATGTCTTGCATCATGTTGGTTGTGCATTGCACCGTGATTGATCTTGTACCGTTGTTGTGCTCTTGTGTTGGGTAGAGACGGGAGCCGATACCGAGTTCGAGGATCTTGTCGAGACTGAGTTTGAGGAGCCGTCTTACCATCCCACCGAGGACTTAACAGGCAAGATGACCGTTCCCTGATGTCACCTCTATCTTTGCCTTGCTAGTTGTCTCGCTCTATAGCTATGCCTCGATGCCTATTCTTGTCTTGTCAGCCTCCTATGTTAGCATGAAACACTCTAACCGCCTTCCTAGCAAACAGTTGATTGGCTAAGTACGCTTTTGCTCAGCCCCTCTTATAGTGTTGTTAGTTGAAGGTGAAGTTTGAAGATTGCTCCATGTTTGGACTTGTTTATTGGGATAACACAATATATATTTTAATTAAATTAATGCACATATATATTGGTAATGGGTGGAAGGCTTGGCCTTCTGCTTGGTGTTTTGTTCCACTCATGCCACCTTAGGACCCGATAAACCGGTATTATGTTCCTTGATTTTGCGTTCCTAACACGGTTGGGGTTTATGGGCCTCCCTCGATAATTCGCATTGCTCAAAGCTTTTCCAGCAAGGCCCAACCTTGGTTTTACCATTTTCCTAATAACTAAAAACTTGCATATGGAGTTATAAAACCGAGTTCTTCATCAACAACCCGGGCTAGTGCTCCTCATGAGTGTTGGTCCAAGCCCGTCAGCCGCCGGTGACCACCAGGGGCAACTCTGGACTTGGCCTACCGGAAGTTTGGACAATCCGATCGTGGCCTGAGACGAGATACGCGCGGCTCTTATCAAGGTGTCGGCACGCCAGGAGGCTTTGCTGGATTAGTTTTACCTTTGTCAAAATATCTTGAGCACGGGATTCCGAGAATACTCGGGTCTTCCCAATTTGGAGTTGCGACTCCGCAGACCGTGAGCTTGTGATGGGCTAAGTTGGGACACCCCTGGAGGGTTTTGAACTTTCGAAAGCCGTGCCCGCGGTTATGTGGCAGATGGGAATTTGTTAATATCCGGTTGTAGATAACTTGACACCATATCCTTAGGAATACACTACATGTGTGAGTACCGTGATGGTCTCTTTTTGAAGGGGTTTCGGAAAGTGAACACAGTGGGGTTATGCATGAACGTGAGTAGCTAGGATCACTTATTGATCATCTTTGGCGACCAATGGCACATATTCTCATCTCGCTCTGAATTCGTAAGCTAGTTGCTTAGTGCTTGTTGCAAACACTTTATTACCTCTCCACACCTAAAGGCTTTGTTAGTTTTGATACCCAGGAATGGGATTGCTGAGTCCTTGTGACTCACAAATTATAACACACACCAGATGCAGGTATACAACCGAGAACGATGCAGGAGATGGATCAAAACTTCACTGGGAGATCGATGAAGAGCGTGGTCTTTTCTATGTAATGTATCCCAACGATCAGTAATGGTTCCTACTAGGGGCGATCATGACTTGTGGTTGTGGTATCTTTTCTTGTTTGGATTTCGTCCGTAGTCGGACCCTGTGTTATTTGGATGAATGTATGCGTATTCATTGTGTGACGTGGCGAGTGTAAGCCAACTATATTTTGCTCTTTCATCCCTGTTCTTTTTACATGAGTTGTGCAAAGATACCACGCTTGCGATCATTCGAGAATGCGCTTATGTCTCTAACTCATGCCTCGACACGTAGGAGATATAGTCGCATCCTAGGCATTACAAGTTGGTATTCAGAGCCTTCTCCGACCTAGGAGCCCCCTGATTGATCGAACCGCTGACGATTGAGTCTAGGCACACAAACCAAATGTTTTGAGTTCTATATATCGGAGAGTAGGATTTCTTTTTATATCTATATATCGGAGAGTAGGATTTCTTTTTACTCCTCATCCCCTTCGTCGCTCTGGTGAGGACTCCTGACGTTGTTTTATCTTCACTATTCTCAAAATTTCACCAATTTTTTTTAGGATCACGCGGATATTGTTTGGATTGTTCTGATATCTTTGTGACGAGAACATTGTTCTTGGTGCCTCCTGTCATTTAGGGGTTGTGGCAGTGTCCCAGGGAGTTGAGCTCCGAGGTGTTGTCGTCACAAATGTATCTTTGCAGTTCTAGAATACCAGAGGCGGCCGACATCGAAAACTCTTTTATGCATGTCTGGTGGTGAGATAACCCCGACGTTACCCAGTACAGGGGGATAATTCGGTAGTATTGCCACAGCTAGTATAGCAGATGCGTTTCGAAGGTCTGAGGTAAACAGTTTCCGAAGGTGCCTGGTTATGTGTTGACGGATGGATACAATTGGATGTAGGATTTATTAGTTAAGTGATATGCGGTGCTTCCCCTGTATCCCCAACACCAGATTGCATAACCGGAAAGCATAGAGAATTAATAGGTGGGATTCAAGTAGCTCTTAGGTAATCTTCCAACGGGTGCATGATATGAGGTTGGGGTTCAACATCTAGTGGAGAGGCTATCATGGGCGTTGTTGCATCAGGGGGTTGCATCTTAAAGGATCCTTGGCTATGCTGATCCGAGGATTGCAATGCCCATTGTAACACGTGCCATGGGGCATTCAGCACGAACATGTGGGACGAAATCTCTATTATGTATTTGTTCCATCTTTTACCTTGTTGTTTTATTCTATCATTTTGTTCCCCAAGTGGCTTCTCGACAAGTTGATGTACCATTAAGCTACGGAATCCATTCGTTCAATTTTGTTCGGATGTTCATTGTGAAGACTATATGTTGCAAATATCTAGCCGTTGATTCATCTTATCTATTATTTGCTTCAATGGCTGACAATTTTCATCATCTTCAGGATGGCACCTAAGAAAGTTCCCAGCCAGAACCCAGAGGGTGAAGAAGAATGTCCACCTTCCCCTCCTCCTCCGTCTGAGGCATGGAGAGCGATTATGCAGGTAACCAATCAAAATTCTCAGATGCTCATGCAAATGATGTAGAGTTTCCAAGCAAATCAAGGCAATCAAGGGAACCAAGGCCAAGGAAATCTGTTCAATCAACCTCACTTTGCGACTCTGAACCAATTCCAGGCAAATCAACCCAAGTCTTTCAGTTACTGTGTTGATCCGCTAGATGCTGAAGATTGGATCACAGACATCAAGAAGCATTTTGAGTGTAGTAACGTCAGACCTGAGGATTATGTCGAGTTTGCCGCTTTCCAACTCAAAGATCAAGCTACATATTGGTGGCAACAGTACAAAGACTCTAGAGTGGGTCGTGAGATCTCTTGGACTGACTTTTGCCGCGATTCCCGTTCTCATCACATCCCTACCAGTGTCATTGAAGGCATGCATGAGCAATTCCGCAATCTGAAGCAAGGCACCATGTCTGTCTACCAATACAATGTCAAGTTCCAGAATCTTGCCCATTATGCGAAGCAAGACATCCCCGATGCTAAGAGCAAAATCTACCAGTTCCGAGGTGGTCTGAAAGATAAACTCCAACTTGCACTCACTCTGTTCGAGCCAGATGAATTTGATCAATTCTACAACATGTCTCTCAAGCAAGAGGCAGCTCAGCTCAAATGTGAAGCTTCCAAAAAGAGGATAAGAGCTATTGTTCTGTGGGGACCCCGACTTAGAAGTCGAGATCACCGAATGCACGTGTACAGTGATCCCAGAGATCAATGCTCACTGAACACACAGAAGCTGAATAACAAGAGTCTTACATCCATACAAATAGTCTTACACGAATTATGGCCATTATGGCCAAGTCTTACATAGATAGAGCCTCACGGGCTGAATAGCAAATAACTCAAATAGCGGAAGTCTTCGATAACGGGTAGAACCCATGCCATCTGCCTTAACCCTACAGGCATTCTGACTGGGATAGCGTCCTAGTTCGCATGTTCATCTCCAAAGAACTCTTCCTCATAATCCTGTTCTTCCATGCCTAGCCAATTAAATAACAGTGGCAAGCCAATGAGTACTTTGAATGTACTCGCAAGCAACCCATGATGTGGTTCAAAGTAACAATGCAATTGAACGATAATGAACAATCTAGCAAAGGCTAGAACAAATATTCTACTTTCAAGTTTATGCACCAATAACCTCGCGTAACCTCGAAGACAGGTTACCGATATCAACATGAATATGATTCAACTCATCGAGTCAAGTCACCACCTTGACTCATCACACACATACTATCACGGATGAAGTAAAATTCTGGACATAGTTTAAGTAGCACCACCCAACTGTCCATGACCGTGGACACGGCTATTCGAATAGTTTGACACTCTGCAGAGGTTGCGCACTTTACCCACAAGATTCGGGGAACTTCCGTGTCATCCACGACCCGCGGTACCTCAAGTACCCGGGGTAAGCACCCGGTCATTACCTTTCCTTAGACGACACTAACATAGAGTCCACTCGTTGGTACACGACCCTCGGGTACAAACAATAGATCACTGGACTTGCCCTAATTTCAATGTCACGCGTACCCGAAGGGACCAACGGTGTGTCCGGTGCCCTGTAAAAACAGTCATGGCCGTCTATCCAAGCACGACCCCGTCCCGGGAAAGACCTCAAGTCTTCCCGTCACTAGTAATGCGGGCACCATGCTAGTATCGACCTAAGTAATCAATAAAGCCCCGTCCCATAAGGGGTAGTGTGGTTGCACATGTTTGGTTGGGACGGTAGTCACACATAAATCTAATCCATCATTTCACCATGCACATGATTCTACCGGCACATCACTTCTTTCTGAAGTGATGACCTAATTCAACATCACCCTCGGGCATTAGGGGCACCCGATGGGTCCATGCAAAGATTTTAACTATGAAGGTTAAAATCACACATGCATCATTTAAGCTTCATGACCAACTATTTGCATGTCATCTAGCACTTAGCAAGATCAAGATCAAGCATGCATCATGTGGTGGTTCCAACTAGGTCACCACCGTAACCCTATCATCATGCATCGGAAACAAACGAGTTCCGAAGAACAAGTGTATCATGGTCAAAGGGCTGCTTGCCTGGATTGGCTTGGTCTTCAAAGTCTTCAAATCCTTCTCCTTCTCCTTCCATAGCAACTTCGTCAAATACGGGATCTATACGTCGCATAATAACAACGGAAAAATAAGACCACAAATAAAACAGAAAAATCAAAGTGCTCAGAAAAATGTCAACTTATTTTGTTAAATACTAGAGGAATTTCTAAGATGGGGAAAAAATCTTAGTTGGAGTTTTGGAGTTACAGAATGGAATCTATTGATTTTTGAACAGGAGTTTTACTGCTCAAATTTGAATTTAAATTTGAACAGAACAGAAAAGTTTCAGAGATGTGAGTGAAAGTGGTACGATTAAATAGGTTGGAATATTACAAGATTTTAGGAGTTGGAATTATTTTATGTGGACTAATATTCTTTTCTGTAGAAATGTTTAAAACAATCACAGAAAAGAAAAAGGAAAAGTGCCCTGTGCAATTGGGCCAGAGAAGGCCACAGTGCACGGCCCAGGGCGGACCAGCCCAGCCGCATGGGTGCCCGCGCGCGCACGTCGGGTTTTTGAACCTGACGGGCGGGGCCCGTTGGTCAGTGACAGAGAGGAGGGGGAGAGAGGTGTGGGGATGACAGGCGGGGCCCGCCTGTCATCTCCAACCTCGCGGCCACGACGACGGCGAGCTCACCGGCGAGGTTTCCGGCCACGGCGACGGCAACGGAGGGCAGGGTTGGGTCCAGCGTCGAGTGACGGATGTAGGGGTGGTGGTACGGCACGCCGGGGAGGTCCGGTTCGCCGGCGGCGAGGTGGGACGGCGGAAGCTCGTCGGGAGGTCGTTGCCCTGGTCGTTTCCGACTGCAACAGGAGGGGGAAACAGAGGGGAAATGGTCAGTGGAGCACGGCGGTTCTAGATCGGGCGAAAGGAAGGGCAGGGGAGGCTCGTACTGCGAGATCACCGGCGGCCCGACGCGGCGGAGCTCCGGTCGATCCCGAGCACTGGGACTTCCTGGGGAGGAATGGGTGGTGCTGGAGGGCTCAGTGAGGTGTGGTGGAGCTGCTGATGCTGCT
>LR738709.1:206961432-206971569 GCA_902687465.1 Secale cereale | reverse complement strand
GGGGGTCGACGGAGGCCCGTGGTCCAGTGCGCCGGCGAGCTCCGGCTCGAAGCTACAACGCACAGGGGGCGAGGGGAATGAGTCCACGGAGTTGTTGGACGAGCTCCACGTCCAGTAGAGGTGAGAGGAGGAGCGGGGGAGCTTCTGGAGCGCGCGCGCGTGCGAGGTAGAAGAGTGGCCGTTGCGGGCGGCCAGTGCGCGTGCGACGATGATCACTGGAGGGCGCAGGAGGAGGGGGGACAGCGCCGGGGCAGTCGCGGACGTCGAGGACATCGACTGGCGCGAGGGAGTGGCCCGAGGCTGTCGGGGGTGGCTGATTGGCTGGAGCTACAGTGCGTGTCCGCACTGTTACGTGCTCCAGAGCGCGCGTATGGCTGGCACCTTCGTGCCCCCGCCGCTCTGGTCAAAACCAACGTGCCCAAGAGTGTCTAGAAGGTCAGGGGAGGAGTAAAGAATTGGGCTGAGGCCTTGGATGCCCTGGAGATGCTGAGAGAGAAAGAGGATGCCGGTGACTTGGTGAAAATTTGTTGTTCAGCAAGGTAAACTTGGGTTCTTACCCCTCAATCATGGAGCCGGGGTGCTGGGGAAGTTACTGGAGGTAGCCAGTAACTGAATGATCATGTGGTAAAAAGTTGAGGCCATGGAGAAGAGCAAAAGTGATCAAGATGGAGGTTTTGGTAAAAAGCCAGAAGGTGTTTGATCAGTGTTTGGTCAAGCAAATTACCTCCACTTGACATGGCACTTAACAGGATTGTAAGACATGAGAAAATAGGGTGCTTCACCAAATTTGGGATCATTTGAAGAAACTAGCCAATGTATCTTTGGTGAACCCTAGAAATCAACAAAAACAACTTCATCTTGATTGAGTCAAGCTAATCATCTCCCCTTGATGCACCACTTGGTGTAGCATCATCATTTGGGGTATTGATCATGCCCACAAAGTTTTAAGCTCCAGATAAAAAGTTGGTAATGTAAAGTTGTTCAAATTTTCATTTGAACAGAAAGGGTTTTGAGGTGATCTGATCAAGTTGCTCTATTCCAAATCTTGTGCCATTTGGTCTAGATGCCTTATTAGGCCGCATGTGCACCAAATTTGAGAGCAGTTGGACAAGTTTGGCAATGTAAAGTTGCTCAAACTTCAAATATGGACAGAATGGTTATGAAGGGGTTTGAGGATGTTTTCTTGCTTCCCAAGGCATGGGACTTGGCAAGATCATCAAATATGTCATATATGACATGATAGAATTTCCCTGGAATTTTTGGAGAATATTTCCTTTGTAAATATTTCAAAAGCTTGAAATATCCAGAAAGGGTTTTAGAGGGTTTAGCCCATTATCTTGAACATGACCAAGTGTTGAAACTCTTATATATGGACAATATATGTCCTCTGAGTCTCTCTGAATTTTGGCATATATTTTTGAAACAGTTAAATAATTTTCCCCTATTAAAGACCATTTCTGGCCTTAAGAAAAAGCTTTTAAATAAAATAGGAAAATAACTTTAAAAATTATACCTTTGTGGTTTCTGGGAGTCCTATGACTACTAGGTCTCAAATGTTCCTTTTGAAATAATTTTCTCACCCTAAATCAAGTACTTGCAGTGCAAATCTCAATTGAGGGGTTTTTGGAAAACTAGATTTATAAAATACTTTTTGGCCAAATTAATTTTGTAGGAAAATACTATACTGTTATATAACACTTGGCATGATCATTGGGCAGAAGTTTTGGGTATGGAGATGAATTCTACAAGAGGTCATAGTTGACTTTAATGAGCACATGAAAAAGCACATGAGGAAAAACTCAATTCAAATAAAAGCCAAATGATGCCAAAAAAATTTGCTGGTCCAAATTTTCATGCTCCAAAGGTACAAATAACATGTTACAAAATGCAGGGTGTGACAGACCTACCCCCTTACAAGAATCTCATCCCCGAGATTCCTAAACTAGGTCTTAAAAGAGATCGGGAAACTCGGATCTAAGATAGTCTTCTCGTTCCCAGGTTGCTTCTGCTTCGGTGTGGTTGCTCCATTGGACCTTGAAATACTTGATGGTACGGCTTCGCGTTCATCATTCTGCTTCGTCCAGAATGCGAATGGGCTTCTCGCGGTAGGTCAAATCAGGCTGCAGATCAATGGCTTGGTGATCTACATCCTTGTAGAGATTAGGCTTGTCTGGAACTTGGAGACATTTCCGGAGTTGCGACACATGGAATACATTGTGCACATCGGATAGCTCAGGTGGTAGTTCCAACTGGTAAGCCACTTCTCCTCGTCGTGCAGTGATCTCAAAGGGTCCGATGAACCTTGGTGCGAGCTTCCCCTTGACGTGGAAACGCTTGGTTCCCTTCAGAGGAGTTACCCGCAGGTACACATGGTCCCCGACATGGAAACTCATGTCCCGACGGTGAGTGTCAGCATAACTCTTCTGCCTTGACTTGGCTGCCTTTAATCGCTCTCTGACTAGTTGGACTTGCTCTTCTGCTGCGCGGAGATTATCCGGTCCAAAGACTAGTCCTTCTCCAGTCTCTGACCAGTTGAGGGGTGTGCGGCATCTGCGTCCGTACAACACCTCAAATGGTGCCATCTGAAGGCTTGACTGGTAACTGTTGTTATAGGAGAACTCGGCAAAAGGGAGACAATCTTCCCACTTGGCTCCATACGCCAGGACACAGGCTCGGAGCATGTCTTCGAGAATCTGATTGACTCGTTCTGTCTGACCTCCGGTCTGTGGGTGGAAAGTTGTGCTGAAAGAAAACTTGGTTCCCAAGGCTTCTTGGAATTTCTTCCAGAACCTTGAGGTGAATTGGGTTCCTTGATCTGACACAATCTCCTTCGGAACGCCGTGAAGGCTCACGATTCGGTCGATGTAGAGAGCTGCCAGCCGGTTGCCATCATAAGTGGTCTTGACAGGAATGAAATGGGCCACCTTGGTCAAATGATCGACTATGACCCACATAGAGTCATGTCCTCTATTCGACCTTGGTAATCCAGTGATGAAGTCCATTCCAACTTTATCCCACTTCCACTCAGGAACTTTGAGTGGTTGAAGCAATCCAGCAGGTCGCTGATATTCAGCCTTGACCCTTTGGCACACATCACACTTTGCAACATAGGTTGCTATCTCTCTTTTCATCCCGTGCCACCAGAATCGTGCCTTCAAGTCTTGGTACATCTTGGTTCCTCCGGGGTGGATGGAATACAGAGTGTCGTGGGCTTCTTGCAGAATCAGGTTCTTCAGCTCTGTGTTGTTTGGTACGCAGATGCGACCTTTGTACCAAACAATCCCGTGCTCGTCTTCCGAGAATCCTGGGGCCTTGCCCAGCTTCATCTTCCTCTTGATGCCTTCAATGCTTGTGTGTCCATCTTGCGCCTTCTTGACGTCGTCCATCAGGGTTGGTCTGACTTCCAAATGATCCAGAAATCCAGGGGTGACCAATTCCAAACTGAATTGTTCGAACTCCTTAAACAAGGCCGGCTGCCTTACTTGAATAACAGCATTCAAAGAGCAAGCCTTCTTGCTTAAGGCATCGGCCACCACGTTAGCCTTCCCGGGGTGATATTGAACACTGAGGTCATAGTCTTTGATGAGTTCCAACCATCTCCGCTGCCTCATGTTCAATTCCTTTTGGGTGAAAATGTACTTCAGACTTTTGTGGTCTGTGTAGATCTCACACCGTTTCCCTAGGAGGTAATGCCGCCATGTCTTCAAGGCATGAACTACTGTCGCTAGCTCAAGATCGTGAGTAGCGTAGTTCTCCTCATGGGGTCGTAGCTGCCTGGAGAGGTATGCTATGACGCGGCCTTCTTGCATCAGAACGCTTCCCAATCCGGTTCGAGAGGCATCACAATATATCACGAACTCCTTGTGAATATCAGGTGTTGCCAGAACTGGGGCGGTGGTCAATCTCTTCTTGAGCTCTTGGAAGCTCTCTTCGCATTTTGGCATCCACTCAAACTTCTTGTCCTTCTTGAGGAGCCGAGTCATTGGTCGTGCAATGCTAGAGAATCTTCCACGAACTTGCGGTAATAGCCCGCTAGTCCGAGGAAGCTTCTAACTTTGGAGATTGCCATTGGGTCACAACTTCGATCTTTGCAGGATCAACAGATAATCCTTCCTCGGTCAAGACATGACCTAAGAATCCAACTTTATGCAGCCAGAACTCACTCTTGCTGAATTTGGCATACAGTTGGTGCTCACGAAGCTTGTCTAGGACCATCCTCAGATGCTGCTCGTGCTCTTCCTCCGACTTCGAGAACACAAGAATGTCATCAATGAAGACGACAACGAACTTGTCCAAATATTCCATGAAGACTTTATTCATGAGATACATGAAGTAAGCTGGGGCATTGGTTAACCCAAAGGACATGACCGTGCACTCGTACATGCCATATCTGGTTACGAATGCCGTCTTCGGAATATCTTGGGGTCTGATCTTCAGCTGGTAGTACCCAGATCTGAGGTCGATCTTGGAGAATACCTTGGCTCCGCTGAGCTGATCAAACAGATCTTCGATCTTGGGAAGTGGATACTTGTTCTTGATTGTAACTTCATTGAGGGAACGATAGTCAATGCATAAGCGGATGGTACCATCCCTCTTTGCCACAAACAGAACGGGAGATCCCCAAGGGGAGGCACTCGGGCGGATAAATCCCTTCCTTAGTTGCTCTTCCAGCTGCTTCTTTAACTCAGCTAATTCTTCCGTCCCCATTCTATAAGGCTTCTTATAGATGGGTCCTGCTCCGGGCACGAGCTCGATGATGAACTCAATGTCACGGTCAGGGGGCATTCCCGGTAGTTCATCCGGAAAGACATCAGGATACTCACATACCACCGGTTCTTGATCTAGCCCAACTTCAGACAGATAGTTGACTTTAGCGGCTTGAGCGGAAGAGGAGTTGGAAGCAAACTTGACTTCGACTCCCTGGTCATTGGTCACAGTGACTGTCCGATTGGCACAGTCTAACAAGCCTTGGTGCATGCTGAGCCAATTCATGCCTAGGATCACATCCAAGCCTTGCGATCTTAGGACGATAAGGTCTGCTAGGAAGTCTACACCGTTAATGGTAATACCGACTCCTTTACAGCCTATCTTGGCTCTCATCTCGGCTACGGGGGTTTGTACCACCATAGGGTTGTTCAGGGGTGTAGGGGTCATGCCACTTTTTAATGCAAATCTTTGAGTGACAAATGAATGCGTTGCTCCAGAATCAAACAAGACAGTTGCAGGTGCTGAGTTGACAAGGAACGTACCCAGCACGACATCCGGGTCTTCCTGGGCTTCTTCAACAGTGACGTGATTCACATGCCCCTTCCCATGGTTCGGTGGATTGCGGGGAGCTGGGTTCCTTGGTGGCATTCCACGGCCTTGTCCCTGGTTCTGCGCATTGGGGCACGGGGCATCGAGCTTCTTGTTGGGGCACACCCTTGAGATGTGTCCGGACTGACCACATCCAAAGCAAGTGACTTGGTTTGGATTGATCTTGTTGCCACCACTGGTATTGGGGTTGAAAACTGGCCTAGGGTTGGCATACTGCTGAGGCTGAGGGTTGGCACGAGGTGCAGGAGCTCTTGGCTGCTGATAGGTTGGCTTGGCCGGGGCTGATTGCCACGGACGAGGCTTCTGGTTGCTGGAACTTCCCTTACTGACCAACTTGCGCTTACGAGTGTCTTCCAAAGCACGCCGCTTGTCTTCAAGCATAAGTGCCTTGTTCACCAGGTCAGGAAAGGATGGGCAGTCGCACACAACAAGCGAGTATTGCAGAGTCTGATTGAGGCCTTCCATGAAGCGCTCCCTTTTGGCAGCATCAGTGCTGACATCTTCAGGGGCATACCTTGACAGAACACTGAACTTCTGCATGTACTCCTTGACAGTTCCACTTCCTTGCTTCAGGGCTCGGAACTCACGCTTTTTGATAGCCATG
Source organism: Secale cereale (assembly GCA_902687465.1). Taxonomy (NCBI): domain Eukaryota; kingdom Viridiplantae; phylum Streptophyta; class Magnoliopsida; order Poales; family Poaceae; genus Secale; species Secale cereale. The sequence continues at coordinate 206,965,649 of LR738709.1, read as the reverse complement.
ATTCCGGAAGGAATGTGGGCCTTGCGGAATTCTGCCTTGAAGTTAACCCAAGTGATGTCTTGTTCAGCATGCATGACCTTGAATCCATCCCACCAAGCTCTAGCAGTCCCCCCGAGGCAGTGGGCTGCATAAGCCACCTTCTCGCGGTCTTCGGTGCATCCGACTAGTTCCAGTATCTCCTCAATGGAACGGACCCAGTCGTCTGCAGCCAGGGGTTCAGCAGTCTCGATGAAGGTTGGCGGTGCATGCTTCTTGAACTCTGCCAACGTGGAACGTCCATTGCCATTCCCCGCCAGCTGGCGGTTGTTGGTGACAGCTTGAGCAATCAGCTGGAGAGCTGCAGTGTTGGCTTGGCGTTCCTCTCGGAAAGCTTGGAGAAGCTGAGCCATGTCCATGCTTGGAGGAGGTGGTGGTGGAGCTTGGTCATTGGTTTGGTCGTGGCCTGCCTCTGGCTGAGCGGATGCTCCGGCTTCGGGCTGCTGGGTAGAGGTACCAGTACGAGTTACAACAGGCATCCTGTTGGAGCGGTAAAAGGTCTCATGACTCGGAAGAGGGAAAGCAAGATAGATGGGTGCCTAGTAAGGGGGTGGGTGTGACACTAAATCAAATCATGCAAGGGCCGAAAGGCCAAAACACATTCATTAAAATCCAAATGGGTGATGTGGTCGTTTACACATTCCCGAAGGAAGAATACGACATACATCCAGACACAACAAAAGCAAGCACTAGATGGTTTCATATGAACCATACAAGGACTCGACTGCGCATAGGGGTTACACGACCTATCCTACCGTAGAGGTTACAACTGGCATATCCGAGTAGCGAATAATGCCTAAGCGGCGGAATGCTCGGTCGCGTATTCCGGCTCTTCTGGGTCTTCCTCCTTGCCTTCATCTGTCTGGGCCCCCTTGTCACTTGAGGGTGTGGGGGAGTGGAGGAGTTGGATACGACGGTGCTTCGTCGGTGGTACAGGGAAAAGCTTGCGATATTCCCTCGCCGTCATCCGGCATCGCCGAGGTGGTTCTTCATTCTTGGAAGATACATCCTCGGAGGGCCTTCCGCCTCGATATGCGATAGCGGATTGTCCAGAAGGTGCTCCTTCCTTCTTGATCCTATTTGCCTTCTCTTGAGCTCGACGAAGAAGTGCCTTGGTCTTGTAAAGTTCTTCTCGAAGCTTCATTGATTCCGAGGCCAAGTCTTGTGCCAAGCTGTCGGCACATAGACTGAAGTAGGTCTGGAACCGAAGCGAGAGTCCTTCCTTCAGTGGAGGGGCTAGTGCGATGCTTTCTTCTTCACCTTCCTTCCGGTAAGGTAAGAAGCGAGTTGTCATCTTGGCTGCCATCTCCGAAAGAAGCTCGCGAAGACGGGTTAATGCCTTGACTGCAGCAGCCTCGACAGCGAGTGGTAGCGTTGCCATCTGGGATCCCTCGAAGAACCAACTTGTGGGAGGATCGTTCGCCTTCACGATCACTTCCACATGGTACTCCACCTCAGTGTCGCTAACCCAATGCTCAAGGTAGGTGAGAATGGGTGCTTGGTGGAACTGACACTCCTGGAGGCTATCCTCGAGAAGTAAGGGAAACCCAGTGGTCAGGTGCTCTTCGGGTACAGCGGCCATCTACAAAGGTGGAATAGGAGGGGTTAATAAGCTGATGAAATCTCAGGTTTAGAAAAGAAGAGAGGTTCAGAAGGTTTTTGAAAAAGGGTCTCATCTAACTAACGTCCATGCTAACTAAGGCTTCCTACAGTCAGGATGGCTCTGATACCAGCTCTGTGGGGACCCCGACTTAGAAGTCGAGATCATCGAATGCACGTGTACAGTGATCCCAGAGATCAATGCTCACTGAACACACAGAAGCTGAATAACAAGAGTCTTACATCCATACAAATAGTCTTACACGAATTATGGCCATTATGGCCAAGTCTTACATAGATAGAGCCTCACGGGATGAATAGCAAATAACTCAAATAGCGGAAGTCTTCTATAACGGGTAGAACCCATGCCATCTGCCTTGACCCTACAGGCATTCTGACTGGGATAGCGTCCTAGTTCGCATGTTCGTCTCCAAAGAACTCTTCCTCATAATCCTGTTCTTCCATGCCTGGCCAATTAAATAACCAGTGGCAAGCCAATGAGTACTTTGAATGTACTCGCAAGCAACCCATGATGTGGTTCAAAGTAACAATGCAATTGAACGATAATGAACAATCTAGCAAAGGCTAGAATAAATATTATACTTTCAAGTTTATGCACCAATAACCTCGCGTAACCTCGAAGACAGGTTACCGATATCAACATGAATATGATTCAACTCATCGAGTCAAGTCACCACCTTGACTCATCACACACATACTATCACCGATGAAGAAAAATTCTGGACATAGTTTAAGTAGCACCACCCAACTGTCCATGACCGTGGACACGGCTATTCGAATAGTTTGACACTCTGTAGAGGTTGCGCGCTTTACCCACAAGATCCGGGGAACTTCCGTGTCATCCCCGACCCGCGGTACCTCAAGTACCCGGGGTAAGCACCCGATCATTACCTTTCCTTAGACGACACTAACATAGAGTCCACTCGTTGGTACACGGCCCTCGGGTACAAACAATAGATCACGGGACTTGCCCTAATTTCAATGTCACGCGTACCCGAAGGGACCAACGGTGTGTCTGATGCCCTGTAAAAACAGTCATGGCCGTCTATCCAAGCACGACCCCGTCCCGGGAAAGACCTCAAGTCTTCCCGTCACTAGTAATGTGGGCACCATGCTAGTATCGACCTAAGTAATCAATAAAGCCTCGTCCCATAAGGGGTAGTGTGGTTGCACATGTTTGGTTGGGACGGTAGTCACACATAAATCTAATCCATCATTTCACCATGCACATGATTCTACCGGCACATCACTTTTTTCTGAAGTGATGACCTAATTCAACATCACCCTCGGGCATTAGGGGCACCCGATGGGTTCATGCAAAGATTTTAACTACGAAGGTTAAAATCACACATGCATCATTTAAGCTTCATGACCAACTATTTGCATGTCATCTAGCACTTAGCAAGATCAAGATCAAGCATGCATCATGTGGTGGTTCCAACTAGGTCACCACCATAACCCTATCATCATGCATCGGAAACAAACGAGTTCCGAAGAACAAGTGTATCATGGTCAAAGGGCTGCTTGCCTGGATTGGCTTGGTCTTCAAAGTCTTCAAATCCTTCTCCTTCTCCTTACACAGCAACTTCGTCAAATACGGGATCTATACGTCGCACAATAACAACGGAAAAATAAGACCACAAATAAAACAGAAAAATCAAAGTGCTCAGAAAAATGTCAACTTATTTTGTTAAATACTAGAGGAATTTCTAAGATGGGAAAAAAATCTTAGTTGGAGTTTTGGAGTTACAGAATGGAGTCTATTGATTTTTGAACAGGAGTTTTACTGCTCAAATTTGAATTTAAATTTGAACAGAACAGAAAAGTTTCAGAGATGTGAGTGAAAGTGGTACGATTAAATAGGTTGGAATATTACAAGATTTTAGGAGTTGGAATTATTTTATTTGGACTAATTTTCTTTTCTGTAGAAATGTTTAAAACAATCACAGAAAAGAAAAAGGAAAAGTGCCCTGTGCAACTGGGCCAGAGAAGGCCACAGTGCACGGCCCAGGGCGGACCAGCCCAGCCGCATGGGTGCCCGCGCGCGCACGTCGGGTTTTTGAACCTGATGGGCGGGGCCCGTCGGTCAGTGACAGAGAGGAGGGGGAGAGAGGTGTGGGGATGACAGGCGGGGCCCGCCTGTCATCTCCAACCTCGCGGCCACGACGACGGCGAGCTCACCGGCGAGGTTTCCGGCCACGGCGACGGCAACGGAGGGCAGGGTTGGGTCCAGCGTCGAGTGACGGATGTAGGGGTGGTGGTACGGCACGCCGGGGAGGTCCGGTTCACCGGCGGCGAGGTGGGACGGCGGAAGCTCGCCGGGAGGTCGTTGCCCTGGTCGTTTCCGACTGCAACAGGAGGGGGAAACAGAGGGGAAATGGTCAGTGGAGCACGGCGGTTCTAGATCGGGCGAAAGGAAGGGCAGGGGAGGCTCGTACTGCGAGATCACCGGCGGCCCGACGCGGCGGAGCTCCGGTCGATCCCGAGCACTGGGACTTCCTGGGGAGGAATGGGTGGTGCTGGAGGGCTCAGTGAGGTGTGGTGGAGCTGCTGATGCTGCT
>LR738709.1:206923515-206961382 GCA_902687465.1 Secale cereale | reverse complement strand
GGGGGGTCCTATTTATAGGGGGTCGACGGAGGCCCGTGGTCCAGTGCGCCGGCGAGCTCCGGCTCGAAGCTACAACGCACAGGGGGCGAGGGGAATGAGTCCATGGAGTTGTTGGACGAGCTCCACGTCCAGTAGAGGTGAGAGGAGGAGCGGGGGAGCTTCTGGAGCACGCGCGCGTGCGAGGCAGAAGAGTGGCCGTTGCGGGCGGCCTGTGTGCGTGCGACGATGATCACTGGAGGGTGTAGGAGGAGGGGGGACAGCGCCGGGGCGGTCGCGGACGTCGAGGAGCATCGGCTGGCGCGAGGGAGTGGCCCGAGGCTGTCGGGGGTGGCTGATTGGCTGGAGCTACAGTGCGTGTCCGCACTGTTACGTGCTCCAGAGCGCGCGTATGGCTGGCACCTTCATGCCCCCGCCGCTCTGGTCAAAACCAACGTGCCCAAGAGTGTCTAGATGATTAGGGGAGGAGGAAAGAATTGGGCTGAGGCCTTAGATGCCCTGGAGATGCTGAGAGAGAAAGAGGATGCCGGTGACTTGGTGAAAATTTGCTGTCCAGCAAGGTAAACTTGGGTTCTTACCCCTCAATCATGGAGCTGGGGTGCTGGGGAAGTTACTGGAGGTAGCCAGTAACTGAATGATCATGTGGTAAAAAGTTGAGGCCATGGAGAAGAGCAAAAGTGATCAAGATGGAGGTTTTAGTAAAAAGCCAGAAGGTGTTTGATCAGTGTTTGGTCAAGCAAATGACCTCCACTTGACATGGCACTTAACAGGATTGTAAGACATGAGAAAATAGGGTGCTTCACCAAATTTGGGCTCATTTGAAGAAACTAGCCAATGTATCTTTGGTGAACCCTAGAAATCAACAGAAACAGCTTCATCTTGATTGAGTCAAGCTAATCATCTCCCCTTGATGCACCACTTGGTGTAGCATCATCATTTGGGGTATTGATCATGCCCACAAAGTTGTATGCTCCAGATAAAAAGTTGGTAATGTAAAGTTGTTCAAATTTGCATTTGAACAGAAAGGGTTTTGAGGTGATCTGATCAAGTTGCTCTATTCCAAATCTTGTGCCATTTGGTCTAGATGCCTTATTAGGCCATTCTAGCATGTGCACCAAATTTGAGAGCAGTTGGACAAGTTTGGCAATGTAAAGTTGCTCAAACTTCAAATATGGACATAATGGTTATGAAGGGGTTTGAGGATATTTTCTTGCTTCCCAAGGCATGGGACTTGGCAAGATCATCAAATATGTCATATATGACATGATAGAATTTCCCTGGAATTTTTGGAGAATATTTCCTTTGTAAATATTTCAAAAGCTTGAAATATCCAGAAAGGGTTTTGGAGGGTTTAGCACATTATTTTGAACATGACCAAGTGTTGAAACTCTTATATATGGACAATATATGTCCTCTGAGTCTCTCTGAATTTTGGCAAATATTTTTGAAATAGTTAAATAATTTTCCCCTATTAAAGACCATTTCTGGCCTTAAGAAAAAGCTTTTAAATAAAATAGGAAAATAACTTTTAAAATTATACCTTTGTGGTTTTTGGGAGTCCTATGACTACTAGGTCTCAAATGTTCCTTTTGAAATAATTTTCTAACCCTAAATCAAGTACTTGCAGTGCAAATCTCAATTCAGGGGGTTTTTGGAAAACTAGATTTATAAAATACTTTTTGGCCAAATTAATTTTGTAGGAAAATACTATACTGTTATATAACACTTGGCATGATCATTGGGCAGAAGTTTTGGGTATGGAGATGAATTCTACAAGAGGTCATAGTTGACTTTAATGAGCACATGAAAAAGCACATGAGGAAAAACTCAATTCAAATAAAAGCCAAATGATGCCAAAAATTTTTGCTGGTCCAAATTTTCATGCTCCAAAGGTACAAATAACATGTTACAAAATGCAGGGTGTTACATGTTCACTCCTCCTCTTCCTCTCAGGTGGTCGCCAAGCAGCAGAAGTTCTGGCTCCCGCCTCCTCCAGTGCTCCGTCCTCCGAGTCAGAACAAGCACTCAGGTGGTTGTGGATTTTCACACCCACCCAACCCAAGCAACCAGTCCAAGTCTCAGTACCAAGCTCCAAGACCAAGTGTTCCTCCTTCCCGTCTAGTTTCAGAGGTCACTTGCTACAAATGTGGTCTGAAGGGTCACTATTCCAACAAGTGTTCCAACCAGAGGTGCCTTCTGCCTCCTCCACCTGCCAGAAACACTATTGTCAAGCACAATCCCAAGTATGCAAGAGTGAACCTGATGAATGCAGCTCAAGCAGAGGATTCTTCTGATGTGATTATCGGTAATCTTCCAGTGAACTCAATTCCTGCAAAAGTTTTGTTTGATTCTAGTGCATCGTTGTCCTTCATTTCAAAACCTTTTGCAACAAAGCATGAAGTTCCACTCCAAGAGCCGCCAACGTCTCTAACTGTGGTCTCACATGGATTACAAATGAGTTCTCACTACATGGCTCTGGACATATCTATTCATATGGGCAATTACAGTTTTCTGGTTTCCCCGGTTGTTCTCGGTAACTCAGACATTGATCTTATTCTTGGGATGGATTGGCTCTCTAAACATGATGCTCTTATTGATTGTGCAAACAAGGAGGTCAATCTAACTCATCCTTCCGAAGACGTGATTATCTTCGCAGCTCGAGATAACACAATCAGGCTATTCTCTCTCAGTGACAAGGGCGAGATTAATACCATATCCCAGATTCCGATGGTTTGTGAATATGAGGATATATTCCCTGAAGAGCTTCCAGGTATGCCTCCCAACTGTCCAGTTGAATTCGTCATTGAACTTGAACCTGGTACCGAGCCAGCCCGTCGGCGTCCGTACAAGCTTTCTCCTAAAGAGTTGAAGAAGCAACTCCACGAACAAGAACGAATGGGTCTGATAAGACCAAGTACTTCTCCTTGGGGCTATGGTGTTCTTTTTGTCAACAAGAAGGATGGTACGGAACGATTGTGCGTTGATTACTGACCATTGAACAAGAAGACAATTAAGAATAAGTACCCGCTCCCCAACATCTATGAATTGTTCGAGAAACTCAAAGGAGCCAAGGTTTTCTCGAAGCTTGATCTCCGGATGGGCTAGCATCAAATTCATATCCGTGAAGAGGATATTCTCAAGACCACATTTAGGACGAGTTATGGCTCCTACGAGCACACAATCATGTCTTTCGGGCTTGCAAATGCTCCACCCACTTTCTCGCGGATGATGCACTTCATATTCAACCCCTACACCAATGAGTTCATCCTCGTGTACCTCGATGATATCTTGGTATTCTCCAAGAATGAAGAAGACCATGCCAAGCACCTCCGTTTGGTTCTCGACAGGCTCCGTGAGCACCGTTTCTATGCGAAATTCTCCAAATGTGAATTCTGGCTTGATAAAGTCCTCTATCTTGGCCATATTATCTCCGTCGAGGGCATTTCTGTTAACCCCGAGAAGGTTGAAGCTATTGTGAAGTGGGAACCTCCACAGAATGTCAAACAACTCCGAAGTTTCCTCGGCCTCGCAAGCTATTGCAGAAGGTTCGTTGAGAACTTCTCCAAGATTGCCAATCCTTTGTCCAATCTGTTACAAAAGAATGTCAAGTACTCGTGGACTCCTGATTGTGATGTGGCATTCAATACACTCAAAGAGAAGCTCATTTCTGCTCCGGTACTTACTCCTTCGGATGAGTCCAAGCCTTATGAAGTGTTCTGTGATGCTTCATTGCAAGGTCTCGACGGTGTTCTCATGCAAGACAAGAAGATTGTGGCTTACACTTCTTGTCAGCTTAAACCAATTGAGAAGAATTACCCACACATGATCTTGAGCTAACAACAGTTGTTCTTGCCTTGATCACGTGGAGACACCTTCTGTTGGGCAGAAAAGTGGACATGTTCACCGATCACAAGAGCCTCAAGTACATCTTCACCCAGCCTAACCTTAACCTCCGCCAGACTCGTTGGGTTGAGATGATTCAAGAGTACGATCCAAGCATTGAGTATACTCCTGGCAAGGCCAATGTCATTGCAGATGCCTTGAGTAGAAAGGCTTATTGCAATAGTCTCATCCTCAAACCGTTCCAACCTGAACTTTGTGAGTCATTCAGGAAGCTCAACCTCCAAGTTATTCCGCAAGGATTTCTTACCAACCTTCAAGTCGCTCCTACCTTGGAAGATCAAATCCGTGAGGCCCGACTCAGTGATGCTATGGTGCAGAAGGTGAAACATGGTATTGCTAAGGGTACTCCCAAGTACAAGTGCTATCGCATTGATGACAGAGACACTTTGTTCTTTGAGGACAGAATTGTGGTTCCCAAAGGTGGTCTCAGAAAGCTCATAATGAACGAAGCACATGACTCACTCCTCTCGATACATCCAGGAAGCTCCAAGATGTACCATGACCTCAAGCAATCCTATTGGTGGGCTCGCATGAAAAGAGAAATTGTTCAATTCGTGAACGAGTGTGATGTCTGCAGAAGAGTGAAGGCAGAGCATCAACGTCCAGCCGGACTCCTTCAACCTCTACCTATTCCCGAGTGGAAATTCGATCACATTGAGATGGATTTCATCACCGGTTTTCCCAAGTCCAAGCGAGGAAATGACGCCATCCTTGTGGTGATTGACAAGCTCACTAAAGTGGCTCATTTCCTTCCAATCAAGGAATCCATAAATGCAGCACAACTGGCAGAGTTGTATACCTCCAGAATTGTCTCTTCGCACGGTATCCCTCAAGTAATCTCCTCAGATCGTGGAAGGTTGTTCACTTCCAAATTCTAGGACTCCTTCCAGTCAGCTATGGGTACCAAGATTCGCTTCAGCACAACTTTTCACCCTCAGACTAGTGGTCAAGTCGAAAGAGTGAACCAAATTCTTGAAGATATGCTCAGGGCATGTGTCATCTCCTTCGGTATGAAATGGGAAGATTGCCTTCCATTTGCCGAACTCTCCTACAACAACAACTTCCAAGCAAGTGCAGGCAAAGCACCGTTTGAAATTCTCTATGGCAGAAAGTGTCGTACCCCTCTCAACTGATCCGAGACTGGTGAACGTCAACTCCTTGGAAATGATTTGATCTCAGAGGCCGAAGAAATGTGCAAAGTCACACGTGAGAATCTCAAGGCCACGCAATCGCGCCAAAAGAGCTACTATGACGGCAAACACCGAGATTTGGCTTTTGACATTGGAGAACATGTCTATCTCCGTGTTTCTCCCATGAAGGGCACTCAGAGGTTCGGTATCAAGGGCAAGCTTGCTCCAAGATATGTGGGCCCTTTCAAGATAATTAGCAAGAGAGGCGATCTAGCCTACCAACTCGAGCTTCCCTCCAACTTTGCAAATGTGCATGATGTGTTCCACGTGTCACAACTCCGCAAGTGCTTCAAGATGCCTGAACGCACCATTCCTTTCGAAGAGATAGATCTTCACCAAGACTTGTCTTATCGTGAGCACCCCATTGCTATCCTTGAAGAAACTGAGCGCAAGACCCGCAACAAGTCCATCAAATTCTTGAAAGTCAAGTGGTCACATCATACCGACCGAGAAGCTATATGGGAGCGAGAAGATCATCTCCGTTCCGAGTATCCCGCTTTCTTTCAGTCCAAGATCTCGGGAAGAGATCTTTCTGTAGTGGAGGAGAGTTTGTAACGCCCCGGATGTAAAACTTCCTTATATGGCAATATATGCATCGTCGACTTAAGCCACATGGCATGAACTATGCAAAATTCCTCTCTTGCCCTCGGCAGCCCGCCAAATTTACAGGCGGTGGCATGGCTTCTCCACCAGAAACATACAGCACTAGGAGCTCTGCGCTCCGCGGCCGCTGACAAAAGCGGCCCACTCCGCCTGGGCCCCGATTGTCATTGAGAGATAGGGAGGTAGCAGGAGTGAAAAACGACACACACTATTCATTGGGTTGTCACATCAATTTTGATCCCACGGCCAGGATCACTCCATCAAAAAAATCCAAGGACCATAACTCGTATGGACACCCAATCGAACGGTTCAAAATGCACATGCCTTGAAAAGGCTTCATTTTGCTCTAAGATGTAACTATGGGATGTGGTACACCCACGTATGAGGACTTCTGAAGAAATCAGCAAAGAACTTCTGGTAATACATGGAACGGAGTCATTAGTAGTACTTCTGATCGCAACCACCTTCGCTAGGCAGTCAGTAAGAAAAGTTAGTTGATCCACCTTCAAAAAATATGAGTCAGTTTGGTTGCAAGTAAAAGAGTAAGAGCCTAAGCTTGAAGATAAGATTGCATGATTGGAGCAAAAGCTTGAATCTGCACTTTGAACATCCTTTTGATCCTGCATTTATTTTGAAAAACTCCAATTCCTGTAGCTCTTATATCATGTACTAAATAACAATTTTTTGAACATTTGTAACAATTTTTACTCTCGTGACAAGTAAATCCGCCCTAAAAATGCAACCATGAAGCAGCATCACATTTCTTGTCCCTTGAGTGTAATTTTGATCATTAACCTGAGCAGGATCAAAAGAGTTTACCAGGGAAATATTTTGATCAAGCAACGCATCAGTAGCAATGTGAACTATGAGGAAGAGGGCATTTTCTAGCAAAAACACAATCGTTTCTAGATTTCCATATACACCACATAAAATTAAAAAAACAGTGGGAATTGATGCATATAGATGATGCATATTAAGCAATACATGAATAAGACTTTGCATGGAAAGATCGTTCTAGACTAATATGTCCGTCTTAATATACCAAGGATAGCCAAACCAAGATGCCCTAGCAAAGTCACAAATAAAAAAAGAGATGCATCTCATTTTCATCTTGATCATGACAACAACATTTTTTTTGAAATGTGAACAGAAAAATGACTAGCTCTCAAACATGTAGGTAGAACTTTTCAAAGCAATCTTTAAGCAAAAGTTTGGACTCACGAGGTAATCTGGTTGTTCTTTCAAACCTACTTAATAATATATTTAACCTGAGTAGAGATCTGCATAGGAAGATTCCTTAGTTGTCTCTGAATATCTCGCTGACACAACTTGTAAGTAGATTTGGAATTACATTTACGATTAGGAGTAAGATCTTAACAAAGAAAATATGGGCTGTCATGTGACACCCTCGATTTAACCATACACTAATCATGCACACAAATATGTACGCCCAAGATCTGGGACTCACGGGAAGATATCACAACACAACTCTAGACACAAATTAAAGTCAAACAAGCTTTATATTATAAGCCAGGGGCCTCAAGGGCTCGAATACATAAGCTCAATCATAAACGAGTCAGCGGAAACAACAATACTTGAGTACATGCATAAGTTAAACGAGTTTGCCTTAAGAAGGCTAGCACAAAAGTAGCAACGATCGAAAAGGCAAGGCCTTCTGCCTAGGAGCCTCCTAACCACTCCTGGTCGTCGGCGGCCTCCACATAGTAGTAAGCTCCGCCGGGGTTGTAGTAGTTGTCGGTGGTGGCATATGGCTCCTGGGATCTGACATATGACCGCAATATCCGGAAAGAAGAGAGAAGCGGGAAAAGGTAGCAAAGCAACTGTGAGCAATCATCCGAAGTACTCATAAGACTTACATCAGATCTACACTACATATGCATTGGTAATATTGAATAGGATAGTATCTATCAGAGCGGATTTTCAACGGACGCGCACCTATGAGGCCGGTATCTCGTCCAGCCATATCAGTCTCGCGATTCCCGAGCTACTGCCCACGCTGGCATTACAAATAGTCCTGGCCTTGTTATACAACGAGACGTGCTGTATAATACACGGTAGGACAAAACGCGTCCCCTCCTTCTCGTTCCCATGTTGGTACATAATAACCCCTTTTGGTTAAATGTCCTAGACGTATTGATGGAGCAGGAACAGTACCCTACGAGAGTAAATAACATGGCAGGTTCGTGTTTCCCCGCCCCCCAAACCACTGCTGACCTTCTTCCAGGTTAGCGCTCGGCATCAAAAAATTCTTCACGAGGTCCTTTCGCGGTGGATTTCCACGATAGCCCGTGTGGAGATCAGACACCTTGAAGATGAAATTCCTGGGCGACCATGAACTATCAAGGTGAGTTCGTCTGATTTGTACCTGTTTTTAGTTCGAGCTTGTGTGCATGAGTTTGTGAATCAAATACGAATGATTTTTTTCTAGGTACAGTCTTGTCCCGCCTCCCTCTGCAGAATCAAGGAGGACTGCCGGGGAGTTGTACCAAAATGGCTCAGTGTCATCAGGACTGATGTCGAGGCTCTGGGTGCTAGAACGAACGGGCGCTGCGTCAGCGCATAATGTTTAAGCCTCTGTACGCGCGGCAAGGCGGGTGTGTGCGAGAGTTTTGGCACACTAGGATCTGCCTCGTCCCGAGCGAGTGCGGATGATGCGGTGGTGGGGGATTCGGGAGGGCAAGATGCAACCGCTGAGGCAACATCTGGATGGATTAAGATGTCAGAACTTAAAAAATCTGGAATGTACGAATATCTGCTGTGCTTGCGACACTATGGTCTTATCTATGGGTCAATTTTTGCTTTGGATACACACGTAGCTTGATTAGTTAGTCTCTGTGCAGTTGTTCTAATAGTCAAATCAATTAACACCCGTATTTCCCCAAAAATCTAGTACATAGTACTTTTGATGTTTTTAGATTGTTGTAAACAGTGGTAGCTCATTGAACAAGGTGTGTTTTGTTTATGTATGATTTAGAAAGGTTTGGTAATCGTGGGATAATAATATTCCTCTTGCATGAGATTCTTGGTGTTGGGCATGGACAAATTAGAATAATTATGCTACTGTTGGGCACTGAAGATTAGACTGAATATCGATTGCGTGTGTAAATTTTGTTGGATCATGCAGGGTGCGTGTGGGAAAGGCTGCTACCGAAAGGGAGTTCAATCCGAACAGAAAAAGTGCTCTGGAAATTTCTGTTAGGGAATTTGTTGAACGCAAGGAGGAAATTGTAGTGAACCCAACCATTGGCCAATCCTTCGATTCCCTGGACGAGGCTTACGACTTCTACAACCTATATTCGTGGGAAAACGGATTTGGGGTTAGGTTAGCAAAGAGCCATTTGAATGTTCACCAAATGAAATGTATGCATGATATTGTGTGTGGTTGCGCGGTATGTGTCACACCAAGCTAATTGAACATTACATATCCTTGTTGTTTAATTCCAATTTTCTGTTTGGTCTCATTTCATGCTTACCATCCCACAGGGGAAGCCTGTCAAAGAAAACAACACGTCCACAAGGTGCGAGTGTAGAACCATGATCAGATTGTTGAGGTCATCAAACAATGGTTGGTACATATGCGAACACTTTACAGTTCACAACGACCACATGTCCAGGGGGCCCACACCCTGTCCACGAGGGTGGGGGGGGGGCTCCACCGACATCACCCCGACTCCATATATTCACTTCCGGGGAGAAAAAATCAGAGAGAAGGAATTATCATGTTTTACGATACGGAGCCGCCGCCAAGCCCTAATTTCTCTCGGGAGGGCTGATCTGGAGTCCGCTCGGGGCTCTGGAGAGTGGAGATCGTCGCCGTCGTCATCATCAACCTTGCTCCATCACCAATTCCATGATGCTCACTGCCATGCGTGAGTAATCCCATCGTAGGCTTGCTGGACGTTGATGGGTTGGATGATATTTACCATGTAATCAAGTTAGTTTTGTTAGGGTTTGATCCCTAGTACCCACTATGTTCTAAGATTGATGTTGCTATGACTTTGCCATGCTTAATGCTTGTCACTAGGGCCCGAGTGCCATGATTTTAGATCTGAACCTTTTATGTTTTCATGAATATATGTGTGTTCTTGATCCTATCTTGCAAGTCAATAGTCACCTACTATGTGTTATGATCCGGCAACCCTGAAGTGACAATAATCGAGACCACTCCCGGTGATGACCGTAGTTTGAGGAGTTCATGTATTCACTATGTGTTAATGCTTTGGTCCGGTACTCTATTAAAAGGAGGCGTTAATATCCCTTAGTTTCCAATAGGACCCCGCTGCCACAAGAGGGTAGGACAAAAGATGTTATGCAAGTTCGTTCCCTTAAGCACGTATGACTATATTCGGAATACATGCCTACATTACATTGATGAACTGGAGCTAGTTCTGTATCACCCTATGTTATAATTATTACATGAGGAATCGTATCCGACATAATTATCCATCACTGATCCAATGCCTACGAGCTTTTCACATACTGCTTGTTGCTTATTTACTTTTCCGCTGCAGCTGTTACAATCACTATAAAACTACTATTGCTACCTTTGCCACTGTTACCGTTACTTCCATATTACTTTGCTACTAAATTACCTTGTTGTAGATACTAAGTCTTCCAGGTGTGGTTGAATTGACAACTCAACTGCTAATACTTGAGAGTATTCTTTGGCTCCCCTTGTGTCGAATCAATAAATTTGGGTTGAATACTCTACCCTCGAAAACTGTTGCGATCCCCTACACTTGTGGGTTATCATATAACATCCAACATGAATGGAGGGTCGACATGATTGACGATGAGCCATAACCATGTATGGCGACCAGATTCCAGATAGACTAATCCCATGTCGAACAAAGCAATGAGCTTGTAATCCATGTAGTCTTCTGATGGTGTGGGCACTTCGCAGATTACAACCTTCAGCAAACGGAGGTCGCACCAAAAGCTCGACGTGTCTTGTGTGTAGTAGGCAGGAGTGTCCGGCGGGCCGCAAGCCTCGATGTCGGTGGTATCCAACGATGGAAGGGTGCTCTCTCGCTGGGTGTAGATATCCACGAGACGCCACAGATCGGTTGGATCGCGAAGAAGTTCGACTACATCAACCGCGTCACTTGACGCTTCCGCTTCCGGTCTACGAGGGTACGTAGACACACTCTTCCCTCTCGTTGCTATGCATCTAGTAGATAGATTTTGCGTGATCGTAGGAAAATTTTAAAATACTACGTTCCCCAACAGTGGCATCATGAGCCAGGTCTATGCGTAGATGATATGCACGAGTAGAACACAATGAGTTGTGGGCGATACTAGTCATACTGCTTACCAGCATGTCATACTTTGCTTAGGCGGTATTGTGAGATGAAGCGGCCCGGACTGACATTACGCGTACGCTTACGCGAGACTGGTTTCACCGTTACGAGCACTCATTGCTTAAAGGTGACTGGCGGGTGTCTGTCTCTCTCACTTTAGCTGAATCAAGTGTGGCTACGCCCGATCCTTGTGAAGGTTAAAACAGCACATACTTGACGAAACATCGTTGTGGTTTTGTATGCGTAGGTAAGAATGGTTCTTGCTAAGCCCGTAGCAGCCACATAAAACTTGCAACAACAAAGTAGAGGACGTCTAACTTGTTTTTGCAGGGCATGTTGTGATGTGATATGGTCAAGACATGATGAGTTATACGGCTTTGTATGAGATGATCATGTTTTGTAATGTTATCGGCAACTGGCAGGAGCCATATGGTTGTCGCTTTATTGTATGAAATACAATCGCCATGTAATTGCTTTACTTTATCACTAAGCGGTAGCGATAGTCGTAGAAGCAATAGTTGGCAAGACGACAACGATGCTACGATGGAGATCAAGGTGTCGCGCCGGTGACGAAGGTGATCATGACGGTGCTTTGGAGATGGAGATCAAAAGCACAAGATGATGATGGCCATATCATGTCACATATTTTGATTGCATGTGATGTTTATCTTATTATGCTTCTTATTTTGCTTAGAACGACGGTAGCATTATAAGATGATCCCTTACTAAATTTCAAGGTATAAGTGTTCTCCCTGAGTATGCACCGTTGCGAAAGTTCGTCGTGCCGAGACACCACATGATGATCGGGTGTGATAAGCTCTATGTTCAAATACAACGGGTGTAAGCCAGTTTTGCACACGCAGAATACTCGGGTTAAACTTGACGAGCCTAGCATATGCAGATATGGGCTCGGAACACTGGAGACCAAAAGGTCGAGCGTGAATCATATAGTAGATATGATCAACATAAGATATTCACCATTGAAACTACTCCATCTCACGTGATGATCGGACATGGTTTAGTTGATTTGGATCACGTGATCATTTAGATGACCGGAGGGATGTCTATCTAAGTGGGAGTTCTTTAATTAATATGATTAAATTGAACTTTAATTTATCATGAACTTAGTCCTGGTAGTATTAGCATATCTATGTTGTAGAACAATAGCTCGCGATGTTGCTCCATGTTTATTTTTTATATGTTCCTAGAGAAAACTAAGTTGAAAGATGTTAGTAGCAATGATGCGGAATTGTTCCGTGATCTGAGGATTATCCTCATTGCTGCACAGAGAATTATGTCCTTGATGCAAAGCTAGGTGACAGACCTATTGCAGGAGCAGATGCAGACGTTATGAACGTTTTGACAAAAGCTCGGTATGATGACTACTTGATAGTTTAAGTGCACCATGCTTTACGGCTTAGAACCGGGACTTCAAAAACGTTTTGAACGCCACGGAGCATATAAGATGTTTGAAGAGTTGAAATTAGTATTTCATACTCATGCCCATGTCGAGAGGTATAAGACCTCTGACAGTACTTTGCCTACAAGATGGAGGAGAATAGCTCAACCAGTGAGCATGTGCTCAGATTGTCTGGGTACTACAATTACTTGAATCAAGTGGGAGTTAATCTTCCAGATAAGATAGTAATTGACAAAGTTCTCTAGTCACTATCACCAAGTTAGTAGAACTTCGTGATGAACTATAATATGCAAGGCATGACAAAAGTAATTCCCGAGCTCTTCGCGATGCTGAAATCGGCGAAGGTAGAAATCAAGAAAGAGCATCAAGTGTTGATGGTTAACAAGACCACTTGTTTCAAGTAAAGGGCAAAGGGATAGAAGGGGAACTTCAAGAAGAATGACAAGCAAGTTGTCACTCCCATGAAGAAACCCAAAGCTAAACTCAAGCCTGAAACTAAGTGCTTCTACTGCAAAGGAAATGGTCACTGGAAGTGGAACTGCCCTAGATACTTGGCGGATAAGAAGGATGGCAAAGTGAACAAAGGTATATTTGATATACAGATTATTGATGTGTATTTTACTAGTGTTCATAGCAACCCCTCGGTATTTGATACTGGTCTAGTTGCTAAAGAGTAGTAACTCGAAATGGGAGTTGCATAATGAATAGAAACTAGTTAAAAGATGAAGTGACGATGTGTATTGGAAGTAGTTCCAAGATTGATATGATCATCATCGCACACTCCCTATACTTTCGGAATTAGTGTTGAACCTAAATAAGTGTTATTTGGTGTTTGTGTTGAACATGAATATGATTTGATCATGTTTATTGCAATACGGTTATTCATGTAAGTTAGAGAATAATTGTTGTTCTATTTACATGAATAAAACCTTCTATGGTCATACACCCAATGAAAATGGTTTGTTGGATCTCGATCGTGTGATACACATATTCATAATATTGAAGCCAAAAAATGCAAGGTTAATAATGATAGTGCAACTTATTTGTGGCACTGCCGTTTAGGTCATATTGGTGTAAAGCGCATGAAGAAACTCCATAGTGATGGACTTTTGGAATCACTTGATTATGAATCACTTGGTGCTTGCGAACCATGCCTCATGGGCAAGATGACTAATACTCCGTTCTCCGGAACTATGGAGCGAGCAACAGATTTGTTGGAAATCATACATACTGATGTATGTGGGCCAATGAGTGTTGAAGCTCGCGGCGGGTATCGTTATTTTCTGACCTTCACTGATGATTTGAGCAGATATGGGTATATCTACTTAATGAAGCACAAGTCTGAAACATTTGAAAAGTTCAAAGAATTTCAGAGTGAAGTGGAGAATCATCGTAACAGAAAATAAGAGTTTCTACGATATGATCGTAGAGGTAAAATATTTGAGTTAGCGAGTTTGGCCTTCAGTAAAAACAATGTGAAATAGTTTCACAACTCACGCCACATGGAACACGACAGTGTAATGGTGTGTCCGAACGTCGTAACCGTACTTTATTAGATATGGTGCGATCGATGATGTCTCTTACCGATCTACCACTATCGCTTTTGGGGTTATGCATTAGAGAGAGCTACATTCACGTTAAATAGGGCACCATCTAAATCCATAGAGATGACACTGTAAGAACTGTGGTTTGACGGGAAACCTAAGCTGTCATTTTTTTAAGTTTGGGACTGCGATGCTTATGTGAAAAAGTTTCAACATGATAAGCTCGAACCCAAATCGGACAAGTAAATCTTCATAGGATACCCAAAAGAAACTGTTGGGTACACCTTCTATCACAGATCCGAAGGCAAGGTCTTTGTTGCTAAGAGTGGATCCTTTCTAGAGAAGGAGTTTCTCTCGAAAGAAGTGAGTGGGAGGAAAGTAGAACTTGATGAGGTAATTGTACCTTCTCCCGAATTGGAAAGTGGAACATCACAGAAACTAGTTCCAGTGATTCCTACACCAATTAGTGAGGAAGCTAATGATGATGATCATGAAACTTCAGATCAAGTTTCTGCTGAACGTCGTAGATCAACCAGAGTACATTCCGCACCAGAGTGGTACGGCAACCCAGTTCTGGAAGTCATGTTACTAGACCATGATGAACCTGCGAACTATGAGCAAGCGATGATGAGCCCAGATTCCGCAAAATGGCTTGAGGCCATGAAATCTGAGATGGGATCCATGTATGAGAACACAGTGTGGACTTTGGTTGACTTGCCCGATGATCGGCAAGCCATCGAAAATAAATGGATCTTCAAGAGGAAGACCGACGCAGACGGTAATGTTACTGTTTACAAAGCTCGACTTGTTGCGAAAGGTTTTCGACAAGTTCAAGGAGTTGACTACGATGAGACTTTCTCACCCGTAGCGATGCTTAAGTCTGTCCGAATCATGTTAGCAATTGCCGCATTTTATGAAATCTGGCAAATGGATAACAAAACTGCATTCTTTAATGGGTTTATTAAAGAAGACTTGTATATGATGCAACCAGAAGGTTTTGTCAATCCTAAAGGTGCTAACAAATTGTGCATGCTCCAGCGATCCATCTATGGACTGATGTAAGCATCTCGGAGTTGGAATATACGCTTTGATAAGTTGATCAAAGCATATAGATTTATACAGACTTGCGGTGAAGCCTGTATTTACAAGAAGTGAGTGGGAGCACTACAACCTTTCTGATAAGTATATGTGAATGACATATTGTCGATCGGAAATGATGTAGAATTTTCTGGAAAGCATAAAGGAGTGTTTGAAAGGAGTTTTTCAAACAAAGACCTTGGTGAAGCTGCTTACATATTGGGCATTAAGATCTATAGAAATAGATCAAGACGCTTGATAAGACTTTCGATGAGTACATACCTTGATAAGATTTTGAAGTAGTTCAAAATGGATCAGTCAAAGAAGGAGTTCTTGCCTGACTTGTAAGGTGTGAAGTTGAGTAAGACTCAAAGCCAGAACACGACAGAAAAATATAGAGAGAATGAAAGTCATTCCCTATGCCTCAGCCATAGGTTCTATAAAGTATGCCATGCTGTGTACCAAACATGTTGTGTACTTTGCCATGCGTTTGTCAAGGGGGTACAATAGTGATCCAGGAGTAGATCACTGTACAGCGGTCAAAATTATCCTTAGTAACTGGATGACTAAGGAAATGTTTCTCGATTATGGAGGTGATAAAGAGTTCGTCGTAAAGGGTTACACCGATGCAAGCTTTGACACTAAATCCAGATGTCTCTAAGTATCAATCTGGATGCGTATTGAAAGTGGGAGCAATTAGCTAGAGTAGCTCTATGCAGAGCATTGTAGACATAGAAATTTGCGACATACATACGGATCTGAATGTGACAGACCCGTTGACTAAACTTCTCTCACAAGCAAAAACATGATCACACCTTAATACTCTTGGGTATTAATCACATAGCGATGTGAACTAGATTATTGACTCTAGTAAACCCTTTGGGTGTTGGTCACATGGCGATGTGAACTATGGGTGTTATTCACATAACGATGTGAACTATCGGTATTAAATCACATGGCGATGTGAGCTAGATTATTGACTCTAGTGCAAGTGGGAGACTGAAGGAAATATGCACTAGAGGCAATAATAAAGATGTTATTTGTATTTCCTTATATCATGATAAATGTCTTTTATTCATGCTAGAATTGTATTAACCGGAAACTTGATACATGTGTGAATACATAGACAAAATAGTATGTCCCTAGTATGCCTCTACTAGACTAGCTCATTGATCAAAGATGGCTATGTTTCCTAGCCATAGACATGAGTTGTCATTTGATCAACGGGATCACATCATTAGGAGAATGATGTGATGGACTAGACCCATCCGTTAGCATAGCACTATGATCGTTTAGTTTTACTGATGTTGCTTTCTT
Organism: Secale cereale; assembly: GCA_902687465.1. Lineage (NCBI taxonomy): Eukaryota > Viridiplantae > Streptophyta > Magnoliopsida > Poales > Poaceae > Secale > Secale cereale. Next base: position 206,945,010 of record LR738709.1, on the reverse strand, counting down.
CATGACTTATACATGTTCCTATGACTATGAGATTATGCAACTGCCGAATACCGTAGGAACACCTTGTGTGCTATCAAACGTCACAACGTAACTGGGTGATCATAAAGATGCTCCACAGGTGTCCCCGAAAGTATTCGTGGTGTTGGCATAGATCAAGATTAGGATTTGTCACTCCGAGTGTCGGAGAGGTATCTCTGGGCCCTTTCGGTAACACACATCATAATAAGCCTTGCAAGCAAAAGACTAATGAGTTAGTCACGAGATGATGTGTTACGGAATGAGTAAAGAGACTTGCCGGTAACGAGATTCAACTAGGTATAGAGATACCGACGATCGAATCTCGGGCAAGTAACATACCGATGACAAAAGGAACAACGTATGTTGTTATGCGGTTTGACCGATAAAGATCTTCGTAGAATATGTAGGAGCCAATATGAACATCCAGGTTCCGCTATTGGTTATTGATCGGAGATGAGTCTCGGTCATGTCTACATAGTTCTCGAACCCGTAGGGTCCGCACGCTTAACATTTGATGACGATCGGTATTATGTGTTTATAAGTTTTGATGTACCGAAGGTAGTTCGGAGTCCCGGATGAGATCACTGGCATGACGAGGAGTCTCGGAATGTCCGAGACATAAAGATTGATATATTGGACGACTATATTCGGACACCGAAAGTGTTCCGAAAAAGTTTCGGATTTAACTGGACTGCCGGAGGGGGTTACCGGAACCCCCTACGAGGGGGGATGGTCCATAGTGGGCCTTGAGGAAAGGAGAGAGGCAGCCCAGAGAGGCTGGCCGGCGCCCCACCAGGGGATCCTAGTTGGACTAGGATTGGGGGGCGCCACCTCTCCCTCTCTTTCTTTTTCCCTCTCTTCCTTCTTGGTGGACTCCTACTAGGAATAGGATTGCAATCCTATTCCTAGTAGGATTGCCCTAGCCGCACCATAGGAGGCCGGCCGGCCCTCCCCTCTTGCTCCATTATATACGGGGGCAGGGGGCACCCAAAGACACACAAGTTGAATTGTTCTAGCCGTGTGCGGTGCCCCCCTCCATAGAAACACACCTCGGTCATACCGTCGCAGTGCTTAGGCGAAGCCCTGCGCCGGTAGATACATCATATCCGTCACCACGCCATCGTGTTGACGAAACTCTCCCGTGAAGCTCAGCTGGATCAAGAGCTCGTGGGACGTCATCAAGCTGAACGTGTGCTGAACGCGGAGGTGCCGTACGTTCGGTACTTGATCGGTTGGATCGCGAAGAAGTTCGACTACATCAACCGCGTCACTTGACGCTTCCGCTTCCGGTCTACGAGGGTACGTAGACACACTCTTCCCTCTCGTTGCTATGCATCTGGTAGATAGATCTTGCGTGATTGTAGGAAAATTTTAAAATACTACTTTCCCCAACAAGAAGGTCAGATGTGGGTCCCTTGTGTCAACGATCAAGCTAAATGTTTTGGTTTAAGCTGGCTCAGCTGCACGGATGTGTGGGCCAACCCTATCATAAACGGGTTTAGACGTGGCTAATCGGCACTAGGTAGTACTTTTTTGGTGCGGATTAGGAAATGTTGGGTATGTTTTTGCTATTTTTGTACAATAGTTTCTTCCTAGGGCTGGTTGAAAGTGGTAGTTTTTTTTGTTCAACACTCTTCATACTGTCAGTAGGAGTGAAAGTTAAGCTTTGGAATGAAGTCGTGTATCCCACCACCATGCCATATTGTTCTAGAGGCTTCCTTTTTTAATTGCTCAACAATGAGGTTGTGGGAGATAAGGATGAACGAGGTAAGGCATTGTCTTCAAATGTGGAGAGAGGTGCGGGTATCTTTTAGTTTTATTTCTATCTGTCAGATATAGATCGGACGGTCTATATTGCAAGATGGTAGGCATACCATCATCACCAAGTTGGTTTTTTAAAAGATATAAGAAGAATATTGGATATGCAAATGTATTATCGATACTTGTTTCCATAAACTTGGATCTACATTCTATTCAACGGCTGAGCATGTGGGGCCTTAGCACGATGAATTCTCGACTGTGTAAAACAAAGGTTTTCCTGCCGCCGATAAGGAGGGGGTGACGGCGGCGCGCTTTCGGCTTGCTCTAGTCCTAGTAGTCATACTAGGTGGTCTACGAACATGTAGATTTTTCCCTTTTCACGTCTCGTGTTTGTCGTACTGCCATGATTATTGATGAATAGATAGTAATTTATTCACGAGAAAACCTTTTGGTTGAGGGTGTGTGCGAGAGAGAGAGACAGTGCGTGCGTGTGTGATATGTGTAGAGACTGATCGTTGTGTCTCTGTGTGTGTGTGTGGAGGATATAGAGAGACATGTGCACAGGGCTTTGTGTTGTGTAACGTGGAGACACATAGACATAATGATAGAGTGACCGTGTGAGATACACATGCAGACATGGGAGAGATGTGTGAGTTAGAGAGATGGGGATTTTTGGTGTGCATGTGAGCTAGAGAGAGAGAGGGGGGGATATATACATATATACCTAGAGCTGGAGAGAATATGCAAGGGTGTGTGTCTTAAAAGAAGGATCTAGATAGATGGGTGTTTGTGCGTGTTTGTGCGCGCGTGTCTGTGTGAGAGGGAGTGTGTGTATGTGGAGAAGAGAGACCACTAATGATGCAAACCTAGTAGGGAAGGGAGAATGGTGTGACATGTGTGCCAAAGAGAGAGAAAGGCATGTGTAGTAGCGGGATATCATGGGTGCAGGCATGGAACAGACTATTTGGAAGAGACATCGAGTGTGTGTGGGAGAGGGGTGTGAGAGCGAGAGAGACAAAGCTAGCGAGGGAGAGAGAGAGGAAGAGAGGGGGAGAGAAAGGGGTCATTTGTGTGCGGAAGTGGCATATAGATAGGGAGACAAGGTTGATGTTGTTCGAAAGTGGCATATGTACGGAGACGCAAGGGACGCGAGTCATCGTGTGTGTGATAGAGATTTCATGAGAGATCTAGAATAAATGGTGTAGAGAACAACGTGCGAGATTGAGAATGATGATACGTTAGGGAGCTATGGAATGAGTCACGACATATATGTATATAGGGAAGGAGCTGGGTCGGGTCGACATGTGGGAGAGATAGAAAGAGGAGAGTGGTGCACAAGGAGATAGAGGGTGCTTGTTTGAAGTGGGCAGTGGTGAGTGATGTGCGTGTGTGAGAACCACATAACTAGGGAGATAGACGTTTTGTGTGTATGGGCAAGATACACTCTATATAGTGTGTGTGCTTGGGAAGGAGAGATGCCGGGAGACCTAGAGAGTGGGGGAAGAGATGTGTTCATGCCCGAGAGATAAAGTGATAGAGACCTATATTGGGGTCCGAACTTAGAAGAGAGAGGGGGATTGATGTGCTCATGTGTTCGTGTCCGGGAGAGAGAACGGCTTGTGTGTGTGTGGGGGGGGGGTGGCTTCAGATAAAGAGTGAGTTGTCCATATTTGAGAGACTTTAGCGTAATTGAGATATATACATGGTGAATAGTGTGCATGGTTGATCAATTTGTTTCATAGTTTGGACTATGAGATAACGATACTTTTGAACATGCGTGATATACTTTGAAGTACAAGAATTATAAACCTAAGATTAGAATTTTGGAATTCAACTCCATCATTAGCTTTTGTAATTCATTTAAATGGAGGTACATTTTTAAGCCGAGATTTCATGATTTCAAATTCATGTATCAAACCTAGAGATATACACATATGACCATGTTCAAACCTTATAATCATCCACTTTATTCATACACATACACATTTTTGTCTTTGTCATCATATTTAGGATAAACACATTTGGAATTTCATTTAAATGGACAATGATCCATATGATGGTATTTGCTTCCACTAGCTCAATGATCCATATTTGAATTGAATGGACAATCTGAGTTTAGAGTTGGAGACAATGATTTTCGAAACTTGCACTTCTTTTTTGCGTGCAAAACAAATAAATTCTCGGCCATGATATCTTAGTCGGCCGTACAAGAGCAGAACACATAATTTCAGCCGCCCAAAAGTTTTCAAACTTCCCGCTCACGTCGAAATATCTCGCGCCCGAAAGTTTGCCTCTGCGATATTCCTGTTTTACCCCCGCCACATGAATGGAAAAGGGCTGTTTTGGTAACTCCATTGTTTTCCCCTCTTTGCCCCGAACATTCTTCCCCAGAGCCCCTCCCGTTCCACTCCGCGCCTCCTCCCCCCGACTACACCAAGCCGCCGAATCTAGTCCTCCGCTATAGCGGTGGACCTCACACCCCGCCGGATCTACCTTCCGCACCTTGGAACCCCCAACTACCAACTCACCACTTCACCAGAGGCGCTTCAGCGACTGGCTTGTCCACCGCTGCTCCAGATCTCCTTGACCGCCATCATAGTCCACCGCACCGGATCTGCTTCACCGGTGCCCCCGGCCACCACGGTGTAGGCCCTCATTGACTCGCTCGTCCGCTCCATCGATGGACCTTCATAAAAGCCCACGTCCGCCGCAATAGACCCGCCTCACCAAAAGTGCTGTACACCGCGCTGGATGTGCTGACGAGGTTACAGACCTAGGGTAGGGTCACAGGTCCGTCCAAGGTACCCCACCCAAGGTCGCTACCCTAGAAGATCAAAAGACAAAACTTATGACAGTAGAGGCAGTCGACTGAGACGGTCCAAGAAGACACTCCACTCGACTGAGCCTCATCCGCAAGATGACTCAAACCCACTCGACCAATCCAAGGCACTCGACCCCCGAAGGTCAAGCATCACTTGAGACAGCAACGGTCCGGTATTTACTCACCGTAGTAAACACCTTAATTACTCTTTACTGCAGGCGTTACCAGTAACGCCTGCCTTAATGTACATTGAATCCTTGGTAAACGTGGAGCATGGCTGGGGTCCTGGCGCACTATATAAGCCACCCCCTCCTCCAGATCAAGGGTTCGCACCTCTGTAACACATATATACACATACCAGTCGACCAAGCCTCCGGGCACCGAGACGTAGGGCTATTGCTTCCTCCGAGAAGGGCCTGAACTCGCAAACACCTTGTGTACAACATCACCATAGCTAGGGCCTTGCCTCTCCATTCGTACCCCCTACCCTTACTGTCAGACTTAGAACCACGGCAGTTGGCGCCCACCGTGGGGCAAGGCGTCTTAGCGACATCTGGTGAGGTTGCAACTCCTCCTCCGGCCGCTTTCCTCATGGTGTCAGGCGGTGGTTTGGCGTTGGGCCACGAGATCCGGCTCGGCGCACTAGTCTTCATCACCGACGACTCCGCATGGCTCCAGGAAGCCCCTCTCGACGTCGAGGCTCTGCCCGCCCGGGGAACTGCGCACTTTCGCGCCGGCGCCGACGGCGTCCTCCTGCGGCAACCATCGACTCAGTACTCATCGCCCCCATCCCCGCCGGACGCCGTCGCAAACGATCCGGTCGCTCGCGGCTCCAGCGGTGGGTGAAACACGCGGTGGCCCGTCAAACGGCCACCCCTCAAGTCGCGGCCATTGAGCCCGACGGCTACCTCTACGGGCCGGCCGACCAGTCGACCGAGCTCGTAGATTCTGTTTCCGAGTGCGGGAGCAGCGGTCCCGCAGCGGAAATCCTCATGGTCGATTCACACCGCAGCCCGCCGGGTTTTCCTCGCGGTGGGAACGGAGGCAGCGGCGGCGACCGGTCGCACGACAATGACGGTTACATTCCTCAGACCCTCACCTCCGAGCAAAGGGCTGAGCTTTGTGGCTGCAACGGAGATGCACTCTTCACTCCCATCGTGGGAGATTCCCCGTAGGCCCTGGCCCTCGAAGCCACGCGCTTGGCCACCGTGGCCGAACGCGCGCGCTTGGAAAACATCCAACGCTCACTCGACGAGCAGGCCCGCCGACTGGTCCTCGAGTCCAGTCGACGACCGCGGCAATCGCGTCAGTGCGAGACTCAGGTGTTCCGCACGCCAGTCCAAAACCTCGAAGCCGCGGCTCGCATTGCGGAGTCGATTCAACCCTCCCAGTCGGAAGCTGGGAGGGGTCTTCAGCAGATCCGAGCTTTGCTCCGAACGGCTGAAGAGCAAAACGCGGCTGTTTCTCAGTCGTGCAACAGGATTCACAGCAGATCGGTGGCTGCAGACACCGTATGGTCGGCCCACAGTCCAAGATCGCCCCCGAGGCGTGAGGAGCGTGGCCCGCGGCAAGACCGGCATCTGGGTCGGAACGACGATCCACTCGACCGTCGGCACGGATGCCACGACCGCCGTCGAGTGCCTACCCCTCTTCCGGGAAGTGGGTCGCACTGGCCCCAGCGGCACGAGGGCAGACGCATGCGTGATGACGAGCGGAGGATTCCCCTAGATCCCCGATGGCCAGGTTTCAATGCGAGGTCTATCCTTGTGCAAGGTCGGGTCGACCGTAACCGGGCATCCAGAGAAGAGCGAGGCAGAGACCAACCGAGTGGCAGCCGAGCGCCAGCCTCTGGGCCTGAATGTTTCTGTAGTGCTATCAAAGCCGCGGAGATCCCCCCGAACTTCAGGTTGGCGGCGGGAGTAAGCAAGTTCACTGGTGAGTCGAAGCCGGACACTTGGCTGGAAGACTACCGAGTGGCCGTGCAGATCGGAGGCGGCAACAACGACGTGGCCATGAAGCACCTCCCCTTGATGATGGGAGGCTCCGCTCGGGCGTGGCTCAATCAATTGGCCCCCAGGAGTATTTACAGTTGGGAAGAGCTCGCTCGGGTTTTCGTTCGGACCTTCGAAGGCACCTACAAGCGACCTGGTGGACTCGCAGAACTTCAACACTGCGTGCAGAAGCCGAGTGAAACTTTGAGGGACTACATTCAGCGATGGACCACCTTGCATCACACGGTGGAGAACGTGTCTGAGCACCAGGCGGTGTGCGCTTTCAAGGAAGGCGTGCGTAACCGAGAGTTGAATCTGAAGTTTGGTTGAACAGGCGACATGTCCCTGTCACAGATGATGGAGATTGCCAGTCGGTACGCCAATGGTGAGGAGGCCGATCGGCTCCGCAGCGGCAAGAAACCAGTCGGGCAGGACGACCAGAATTCCAATCAGAAGAACAAGCGCAAGGCCGAGCCAGCCGCTCAGGGAGAGGCTGTGGTGGTCAATCAAGGAAAGGGCAAAGGGAAGCCAAAAGGCTCCTGGGCCCCCAAGAAAGGAAAGGGTCAGGCTGGAGATGATATGCTCGACCAGCCGTGCCCCATACACATGAAGAAAGATGAAGAGGGAAACTTGGCGTATCCCAAGCACACCACTCTTGATCCAGAGCTTCCAGAAAGATCAGTCGACTGAGAAAGAAAAGGAATCAGAAGAGTCCGAAGATAAGGAAGGGGACGGAGGATACCCCCAGATCAACTCCACTTTGGTGATTTTCGCAGACGTCGAGAGCAAAAGTCGACTGAAAATCATCAACAGAGAAGTAAACATGGTTGCCCCGGCGACCCCCACGTTTTTGAAATGGTCAAAGACCCCCATCACATTCGACCAGTCCGATCACCCAGCGCACATTGCCACCCCCGGGCGGCAGGCACTGGTGGTCGACCCAGTTATCGAAGGCACACGCCTGACCAGAGTTCTGATGGATGGGGATAGTGGCTTGAATATCTTGTATGCAGCAACCCTCCGGGATATGGGCATTCCGATGTCCAAACTGAGAGAAAGTAACATGAGGTTCCACGGGGTAATCCCCGGGAAGAAAGCCGACTCGCTTGGCCAGATCTCACTCGACGTAGTCTTTGGTGAGTCAAAGAACTACCGCAAGGAGAAGCTGACGTTCGAAGTGGTGGACTTCAACAGCGCCTATCATGCCATCCTAGGTAGGCCCGCCTATGCCAGGTTCATGGCTCGACCATGTTACGTCTACCTCAAGCTGAAGATGGCGGGGCCCAATGGCGTTATAACCGTCACTGGGAACCATCAGAAAGCAGAAGAATGCTTCCAGAAAGGCTCGAAGATCGCCGACGAGCAAATGGCAGCAGTAGAGATGGAGGAGTACCAAAATAGTGTGGATTCGAGTGACCTGCTAAGGGCGAAGAAGCCGGCTTCTGAGTCAGCTTTCCAGTCGGCCGGGGACACGAAACCTGTGCACATCCACCCCACCGACCCCGAGGCAGCACCTACCCACATCTCCACTACACTCGACAGCAAATAGGAAGAAGCACTCGTCCAGTTCCTCCGTGAGAACTGGGACATCTTTGCATGGAAACCATCGGACAAGCCGGGTGTACCCAGGGGACTGGCTGAGCACCATTTGCGGGTCAACCCTAAAGTGAAACCTGTGAAGGAACATCTCCGTCGATCCGCTGCGGAGAAGCGAAAGGCAATTGGCGAAGAAGTGGCTCGACTCCTGGCAGGAGAGTTTATCCGCGAGATATACCACTCCGAGTGGCTCGCCAACGTCGTCATGGTCCCCAAGAAGGACAAATCTCTCCGCATGTGCATCGATTTCAAGCACATCAATCGGGCCTGCCCGAAAGATCATTTTCCTCTTCCCCGCATCGATCAGATAGTCGACTCGACTGCGGGATGTGAACGTTTGTCCTTTCTGGACACGTATTCCGGGTACCATCAGATCCGTCTGTTCGGGCCCGATGAAATCAAGACAGCTTTCATCACCCCCTTCGGGTGTTTTTGTTATGTCACCATGCCTTTCGGCCTCAAAAATGCTGGCGCTTCCTTCATGCGCATAATCCAGAAGTGCTTGATAAAGCAAATCAGTCGGAACGTCGAGGCATACATGGATGACATTGTGGTCAAGTCGCGGAAAGGTTCCGACCTACTGACTGACCTCGCTGAGACATTCGCAAGCCTAAGAAGCTACGATATCAAGCTCAACCCGTCAAAGTGTACATTTGGAGTTCCTGGCGGCAAGTTGCTCGGTTTTCTTGTTTCCGAACGGGGAATTGACGCCAACCCAGAGAAGGTCAGCACCATCCTCCGAATGAAACGCCCCGAGCATATACACAACGTCCAGAAGCTTACTGGTTGCTTGGCCGCATTGAGTCGATTCATTTCTCGTCTTGGTGAGAAGGCACTACCTCTCTACCGACTCATGAAGAAATCCGACAAATTCGAGTGGAATCCCGAAGCCGAAGCAGCGTTTGAAGAGCTCAAAGCCCTGCTGTCCACCTAGCCGGTACTTGCCGCCCCAGTCAGCGGAGAGCCTCTTCTGCTGTATATTGCTGCCACCGGACAAGTCGTTAGTGCTGTACTCATGGTCGAGCGGGAGAAGAGGGCAAGGCATACAAGGTCCAACGCCCGGTCTATTATATATCCGAAGTTTTGACTCCTCCAAGCAAAGGTATCCGCATTACCAAAAGCTTGTGTACGGGATTTACTTGACTGCAAAAAAGGTTGCCCATTACTTTTCGGACCATTCTATCTCAGTCGTCAGCGACGCCCCGATGTCAGATATCCTAAACAACCGAGACGCAACCGGTCGAGTTGAAAAATGGGCGATTGAACTTCTTCCGTTAGATATCAAGTTTGAAGCGAAGAAAGCCATCAAGTCTCAGGCTATAGCAGATTTTGTGGCCGAGTGGATAGAACAAGAGCTGCCGACTCAAGTCCAGTCGGACCATTGGACTATGTTCTTCGATGGATCCAAGATGCTGAATGGATCTGGCGCAGGCGTGGTCCTGGTCTCTCCTAGGGGCGACAAGCTCAGCTACGTCCTTCTGATCCATTTTGATTCATCAAACAACGAGGCCGAATACGAAGCACTTTTGTATGGGTTGCGTATGGCCATCTCACTCGGCGTCCGTCGCCTCATGGTCTACGACGACTCCGACCTGGTGGTGAACCAAGTGATGAAAGAATGGGAAGTCAGGAGCCCGACAATGACCAGTTATTGCAGTGCAGTACGGAAGCTTGAAAAGAAGTTCGAAGGCTTAGAGCTCCATCATGTGCCTAGAGCCAAGAATCAGCTAGCCGATGACCTCGCAAAAACTGGGTCGACTCGGAAGCCTATACCCAAGAATGTGTTCCTAGAGCATCTGCACACCCCTTCTGTCAAAGAAGACCCCTTCACGGAGGAGCCCCCGCAGCCAGTCAGCACGTCAGATCCGACTGAAGTCGAAGTACCTGCTGTGGTCGACTTGATCATGGAGGTCCTAGTGATTACGCCAGACTGGAATGTGCCATATATATCATATCTGCTCAGGCAAGAACTCCTAGAAGATGAGGAAGAAGCGCGCCAGATCGTCCGCCGATCCAAGGCGTTCATTGTCATCCAGGGTCAGCTCTACAGAGAAAGCGTCACCGGAGTCGCCCAGCGCTGTGTCGATCCAGAGGAAGGTCAACTGATCTTGGATGAAATCCACTCGGGAACTTGCGGCCACCACGCCTCCTCTCGGACTATAGTGGCCAAAGCAAACTGAGCCGGGTTTTACTGGCCCCGCGCCAACGAGATGTCCAAGGATATTGTGTACAAATGCGTAGGTTGCCAGTTCTACTCCAACATGTCCCACAAGCCGGCGTCCGCCTTGAAGACCATTCCGCTAGTCTGGCCCTTTGCTGTTTGGGGCTTGGACATGGTCGGCCCCTTCAGGACAGGCAGAAGCGGATTCACCCACCTTCTGGTGGCAGTCGACAAGTTCACCAAATGGATTGAGGCCAAGCCCATCAAGAACCTCGAGTCAAGCACCGCCATCAGCTTCATCAGGGAATTAATATTCAGATATGGAGTTCCCCACATCATCATCACAGACAACGGCTCCAACTTTGACTCGGATGAATTCATAGCTTTCTGTGCTTCCCAAGGAACACGAGTTGACTACGCCTCCGTGGCGCATCCGCAGTCAAATGGACAGGCAGAAAGAGCAAATGGTTTGATTCTCCAAGGCCTAAAGCCGCGGCTCATGCGCGATCTTAAGCATGCCGCCGGAGCTTGGGTAACCGAACTGCCATCTGTCTTATGGGGCCTGAGGACAACTCCGAACCGATCGACTGGCCGTACCCCTTTCTTCATGGTCTATGGAGCCGAAGCTGTGTTGCCAAGCGACTTATTACACAACGCCCCTAGAGTGGAACTCTTCTCCAAAGCCGAGGCAGAGCAGGCTCGTCAGGATGCAGTCGACCTTTTGGAAGAGGAAAGAGAGATGGCCCTGATCCGGTCGACCATCTATCAACATGACCTGCGTCGATTCCATGCTCGCAACGTAAGAAGCCGAGCATTCCAGGAAGGAGACCTGGTCCTTCGAGTGCATCAGAAACTGTAGGATCGAAAGTATGTCTAGAGGGGGGGTGATTAGACTACTTGACAATATAAAAGTTCTGCCTTTTGATCATGAACAGTTTTTGGCAGTTTCACAATTATGATCAAGACAAGTATCACCCTACACATGCAATTCTAGAGTATAAGCAGCGGAAAGTAAATTGCACATGTAGTAAAGAGAGGTGGAGAAGATCAAACGCAATTTGGAGACACGGAGATTTTTCTCGTGGTTCCGATAGGTGGTGCTATCGTACATCCACGTTGATGGAGACTTCAACCCACGGAGGGTAACGGCTGCGCGAGTCCACGGAGGGCTCCACCCACGAAGGGTCCACGAAGAAGCAACCTTGTCTATTCCATCATGGCCTACGCCCACGGAGGACTAGCCTTACTCGGGGTAGATCTTCACGAAGTAGGCGATCTCCTTGCCCTTACAAACTTCTTGGTTCAACTCCACATCTCAAAGACGTAGGCTCCCAAGCGACACCTAACCAATCTAGGAGGCACCACCCTCCAAAAGGTAATAGATGTGGTTGATGATGATGAACTCCTTGCTCTTGTGCTTCAAATGATAATCTCCCCAACACTCAACTCTCCTCACTGATATGGCTGTGGTGGAAGAAAGGATTGAGTGGAAAGCAACTTGGGAAGGCTAGAAATCAAGTTTCATATGGTAGGAATGGAATAACTTGATCTCAACACAAGGGTAGGTAGTTCTCTTCTCAGAAAGTGTAAGGTAGAAGTGGTAGTACTTTCTGATGGCTCTCTCCACGAATGAAGAGGGGGTGGAGGGGTATATATAGCCTCCACACAAAATCCAACCGTTACACACATAATTGAGCAATCTCGGTGAGACCGAAGTGAAAACTCGGTCAGACCGAAAGTTCAAATATAGTGAACGTTGGGGTTTTCGGTGGGACCGAAAATACCATCTCGGTGTGTCCGATATGAGTCAAAGGTAGGAGCTTGCCAGAATCGGTGGGACCGAAATCAACAACTCGGATATTCCGAAATGATGACAAACGGTTACAGAAGGTTGGCAGTCCAGTTTCGGTGAGACCGAACTCAAAATCGGATGGACCGAAATTTCTAGGGTTTGGAATATAGCTGAGGTGGTTCATCTCGGTGGGACTGAGTTTGAAGAATCGGTTTGTCCGAGATTACTTATGAGTGTGTTAAGTAGTGAAAATTGCTGATAGTTGAAGGAGCTAAATCACTAAGCACTTGAGCAACCAGATCATCAACACAACCTCATCCCCTTTTAATAGTATTGGCTTTTCCTATGGACTCAATGTGATCTTTGATCACTAAACCAAAAATGGAGTCTTGAGCTTTTGCCAATGCTTGTCTTAGCATTTTGAGGGGTCCACTTCTTCAGACATTTCCATACCCATATCATCGAACTTCTCTGAAATGATTCTCAAGTAAATATTAGTTCAATGATATATATGTTGTTATTAATTACCAAAACCACCCGGGGACTGGTTGCACTTTCAATCTCCCCCTTTTTGGTAATTGATGACAACATATAGATCAAAGCTTCGACAACAGATATAATCAATGAATAATATCGTCGCTTTGAGAAGTATGTGATAAACAAGAGCTCCCCCTAAATTTGTGCATTATTTAAAATTTGCGTTTGAATGCAAATGCACAATCGATTAGGATTATGGGTCACTCTTCCATGTCACATACATCTTGGTGGAGCGCACAAAATGATAAGAATGAAAAACATGCACTCAATCACCAAGACAAGAGTAAATAGCCATACAATAAGGAATAGCATATGATAAGCATTAAGCACACATTAAAGCATAGTACGACCAAGCACTCATTAAGGTAGCATCAAACGTAGTAGCAAGCACACTGAAAGTATCAAGAACCAAAGGAACCAAATGTATCTCAAAGAAAACCGGCAAAAGAACGAAAGAGCACTCTCTCTCTCGAAGCCCTATGATCTATACAATTTCTCCCCCTTTGGCAACAAGTTACCAAAAAGTTCGAAAAAGCATAGAGCTAAGCGTCACTGTGGGCTCTGCTGGCGGCTCCCGTCTGGGTAGATGTCGGAGTAGAAATGACGGCATCGGCGAAGACTTCTGCTGATGTCTGCGCTGGAGGAGTGGATGCTGGAGCCGGAGCTGGAGTAACTGCTGGAGCTGTAGGAGGTGCTGAAGTGGTAGCCCTGGAGTCAGTCACTGGGATAGCTGCTGATCGGGATCCTCTGGGAACCTGAGCAGTCTGGCGATGAGAGTCCTGGACTAGATCATCCTGCATGAGCTCAGCTCTCTCCTGCCTTTCTTCCTCCATGTCTGCCTCAAGCTTGTTGACGGACACCTGAATCTCAGTCAGCTTCACGTCCAGAGCGTGGATCTTGTCCTCAACAATCCTCTCTAGGCTTTCCTGAGATTGTTCAATGCTGGCCAGGCGTTGTTCAATCCTCTGGGTAGCTTCAAGAATCTGCTCTCCGAAGCTCTTTGGTTTAGCTGCTGCTGCTGCTGCCTCTTTATCAGCTTTGGCTTTCTTCGCAGCTTCAATTTTGGCTTGACCTTCAACTGTGGTTGGATCCTCCTCATCCATCACAACAACGTTATCTTCATGCCCTGGCTGCAGTGGCAAGTGCTTCCTATCCAACATGAATTTGCCCGTGCCAAACTTGGCATTGATGAGCATCTGAATCTGCGGGGCAAATCCACACGACCTCTTTTGGTCAGCTGTAGTCCTCTTAATGGTCTCTACCATTAAGTCCATCACCTTGAAAGGTGCCTTCTCATCAAGAATGTGCAGCATGTTGATAGAATAGCCTCGAATCATGCGGTGGTCTCTAGACTTGGGCATCAAGGTATGCCTCAGAATAGTGTTTGTGGTGGTCAGACCTGCCTGGAGATAGTACACTGAGCCAAGCTTCCACCCTTCCAAATCAGCTGCGGGGATCTCCTTGTACATGTTCTTCATGGAATCATGGTTCTTCTTAGGAATCCCATAGACATCAATGTCGTCCTCTCTCTGCACTGGAGCATTCAGAAGTTCTGCCCATTCTTCAACAGACGAAGAAAACCTTTGACCTTCAGTCATCCAGGTGATCTTGCCATCAGGATAGAAGTGGGCTGTGGCGTAGAACTGCATGATCATCTCATCATTCCAATCTGTCAGCTTCTGACCCACGAAATCAGCAACTCCACATGCAGTAAAGCTCTCATGCACATGGGGAAAGAAGTCTCGGTGCTCTTCACTGTCAATGTACTTCCAGTCAACATACCTGGTGTCAGCAACAATAGGCTTCTTATCCATCAGCACGGTCTCATAGAAGTCCTGCTGCTCTCTGGTGTGGAATCTGGGGTCCACAGCAGTCCTTCTCCTCACGGCATATGGATCAGACTGTCTCCATAGCCTGAGACCTCTATCCTTCCTTGCCTTCATATCCTCGGCTTGAGGATGAGCATCGTTGTGGAGCGGCAACTTAGGACGGAGCTTAAGCAACACATGTTCTTCATCTGACTCAGACGGTGGCATCTCACCTTTGTTCTTCTCAGAAGCTGGAATGTTCCTGGTTGTCCTCTTGGGCTTGGCTGGAGCTGCCTTGGCTTGAGTAGGCTTCTTGGGCTTAGAAGAGGCTTGAGCCCTAATTGCATCACCCATGAACTTAGCTTTCTGAGGAGGAGGCTGGGGTGCATCTTCTTCTTCTTCTGCTGCATCAACATGAGGTTCAGCATACACAACTCTCTTCCTCTTGGAAGTTTTCTTCACCTTACTTGGAGCTGGCTCTTCCAAGTTTAGCTTCTTTGCAACAGCTGACTGCTTGACCTTGCTTGTGCCTTTCTTCGACTGCTGCCCTTCGTGCTCTTTGGCAACAACTTTTCTCTTGGGCTTGGAGGTAACTTCCTCAGCAACGAAGTCAGAGTCCTCATCATCAGAATTTCTCTTCTTTCTGGTCCTGGTGGCTGCAGGAGGCAAACCACTAGGGGTACTCCTCTCACCATCATCACTAGGACTACTAGCCTCAGGACTAGTATCTGCCTCAGGGATCTCTGCAAACGGTGACTCAGACCTGTTCTGGCTGTCACTGGCATCTGACATGGCTGACAACCTGTGAATAGATAAGGTATAGGCAGAGTAGAAGAGTTATCACAACTGCAGAGGTTTTTGCAAAAAAAAATGAGTTCAAATCTTAGTTTTGAGTTTTCACAGAATGCATTTCGGTCAAACCGATATTCAGTTTCGGTGAATCCGAAGTGTATAACAGAGGCTTACACACCACTTTCGGTCAGACCGAAGTGGGTTTCGGTCCTACCGAAACACTAGGGTTTCACTGAGACTCTACATCGGTCACACCGATTTGCACGACTCGGTTAGACCGAAAGGTGCAGTGCAATGGCCAGAGGCCAAATCGGTCATCCCGAGTTTTCAAAATCGGTTTCACCGAGATGTATTCCGTGGAAACCTAAACCTAAGAATTTTGCTCGAAACTAAAACGATCTGATCTGATGTTAAGGAATATCTCAAACGTGGATAGATACATGGCAAACCAATCGTGCAAGAATCAGATGGGGAGCACGAGAGGGATCGGGACTCACCCTAACTTGGTGGAGTCCCTCTACGACGGCAACGGCGCGGAGAAGAATACCGTTGACGGTGGCGGATACCTGCGGCGAGGGCGCACAGGCGACGACGGCGACGATCCGAAGACCAGGGCGACGACAGCAGGGGACTTGGGGGCGAAACGGTTTGAAGGAGTAATCGCGCGCAGCCCTCAGTATATATATCCCCATACTGTCGGTGGGACCGAGTTGAAAAACTCGGTGACACCGAAATGGATAACTGCTGTGCAGTTACACATATCGGTCACGCCGAGATTCACAACTCGGTTTCACCGAGATGAAACCTAGATCAGTCTAAGTGTTTCGGTTGGACCGAGATGGAAAAGTTGGTCAGACCGAAATGGACATAGAAGGTTTTGGAAGTCAGCCTTAGACGGATCGGTGGCTCCGAGTGCTCCTCACTCGGAGGGTCCGAAAATGACTTGTTCAAAGTTGTGATATGAGCATGAATAGAATTTGAGACAAGAAAGCATAGATAGCTAGGGAAGGTGCTTAGGCATTCTTGTCCATCCATTTGGCCAGAAAAATCAAAACAATCAAAACAACAAATGGATGTCCTTGAATGGATAAAATCATGCATTCAACATGCTCACACAATAAGATAGCAAATGAAATATGTGTCAAACATGCACAACCAACACTCTAGCTACTAGCACACAATTTGTCGATGACTAGGTCATCTATATATATGAGTATATTGACTTAGGAGCCAAATGAGAACATTTGATCATAGGTCATACTCATCGTTTAAGCACAAGTGGGGTTACCACTTTTACATAAAGCATTGATGTATTCACATTATTTGGAGATGCTTTAGCTCAATTTTTAGAGCAAAGCTCCCCTAGATGTGAGAACCCCTTTTAAAGGGTCAAACTAACCTTGGGTTGTCATAGAAGACTTCATGTAGATGTTGAAGATGTGGATGCTCAAGGTTGATGTAGATCATCAAGAGTTGGGAGCTATCCTTTGGATTAGGGCACTTTCAATACCTACATGGGTTAGTCCCACAAGGAACAAACAAGGATATCCATAGACATAGATTGAAGTACACAAAAGATGATGTCCATGAAAACAATGATTACCTTGTCCCTTGACTTACCAACAAGAGGGTTTGTGACTCCATGAACTAGTGCATGATGTGAAAGTTGATTGCACAAGTTCTTGCCAAAATGAATATGAGTGAAGTATGTTGGCGGAGTCACCCTCAAGAACCTTCTAGTTCTTCTTCTTTGGGATCCACATCATCTTGATGGGAATCCTTGGGGTTGTAGTTGAGCTTGACGAAGTAGAACTTGATGTGTCCTTGGGAACCCACTTGACCATGGCTTGAGGTGCTTCAATGAATGCATCAATCTCCTCTTGAAGCTTGTCCTTGGCCTTTAGCTTGTGGTCTTGTGGTGGAAGGTCATCTTGAGCTTGTTCCACATTGGAAGAAGTAGGATCATACTTCTCCTTTTGAGAAACAAACTGTGGAGTAGGGTATTGACCTTCTTCCCACTCAACTCCTTCGGCGTTGAACTTTCGCTCAAAACCAATCCCTTGATTCTTCCGGTGCCTTCCTTGTTTGCGAACAATTTCCTCAAAGTTCTTGCTTCCGGCAAGACTCTTGTAGACACCTTTCTCTATGATTTCCTTCAATAAGCTATTTTCTTGCTCAAGTGTAACTTGGCTTGAAACATTGTTAGTGGAATCAAGAGAACTACTAGAAGCAACAATATTGGATTTAACATGGTTATTGTTACTACTAAAGGAAGAATTTTTCTTATGCTTGTCATGCTTAGTCTTAATAGGTGGCAAGAAATTAGACAAGAGAAGTCGTTTGGCAAGATATGAAGAACTCTTCTTTCGAAGATCGTCATTGATCGCTTTTAGAAACTCATGTTCTTGCTCTAGAGTGAGCTTCTCGAAGCGTAGCTTCTCATGAGATCTTAGGAGCTCTCTATGATCTTCTTGAGTTGTTTCATGAGCTAACTTAAGAGTGTTTAGTTCTTTAGTTAGACGCTCAATCTCCTTCATAGCATTGTCATTTGACTCTTCTCGACTATAAAGACTACTAGCATTTTCATCATTACTAAGCTCACTAGATTTATCATGCAAGAGCTCATCTTCACCAAGCAAGTCATCCTCATCACTATCAAAGTCAATGAATTCAGGGTGTGTTACCTTGGGGCCTTTAGCCATGAAGCATCTTCCAATTCCCTCATTTGGTGAATCAAATAAGTCGTAGGAGTTGGAGTTGGAGGATACGAGTGCAAGTCCGGCAACACCTTCATCTTGACTGTAGTCGGAGTCGGAGTGATAGCTTCCATCGGATTGATTGTCGGAGTCAGAGCCGGAGACCCATTCACCTACATGAGCTTGATGTCTTCTTCTTGTGTAGCTCCTTGATGACTTGTCTTTCCTCTCCGAATCCTTGCTTCTCCGAGAGGATCTTCGTTCATAACGATCATCTCTACTCCTTCTCTCTCTCCGGGGTGACTCATCTCTTGCTCTTCTTCTTGGAGATTCTTCTCTTCTCTTGTGGGGAGCCGTACACTCATTTGAGAAGTGTCCGGGTCTTCCACAATTGTAGCAGTTTCGATCACGACTAGAAGATCTCTTTTCATCATATGATCTAGACTTTGAGCTTCTTTCTTTGACTCTATTCTTGTAGAACTTGTTGAAGTTCCTAACCATTAGGCTTATCTCTTCATTGGAAATTAACTTGTCACTTGAGGTAGTGGGAGCATCACTTGTAGCTTTGTAAGCACCACTTGACTTGTTGTGAAGCTCTTCCTTATCCTTAAGTGTCATCTCATGAGCAACAATTCTTCCAATGACTTCAGTTGGCTTGAGAGTCTTGTAGTTTGGCATCATTTGGATCAAAGTGCACACGGTGTCATACTTTCCATCCAAAGCTCTTAGAATCTTCTTGATGATGAAACAGTCGGTCATTTCTTCGCTTCCTAAGCCGGCAATCTCATTTGTGATGAGAGCAAGCCTAGAGTACATTTCAGCGACTCCTTCACCATCCTTCATCTTGAACTTGTCAAGTTGACCTTGAAGAATATCTAGCTTCGATTCCTTCACAGACTCAGTACCTTCGTGCATTTCAACCAAAGTATCCCAAATCTCTTTAGCATTCTCAAGACGGCTGATTTTGTTGAACTCCTCGGGACACAAAGCATTGAAGAGAATGTCACAAGCTTGAGCATTGTTTTGCAACATCCGCAACTCTTCTGGTGTAGCTTCGCGATCCGGAACTTTTCCTTCCTCGAAGAATTCACCTTGCATACCAACACAAATAATGCCCCATGCGGCTGGGTTATGACCAAGAATATGCATTTTCATTTTATGCTTCCAACTAGAAAAATTTGTACCATCAAAGTAAGGACCTCTACGATAATTACCCTCACTAGACGCCATACTCTCCTAGGTTGTGAAACCAAGCTTATGGAGTCCAATGCAATGGAAACCAAAACAATGGAGACCAAAGCTCTGATACCACTTGTAGGATCGAAAGTATGTCTAGAGGGGGGGTGATTAGACTACTTGACAATATAAAAGTTCTGCCTTTTGATCATGAACAGTTTTTGGCAGTTTCACAATTATGATCAAGACAAGTATCACCCTACACATGCAATTCTAGAGTATAAGCAGCGGAAAGTAAATTGCACATGTAGTAAAGAGAGGTGGAGAAGATCAAACGCAATTTGGAGACACGGAGATTTTTCTCGTGGTTCCGATAGGTGGTGCTATCGTACATCCACGTTGATGGAGACTTCAACCCACGGAGGGTAACGGCTGCGCGAGTCCACGGAGGGCTCCACCCACGAAGGGTCCACGAAGAAGCAACCTTGTCTATTCCATCATGGCCTACGCCCACGGAGGACTAGCCTTACTCGGGGTAGATCTTCACGAAGTAGGCGATCTCCTTGCCCTTACAAACTTCTTGGTTCAACTCCATATCTCGAAGACGGAGGCTCCCAAGCGACACCTAACCAATCTAGGAGGCACCACCCTCCAAAAGGTAATAGATGTTGTTGATGGTGATGAACTCCTTGCTCTTGTGCTTCAAATGATAATCTCCCCAACACTCAACTCTCCTCACTGATATGGCTGTGGTGGAAGAAAGGATTGAGTTGAAAGCAACTTGGGAAGGCTAGAAATCAAGTTTCATATGGTAGGAATGGAATAACTTGATCTCAACACAAGGGTAGGTAGTTCTCTTCTCAGAAAGTGTAAGGTAGAAGTGGTAGTACTTTCTGATGGCTCTCTTCACGAATGAAGAGGGGGTGGAGGGGTATATATAGCCTCCACACAAAATCCAACCGTTACACACATAATTGAGCAATCTCGGTGAGACCGAAGTGAAAACTCGGTCAGACCGAAAGTTCAAATATAGTGAACGTTGGGGTTTTCGGTGGGACCGAAAATACCATCTCGGTGTGTCCGATATGAGTCAAAGGTAGGAGCTTGCCAGAATCGGTGGGACCGAAATCAACAACTCGGATATTCCGAAATGATGAAAAACGGTTACAGAAGGTTGGCAGTCCAGTTTCGGTGAGACCGAACTCAAAATCGGATGGACCGAAATTTCTAGGGTTTGGAATATAGCTGAGGTGGTTCATCTCGGTGGGACTGAGTTTGAAGAATCGGTTTGTCCGAGATTACTTATGAGTGTGTTAAGTAGTGAAAATTGCTGATAGTTGAAGGAGCTAAATCACTAAGCACTTGAGCAACCAGATCATCAACACAACCTCATCCCCTTTTAATAGTATTGGCTTTTCCTATGGACTCAATGTGATCTTTGATCACTAAACCAAAAATGGAGTCTTGAGCTTTTGCCAATGCTTGTCTTAGCATTTTGAGGGGTCCACTTCTTCAGACATTTCCATACCCATATCATCGAACTTCTCTGAAATGATTCTCAAGTAAATATTAGTTCAATGATATATATGTTGTTATTAATTACCAAAACCACCCGGGGATTAGTTGCACTTTCAGAAACGTCCACACAAGCTTGCCCCGGCCTGGGAATGCCCATTCATCATCACCAAGGTACTGCACAACGGAGCATACCACCTCTACAACGTAGCCAAGAAGAAAGACGAACCTCGTTCGTGGAACGCGGACCTGCTCCGCCGCTTTTACAGTTGAGACACTCGACGGTTGACTTGTAATAAAGATTTCCCAATTTGTTTCAAAGACAAGTTAGCAATGATCCTTTAACGATTGATGTCCTCTAAAAAACATTGGTCCTCAAAATCCCCCAGTGGGTGCTTAGCTGCGGTCCTCCGAGCTACATTACAAGTATAAAGTGGCTCTGTCTTCCGAGCTTCGCCACAAATACAACGTAGCTTGGAGCCGCCTAAGTTACAAACATCCACTCCGAGTGAAGAGCAACCCTCTCACTCGGGGGCTTAGCTGCGACCCGGTGACTCGCCTAAGTTTTAAACACCTGCTCCGAGTGAAGAGCAACCCTCTCACTCGGGGGCTTAGCTGTGGTCCTCCGAGCTACGTTACGAGTATAAAGTGGCTCTGTCTTCCGAGCTTCGCCACAAATACAACGTAGCTTGGAGCCGCCTAAGTTACAAACATCCACTCCGAGTGAAGAGCAACCCTCTCACTCGGGGGCTTAGCTGCGACCCCGTGACTCACCTAAGTTTCAAACACTTACTCCGAGTGAAGAGCAACCCTCTCACTCGGGGGCTTAGC
>LR738709.1:206894655-206922900 GCA_902687465.1 Secale cereale | reverse complement strand
ATCCACTCAGAGTGAAGAGCAACCCTCCCACTCGGAGGCTTAGCTGCAACCCCGTGACTCGCCTAAGTTTCAAACACTTACTCCGAGTGAAGAGCGACCCTCTCACTCGGGGGCTTAGCTGCGGTCCTCCGAGCTACGTTACAAGTATAAAGTGGCTCTGCCTTCCGAGCTCCGCCACAAATACAACGTAGCTTGGAATCGCCTAAGTTATAAACATCCACTCCGAGTGAAGAACAACCCTCTCACTCGGGAGGCTTAGCTGCGACCCCGTGACTCGCCTAAGTTTCAAACACTTACTCTGAGTGAAGGGCAACCCTCTCACTCGGGGGCTTAGCTGCGGTCCTCCGAGCTACGTCACAAGTATAAAGTGGCTCTGCCTTCCGAGCTCCGCCACAAATACAACATAGCTTGGAATCGCCTAAGTTGTAAACATCCACTCCGAGTGAAGAGCGACCCTCTCACTCGGAGGTTTGGCTGCAAACGTCGACTCAAAGATTCAAGCAATCAAAGAAAAGTAGCAAACCGAAAGATCAAAATCGGATAAAAGCCCCGCAAGATTCGGGCAAGAGTACTTGGGCCACAAGCCCACCAAAGTTTAACGATTACAAGTCCACGCGGCATTCCGCGGCAAATGAGATTAAAGTATCAAAGTCATTCCTCAGGAGGAGGCGGGCTTGCAGGTGCGACGAACTCGTCCAGGTCGATCCCGTCGGCGATGCGAGTGGCGACTTCCAGGAAGGTCTCCATAAACGACTGGAATTGGAGCTCCTTCGTATTTGCAACCTTAAGCGCCGCAAGCCTCCTCTACTTCACCTCCTTGCAGTGCACACGGACCAAGGACAGCGCCATGTCGGCACCTCCCCGGGCTGCCGACTTCTTCCACTCCTGCACTCGGTTTGGGATCTCATTGAGTCGAGTCATCAGGGACTCGAGGTCGTTCTCCTGCAGGACCCCCCTCCAGAGCGCGGTGTCGATTCGGGCCATCACCGCCTTTAGCCGTCCCAGATAATCCGTGGCCACAGTGAGGCGGGACTCCGGCCTCAGTATGTTCATGGATACCTCATCCTTCACGATGGAGTTGGTTGGCTCCAAGCCGGGCTCGTCCCGTCCAGTCTCCTCTTCAAAGTTACGACAAAACTCTGTGCCGAAAATAGCAAGTCGAGTCAGCAGACAAGATATGGGTTGACCAATCCAACCTAAACCAGGCCGAAGGAGACATACCTTCGAGCACGAGGTACCATTTCTTGGTGATGTCGCCCAGATACGCCTCAAGATCAACCCTCTTCCGAAAAAGAGCCTCGTACTTGTCGTTCAAGACAGCCTTGGAGTTCTTCAGCTGAGTCACCTCTTGATTGGCCGCGTCGAGCGAGCCTCTCAGCCTGATGACCTCCGCCTCGAGCGCACCCACAGAAGCCAACTTCTGCGCCGCGAGTTCCGCCTTCTCTTGAGCCGGCTGCTGTGCCGCCGCCAGGTCGAGATCCTTCTGCTCCAAGACCGCCTTCAGTTGACCTACCAAAGCCGCCACTAGACAGATGAACATGAAGGAACACAAGGCATATCTATCAAAAGTCAGTCGACAAAAGGTCGGGGACAGTTACCAGCCGCATCATCCTACGTCTTCTTCAGGTGGTCCCGAGCCAACTGCAAGTTGAGGTTAAGCTGGATTTGCTTCTTCTCAAGGTCTGCAAACTTGGCCCCAAACTCGCAAGATTTCTGCATCAACACGACAAAGCAAGATTATAAGACTACAGTCGAGTCAAAATACTCAATCGCAGTCTCGGGGACACACCCAGTGGGTGCACTGAGCGTGCCCCCACTGGTTTCACTCGGCCGAGATCATTCCGGCTCGAGCTCAAAAAAAAAACAACAACAGCAAGGAAAAAAAGTTCTATAGTAAGACCATGGCCGACCGCCAGCAGTCGACCACGGTCTCGGGGACTACACCTAGTGGGTGCACTGAGCGTGCCCCCACTGGTTTCACTCGGCCGAGATCATTCCGGCTCGAGCTCAAAAAAAGAGGGAAAGCACCCCAAGGATTCACCCAGTGGGTGTGGTATCTCACGAACAAAACAGCAGATTCTCTCGAAGCCAAAGACTACTTCAGTGAAGATAAGGAACCTGGACGTTGGCCCGAAGAGCAGAACTGGCATCGTAAGCAGCCATGCTGGCCTCATACGCCGCCTTCGTCCTCTCCATCATCACCCCCGCCTGGCGAACGGCTTCTTGAGCCGCCCCCACAGGATCCTCCGGGAGGCGGTAGGAAGAGAAGAGAACGGACGAAGTGGCGGGCGTAGGGTCGACGGCAGGTACGGGCGCTGGGTCTACGGCAGGAGCTGGCGCTGGGTCGACGGGCTAGAGTAGACGCTGGGTCGACGGCTGGAGTAGACACTGGGTCGACGACTGGAGCGGACGCTGGGTCGACGGCTGACACATGCGATGGGTCGACGGCTGTCGAAGCCGGACGCACGGTTGACGCAGGGACGACGAAGGAGACCGTGGCTCGGGCCGCTACTTCCTGTCGCTGGGCCTCCGAGCCAGAAGGCATCTTCCGGCCCTTCTTCCCTGTGCGCCGTCGGTCCCCTCCCAACCGCTCCTCATCGTCATCGTCATCCGGAAGTTCTATGACGAGGCGCGGCACTTCGAGTCAAGCAGCAAGCAAAGTTCAGTCGACCGTCACCCGCGAAAGAAAACAAGAATAAGACAGATTCCATAGAGCCCGCACCTGCGCGGGATGTCGCGGCGTCCGCAGTCTCCTCGTCGTCTCGACCTCGGTCGATGTCCATCAAGGTCGTGGAAGCGGCAGCTCTGAAAGGTTCACTCGGAGATGAGTCGACAGAAGTTACAGTCGACCTCCAAGAAGCAGAAAGAAACAAGACCAAGCGACACTTACGTGGAAGCAATGGGTACGTCCACCTTGATCCTGGGCAGAGCCTTCTGGGGCTTGGTGGTGGTGACCTTGGGCTGCTTGGGCATCTTCTCAGCGGGGTCGGGAGTGGCCGTTCGAGTGCGCTTGGGCGTCTGAGAGCCCGAGGGACCCGCCCGAAGATGTGTGGCCCCTGGGTCGTGCTTCTCCTTGGATCGACGCTCATCACGGGGAGGTGACTCGACCTCCTCCCCGCTGCTGTAGTCCTCGCTCTCCTCCTCGGTCTCCTCCTCCGATTTCCACTCGGCGACGTCGCCCATGCCCTCCTCACCCTCCTGGACCAAGTCCCCGTTGGGCAGCGAGTATATCTCGGTGTAAATCTGCAAAGAAAGAAGTTTGACCAAATATCAGTCGGACCCATCAATACAAATCGCAAGCCAGAGGTCAGAAACGTCACTCGGAAGTAGAAGACTAACCTTGCCAGGAAGATGGTCTGCGTCGAACGGGATGACCCTCCCAGATCCCCTGGGGTTGTCTTTATTCCCAATGATGCACTTCAAGCATTGCACCACGTACTTCGGGTCGGCCGCCTCCGGGTAGACTCGCGACGAGTCGTCGGTGCCAGAATACAACCACATCGGGTGGTCCTGAGCTTGGAGCGGCTGGATCCTCCGCGTGAGGTACACCTCAAACAGATCCATCCCCGTTACCCCCTCGCGGACTAACTGGACGACCCGCTCCACCAACATGTCCACTTCGGCCCTCTCGGCCTTACCCACTATCATCAAAGGAGGTGGGCTGGCTCGACCTAGAGTGAACGGAGGAAGACCAGTCGACTGACCCGGAGTCGGACTGTCCTTGTAATAAAACCAGGTCGACTACCAGCCCCGAATCGATTCCGGAAAGATCATGGGGGGAAATGCGCTCCTATTCCTAAGCTGGATCCCGAGCCCGCCGCACGCCTGGAGGACGTGCGTCTTACCGTCACTCGGATTCACCCTCTTGACAGTTTGCGAGCGGCAGGTGAAAATGTGTTTGAACAAACCCCAGTGCGGCCGGCAACCGAGGAAGTTCTCGCACATGGAAATAAATGCAGAAAGGAAGGCGATGGAGTTGGGCGTGAAGTAGTGCAACTGGGCACCGAAGAAAATCAAGAACGCGCGGAAGAAAGGATGTGGGGGCATAGAAAAACCTCGGTCGACGTGGGTCGCGTGGAGGACGCACTCGCCCTCCCGCGGCCGGGGCTCGAGTTTCCCCCCCGGCGCCCGCCAGGAACCGCGGGCGATCAACCCTTCCTCCTCCAGCTCCTCCAGATCCTCCGCCACGACGGAGGACCAGATCCAATCCCCCTGGATCCAACCAGCGGGGAGTCCGGACCTTGACGACGACCCACTACGGCCGGATCGCCTCCCCTTCCCCGACGCCGCCTTCTTCGAGCGCTCCATCGCCGCGGTCTTGTCTTTGCCCATGGCTCGCGCGCCGGCGGTCGCTGTGGAGAGAAGCGAGAAGAAGCAGGTGCGCCGCGAAGAAGCAGAGGCGAAAGGAGAAAGATTGGGCGCACAGTGCCCCCCGCTACGGGCTCGGCGCGCTCTTATAGCAGCCCGATCGAGTGGCTGACCGGTGGCCCCGAGTAATCTTATCAAATCCCGTAACAGGTGCTGGCGCGATACGTGGTGAAAAAGGTGGCGCGAGGATCGAGGCGTCTCAAGCGCATCCCTCCGATTGCTGCGGCACGTCCCGCCCCACGCGCTTCCCCAAATTTCGAAAACCCCGCCGAATCCGGCGATCGAAGGGCAACCAATCCCGTCGAAAACGGCACGCGCTAACGGCGCCCGACGCTTAGCACAAAGTCCAGTCGACGCAAGAAGCAACTAACTCACTCGGCGGATCCAGAATGGATCAAGGCGACCAAGACACGACTGAGGAAGACTGCCCAAGTTACAAGCCCCGAAACAATCTACCCCAGGGACGTCGAGCCAGAACCAGAGCTTCCCTCAGCACTCTCTTGCTCAAGCTTCAATCCATTCGGGGGCTACTGACGAGGTTACAGACCTAGGGTAGGGTCACAGGTCCGTCCAAGGTACCCCACCCAAGGTCGCTACCCTAGAAGATCAAAAGACAAAACTTATGACAGTGGAGGCAGTCGACTGAGACGGTCCAAGAAGACACTCCACTCGACTGAGCCTCATCCGCAAGACGACTCAACCCCACTCGACCAATCCAAGGCACTCGACCCCCGAAGGTCAAGCATCACTTGAGACAGCAACGGTCCGGTATTTACTCACCGTAGTAAACACCTTAATTACTCTTTACTACAGGCGTTACCAGTAACGCCTGCCTTAATGTACATTGAATCCTTGGTAAACGTGGAGCATGGCTGGGGTCCTGGCGCACTATATAAGCCACCCCCTCCTCCAGATCAAGGGTTCGCACCTCTGTAACACATATATACACATACCAGTCGACCAAGCCTCCGGGCACCGAGACGTAGGGCTATTGCTTCCTTCGAGAAGGGCTTGAACTCGCAAACACCTTGTGTACGACATCACCATAGCTAGGGCCCTGCCTCTCCATTCGTACCCCTACCCTTACTGTCAGACTTAGAACCACGACATGTGCTTCGCCGATGCCTTCGTCCACTGCACCAGATCCACTCCACGGATGCCATATTCAACTCCACAGACCCTGCCTTACTGACGCCGCAGCCTCATCAAGTTATTTCGATTTTTAGTCCTTCAATTTTTCTCTTCTTTATCGTGGAACTGTTCACTTACCACAGACAAGCTTTCTTGTATGTCGACAGGCACCGTAACCGAAGCACCGGAGCCGCTTCAGCAATGGCGACAGTTGGCCCAAACTCAACCGCAACATGAGCACCATCGACGATCCTTAGCTATCAAGTATGACAACAATACCCATACGCCACCGAGAATCAGGTACTATTATCCAACGGCCAGCGCCTACGTTCATTTTCTTAGCATAAGCACCGCATCTTTGAATTTCTTCACAACATCATTCAATTTTTCATGAGACGCGTTATTCTGCTTGCACCTGTAGGGCCGTAGTTCTGGAAGTGAACATGTTACATGTGCTAAATTACAAACCAGTGCACATATAGTTACGACGCTTTTGTTTTGTCCTAAGTATTACTAGCAAGATCTATATTATACTAGCAAGAGCCCCATGCGTTGCACGGAACATCAAGATGCATTTATACAAGTTGTTTATCTTGTGGGACACAAAGATGAAGGAGGGAAGGCCTTATCCGTAAATTTGGAGGGTGCGGGTATCATTCTGCTTAAGTTCAACCATGGAGTCTTCTAGATTGTACATGTGGCAAAATCTGGTGGAATGTAGATTATATCCAACTTCCAGTAGTGCTCGGATTTGCCATATCTGCACTGTCAGATTGGTTTCATCCAACGACCATCTTTCAAAGTTATTCGCACACTATATAGGGGTATAGATATAGATATAGATGATAATGCTTTTGTTCTGATGCCACCTGTTGGTTACATCAGACTGCTCCATGTTCTCTATGCTTAATTACACATCAGCAAACTAGCATGTGGTTCTGCTGTTTTTTGTTCGGTGTACCCTATACTTTCCGATGCTAGCTATTACATCACTGCTCCGAGCCTATGTTCATTACTTTTTTGTGCGTTCTTGATCTTCCCAAGTTGGATGACTATAGGATCGAATAAGTATGTCTAGAGGGGGGGGGGGTGATTAGACTACTTGACAATATAAAAATCTGCCTTTTGGTTATGCAAAGTTTTAGGCAGTTTTACGATTAAGATCAGGTCAAGTAACACACTACACATGCAATTCTAGAGTATGGGCAGCGGAAAGTAAATTGCATATATAGTAAAGAGAGGTGGAGAGGATCAAACGCAGTTTGGTGACACGGAGATTTTTGTCGTGGTTCCGATAGGTGGTGCTATCGTACATCCACGTTGATGGAGACTTCAACCCACGGAGGGTAACGGCTGCGCGAGTCCACGGAGGGCTCCACCCACGAAGGGTCCACGAAGAAGCAACCTTGTCTATTCCATCATGGCCTACGCCCACGGAGGACTAGCCTTACTCGGGGTAGATCTTCACGAAGTAGGCGATCTCCTTGCCCTTACAAACTTCTTGGTTCAACTCCACATCTCGAAGACGGAGGCTCCCAAGCGACACCTAACCAATCTAGGAGGCACCATCCTCCAAAAGGTAATAGACGGTGTTGATGATGATGAACTCCTTGCTCTTGTGCTTCAAATGATAATCTCCCCAACACTCAACTCTCCTCACTGATATGGCTGTGGTGGAAGAAAGGTTTGAGTGGAAAGCAACTTGGGAAGGCTAGAAATCAAGTTTCATATGGTAGGAATGGAATGGCTTGATCTCAACACAAGGGTAGGTGGTTCACTTCTCAGAAAGTGTATGGTAAGAATGGTAGACTTTCTGATGGCTCTCTCTACGAATGAAGAGGGGGTGGAGGGGTATATATAGCCTCCACACAAAATCCAACCGTTACACACACATTTGACCAATCTCGGTGAGACCGAAGTTAAAACTCGGTCAGACCGAAAGTTCAAATATAGTGAACGTTGGGATTTTCGGTGGGACCGAAAATACCATCTCGGT
The DNA here is from genome assembly GCA_902687465.1 of Secale cereale. Taxonomy (NCBI): domain Eukaryota; kingdom Viridiplantae; phylum Streptophyta; class Magnoliopsida; order Poales; family Poaceae; genus Secale; species Secale cereale. The sequence continues at coordinate 206,915,405 of LR738709.1, read as the reverse complement.
GGGACCGAAAGTGTATCTGATATGAACGTTGGAGTTTTCGGTGAGACCGAGAAAGAAAAATCGGTTAGACCGATTTGAGAAAGGACAGGAACATGCCAGAATCGGTGGGACCGAAAATGAATTATCGGTGAGACCGATTTGAGCCAAGACAGAAGCTTGTCAATCTCGGTAAGACCGATAATGCAAACTCGGTTATTCCGATATGATGTGAAATGGTTACAGAAGGTTGGCAGTTCAGTTTCGGTGAGACCGATCTCAAACTCGGTATGACCGATTTTTCTAGGGTTTGGAATATGGCAGAAGTGGTTCATCTCGGTGGGACTGAGTTGGAAGAATCGGTTTGTCCGAGATTACTTATGAGTGTGTATAGTAGTGAAAGGTGCTGATAGTTGAAGGAGATATGTCACTAAGCACTTGAGCAACCAGATCATCAACACAACCTCATCCCCTTTTAATAGTATTGGCTTTTCCTATGGACTCAATGTGATCTTTGATCACTAAACCAAAAATGGAGTCTTGAGCTTTTGCCAATGCTTGCCTTAGCATTTGAGGGGTCCACTTCTTCAGTCATCTTGCCATACCAATGTGATTGGATTTCCTGAAACATACTTGATAAAAGCATTAGTCCAACCACAAAGTATGTTGTCATTAATTACCAAAACCACCCAGGGAGCAAATGTGCTTTCAATCTCCCCCTTTTTGGTAATTGATGGCAACACACTGAAATTATACTAAACAAGACATCAAAGCTTATTGAAAGTAAGACAGAATTATCATGAAAGCTTTGACAAGCATGTAGTACACAGGCTCCCCCTACAAGTGTGCCAGATTTTCATAGATTATGGTTTTGGACTACCACAAGCACACAAGAGAGATAAGCAAGATGTGCTACATGCAGCTTGGCTATATGCATCAGAGCAGAAGCAAAGGAATTGAGTGATAATGCATATGTGCATGGTGATTTCTTGCAAACAAGTATTTACAAGCAAGTCACCATCATGCACATTCTGCAAGATGCATATACTTACCTTGAGGTTCCTTGGCATTGTACCTGAAAGAATAAACTTGGGAAAACAAGGTTAGATAACACAAGAGTATTCCTTCAACCAACTGCACGAACATCAAGAGTACCAAGCCAGGGAGGAGATGTATAGAGAGTGTCTCATATTGAGCACAGGCTTGAATCAGCAAACATGTCTCTGAAGCTAAAAGATTTTCAATGAACTCTGAGAGATTTTGTTATGGAAAGCAAAATCAAAAGAATGATGCCAATTGTAATGTCCAATGTAAAACACGACAAAGCTTTGATGTGATTCTCTCCCCCTTAAGATAAGATTGCTTTTCTTCTTCCCCTAAGTCTTCTCTTCTCCCCTTACTCCCCCTACCCCCCCTAAGTCCTCTCCCCCTTTGACATCAAGTGCCGAAAAGGACAGCAAACTAGGTAGGACAGGAAAGATGGAAAGAAAGAAGGAAAGAAAGAAAGAAAGAAGTGGGATCCTTAAGAATCACAACAGGGCAAATAAGAACATTCATAGAGAAACAATATAAATTTGAGTCTTGTCCCTCTTTAAGATTTAAATTTGAGTGGAGCTGCAGAAGTAGATGTCCTGGAAGATAAATCAGTGACACCGAATTTTATGGATCGGTGGGTCCGAATCCTTTTCGGTTAGACCGAAAATTTCAAATCGGTGACGCCGAGTTTATTCCAAGGAAATACAGAAATAGTTCAACTCACTTTGCGTGGAAAGTTTCAAAACATTTGCAATGAATTTGTAAAAGATTTTCGGGGAATTGATCAGAGCCAAAAAAAAGATTTCCAGAAGGATATTCACAAAGAAACATAAGAAAAGAGATAAAAAGATTCCTAGATGAAGTTTTTTTTTTGATTAAAGAAAAACTCAATGAGAGAACATAAGAGAAAACAGAAAAACTCCAAAAGCATATGTACTTCATCTAGAAGAAGGTCGGCGACAAAGTCACCTATGTTTGAGTATATTGACTTAGGAGTCAAATGAGGACATTTGATCATAGGTCATACTCATCATTTAAGCTCAAAATGGGGTTGCCATTTTTCGATTAAGCATTTGATGTGATCACATCTTATGAAGCTGCTTGTACTCATGACTTTGAGCAAAGCTCCTTAAAGATGTGAAGAACATACCTTGGGCTTGTTGTTGCTTTACTCATGTAGGTAAGCTTGATGTAGGTGCTCATTGAATGTGAAGTTGGAGCGCCATTTCTACTTGTATAGTTCATCTTCCTACATGGGTTAGGCAAGCAAGGAAATACTCAAGAATATCCAAGATGACAAGAGTGAAATACTAGATGTATAAGATGTCAAAAAGGATATGTGGAATTTTGTTCCTTGAACTCAACATCCCAAAGGGCTAGATACTTGGTCAATGACAAGATTACTCATGATTTGAGTGTGTGTTAATCTTGTGGAATGTAGATCATCCAAGTACCTGTAAGGAGTTAGATGCAATACAAGGAGGCAAATGTGTCCAAGACATATGATCATCATCATAAGAGAAATATCAAGGATTAGTCAAGAGGCTCATGCCTTGCATGCATCAATGGAGTTATCACTCCAAGTTTGAAGCATCAATGATGTTCAACTCACTCCTTAAGCGACAAAACACTTTCTCATCAAGAGGTTTTGTAAAGATATCAGCAAGTTGTTTGTCAGTACGAACATGCTTAAGATTAATATCACCCTTGGCAATATGATCACGAATAAAATGGTGACGAACTTCAATATGCTTTGTTCGAGAATGTTGCACAGGATTGTGTCCAATCTTGATTGCACTCTCATTGTCACAAAGCAAGGGAACACGTCTCACATGTATCCCATAATATTTAAGCGTTTGTGTCATCCATAGTAATTGAGCACAACACGAACCAGCAGCAATATATTCTGCTTCGGCAGTGGATAATGATACCGAATTTTGTTTCTTGGAGGACCAAGATACAAGGGATCGACCAAGGAATTGACACGTACCCGAAGTTGACTTTCTATCAACCTTGTCACCGGCATAGTCCGAGTCGGAATAGCCAACAAGATCGAAAGAGGCCCTCTTAGGATACCAAATGCCAAAGTTTGGTGTGTGTATCAAGTATCTCACTATCCTTTTAACAGCTTTAAGATGGCATTCTTTAGGGGCTGCTTGATATCGCGCACACATGCATACACTCAACATTATGTCAGGACGAGAAGCACAAAGATATAGTAGAGAACCAATCATAGAACGATAAACCCTTTGATCAACGGGTTCTCCATCTTTAGTCAAGTCATTATGTCCACTAGTAGGCATGGGGGTACTCATACCTTTGCTTTCTTGCATGTTGAACTTCTTGAAGAGATCCTTGGTGTACTTTGTTTGTGAGACAAAGGTACCCTCCTTAGATTGCTTGATTTGCAACCCAAGGAAGAATTTGAGTTCACACATCATGGACATTTCATACTTCTCCGACATGAGCTGTCCAAATTTCTTGCTAAAATGGGGGTTAGTTGAACCAAAGATAATATCATCAACATATATTTGGCACACAAATAGTTCACCATTAACCCTTTTTGTGAACAGCGTTGAGTCTATCTTTCCAATTTCAAACCCTTTTTCAAGAAGAAAGCTAGTTAAGCATTTGTACCAAGCTCTAGGTGCTTGTTTAAGACCATAAAGAGCTTTATGCAACTTGTAAACATGATTAGGCTTTTTGGGGTTCACAAAACCGGGAGGTTGTTTCACAAATACTTCCTCCTCAATTTCACCATTTAGGAAAGCACTTTTGATGTCCATTTGATAGAGAGTAATATCATGATGATTGGCATAAGCAAGAAGAATGCGAATGGACTCAAGTCTAGCAACGGGGGCATAGGTCTCACCATAGTCCATACCTTCGACTTGTGTGTAACCTTGAGCTACGAGACGAGCCTTGTTGTGGATGACTTGTCCATCTTCATCTTGCTTGTTCCGAAACACCCATTTGGTTCCAATGATGTTTTGATCATCGTTGGGCTTCTCTACCAAAGTCCATACCTTGTTCCTCTCGAAGTTGTGTAGTTCTTCGTGCATAGCGTTCACCCAATCCGGGTCTTTAAGTGCTTCTTCTACCTTCATAGGTTCAATACTAGAGATAAATGAGTAATGCTCACAAAAGTTAGCTAAGCGAGTTTTAGAGCGAGTAATTCTCCCGGAGTTGATGTCGTTCATCATTTGTTCCACGGGATGATTCTTCTTGACTCTTGCTCGAACTCGGGATAGCCTTTGTTGATGTTGTGGCTCAGCTTCCTCATCATCTTCATCTTCCTCTTCTTCTTCTTCATTGTTGTTGGTGTTGTCTTGAGGTGGTGGAGAAGGAGGTTGTGGTGGATCTTCTTGTTGCATTTCCTCATCTTGGTGAGTTCCAATTGTGGAGGCCTCCATGTTGCCTTGAGGTTCATCTCGCCGTGAGGTAGGTGGCTCCACATATGTAGATGAGGTACTCTCCTTCACTTCCATGGGACGGATCTTTCCAATAGATAAATCTTGGATTGCTTCCGATGGGTCCTTGTCTCCTACATCAATAGGCATTTGCTCTACTTGCGAGCCATTAGATTCATCAAACTTCACATCTACCGTCTCTTCAACCTTTCGGGTGAAATTATTGTAGACACGATAGGTGTGGGAGTTTGATCCATAACCAAGAAGAAAGCCTTCATGAGATTTAGGAGCAAATTTGGACCGACGATGCTTATCAAGGATATAGCATTTTGAACCAAAGACACGAAAGTATCCCACTTGGGGTTTGTTACCGGTGAGGAGCTCGTATGATGTCTTGCCGAGGGGCTTGTGAAGATAAAGCCTGTTGATAGCATGACAAGCTGTCTCGACCGCTTCTCCCCAAAAATGTTTCGGTGTCTTGTATTCATCAAGCATCGTTCTTGCCATCTCAATGAGCATTCGGTTCTTCCTCTCAACAACTCCATTTTGTTGAGGAGTGTACGTAGCCGAGAACTCATGTAGAATCCCTTCCTCATCGAGAAAAGAGTCTACATTGGCGTTCTTGAACTCCGTTCCATTGTCACTCCGAACCTTCTTGATCTTCACCTCAAATTGATTTTGGGCCTTTTTGGCAAAGGTCTTGAAGATCCTCTGAACCTGCGATTTATCATCAAGGAAAAATACCCACGTAAATCTGGAATAATCATCAACTATAACTAGACCAAAGGAGTTACCACCAAGGCTTTTGTAAGCATTGGGACCGAAGAGATCCATATGAAGAAGCTCAAGCGGTCTCCTAGTGGTCATGATGTTTTTCACGGGATGACTTCCACCAACTTGTTTTCCTGCTTGACAGGCACGACAAAGTCTATCTTTGTCAAAGAAAACATCTTTAACGCCAAGAATATGATCACCTTTGATCAGCTTGTCTAGATTACGCATACCAACATGTCCTAGCCTTCTATGCCATAACCAACCTTTAGAGGATTTAGCAATGAAACAAGCTCTAGGTTGGGCTTTCTTAGTGAAATCAACAATATATAGATCACCTCTACGAATACCAGTAAAAGCCATGCTTTGATTATCACGACGAAAGACTTGGCAATCTACTTTGGTGAATAGCACATTGAATCCAAAGTTAGCTAATCTAGACACGGAAAGTAAATTGTATCCAAGAGATTCTACAAGCATGACATTTTGAATAGAGCTATCATGAGATATGGCCACCTTACCAAGGCCAAGTACCTTACCCTTGGAGTTGTCTCCAAAAGTCACATACTTGCGTGGGCCATCGTTTTTTGCAAGCTCTCGAAACATGTCTTTGTCTCCGGTCATGTGATCGGTGCATCCACTATCAAGAATCCACTCTTTTCCGCCGGACATGTAGTCTCTCATATTTGCCATGAGATTGAGACTCTTCATGACCTTGTCTAGCTCGGTGTACGAATCGGAGTAATCATCATCATGCTCATGCTCATCATCATATTGACCCATAGATTGTTCATCATCAACACCTAGGTCAATTTGATAAGTATTTGCATTAGTTTGGTCAATGGAACAATAATCTTCGGAATGCAATGCAAGAGCATTTCTAATGATAATATTGATAAGACCGGGATCACCCTTCTTTTTCATAAGATCACGAAGCTCAAAAAAGCACTTATCAAAGTTGGGATCATTGGGGTGCAACTTATCAAATTCAATAGTCTTGTGTAGAATTTCATCAAGACTTCTCAACGAGTAGTCCGGATAAAGTTCTTCCAAGAATTTCCACATAGCATAGGCACACTCAAAGTTTGTAACAAGATTAAGCAAGTCATCAGGTAACCCTTTTATGATAAGATTTACAGTTCTAAGGTTACGAAGCAAATCAAGCTCTTCATCCATGGTAGGGTGCAAGGGATCAAAAGGAGGCACATATGGGGTCTCAATATATTTGCACAAATTGTACATTTTAAAGATACTAAGCATTTCAGACCTCCAAGAGTTATAGAACCTTCCATTAAGAACAGGCACTCTATGGCTAACACTCCCATCCGTAGACACGTCCATCTTCCTTCAATGGTGTGTAAACCAAAGCAATGGAGACCAAAGCTCTGATACCAATTGTAGGATCAAAGAAGTATGTCTAGAGGGGGGGTGATTAGACTACTTGACAATATAAAAATCTGCCTTTTGGTTATGCAAAGTTTTAGGCAGTTTTACGATTAAGATCAGGTCAAGTAACACACTACACATGCAATTCTAGAGTATGGGCAGGGGAAAGTAAATTGCATATATAGTAAAGAGAGGTGGAGAGGATCAAACGCAGTTTGGTGACACGGAGATTTTTGTCGTGGTTCCGATAGGTGGTGCTATCGTACATCCACGTTGATGGAGACTTCAACCCACGGAGGGTAACGGCTGCGCGAGTCCACGGAGGGCTCCACCCACGAAGGGTCCACGAAGAAGCAACCTTGTCTATTCCATCATGGCCTACGCCCACGGAGGACTAGCCTTACTCGGGGTAGATCTTCACGAAGTAGGCGATCTCCTTGCCCTTACAAACTTCTTGGTTCAACTCCACATCTCGAAGACGGAGGCTCCCAAGCGACACCTAACCAATCTAGGAGGCACCATCCTCCAAAAGGTAATAGACGGTGTTGATGATGATGAACTCCTTGCTCTTGTGCTTCAAATGATAATCTCCCCAACACTCAACTCTCCTCACTGATATGGCTGTGGTGGAAGAAAGGTTTGAGTGGAAAGCAACTTGGGAAGGCTAGAAATCAAGTTTCATATGGTAGGAATGGAATGGCTTGATCTCAACACAAGGGTAGGTGGTTCACTTCTCAGAAAGTGTATGGTAAGAATGGTAGACTTTCTGATGGCTCTCTCTACGAATGAAGAGGGGGTGGAGGGGTATATATAGCCTCCACACAAAATCCAACCGTTACACACACATTTGACCAATCTCGGTGAGACCGAAGTTAAAACTCGGTCAGACCGAAAGTTCAAATATAGTGAACGTTGGGATTTTCGGTGGGACCGAAAATACCATCTCGGTGGGACCGAAAGTGTATCTGATATGAACGTTGGAGTTTTCGGTGAGACCGAGAAAGAAAACTCGGTTAGACCGATTTGAGAAAGGACAGGAACATGCCAGAATCGGTGGGACCGAAAATGAATTATCGGTGAGACCGATTTGAGCCAAGACAGAAGCTTGTCAATCTCGGTAAGACCGATAATGCAAACTCGGTTATTCCGATATGATGTGAAATGGTTACAGAAGGTTGGCAGTTCAGTTTCGGTGAGACCGATCTCAAACTCGGTATGACCGATTTTTCTAGGGTTTGGAATATGGCAGAAGTGGTTCATCTCGGTGGGACTGAGTTGGAAGAATCGGTTTGTCCGAGATTACTTATGAGTGTGTATAGTAGTGAAAGGTGCTGATAGTTGAAGGAGATATGTCACTAAGCACTTGAGCAACCAGATCATCAACACAACCTCATCCCCTTTTAATAGTATTGGCTTTTCCTATGGACTCAATGTGATCTTTGATCACTAAACCAAAAATGGAGTCTTGAGCTTTTGCCAATGCTTGCCTTAGCATTTGAGGGGTCCACTTCTTCAGTCATCTTGCCATACCAATGTGATTGGATTTCCTGAAACATACTTGATAAAAGCATTAGTCCAACCACAAAGTATGTTGTCATTAATTACCAAAACCACCCAGGGAGCAAATGTGCTTTCAATGACTAATTCGATGCTTCTCTTAGTTATAGAGCTGCCAACCCCATCAAGCAAAATATTTGTTCTTTTGGGGCTAGCACTTCGAACAAGCATAAAAATAGAGTGAAGCAAATATATTGTCTTGTAAGCACACACACCCTTCTTTCATTAGTATAGATTAACCATTGATGATCAATTTGAACCAGTGCATGCGATTAAAATTAATTTCACCTAAATAGAGGGTGCAGAATAAACTACAACAACTAGATTTGCAACCACGGGATGCTGCCGATATCTTGAAAGAACATTGCAACAGCGGCGAGGCTTCACAACAACATATGGCAAGCGAGTGTGTTTTAGTACATGTGAAATGTAATGCGTGTGGGCTGCTTTCTTGACTTGTGCCCTCAACCTATAATCCTACAGAATTACAAATAGTCCAGTTGTCTGCTTTGCTGTATTGCTTGATTCAAATGCTTGTTTGTTAGTTGTTAGGCTATACCTGAGTTGGCTAATATGTCAGCAGTGCCTGTTTTACTATCGTAAAGAAATGCATGCCTAGTTCATTTGAGTCCTTAACTTTTCCTATGAACTTCATCACAAGACTGTCTTTGTAGTTTATATCAGGCCGCACTGTTAAGTGTTTTCCCAGATTATTTCAACTGCTTAGATGTCAGGACAACATAAATATAGTGGTGGTATACTACCTTTCATCTAGGGATGTCAAACTGGGCCCCGTTTAATCCCGATTAAAGTCCACTCATGGTATGATAGTTCAAAATAGTTTTTGTTTTTTAGGAAAATGAACTAGCAAGCTAGCAAAAACTAACTAGATGGGACCAGTGGATGCCATTTATTTGCCACTTACATCCCTATTCAGCTTACCAGTTTAATTTGTTTTCGCCCGATGTTGCTTCGAACCATTTAAATATAGCTTGCCATACTCGGCAATAATTCGTATGTCGTTTACCATGTAAGCTTACTGCCTGGATCACGTGATAACTATCTCTTATGTCCAGCGGAAACCTTTCAGGATGCCGTTCATACTAGGACACAATGTAAAACCCCATAATCTATTTGTGGAAGCAGTGCGCCATCCATGCTACCGAATGGTAGCAGTTCAGAGGCAACACCATTGGAGAGCAGTCTAAGCACATATATTATAGTTCTTGAGGCTCTATTAGAGGCAGAAAGAGATGGTGTGGCTGCCATGAATGAGGTAATCTTGATCTTGAGGCTGGAAATTATCCAATTAGCTGCACGCATTATGCAAGCAACCCAAGAATTGGTGGAAGTAAGAATGTTTCATTTGAAGACGGAGGAGGTCCTGCTACTTCTGCTATCTGAAGCCCAGGGTAATCCCAGTTCTTCTTCAGATATGAGTTGAAATTGTCATTAGATTAGTATACTTGCATGTTGTGTCATCTCTCTGAATGGATTATGTTGTAAGACCCCCTGTGTTGTCCATGTGTTGTAATGATCTGAATTTTTTAGGTGAGATAATCCTCAGTACTTTTATGATTGAGATAAGGTGAACTATTTTTCATGTGAGGATATTGTATTGGATGAAATAACTGTTTGACTCAACGTGTATCCAACCTACTGAATTCGAAGATCACAACATTTCTAAATCATATTCATATGTAAAGGTGGAATAAATCTTTGTCGTGGTTTTGAAGAAACAAATAACAAAACGTAGATTGATGTATGGATATTTCTAATCGAATACGAATTGGATTTGTATTTAGTTGCCAGGGCCCTAGGTAAACGTGAATGCTTATTCTTCCAAATTTTGAACGAAGCGACAAAACAACCACTATAGTTTGTCGGCTGCCCGAAGGAAGTGTTTGCGAGATGGAAATCACTGTCTACCCCTGACACTTCACATCCTAATTTACCTGATTTCCACCGCTGTCGCTAGGGGTAGACTAGTAAGTTTAATCAGACGTGACACGACCGCCTCTGAGCCCATTCATACGTGGTGGGTGCCAAACGTGGGCGGCAAAACACATTTGATTCAAGCTTGTCCGAAAGACCGGTCTCTCTCCCTTGATTTCCCCATTCATACACGGTGGGCGGCTAAACAAACTCTCCTCGTCCGAAATCGATGTCGACAAATATTTTATATAGGGGCAGATGTGTAACTTCCCTTAGACGTGACACAACCGCCCTACCTGTCAGCCCTGTTCATACACCGTGGGAGCCAACCGTGGGTGGCAAAACACCTTCTCCTCGCCCGAAATCGCTGTCGACAATTATTGGGGAGATGAGAGATAACCGTCCTATCTCCAACCGATGGGATGTTCGAAATTTTAAACGGGGTCTGAGTTCGTAACTTTCCCACATTTCAGACAAGTCTGTCCGAAAGACTTAGACCCCCCACTCCCCTCCATTTCCCCATTCATACACCGTCGGTGCTACAACAACCTCCCCACTCCGGCCAGCCTCCTCTGTCGGCCACCCCATCCTCCACCTTGCTGGGCCGCTACACCTACCCTGTCGTCCACTGCAAGAGATGGACGTCTATCATCTACGGCACCGAACAAGGATCCTTTCATCGCGTCCTCTCGCTTCATCGACGTCGTCATCCACCTTGACTTTGCCGCTCCTACTACCGCCTCATCCACGGCAACCGGACTTATCCCCCGACCTGGTCGTCTGCCATCCAAAGTCTTCTTCCGCGCCGCCGACAGCCATTGCTCCCGCAACACCCTCAACGTATAAGTAGGGCCCTACATGGCGTCGCAAGAGAGGTGGTACTCTTTCATATCTACTTAAGTTATTGATCTCACCCGGAAAATAGACGTAACTTGTTTACTGTAGTTTTCTTGTCCGTATCAAATCCTAGTGGCTAGTTGAAAGCAAACATTGGTTGCGAAGTAGCCTTTGTCCGGTTTGCACCTTCAGATCTGCCATGGTGCGGTCACTATACTCGTAAATCTTATGGTTTCCCCCTTTATCTACCATACTATGATCTGCGTAGGTGCTTTCTGTCGTACTAGCAATACTCCACTCTTCAAGCTAAACAACACATCACTCATAATTCCAAAGCCTAGTTGTTCAAATATGATTGTCATATGATACTGATATTAGTTAACAGCCACATTTAATTGGTTAGCTAAAGGTCCCATTTGAGTTTCCAAATGCATGTCACGACATATAGACAACATAATTGCATTTCTTTGTCATTTGTTGACTGTACTTTCTTGTACATACCAAATCTTAGTTCTTATTTCAAAGAAAACATCGCTTGCTAACTACCCTTTGCACGGTTTGTAGCTTCAGATCTACTATCCCACTGGCACGGTCAACACTATACTCATCATGCTTACGGTTTCCCCATTTTGTGATGACCATGATCAGCCTACGCGGTTTCTGTCGTAATAAAACTGCTCCACCCATCGAGCTAAACAAGCTTAGTTGTACAAATTCGAATATGATATTATGCTGATATTAGTAAAACTGAGACATGTTTAATTGGTCAGCTAAATGTTCCTACTTTAGTTTCGAAATGCATGTGAGCCACATATGGAGAGACCAGAAGGAATATTATTTCTCTGTGCGCTCTGGTTCATCATGGGTGGGCAACATACATTGTATAGAAAGACTTGTAATATCTTCAATCTCCTTGCTCTTCTTTAACATGACCCTCTTCTCTTCTTTAATAAGTATGTTCCTTGTTGGGAAGAGTAGCAGAGACATTTGCGGTCGACTGGTCAGGTCGAGTTGTTCTCCCTTAGTGTATTTTAAATCTGTCAGGTCAGGTTAACTTGTTCTTCTTTCTATATGTTGAAGCTATCATCTGCAAAGTATCATCACTTCTGGAGCTCTCATATTTGAGTAGTAGACCACATTATATTAATGAACACACGAAATTACAGCATGCATGGCATCTCTCAGAAGAATTGAAGAGACCACACAAAGGGGTTTACAGGGAGGCAGTATTGGACTAGAATCACTTCTGCATTACATAGATAATCTCACTTTTTTTATGTTTTCATGCATGTCAGGTATTGAGCATGTTCAAAATGAATATGAGAATGGGCACACGAGAGGAATATTGCGGAACAATCCACTGGCTAACAAACTTGCATGGTGGAGGATGCCCTATCTTATTGACCCATCAAGGTGCTTGCTCTAACTTGGAAAAGTTGTATTGGTCGCACATATTTTGCATATGACCTCTTGCGTTGCTTCTACTTTGTTACACACCACCATCTGCTTAGTTTATGCATCATATATGAGTATATGCCATACCTATCCATTTTATGTACCTATTCCATGTGTCATCATACTATGTTTTTCCAGCCAAATGTTGTTCGTTTGTAATAGATGTCCAAAAGGAAGAGGGTGAATGCAGATCCTCAAGGGGTACAAAGTAGGTATTTGGAAAAGGTAGTGATACCCATTAAATCAGATAGATCAGTAGCCAAACCCCTATTAGAACTGCTGAGATCCCAGCGTCAGGTATTGTCTATGATATCAATTCAAAATTTGAACTCCTAAATTTATGCACGTGCCTTACCTTCTTTCTTGTATGAAAACTAATTTCAGATGAATCTCCGTTGTCAAAGGATCATACGATCTCAAGACAATACTGGGCACTGCGTTGCTCTTGTCAGTACCTCTTGCCCTTTGTCAGCATACTTACACTCATTGCTGTTTGATTATGTGGCATCACTGTAAATGTTCGCTTCTTTATCCTCCCTTTGCTCGAAATTATAAGATCTCTATTTAATATTAGATAAATGTAGAATTAACAAAATGGTTATGAAGTATTGGATTGCTCATGTAAGTACCTATTGTTATGTACTCCCTCTGTATCGATTTAATTGTTGCTCAATTGGATGTATTTTGAACTTAATAGTGCTAGATACATCCATTTAAGTGACAAGTAATAATGGACGGTGATAGTATTACTGTACTTGCATTGCAAGATAGTTGATTGTCTAGCATTACTCTACATCTTATCTGCCCTGCCCTCCACTTTCTCCAAATTGTCAGATCTACATTTACTCTTACCAAGATGTTGAATAAAGCCAATGCCACTACACACGTTAATGTCTGCATTCCTCTTGTCAGTACCTCTTGCCTTGTAATGCTGTACTTAATTAATTGCTATTTGATTATGTATCATCACTCTACATCTGAGCTTCATTATCCTCTATTTCTTACAATATTATTTGATCTATATTACTCTTTACAAAATGTAGAATAAAGGCAACACATATAAAGAAGCTTCTTTGGGGAATTTATTGAATTATCCTTCCATCGACATGGAGAAGGGCTTTGTCCAGCCCGTGTTAACATGTAATGTAAGTTCATCCTTCTCAAGCCATCAAACTTTGTTCTAGTATAGATTTGGATAGGCATCATTTCCTCCACTACTATTCACTTTGGTGTTTACATCTAATTGGATGTTTGCAACAACTACCAGCTTTAAATTGTTGTTGTAAAAACATGTTCCTTATGCAGAACAGATCCATTTATTTGCTTATATAATTGTGAAACCTGTTACGTGTCTCCTTGTTTCTCTTTCAGAGTTGTATCTCTCATGCCAGGCAGAACTTTAGGGAAGATAGTGAGCCATACCATCTTGAAGAGAGCCAAACCTCTATGCAGTTGCTGCCTCAATCAGTTCGACTTCTTCAGTCTCAACTTAAAGCGGCAATGCTTACTTCAGCTCAGCTCCAACTTGATGTCAATGATGTGAAGAAGGCCGCAAAGGACACCCATGCGTGCTTTCTTGCTATGCAGCTACAGTTAAAGCATCTATCGGTGACACAACTGAGGTCTGAACAACTTGTTCAACTGCTTTGGGTGCAGCGCTCGGGCAGGCCTAATGCCTTCTACAGTATTCTCAGTTCGTATATTCTTTTGTCGTCACGTTTAATGCACTGGTGGTGACCTTTGATGCCCAATGTATGTAATCCGGGGCCACGTTGTGCTTTATTATCACCGATGGCGAAATTTGATGCCGAGTGGATGTAATATGCCGTAATTTATTTATTGTACAGTCTAGGTTTATTCTTGGTCGGTATGCTGTAATTTAGGCCGGAAGCTTCAATGCATCTCAATGTTGTCGGTCTTTAGGCCGGCCTGTAACTCGCTATATATGTGCCAAAACGTGGGCCTATAATTATCTTGGGGCATGAGCAGGCTAAACGTATAATAGTTTTCCGCCTTTAACAGGCCGAGTAAAGTTCTGGGCCAGCTGGGCCAGAGAATACCATGGGCTTTTGACAGGCTAAAAACTAGATTGGGCTAGCGTTGAGAGAAAAAAAATTCATGGAACAATGCAGGCCGAAAGTGCCTTAGGCCCATGTTTGGCCCAAATAGAACGAGCCTATAATAGGCTAAAATATATCTCGGGCCCTATTTGGCCCAATAAATTTATGGGCTTTAGGCAGGCCGGTGTCAACGCGGGTCGTAGGCCCAACAGTGTCACGGGCCATGAACGGATGAGCTTTAAGCATGTTGGATTCAACGTGGGCCGTAATTAGGTCCAACTGTTAGACGGGCCATTAACATCCCGATAGGCCTGTTGGGCTGAAATTTATCCACAAAGACTACAGGCCGTTAAGAGGCCTAAAGATACTTCGGATAAGAAATAGCCCAGTTTCTCCATGGGCCGTTAAATGGCCTAAAGTGAAACCGGGCCGATAACGGCCCGGGTGCACCACGAGCCGCTAACAGGACGAAACAATTACTGGGCCGAGCTTGTAAACGAGCATTTAACAGGCTGAAATACAAACCCAGCTTAGATTGGGCCCAAAAGAACAATGAACTGTTAATGGGCCTGATCTGACATGGGTCGTAATTTGGCCCAAAACATGATAGGCTGTGATTGGGCCATATGTGATATTGGCCTCAATTTGATCCAAAACATGACAGGTTCTTAACGGGCCGACCCACTAGTGCCTGAAAATATATGGTGGGCCTTTAGGTGGGCTGGCGTTTTTACCTTCGATGGGCCACTGCTGGGCTATGCCACATGTCGATATGTCATAGGCGTTTTCCGTCCATTGTAGGGATGACATCTGTCCCAACGATGAGCTGACATGTGGATCTTCCGGCCAATGAGAATTTTATACGTGGAAAATTGCCATTGGTTGTGGCTATTAGAGGGTTATCGGATCCAAAACCGGACCCGATAGCTCAACGACGACCCATTGCGGTGGATGCCACGTGTCGGTTACCCTTGATGAAAGCACTTCCATGACATTACATTTATCGTCATGGAAGTGGACACTTTCGTGATGATAATTTTGGTATTGTCATGGAACACTTCTACGATAGCACAGATATGCTATCTTGATTCTGTCATAAAATCATCATGGATGTACATGCATGACAGAAACGTGACCTACTATGACAAACATGTATTATCACGGAAGTAATTTTTTTTGTAGTGCATACAACATCCAGGTCAATGAAGAGAGCTGTGTAAAAACACTGATGTGGGTGACAGGTCGGGGCATCGAGCAGTACAAGTATTTTGGCGATGCTATAACTTTCGACACCACTTATTAGACGAACTTGTACGATATGCCGTTTGGCTTATTTGTTGGAGTAAACAATCACTTCCAGAGTATTATATTTGGTGGTGTCATGATGCAAGACGAGAAGGTCGAAAGTTTCAAATGGGTGTTCAAGGAGTTTATCAGAATGGTTGGTGGGAAGGCTCCACTAACCATACTAACCGGTGAGTCACACAGGTTTACTAGTTTGTGTTTTATGTACCTTAACTTGATGTTATGATTAATTTACTATGGACATTTTCTAGACCAAGTGCGTGCTATGGAGTTGGCTATTAAAGCTGAACTACCTGACACAACTCACCGGTGGTGCAAGTGGCACGTTCTTTGGAAGACGAAGGAGAGCCTTGGAGTAGTCTATGGCAAGAAATCAGAGTTCAATACAGACTTCCACATGCTTGTTCACCATGTGTTGATGGTGGAAGGATTTGAGACTGGGTGGAGTGATATGCTAACAAAGTACGGTTTGCAGAAGCATCCATTCTTGTCTCAGGTTTATGAAGTGTGGAAGATGTGCGCAAAACCTTGCTTCATGGGTGTGTTATTTGCCAAGATGATTAGTACGTAGAGGAGTGAAAGTGCAAATCACCCACCGAAGGGATACATCCCACTTGGTTGGCTAATGCATCTGTTTGTTAAGCAGTTTGATCACGAGTCTGAGGAGAGTTATCAGGAAAACAGGACATTGATAGTAAGTGTTTTAGTTATGCATTGTCTTGGCATATCTAGTTAGTTGTCGATCCTCATGTTTGCATTATTTGTTCATTATCACATGCCAGAATTGTTTTGAAGGGGAACTTCCCCCTTGAACGGCACGCAAGCAGAATATACACCAGAACTATCTTTGAGCAGTTTGGAGATGAGTTGTACAAATCCGGTTCATACGAAATCGAGGAAGTTATTTCACAGAAAATTTATTTGGCGAATCATTTGACTCATCATCAAGGGAAAAGTGGTGCAAAGCTAGTTTCAAGGTGGAAACAAACGAGTCGAAGGATGAATTCATATGTGAGTGTGGGTTCTTTGCCCACTCTGGGATGTTGTGCTGCCACATGATTAAGGTAAATTCAGAACGCTTGATCAAATTGTTTGTCTTGAGTTTTATGATATGAGATGATTGTCGATCAGATTCTGCTATTGGATTGTCAGGTTATACTACACGTCCGTCTGGGTGAGATTCCAGAAAACATGTTGTCAAGCGATGGACTAGGGATGCACGGGACATTCTCCTTGAGGATCTAGTGATGTATCAGAATGATCAAGGGCGGCCAAAGTCAGATACTACAAGACACACCAAGATGTATTAATCCGCGCTAGAGCTTGTTTGAATGGGTGTTGCAAAACGTACAATCTTATGAAGCCACCATGTTACTGCTCCAACAAGCTAAAGCCAAGCTGGCACCAATTTGTGCGGAACGAGATGAGATGGGTGTTGTAGGTAGGGAAGTTGTAGCACTACCTGATAGAACAGAAGACGGTGAGTTAGATGGAGACGACGATGTCATCTGTTCAAGCAGCGCCCCAAAACGGGATAGAGCAATGGGAAGGCTAACCACAAGCCACGACAAGCCGCCTTATGAGAAGCCCGTGAAACGATCTAGGTTTAGTAAGATTTGTCGAAAGGAAGGTCATAAGAGCACCACTTGCTCTGACCGTGGTGACCTTCCAAAACCTCCCAGGAAAGCTCCCAAGTGTTCAAACTGTGGTGTGCTTGTCACAGGAGGAGCAGCTGTGGCAAGGAAATACTGTAGACATGATTGAATTGTTTCACCCGAGTCAGGATATTTCCTCGTTGAATACTAGTAGTGCAGAATATTGTGTAATGTACTATTTATTCAGTTATTAGTTGACAACCAGTTGGTACGCCTGGTATCAACTTATGATATGATTATAATTCTAGGTCGTCGATTAAGAATCTACTAACATATGCCTGGTTCATTTTCATGATGTTAGTTATTGAGATTGAGGTCGATTTTATGTTTAATCTGGTTTTAAAATGATGAACTCTTACTTCGAGCGGATCTAAGCCTAATATTCGTGTTGTGGTTTAGTTGTTTCGCTGGGGAGCAGACCTATGGTGAAGAAGAACAATAGAAGGGAGAGGTTCCTTTTGGCGGCTGATCTCAGCGTGTGTAGTTGGAGAGGTGGGCAGTGGCCTGCATGCAATAACTATCTCAATGAATGATCAACTAACCTACCGCATCGTGCCGGTGTAAGATTCAAAAACCAGTCGTGGGATTTCTTAGTGGCGGTGATGATGGAATCCGATGGAGAATATGTGCCGGGTCTTGTACAGGTGATGCTGATAATTAAGTGATCCTTTTTTTAAACCTAAACAGAGTTAATTAGAATTAATTAGTATACTCTAGCTAGGTAGTGAATATGTACTGACGCTGGGTTAAAATTTGAATCTTGCTGCTTACGTTGTTTTTTCATAGTTATCTTGACTTTTAAGGTGTGCCTCTCATATCCTGCGTGTGGCTTAGGTGCTTAATACAGGGTTAGACTTCGATTATGTCTGCTTATGATGATTTTCTAGGGTATCCTAAGTATATTTAACTGTCGTAATTTGAACAATATTGTTTAATTGTAAATAATATTGTTTTGCTTCTCTAAACAAGTTGTGGTGCAACCAACTCATCGTGCGTGAACAATATTTCTGGTGGTGTACCAGCTCAACATCTACCAAGTTGTAGTGCATGTCACGAACTAACGAAATCCAACATATTATGAGTCCCCCAAATAGGAAAACGGTCCCACTAGTGGCCAGCTGGGAAAGGGCCTTGCCAGGATATACGACATGCATATACGCCGAGGTATAATGGCTTCAGTTAGGAAATACAACGTGTAATAAATGCAGGTTGTGGATCTAGAAAGAGAACACCGGTGGGGATACAGAGACCCAAGGGTGCCGTTCGGCAAAACGACTATTTGAGTATCTATGGACTAAACAGCAGAATGCTAGAATAAGAGGGGGATAGCTAGTCTTATCGAAGAGTATGCTTCTGGCAGCCACCATCTTACAACAGTAGAAGAGACTAGCTGGTATGTAACAAGTATCATCGTACAGCAATAAACCTACCCGGCAACCCTCTCCTCGTCACCCTGTGAGAGAGCGATCATCGAGTTATATCTGTCACTTATATGTGTGTGTTTTACCAAGTATCTGGTTTTAGTTGTAAGAGGTCGAAATACAACTCTAAGTTGTCATGTCACCATGGACCCGCCGCGCGTCACTCAGTGCTGGCGTCTAAAGAGCTTCGACTAATACACACGACGATGAGTGCCCATACTGTTCCCACATGACAGTTAGTGCTAGGTCAATGACACAACTCAGATCAAATATCCAAACTCCTTAAGCGCGTTATTATGAAATTACCGCGGACAATGACCAGGGACCAGGCCACCTCTCTCCTAGTGTCTCAACCTGCCATGTCGCTCCGCTACAAAGATTCACACAGAGGGCCATCGGGAAAAATGTCCTTTCAGCCCCCAGTCCATGAATCACTCGAGGGTACTTTACGAGCCGATCCGACTTTAGTCACAACATGTATCATGTATAATATGTATACATGTATAAACCCGCGATCACCTACCGTAGCGATCACGGCCAGATAGTATAGCATAGCAGACGGACAACAGTGTAGGACCACTGATGGAATACTAGCATCCTATACTAAGCATTTAGGGTAGCAGGTAAACTATCAACAACAGTTGCAACAAGGACAGGCTATGCAACGGAATAGGAGCTAACGGAAAAATAACAGTACCAAAACCTAATGCAAGAATAAGAGAGAAAATAATGATCGATATCTGGATGGTCAAGGGGGTTTTGCTTGCCTGGAAGCTCTGCGGGGAAGGACATGTCGTCAACACCGTAGTCAAACGGGGCAGTAGTGGCGTTAGTCTCGATATCAACTAGAGAGAAGAGGGGAAGAAACAATAAATACAATGCAAAGAGATGCATCGCAATGCATGCCATGATAATAAGCAGTGCTAGGTGTGATCTAATGTAGTATTAGGTGATATTGGCGAAGGGGGAAAACATCTGAGAAAGTATTTCTGGCGTTAGACATTTTTGGACAGATGACATGAAGAGGATGGTTCCATGTTCTCTATGGTAGGGGCATGTGACACACAAACGAAAGGCATATCTAGATTCATCGTATTTTTTTGAGCAACTTTTGTGTACAAATTATTTTCATCCGAGTTACATATTATTTAATATAGATTTTCAAAGTTTTAATCATTTTCTAGAATAATTTTAGTTCGAAAATTAAATACTAAATTGTTATGTGCACATAGCACATTGTACACAAAAGTGTACACATCACTATGTACACCGACGTGTACACATGCTGACACGTGGGCGAGGGGGGCCCAATTGACAGTCAAACTTTGACTGGTCGACAGGGGGTGGGGCCCCCTGTCAGTGTCACATTAACCTAACTGACAATTTAATTACTTTGAATAGGTAATTAGGTGAATTAAGTTAAATTAATTATTTACTTACTTAATTAATATTTTTAGTTCTTTCATTTCCTTTTTTTATTTTCGTTCACAAGGGCCGGGCCGCATGTGTCATACGCCATGGCCAGGGGCATGGGCCCCGCATGGCAGTGACCCAGGGACAAATGCGGTAGCCGGCCAGCCGTGGCAAGGCCGCACGCGCGCGGTGACCGTTTGAAGCCAGGGACAAGCGAGGCCGGCCGACCGGAGTGGCGGCCCTGGCTCCGGCGGGCACGGCCGCGAGCACGACGGGGCGAGTGAGCGCGGGAGGGCTGCGGGGGGCGCAACGAGCTAGATGGGAGGTGGTGGCGGCGATGTGCAACGACGCGAGGCGGGCACGACCAGGCGGTGGAGTGCGGGGTGGCGAGCAGCGTCGGGTGCGTGCAGGCGAGAGGCTGCCGTCGCACACGAGGAATAGCTGGCGCAGTGCTGGGGCAGCCGACTGGAGGCAGGGGAGCGAAGGGAGTGCGGGGGACGACACCGGTGGCCATGGCGCCGTGAGGTGGGCACG
>LR738709.1:206833204-206894595 GCA_902687465.1 Secale cereale | reverse complement strand
GGAGGAGGCAATGTGATGGTAGCACGGGTATCTGGGGGCACGCTCGCGGCTAGGCGCAAGGGGTGTGCGGGGCCGCGACCATCGCGCGGCTCGGGGCGCGAGGAGCAGGTGCGAGCGGCGGCGTCCACTGCAAGTGCGGGCGTGTGGGTGCACAGGCACACGCGGTGCGCGGCAAGGACATGGGGAAAGCGGGAGACGAGGGGTTCTTAGCCCTGTTATAGAGGCACGGGGGTGACAACGGTTGATGGCGCCAGCGAGGAGGAGATCGAGGATGAGCGCGTCGTCAGGGATGGCGGGGCAGCGGAGCAATGGCATCAGGTGCCTTCCGATCCAGATCAAGGCGAGGAGAGGAAGTGAGGGGATCGGTGTGGGGGTTAGGGTTTCGGTGGTGGGAGCGGGGCTATGTAGAGTGCAGCTGGGCCGACCTCTTAGAGTGGGGGCCAACTAGGTCGTGGCCTAGTGGGGTAGGGGGGTTCCTTATTTTTTTGCCTTTTATTCTTATTCTATTTATTATGTTTTATTTTATTTTCAATTTATTTTATTTTTATAAAATATATAATTAGTACCTAAATTTGTATTACTAGATATACCACTGCCACAAAAAGTTTAACCCCTAAATAAATTAGTTTATTTTTTTATAAATTATAAAAGGCATTTATTTAATTGTTTAAGCCATTGATTTATTTATTTTAGCGCATTTCAATATTTTATAAAATATGGGTTCTCCACCATAATTACTTATGAATTATTTTTCACATTTAGAACATTTTAGTTTTGACATTTGAAAACTTTTATTGTTTAACTTTATTTTAAATTTGAATTTGAACTTGACTTGAATCAAAGTGAGATTAGCAACAGTAAAAGTGGTGACATGGCATCATTAACAGGGGATTACTGTAGCTTGATTATTGGGGCGTTACAATTCTCCTCCACTACAAGAAATCTCATCCCAAGATTTAGGAGGTAGACGGAAAAAGTGGGGTATTCGTCACGCACGCGATCCTTGCGTTCCCAAGTGGATTCATCCTTAGAATGTTTTGACCACTAGACTTTGAGAAATTGATCACCTTCTGACAGTGCGACATTCAGCTTGATCGAGAATGCAGATCGGATGCTCTTTATAAGAGAGGTCTTGTTGCAAGTCAAGCATTTCATGATCCATTGCTCGGATAGTGTCTTTGAAGTAGCGGCGGAGCCGTGACACGTGGAATACATCGTGAACCTAAGAAAGGTTCGACGACAGTTCCAATTCATATGCCACTTTTCCACATCTTTCGAGAATGGTGAAAGGACCAATATAGCGAGGAGCTAGCTTGCCCTTGATCCCAAAGAGGTGATCACCTTCATCGGTGTGACGCGACGATAAGCCTTTTCACCAGGTTGATAGACCATATCTTTATGATGGTGGTGATATTGACTGTTTTGACAAGACTGAGCAGTCAGATAACGTGGACTTGTTCTTCGGCGTGTTGGATAATATCCGTGCCAAATAGTAAACGTTCCCCAATTTTTGACTGATTCTGAGGGGTTCGGCACTTTGGTCCATATAACACTTCGAAGGGGGCCATATTCAAACTAGCTTGATAGTAATTGTTATAAGAGAACTCAACATACGAGAGAGATTCCTCCTATTTCTTGCAGAATGAAATGATGCAAGCTCGAAGCATGTCTTTGAGAACTTGGTTGACTTGCTCGACTTGCCCCTGTGACTGAGGGTAAAAGGCGGTGCTAAAGGACAGACGAGTTCCCATAGCTTCCTGGAAACTTGCCCAGAATCTTGAAATGAATAGGCTGCCACAGTCTGAGCTGATTACTGATACATCCATTTTCATCATGCTTTTATGTTGATATTTATTGCACTATGGGATGTTATTACACATTATGTCACAATACTTATGCCTTTTCTCTCTTATTTTACAAGGTTTACATGAAGAGGGAGAATGCCGACAACTGGAATTATGGGCTGGAAAAGGAGCAAACATTGGAGACCTATTCTGCACAACTCAAAAAGCCCTGAAACTCCATGAACTCCATTTCAGAAAATACAAAAAATATCTGGCAAAAGAGGTACGGGAGGGGGCCACCCACTGTCCATGAGGGTGGGGGGCGCGCCCCCCTGGGCGCGCCCCCTGCCTCGTGGGCCACCTGGTGACCCCCGATGCCCATCTTATGCTATATGAGGTGTTTTGACCAGGAAAAAATCACAAGGAGGTATTCGGGACAAAGCACCGCCGTCTCGAGGAGGAACCTTGGCGGAACCAATCTAGGGCTCCGACGGAGCTGTTATGCCGGGATACTTCCCTTGGGGAGGGGGAAATTGTCACCGCCGTCATCACTAACAACTCTCCCATCTTGGGGAGGGTTATCTTCATCAACATCTTGACCAGCACCATCCCCTCTCAAACCCTAGTTCATCTCTTGTATCCAATCTTTGTATCAAAACCTCAGATTGGTACATGTGGGTTGCTAGTAGTGTTGATTACTCCTTGTAGTTGATGCTAGTTGGTTTACTTGGTGGAAGATCATATATTCCGATCCATTATGCATATTAATACCCCTCTGATTATGAACATGAATATGCTTTGTGAGTAGTTACGTTTTTTCCTGAGGACATGGGAGAAGTCTTGCTATAAGTAGTCATGTGAATTTGGTATTCGTTCGATATTTTGATGAGATGTATGTTGTCTTTCCTCTAGTGGTGTCATGTGAACGTCGACTACATGACACTTCACCATTGTTTGGGCCTAGAGGAAGGCATTGGGAAGTAATAAGTAGATGATGGGTTGCTAGAGTGACAGAAGCTTAAACTCTAGTTTATGCGTTGCTTCGTAAGGGGCTGATTTGGATCCATATGTTTCATGCTATGGTTAGGTTTACCTTAATACTTCTTTTGTAGTTGCGGATGCTTGCAATAGAGGTTAATCATAAGTGAGATGCTTGTCCAAGTAAGGGCAGCACCCAAGCACCGGTCCGCCCACATACCAAATTATCAAAGTAACGAACGCGAGTCATATGAGTGTGATGAAAACTAGCTTGACGATAATTCCCATGTGTCCTCGGGAGCGATTTCCTTCATATAAGAGTTTGTCCTGGCTTGTCCTTTGGTACAAAAAGGATTGTGCCATCTTTCTGCACCTTATTTACTTTTACTATTATTTACTTGTTACCAATTATCTTATCAGAAAACTATCTGTTACCAATAATTTTAGTGCTTGCAGAAAATACCTTACTGAAAACTGCCTATCATTTCCTTCTGCTCCTCGTTGGGTTTGACACTCTTACTTATCGAAAGGACTACGATAGATCCCCTACACTTGTGGGTCATCAAGACTCTTTTCTGGCGCCATTGCTGGGGAGTGAAGCGCCTTTGGTAAGTGGAATTTGGTAAGGAAAAATTTATATAGTGTGCTGAAATTTACTGTCACTTGTCACTATGGAACTTAATCCTTTGAGGGGCTTGTTCGGGGTATCTTCACCCCGACCAGTAGAGCCAAGAGTTGCTCCTCAACGTACTGAACCTATTGAAAATGTTTGCTTTGAAATTCCTTCGAGTATGATAGAGAAACTGCTAGCTAACCCCTTTACAAGAGATGGAACACTTCATCCCGATTTGCACCTAATCTATGTGGATGAAGTTTGTGGATTATTTAAGCTTGCAGGTATGCCCGAGGATGTGATCAAGAAGAAGGTCTTCCCTTTATCTTTGAAGGGAGAGGCATTAACATGGTTTAGGCTATGCGATGATATTGGATCATGGAACTACAATCGATTGAAGTTGGAATTTCATCAAAAGTTCTACCCTATGCATCAGGTTCATCGTGATCGTAATTATATATATAATTTTTGGCCTCGCGAAGGAAAAAGTATCGCTCAAGCTTGGGGGAGGCTTAAGTCAATGTTATATTCATGCCCCAATCATGAGCTCTCAAGCGAAATGATCATTCAAAAATTTTATGCTCGGCTTTCTCTTAATAATCTCTCCATGCTCGATACCTTTTGTAGCTGTTCATTTATGATGAAGACTATTGAATTCAAATGGGATTTATTGGAAAGAATTAAACGCAACTCTGAAGATTGGGATCTCGACGAAGGTAAGGAGTCAGGTATAACACCTAAGTTTGATTGTGTTAAATCTTTTATGGATACCGATGTTTTCCCTGAATTTAGCACTAAATATGGACTTGAGTCTAAGATAGTAGCTTCTTTCTGTGAATCATTTGCTACTCATGTTGATCTCCCTAAGGAGAAGTGGTTTAAATACCATCCCCCCATTGAAGTGAAAATAGTTGAACCTGTTAAAGTTGAAGAAAAGAATATCACTTATAATGTTGATCCTATTGTTGCTACTGCTTATATTGAGAAACCACCCTTCCCTGTTAGAATAAAGGATCATGCTAAAGCTTCAACTATGGTTTGTAAGAGTAATACTAGAACACCTAGACCCTCTGAGAAAATTAAAGTTGAACCAAGTGTTGCTATGGTTAAGGATGTCTTGGTCGATAATATAGATGGGCATGTTATTTACCTCCATGAGGAAGCTATTAGAATCGCCAAACCTGATACTAGGAATAAACATAGACCTATTGTAGGCATGCCTTTTATTTCCGTTAAAATAGGAGATCATTGCTATCATGGTTTATGTGGCGTAGGTGCTAGTGCGAGTGTAATACCCATTTCCTTATATGAAGAAATTATGCACGAAATTGCACCTGCTGATCTAGAAGGTATTGATGTTACTATTAAGCTTGCCAATAGAGACACTATTTCACCAATAGGGATTGTTAGAGATGTCGAAGTGTTGTGTGGGAAAGTTAAATACCCTGCTGATTTTCTTGTTCTTGGTTCCCCACAAGATGATTTTTGCCCCATTATATTTGGTAGACCCTTCTTGAACACTGTTAATGCTAAGATAGACTGCGAAAAGGATATTGTTATTGTTGGATTAGGGGATATGTCTCATGATTTTAACTTTGCTAAATTTAGTAGACAACCCCATGATAAAGAATTTCCTAGTAAGGATGAAATTATTGGTCTTGCTTCTATTGATGTACCTCCTAACAATCCCTTAGAACAATATCTACTAGACCATGAAAATGATATGTATATGAATGAGAGAAGGGAAATAGATGAAAAATTCTTTAAACAGGGACCCTTATTGAAACACAACTTGCCTATTGAAATTCTAGGGGATCCTCCTCCACCCAAGGGTGATCCCGTGTTTGAACTCAAACCATTACCTGATACTCTTAAGTATGTTTATCTTGATGAAAAGAAGATATATCATGTTATTATTAGTGCCAACCTTTCAGAGCGGGAAGAAGAGAAATTATTGAAAACTCTGAAGAAGCACCGTGTTGCTATTGGATATACTCTTGATGATCTTAAGGGCATCAGTCCCACTCTATGCCAACACAACATAAAATTGGAAAAGGATGCTAAACTGGTTATTGATCATCAACGACGGTTAAATCCTAGGATGAAAGAAGTGGTAAGAAAAGAAATATTGAAGCTTCTAGAGGCAGGTATAATTTATCCAGTTGCTGATAGTCAGTGGGTAAGTCATGTCC
This sequence comes from Secale cereale, assembly GCA_902687465.1. NCBI lineage: Eukaryota > Viridiplantae > Streptophyta > Magnoliopsida > Poales > Poaceae > Secale > Secale cereale. Next base: position 206,889,028 of record LR738709.1, on the reverse strand, counting down.
ATTGTGTCCCTAAGAAGGGCGGTATCACTATTGTTCCTAATGATAAAGATGAATTGATCCTGCAAACAATTGTTACATGTTATAGGATGGTAATTGATTTCCGCAGATTAAATAAAGCTACTAAGAAAGATCATTACCCTTTACCTTTTATTGATCAAATGCTAGAAAGGTTATTCAAACATACTCATTTTTGCTTTCTAGATGGCTATTCTGGTTTCTCTGAAATACATGTGTCAAAAGAGGATCAAGAAAAGACCACTTTTACTTGTCCCTTCGGTACCTTTGCTTATAGACGTATGCCTTTTGGTTTATGTAATGCACCTGCTACCTTTCAAAGATGCACGATGGCTATAGTCTCTGACTTTTGTGAAAAGATTGTTGAGGTTTTCATGGATGACTTCTCCGTTTATGGAACTTCTTTTGATGATTGCTTGAGCAACCTTGATCGAGTTTTGCAGAGATGTGAAGAAACTAATCTTGTCTTGAATTAGGAAAAGAGCAACTTTATGGTTAATGAAGGTATTGTCTTGGGGCATAAAATTTTCGAAAGAGGTATTGAAGTTGATAAAGCTAAAGTTGATGCCATTGAAAAGATGCCGTGTCCCAAGGACATAAAAGGTATAAGAAGTTTCCTTGGTCATGTCGGGTTTTATAGGAGGTTCATTAAGGACTTCTCCAAAATCTCTAGGCCCCTGACTAATCTCTTACAAAAAGATGTTCCTTTTGTCTTTGATGATGATTGTGTAGAAGCATTTGAAGTACTTCAGAAAGCATTGATTTCTGCACCTATTGTCTAGCCTCCTGACTGGAATTTACCCTTTGAGATTATGTGCGATGCTAGTGATTATGCTGTAGGTGTTGTTCTAGGACAAAGAGTTGATCAGAAATTGAATGTTATCCAATATGCTAGTAAAACTCTAGATAGTGCCCAAAGAAATTATGCTACTATTGAGAAAGAATTTTTAGCAGTCGTATTTGCTTGTGATAAGTTTAGACCTTATATTTTTTATTCTAAGGTAACTATTCACATTGATCATGCTGCTATCAAATACCATATGGAAAAGAAAGATGCTAAACCTAGACTTATTAGATGGGTTCTCCTACTACAAGAATTTAATTTGCATATTACTGATAGAAAGGGAGTTGAGAACCCCGTTGCAAACAACTTGTCTAGGTTAGAGAATATTCTTGATGACCCACTACCTATTGATGATAGCTTTCCTGATGAACAATTACCTATCATAAATGCTTCTCGTACTGCTCCATGGTATGCTGATTATGCTAATTACATTGTTGCTAATTTTATACCACCTAGTTTCACATACCAGCAAAAGAAAAAGTTCTTCTATGATTTAAGACATTATTTCTGGGATGACCGACACCTTTATAAAGAAGGAGTAGATGGTATTATTAGACATTGTGTACCTGAGCATGAACAGGAACAGATCCTACGCAAGTGTCACTTCGAAGATTATGGAGGACACCATGCTGGAGATAGAACTGCACATAAGGTACTGCAATCTGGTTTTCATTGGCCCACTCTCTTCAAGGATGCCTGTAAGTTTGTCTTATCTTGTGATGAATGCTAAAGAATTGGTAATATCAGTAGACGTCAAGAAATGCCTATGAATTATTCACTTGTTATCGAACCATTTGATGTCTGGGGCTTTGATTATATGGGACCGTTTCCTTCCTCTAATGGGTATACACATATTTTAGTTGCTGTTGATTACGTTACTGAGTGGGTAGAAGCTATTCCAACTAGTAGTGTTGATCACAACACCTCTATTAAGATGCTTAAAGAAGTTATTTTTCCGAGGTTTGGAGTCCCTAGATACTTAATGACTGATGGTGGTTCACACTTTATTCAGGGTGCTTTCCGTAAGATGCTTGCTAAGTATGATGTGAATCATATAATTGCATCCCCATACCACCCACAGTCTAGTGGTCAAGTAGAACTAAGTAACAGAGAACTGAAATTAATTTTGCAAAAGACTGTTAATAGGTATAGAAAGAATTGGTCCAAGAAACTTGATGATGCATTATGGGCCTATAAAACTGCATACAAAAATACTATGGGTATGTCTTCGTATAAAATGGTCTATGGAAAAGCATGCCACTTACCTCTTGAACTAGAACATAAGGCATATTGGGCTATTAAAGAGCTCAATTATGATTTCAAACTTGCCGGTGAGAAGAGGTTATTTGACATCAGCTCACTTGATGAATCGAGAACCCAGGCCTATGAAAATGCCAATCTGTTTAAAGAAAACGTTAAAAGATGGCATTCCAAAAGGATACAAAAGCGCGAGTTTAACGTAGGTGATTATGTCTTGCTATACAACTCTCGTTTAAGATTTTTTGTAGGAAAACTTCTCTCTAAATGGGAAGGTCCTTACGTTATCGAGGAGGTCTATCGTTCCGTTGCCATAAAAATCAACAACTTCGAAGGCACAAATCCGAAGGTGGTGAACGATCAAAGAGTCAAACATTATATCTCAGGTAATCCTATAAATGTTGAAACCAATGTTATTGAAACCATAACCCCAGAGCAATATATAAGGGACACTTTCCAGAATGATCCAGACTCCGAAAAGGAAGATGTATGTGGTACGGTAAGTAAACCGACTCCAAAACAGTTCTAATGGAAATTTTTCTCTGTTTTGGAATATTTAGAATAAAATAAAATAAGAGGCAGTCCGGAAAGGACACGAGTCGTCCACGAGGGTGGAGGGCGCGCCCTACCCCCCTAGGCGCCCCCTACCTCATGGGCACCTCGTGTGCCTCCCGGACTCCTTTTTCTTGCACGTTACTTCTTTTTGTCGGTAAAAATTAATTATATATTCTCCCGAAGGTTTTGACCACCGCACCACGCTAATATCCTCTGCTTTTGTTTCGAGCCGTGTATCTGACAGATCTAGATCACCATGACGTCTTCAAGCACCCCTAAGGACAAGTTCTTCGAGAAGGTCATCAACACCTACCTTGCGGAGGTGCTGCAATACCCTCAAGCCATCGAGGTGCGTGAGGGTGTGCTGCACATCCGCGATGTTGAGGGACCAAGAAGGATCGGAAGCATGGAGACAAGACTCAAAGCCATGGAGCAGCAAGTTTTCAAATGCCAAGGTATGGTGGAACGAGGACTGAATGCCAACCACATGATGATCGCAGAGCTCACCAACAACCACAAGCTGGACGCCAAGACCATTGGGGAGGCCATCTTCAAGATTCACGAGAAAATCGAGCATCTCCAAGCCCAGATCTATGACCCGCAAAACCAAAGCTGTGAGTATGAATATGGATTCAAGAAGATGAGTTTGGCTGCAGATTTGAGGATCCCAGAGTCTCAATCATCCTTCTATGATGGTGAGCCCATCCTTGGAAGGTGGACGACAAGCCTGCGTCATCAACAACCCCATCATCACCACCTTCGAAGAAGGAGACATAATCACATGGGTATGGGCACTCCCCTTGGCAACTGCCAAGCTTGGGGGAGGTGCCCCGGTATTGTATCACCATCACACTCCTATCTTTACCATTTTTCTTAGTTCGATCCTTTTGGTAATATCTGGATCTAGTAGAATAAAGTTCAGTATGATCTAGTCGTGAGCTTTGCTTTATGATCCTTATCTTTGTAATCGAGTCCGTGGTCTATATATAATAAATATTAGTTTTGTGTCAAGGGCTTGATTTTCTTGCTATGATCATGAGAGAATAAAAGAAAATATAAAAAGTACCAAGAGATCATATTGATCTTATGGAAAGTAATGACTTCACATATAAAGAGTATGATGAATAAAAGTTGTTGAGAGTTTACAAATAAACTTTTGGTCATCATTGCAATTAATAGGAAGTAATAAAGAAAGAGAGGTTTTCACATACAAATATACTATCTCAGACATCTTTTATGATTGTGAGCACTCATTAAAATATGACATGCTAAAAGAGTTGATATTGGACAAGGAAGACAACATAATGGGTTATGTCTTCTTATATCCGAAATAAAGTATATTGACATGGATCATCCAACATGTTGAGCTTGCCTTTCCCCATCATGCTAGCCAAAACTTCTTGCACCAAGTAGAGATACTACTTGAGCTTCCATACATCCTTAAACCTAGTTTTGCCATGTGAGTCCACCATACCTACCTATGGATTGAGTAAGATCCTTCAAGTAAGTTGTCATTGTTGCAACTCTCTAAAATATGTATGATCTATTAGTGTGAAGAAAATAAACTTTATACGATCTTGTGATATGGAAGCAATAAAAGCGACGGACTGCATAATAAAGGTCCATATCACAAGTGGCAATATAAAGTGACGTTCTTTTGTGCTAAGATTTTTTACATCCAACCATAAAAGCACATGACAACCTCTGCTCCCCTCTGCGAAGGGCCTATCTATTGTTCTTACCTTATAAGAGTCATGGTGATCTTCACCTTTCCTTTTTACATTTTATCCTTTGGCAAGCACATTGTGTTGGAAAGATCCTGAAATATATACCCACTTGGATGTAAGTTATCATGATCTATTACTGTTGACATTACCCGTGAGGTAAAAGGTTGGGAGGCAACACTATAAGACCCTATCTTTCTATGTGTCCGATTATAACTCCATACCCATAAGTATTGTGTGAGTGTGAGCAATTGTGAAAGACTAAATGATAGTTCAGTATGTCGACTTGCTGAAAAGCTCTTATTTTGACTCTTTCCGATGTTATGATAAATTGCAATTGCTTCAATGACCGAGATCATAGTCTGTTTGTTTCCAATGAGGTTTCTGATTCATACTTGACATTGTGAATAGATTGTTACTTTAGCATAAGAGTCCTATGACAATATATATGTGTATTGTTGTTATAAGATTGATCATGATGCCTTCATGTCCGTATTTTGTTTTATCGACACCTCTATCTCTAAACATGTGGACATATTTTTCGATATCGGCTTTCGTTTGAGGACAAGTGAGGTCTAAGCTTGGGGGAGTTGATACGTCCATTTTGCATCATGCTTTTATGTTGATATTTATTGCACGGTGGGCTGTTATTACACATTATGTCACAATACTTATGCCTTTTCTCTCTTATTTTACAAGGTTTACATGAAGAGGGAGAATGCCGGCAGCTGGAATTCTGGGCTGGAAAAGGAGCAAACATTGGAGACCTATTCCACACAACTCAAAAAGCCCTGAAACTCCACGAAACTACGTTGCAGAAAATATAAAAAAATATCTGGCGAAAGAGGTACGAGAGGGGGGCCACCCTCTGTCCACGAGGGTGGGGGCGCCCCTTGCCTCATGGGCCACCTGGTGACCCCCCGATGCCCATCTTCTGCTATGAGGTGTTTGGACCTGGAAAAAATCACAAGGAGGTTATCGGGACGAAGTGCCGCCGTCTCGAGGCGGGACCTTGGTAGAACCAATCTAGGGCTCCGGCGGAGCTGTTCTACTGGGGGTACTTCCCTCCGGGAGGGGGAAATCGTCACCTCCGTCATCACCAACAACTCTCCATCTTGGGGAGGGTTATCTTCATCAACATCTTCACCAGCACCATTCCCTCTCAAACCCTAGTTCATCTCTTGTATCAAATCTTTGTATCAAAACCTCAGATTGGTACCTGTGGGTTGCTAGTAGTGTTGATTACTCTTTGTAGTTGATGCTAGTTGGTTTACTTGGTGGAAGATCATATGTTCAGATCCATTATGCATATTAATACCCCTCTGATTATGAACATGAATATGCTTTGTGAGTAGTTACGTTTGTTCCTGAGGACATGGGAGAAGTCTTGCTATAAGTAGTCATGTGAATTTGGTATTCGTTCGATATTTTTATAAGATGTATGTTGTCTTTTGTCTAGTGGTGTCATGTGAACGTCGACTACATGACACTTCACCATTGTTTGGGCCTAGAGGAAGGCATTGGGAAGTAATAATTAGATGATGGGTTGCTAGAGTGACAGAAGCTTAAACCCTAGTTTATGCGTTGCTTCATAAGGGGCTGATTTGGATCCACATGTTTCATGCTATGGTTAGGTTTACCTTAATACTTCTTTTGTAGTTGTGGATGCTTGCAATAGAGGTTAATCATAAGTGGGATGGTTGTCCAAGTAAGGGCAACACCCAAGCACCGGTCCACCCACATACCAAATTATCAAAGTAACGAACGCGAATCATATGAGCGTGATGAAAACTAGCTTGACGATAATTCCCATGTGTCCTCGAGAGCGCTTTCCTTCATATAAGAGTTTGTCCAGGCTTGTACTTTGCTACAAAAAGGATTGTGCCATCTTGCTGCACCTTATTTACTTTTACTATTATTTACTTGTTACCAATTATCTTATCACAAAACTATCTGTTACCAATAATTTTAGTGCTTGCAGAAAATACCTTACTGAAAACTGCCTATCATTTCCTTCTGCTCCTCGTTGGGTTCGACACTCTTACTTATCGAAAGGACTACGATAGATCCCCTACACTTGTGGGTCATAAATTACCAGTGAAATACCATGGAGTCTGGCGTGCACTTGAGATGCGTCGGTATTTCCCCAAAGAGGAAGGGATGATGCAGCACAGGGACGGTAAGTATTTCCCCTAGTTATGAAACCAAGGTTATCAAACCAGTAGGAGAACCATGCACCACTATGTAAACAATATCTACACAAAAATAAAAAATACTTGCAACCCGACGCGTTAAAGGGGTGTCAATCCCTTTCGGGTAATGGTGCCAAAAATTGACGAGTTAACGGGATAAAATTGTAGTAGATTGAAAGATGCAAATAAAAGGAAATAAAAGGCAGCAAGATATTTTTGTGTTTTTGATAATATAGATATGAAAATAAAAGTTGCAAATAAAGGAAAAGGCAAATGGCAATATAGATATGATAGTATATGATTGGAAAATAGATCCGGGGGCCGTAGATTTCACTAGTGGCTTCCCTCGGAAAATAGCAACGGTGGGTGAACAAATTACTTGTTGGGCAATTAATAGAAAAGCGAATAGTTATGACAATATCCAAGACAATGATCATGTATATAGGCATCACGTCCAAGATTAGTAGACTGACTCGTGCCTACATCTACTATTATTACTCCACACATCGACCGCTATCCAACCTGCATCTAGTGTATTAAGTTCATGGAAATATGGAGTAATGCAATAAGAACGACGACATGATGTAGACAAGATCTATTCATGTAGGAATAGACCCCATCTTTTTATCATTAATAGCAACAATACATGTGTGCCTTGCTACCCCTTCTGTCACTGGGAAAGGACACCGCAAGATCGGCCCATTACAAAGCACCTCTTCCCATTGCAAGATAAATAGATCAAGTTGGCCAAACGAAACCGAAATATCAGAGAGGCCATAATAATCAAGAATGTATATTAAATCAAGGAAAATATGATCATAAACTCACAATTCATCGGATCCCAACAAACACACCACACAAATTCCTTACATCAAATAGATCTCCAAGAGACCATTGTATTGAGATACAAAGAGAGAAGAAGCCATTTAGCTACTGCCTACGGACCCGCATGTCTATTGTAAACTACTCATGCATCATCGGAGAGGCACAAATGAGGACGATGAACCCCTTCGTGATCGTGTTCCCCTCCCGCGGAGTGCCGGAAAAGGGCTCTAGATTGGATCTCGTGCTTTTGGAACTTGCGGCTGCTGGAATAAAATTTCGTCGACCCCTCTAGGGTTTCTAGAATATTGGAGTATTTGTAGAGCGAAGAGGCGGCGCGGGAGGCCACCGAGGTGGGCACAACCCACCTGGGTGCACCTTGGCCCCAAGGCATGCCCTGGTGGGTTGTGCCTTCCTTGGGGCACCCCCTAGGTGCTTCTCCGGCCCATTGGATGTCTTCTGGTAAAAAAAATCCACAAAAAGGTTTCCCTACATTTGGACTCTGTTTGGTATTGATTTTCTGCAATGTTAAAAACAAGCAAAAAACAGCAACTGGCACATGGCACTGTGTCAATAGGTTCATCCCAAAAAATGATGTAAAATGATTGTAAAACATCCAAGAATGTAATATAACAACATGGAATAATAAAAAATTATAGATACGTTGGAGACGTATCAGAGTCAAACAGTTGTGGACATATAGAGAGCTGCCAGCTAACTAGCAGTGAATGTTTCTTTGACTGCGAGAAAATGTGCAACTTTAGGAAGTCAGTCAATGGCGAAAAGAATAGCATTATTACCCTTGTGCGATTTGGGAAAACCAGCGACAAAGTCCATTTCGAGACGGTCCATTTCCATTCAAGAAAAGTAATAGGTTATAGAGTTCCAGCAGGTCTTTGATGTTCTGCTTTGATTCGATGGCAAATGCCGGCAACATAGCGTGTCGGTGTACAAAAGTAGGGGCGCTCTTTTTTACCCGTTACTTGTGCACGGGAAGTCAGAGCCACGCCTGTGGCCGAACGTAACACTGCAGAAGGAGGAAGCCAGGAATGTGGAGTTACCAGTACACCGCCAAGACAGGCATCACGAGAAGACCAAACAAGGAGACAGGCTCCCCCGGGCAAGGACTCTTGTCGGGGCGGCCTGCGCACCACCCGGCAAGGGCTCTTGTCGGGGTGATCCACTCAGATGCCTCCGTCACAGCCACCCTTGAAGCCTATGGGCTCCAATGGTACCAACTACATTCGAGCCAAGGCAAGGGAAGCGCCCACGTGATGGCATGCTGATCTTTGTGAAGACAAAGATCTATGACTCCCAAGATAAGAACCAGAGGACATGGCGATCACAGGGCTCCTTGCCGAGGACACCCACGAGGCCCCGACATTGGTCCTTACCGAAGACACCCCGGAGCCCCGGCAAGCCTCTTGCCGCGGGATACTCATGGAGGCCCCGGCAAGACCCTTGCCGAAAATAGAAGCAAGTCTGCGGCAAGCCCTTGCCGCCCCGACACCGCCCCAGCTCGGCTGCTGACCCGCTGGCCCAGGCAGCCACCCACGTGGCAATACGTGGTTCCTTGGCCAGCTAGCCAAACACCTACGTGGTGGCATGTAGATCTTCGTGAAGACCCTGCCGCAATGCCACCTCAGCTGCCTGCCTCGCTGGCCTAGACGCGCGTCACGACCAGACAGAGCGGCCATGGACGGGACGGGCTTCTTTTCCATCCCCGATAAAGTAAATAGACACATAACCAGCGCATTGAATGCGCCTTATCTCGTAATGGTGTGGGATAAGCCCATACACTGTACACCTTTCCACCTCCTGTGTGCCACTGTGGCAGCCCCTTTAAACTATAAAAGGAGGCCCACGGCATACCGGAGAAGGATTCAGATCCTTAAAAGCTGGATAGGCACCGTAGCTAGCTCAAGAACTCAAGAACACTCAAATATACACCAAAGCAGGACTAGGGTATTACACATCCTCGCGGCCCGAACCTGGGTAAACGATCGCTGTGCTGACTCTTAGACCTGCTCTTTGCACAAATTCGCGCCCGCAAACCGTAGAAGGGATTCCAGTGATCCCATATGTGTCGTTTCGTACCGACATCTTTGGCGCGCCAGGTAGGGGGCGCAGTTGTGAAAATCTATTCTAGCAGTTAGTGTGGCAGTTCTTCATGGCCATAATTTTCCAAGAAGGAAATGACCAAGTGCGGGCCATCATCAGCGAGTTCGGTGAACGCCCACGTGATGACAGAAAAAAGATAAGTCACGCAAGTCTTTGAGTAATTCCATTTCACATGAAGGTTATTCTCCTTGGAGATCTTGCTCTCTGTATGATAAACATGTATGCAATGGGGCCCTTCCAGTATTGGCAAAGCCCTCGCCCTGTTTCGAGTCCGCTCAACAGTTCGAGTGGCCGCGTCGAGAATGGCAGGGAAGCCTTTCCGTTACTAGCAACACTTTTGGCCAGTTTCGAGCCCGCTCGATAGTTCAAACGGCCGCGCTGGGAACGGTAAGTTGGCTTGCCCAGCAGCAAGCATACCCGGCAGGCTATTGAGGATCCGTCCTCAAAACGCCGTGGCCTGGGTTACGCGCCGGCAATCCCTCCCAATTAAACATAGGGTAGACATACAGAGAAGGATCAAACAGGAAGATAACATGCATCACTAGGAAATATTGCAGAGTTATATTACATGAATTGTTGCTGCGGTTCTGACTAAAGATAAAAACTGTCTCGGTTCTGAACCTGCAGCAGCAACAAGAAACGGGGTGCTCAATCTCGATGCTGGCCCTCTACCCTCTGGATTTCGCCGACGCGATCGATGATGGGCTTGATACGCTCCTTGAGCACCGTGAGATCTACATCATCCGGTAAGCTATCCAGCGCGGCGTCGAAGTCGAGGTTGGGGTCCAGTAGGCCATCTTGGTGAGGACCTTGGTCAGGGTACCCCGGCAGAGCTTCCGGGATTCATCGGCTAGACAAGCCGCCCGGTCGGAGTGGAGCTTTCCCAGGGCCTCAAGAACGTGTTCGAAGAACACGGTCAAGCTGGCGTGGATGGAGAGGTTCACCTCCCGGGAGAACCTGAAGCTTGGCATGCCCATGGTGGCCAGCTGCGCAGTGAGTTCCTCCACGACGGCGACGAGGCGGCTGATCCAGAGGTCCACGCCCTTTACGTACTCTACGTAGCCAACGGCGTCGTCCTTCCGCAGCCGTTTCTCCTCCTCCAGGCCCTTGTTCAGAGCCTCCGCCCGAGCATTGGCCTCTGTGAGCGTCCCCTTGAGGCCCTCCAACTCCAGCTTCAGATCCTTGATGGAATCCTGGGCCATGGAGAGCTATTCGGCCTTACCGAGGACCTCGGACTACGCATCCATCAAGGTGGCATGGATCATGTCCCTCTCCATGGTCAGCTCCAGAAACCACTTGTTCAAGCCTTCCCGCTCCACCTCCAGTTCCTTTACCTTGCCGGCGTGGACCCGAGCCTGAGCATTGAGAGCCTCAATGTGCCTTTGTTCCAGCCCCTGGGTCCACCACGCGATAAGCCTGTCAATCTCTTCATCCTTGCCGCGGAGGGTGGCGGCGAGTGCCTGCTCACGGACGACAAGGTCTTCCTCTTGAGAGTTCAGTTGAGCTTGGCGCTGGTTGTGGGCGGCCTCATCATTGGTGGCTTGCTCCTTGGCCTCCTCCTGGGCCTTCTCAAAATCAGACTGCGCCAGCATGAGGTCTCTGGCGCGCTCATCCAACTTTTCGTGGGAAGCCCTCAACTCATTTCGGGCCTCGTCAAACCAGACTTTTGTCTGGGCGACCTGTGCCTGAAAGTCCTCCTCCGCCTTATCCACCACTGCCGACCTGGACTTTGCCTTGTCCAGGCGGGCGCGGTATAGCACCTGGAGCTTCTGGAAGCTGGCGCTCATGGCCCGAAGAAGCTGCTCCTCTTGAGAACCGCCGCTGCCGCCACCCGGCTCATTGACGACCTCAAGACCAGTAGCGGCGAGCGCCTCATCATCAAACACCTCCCCGTCGGTTGGCGCCCTGCTGCTTGCCGTCCAGGGGAGGTGGACGAACAAGTCATCACTCACCTTCATGTAGCGGCCCAAGCCAGAGGCGGCGGCGGAGGAAGGCTGGTCCTCGGCAGCAACCTTGCCGGCCTCCTCGGCAGCGGCCTTGCTAGCCTCCCCGACAGCAGCCTCACCGGTTCCTTTGGCAGGCCAGTTGCCGGCCTCCTCGGCATTGGCATTGCCGGTCCCTCTGGCAGAACCTTGGGCCGCCACCTCCTCCGTGGCCTTGGCGGCCTCCTCGGCAGCGGCCTTGCCGTCCTCGGCCTCGGCGTCCGCGTTGACCTCCTCGACTGTGGGCTCGCCGTCCACCCGGTCTGTCAAGGGTGGGTCTAAAAGTCAAAATAAAAAGTAAGGTGATGCCCGAGGTCAAAGGCTCAACTTGGAGAACAAAGACAAATCGTCCATACCAGGCTGGGAAGGAGCGGCGCTCTCCTCGCCAACAGCCGTTGTCGGGGAGGAGCCGCCGGTGTTCAAGTCCCCCTCCTCCTCCTCCATGGGTGCGGGCTTAATGGTCGGTGCCCTTGCGGGGACGCCCCTCGGGGCGGTGTAGTTGATGGGGACGACATGTTGGGGGTGGCCCCCTGTGGGCCCTCCTGCTGCCGGTCCCCACCTACAAAGCCGACAAGGTAAGCATCAAGAATTCACGCCTCGTGTCCACCCATGGAAGAGTGAGTGGTAAACTTACGCCGGGGGCTGTTGTTGGGGCTGCTCTCCACCAGCAGCGGCGTGCCTGAAGTCCCCGCTGGGGGCTTGTCGGTGGACGACGCCCTGGCCCTCTTCGCCGCCCTCTGGGCCAACGTTTCCATATCCCTGCAGAGATGGCATTGGATTAGAGAGAGATAATACAGGGATGAAACCAGGAGATAACATGAGGGGCGAGGTGCTTACTCGTCTTCTGTTTCCTCCTCCTCCTCTGGTATCCTCCTCTTCCTCCTTGGGCTAAGAGACCCAGGATCGAAGTCGATGTCCATGGCAACGCCTGCGGGAGGGGGAGAAGGAGATGGGGTCTGGCCACGCCTGGACGAAGAGCAGGCGGCCGCCGTCCTCTTCGCCACCGCGGTCTTCCCCGTTTTCCCCCACTGTGGCTGCCATCGACCTCGTCTCGCGCCCGAGCTGCTCCGGGGGCTATTATTGCCGCAACTCTGGGGCTATTGCCGCCGCACGGTGCTGCCAGATCGAACCAGCTCGCCGCAGGACCTGCCGCCTCGCCACGGCAGGAGGGTCAGCAGCCTCGGCCTCCTCGTCGGTCGACTCCTCGACCACGTCTTCGACAAGGGGAGTGTCGGCGTCGGCGCCTGCACGGCGGGCCTCCTCGACAGACTTCGCCCACCCGGCGAGCTCCTCCTCTTCGACGGCCACATTGGCCTCGTCCTCCACGTGGCCGGCGCTGCCGGCCTCCAGGGCAAGTGCCGCCTCCGCCGCCCTAGTAGCAATGTAATTGAGCTCGGCCTGGGAAGTATCATGGACGAGCACCGGCTCATCGCAGACACGCTTCTCTGACAGAGTATCAAATAACTCTTGCACCTGATTCGCCGGCGGCTCGACCCAAGATGGGTCAAGGCCGTGCGCGTTGAAGTCCGGCAACATGGCAATGATATTGGACCGGCGGGAGTTATTGCTTAGCGGGACTACTCCCACCGGCAACCCAAAAAGGGGCCCCTTGATGGCCTTACCGGCCTTGGCAGCCTTGCCGGTCCTCTCGGCCCTGCCCTCGCGATCCACATCAAGCTGAAAGAGCTTCTAACAGATGTGGCCGTTTTGCATCACCGTGAAGTTGTGTTTCTGGCCGGGGCGAAGCCTCATGATGTCGGATGCGTTCTCGAAAATCCAAGCCGGCCTCCCCTTGTTGTGCAGCGGCGCGATTCGGCGGCGGATGAAATCAGCCCCGATCATCTAGAGGGTGAGCCCGGCCTGGGCAAGACGGTGGATCCTGGTGGTGGCGATCAAGAGCTTTTTGTCGTTGATGTCGACGTGCCCCCAGTCTCCGTTAAGGACCGGCGGGCTCCGATGAACTCGACAGAACTCCGGTGGGTCTTCTTCCTCTATCCACAACCACCGGCTCCTCCACTCTTCCCACCTCTCCTTCTGCGCGCCCTCCGGATACGTGCCCTTCTCCTGGGTCCGTGGAATCCAGGCGACGCAGCCGGAGATGGCGTCCCCCCCTTGGATACGAGGGAAGAAGTAATGGCAGAAGAGCGCCGTGCTTGGAACCACCCCGGCGAAACCCTCGCAGAGGCGAGCGAAAAAAACCATGCACGCCACGACGTTCGGCGTGAAATCGAGGATATGGAAGCCGTAGGTGTGCATGATGTCGTTGAAGAAATCGGAGAAAGGGGGATAGAGGCCGCGATAGAAATAGTCGACAAAGAAAGGATACCGATTTGGGCCAGCCTCTACGCATTGCGCAGGGATGACGTGCGTGGCTGGATGCCCCGTCGTCTCGCACCCCCACAAGGGCTTGAAGTAGTCCCTGAGATGGACCGCGTCGACCGTTGGAGGGAAGTAGGCATGCTTCATCCGCAGCACCGCTAGCTCACTCTCCGGGAGCTCTTTCTCCTCCGCGCCCTCGGCCACTGCCTTCCCCTTGCTGGACTTGGGCACCATTGTAGCCACGAGGGAAATAAAGGGGTTGGAGACAGAAGGGAGCACGACAGCGGCAAGCAAGGGCGAAGGCTCTGGCTTGGGGAAGAAGGAGAAGAACGACCAGCGCGAGATTGGAGGAGCGCAGGAGGTAAATGAGAGACGTGCCTGTGGTTTTTCCCCTTTTTATGGGGAAGGCGCGGGCCGCCTTCCACTACCATTTACTGTGACGTGACACCAACACGTAGCAAACCGCCCCACGCACGACCCCCACATCGGCGCAGATCGTGGGGAAGCGCAACCATCGGAGGAGTTACTGTGGTGAAGGGAATCCAACCTCACTGCCCGCACACCGTTCTGGGCCTAGCCCAACAACGCGTCGCACTTATGAATGGCCTAGGCGCGGGGGCTCCTGTCGGTGTACAAAAGTAGGGGCGCTATTTTTTACCCCTTGTGCATGGGCAGTCAGAGCCACGCCTGTGGCCAAACATAACACGACAGAAGGAGGAAGCCAGGAACACGGAGTTACTAGAACAATGCCAAGACAGGTAGCACGAGAAGACCAAACAAGGAGACAGGCTCCCCCCAGTGAGGACTCTTGCCGGGGTGGCCTGCGCACCACCCGGCAAGGGCTCTCGTCGGGGTGATCCACTCAGATGCCTCCATCACAGCCACCCTTGAAGCCTATGGGCTCCAACGATACCAATGACATTGGAGCCAAGGCAAGGGAAGCGCCCACGTGATGGCATGCAGATCTTTGTCAAGACAAATATCTATGACTCCCAAGATAAGAATCAGAAGACATGGCGATCACATGGCTCCTTGCCGATGACTCCCACGAGGCCTCGGCAAGGCTCCTTACCAAAGACACCCCGGAGCCCCGGCAAGCCTCTTGCCACAGGATACTCATGGAGGCCCCGACAAGACCCTTGCCGAGAACAGAAGCAAGTCTACGGCAAACCTTTGCTGCCCCGTCGCCGCCCCAGCTCAGCGGCCGACCCGCTGGCCCAGGCAGGCACCCACGTGGCGATACGTGGTTCCTGGGCCAGCTAGCCAAGCACCTACGTTGTGGCATGAAGATCTTCATGAAGACCCTACCGCGACGCCACCTCAGCTGCCCGCCTCGCTGGCCTAGATGCGCGTCGCGACCAAACAGAGCGGCCACGGACGAGACAGGCTTATTTTCCATCCATGATAAAGTAAATAGACACCTAAGTAGCGCATTGAATGTGCCTTGTCCCGTAATGGTGTGGGATAAGCCCATACACTATACACCTTTCCACCTCCTGTGTGCCACTGTGGCAGCCCCTTTAAACTATAAAAGGAGGCCCACGGCATACTGGAGAAGGATTCTGATCCTGAAAAGCTGGATAGGCACCGTAGCTAGCTCAAGAACTCAAGAACACTCATATATACACCAAAGCAGGACTAGGGTATCACGCATCCTCGCGGCCCGAACCTGGGTAAATGATCGCTGTGCTGACTCTTAGACCTGCTCTTTGCACAACTTCGCGCCCGTCAACCATAGAAGGGATTCCAGTGATCCCATAGGTGTCGTTTCGTACCGACATAGCGAGCAATGTCTTACTTCATGTTTGGCGACCAGAATATCTGATGAATGTATTGGTACATCTGTGTACTACTAGGATGAATAGACAATGGTGTATCATGAGCTTCCTTCATAACTCGTGGGGTCAAATCCAGGTTGCCCTTTCAAGGAACCACTAAGCGGTTTTTGAAGAACAAGGTGCCGTCATCATCCACGGTGAAGAATAAGTTCTTTCCTTCTACGAGGTAGCGCTTAACCTATTGGGCCTCAGAGTCAGCCTTCTAGATGTGCTTGATGAGATCCTCGAGATCTGGCTAAACAACTAGGGTATTCAGGTAACCCTGAGGAACAATATCAAGGTTCGGCTTGCGGAGCTCTTCATGAAGAAGGGGTTTAGCTTGTTGTACCATAAGGTTGTTGCAATAGGACTTGCGGCTCAAGGCATCAGCCATCACGTTAGCCTTGCCTGGGGTATAAGAAATACCCAAGTCAAAATCTGCTATGGTCTCCATCCATCTCTGCTGACGGAGGTTCAGGTCTAGCTGAGTAAACACATACTTCAGACTTTAATGGCGGGTGAAGATCTCACACCGATTACCGAGAAGGTAGTGTCGCCACTGTTTCAGTGCATACATGACTGCAGCAAGCTCGAGGTCATGAATAGGCAGTTCTCTTCGTGAGGGTGCAATTGACCAGAGGCATAATCAATCACTCTATGCTCTTGTATTAGGACACAACCTAATCCTTGACGGGATGCGTCAGAGTAAATGACGAAATCCCTTTGAAAATCTAGTGGAGCAAGCACTGTAGCAGAAGTTAGATTGTCTTTGAGTGCCTGGAAATTTTCCTGGCATTTGTCCATCCACTCGAACTTGACGCCTTTGTGAAGCAGTCCAGTCAGGGGCTTGGCGACCTTGGAGAAGTTCTCGATGAATCGACGGCAATAGCTGGTGAGTCCGAGAAAACTTCTGACTGGTTTGACATTCTTCAGAGGAGTCCAATCGATAATGGCCTAAACTTGCTCGAGGTTGACGGCAATACCATCCTTGGAGATTACATGGCCAAGGTAGGTTACTTCGGGCAACCAAAATTGAAACTTGGAATACTTGGGATATAGTTGATGCTATCGAAGCTTTTCCAGAACAAGTCGAAGATGTTCATCATGTTCTTATTTATTCTTGGAATATACAAGGATATCATCCAGATAAACCACGATGAACTTGTCGAGGTATTCCATGAATATATAGTTCATCAGACGAGAAAATGTCACTGGAGCATTGGTTAAGCCAAAATACATGACGGTGTACTCATATGAACCATATCGAGTAACAAAGGTGGTGTTGGAAATATCCTCTTCATGAACACGGATCTCGTGGTAACCCAACCTCAAGCCAAGTTTAGAGAAGACTGACGAACTAGGCAGTTTATCATACAGATCATTGATCCGAGGAAGAGGATATTTGTTTTGAATAGTTGCTTGGTTGATAGGACGGTAATCTTGGACCAAATGATTCGTTCCATCCTTCTTCTTGACAAAGAGAGAAGGTGCTCCCCAAGTACAGGAACTTGGTTGAATGAAATCCTGACGAAGTGAAGTGTCGATTTCCTCCTTAAGGTCAACGAGTTCATGCCGTGACATCTTGTACGTACACTTGGTAATAGAAGTGGTGCTTGGTTTCAAGTCAATGACAAACTCAATAGCTCGAGCAGGAGGTATCCCTGGGAGCTCTTCTGGCAAGACATATGAAAGTCATGAACGACTGAATTGTTTTTAATTCCTTCAAGAGGTGATGCATTCAAGGCATTCAATGCATAAATTCGTGCCTCATCATTTTGAACCAAACGAGCGTTGTAGCTTATTATTTCATCAGAAGGGTGTAGCAGATGGATCTTAGTGGCGCAAACTATAAAAGCAATATGCACTTTCAACCAATCCATTCCCATAATGAGGTTAATGTTGGAGGACTTGAACAAGATGGGGGAGGCGTGCAGTTCCAAGCCTTAGATTTCAATGGTGACATTGGGGCTAACCATGGAGGCTTGATATGGGCCCGTGGGGGTGTGTACCACTAGAAGAGTGTTCATCTCTTCGTAATTAATGCCATGCCTGAATGCAAAAGCTTCTAACATGAATGAATGCGATGCTCCTGAATTGAATAAAACAGAAGTCGGTACTGAATTAACGAGAAGAGTACCCATCATAGTAGGAGGTTGGTCTTGAGCTTCATTGAGATCTATGTTGTTAGCCTGATGACACGTCTCCATCGTATCTATAATTTTTGATTGTTCCATGCCAATATTATACAACTTTTAAATACTTTTGACAACAATTTATATGATTTTCTTAGACTAACATATTGATCCAGTGCCCAGTGCCAGTTCCTATTTGCTGCATGTTTTGGTTTCACAGAAAGTCCATATCAAACAAAGTCCAAATGTGATAAAATTTTAAGGATTTTTTTTGGAATATATGTGAATTTTGGGAAGTGGAATCAACGCAAGGCGATGCCCGAGGGGGCCACAAGCCCGAGGGGGCGCCCCCTACCCAGGGTGCGGCCAAGGGGCTTGTGACCATCCGAAGGTCGGTTGGAGGTCCTCTTCATACGCAAGTAAGCTAATATCTAGATAAAAATCGTGTTAAAATTTCGGCCAGTCAGAGTTAAGTATTGTAACATCCCAAATTTTCAATTTCGAATGTTATACATAGAAAATAATTGCATTTCATTGTTTTGCATTTTGTTCGTGGCGTTCCTCGAAATTCTAAGCAACTCAAGGACCTACAGAGAGAGTTGGGAATTTTACCGTTTTCGTATTTGAGTTCGCTCGAATACCGGTACGAGGACAATGTGATTCTAATTATTTTTTCTCTCCTAAAAATATTTCTAAATACAATATATGAGCGGAGATAATATGACTTCTCCAGAATAACAGAAATATTGGAGGAAAAATGTTAAAATCACTTTTGGAATTTTTCTGGATCTATTCGCGGTTTTATTTGCATAGGAAAAATACGCGTTTTTCAAAATTGCATTTAGGCCTGGGAAAAATGTTCACTTTGTCCTAAATATTATTAGACGACGGTGAAAATTTATTTCGGGAATTTTGGAGTCCGTTTGGTATTTCTTTTGTTAGTTTTTCTGCGCCGGAACTCTTTTAGAAAAAAAAAACAGCAACCGACTAGGAGTCTTATTTGCCCAGGACTCCTGGGCTTTATAAGCCGCCCCAGGCCGGCCCAACTCCCGTCTCGCCCCCGCAGCCACCCGAAACCCTAACCCACCCCGCCGCCGGAAGCTGCCGCCGCCGCCGCCTCCCGCCCCGCCGCCGGAAGCCGCCGCCGCGGCCTCCCGTAGCCCCGCCGCCGAGCCGCCGCTGCTCCGCCGCCGCGCCGCCCCGCCGCTAGCCGCAGCCGCCGCCGCCGCCCCTCGCTGGAAGCCCGCCGGAGTTCGCCGGAGTGAGGTAGTTTTTTTTTCGGTTATTAGATCAGTTTTAGTTAGGAAAACCTAGATCTGTTTTTATTGAATAGATCGGTTCGGTTTGTTTATTTTTCCACCGGTTTAGTAAAATAGCGGACATTCCTCCGTACGTTCGTTTTAACGAACGGTTTTCGTTAGATAACCGCAGACAGCGAACGTTCGTTCGTTAGCCTGTTAGTCGTTTTTCTTTTTCGGGGTATTTAACCGCGATTTTCCGATCGCCATTTCTGCCCTGATCTTGTTTTTCGTTTTTCTTTTCGCTCGAGAGTCGGAATCAGGTGATTCAAAATCCCAGATCTTCGTCTCGAAGACCTCTTTACGTTAGATCAACTTGAACAAAGTTTTGGCTACTGTAAAATTTGACTTTAGGCCAACTAGTAATTCGGAGCTCGTTTCTTTTGCAGTTTGAGTTTCGTTGCTTCTTTCGAGTTGATTCTTTTTGCAAACTGGAGTTCTTAAGTTGAACTTTCTGGTTAGATCTCTTATTTGAGTTTTACCCGTGCATTAGTTAAGT
Organism: Secale cereale; assembly: GCA_902687465.1. NCBI lineage: Eukaryota > Viridiplantae > Streptophyta > Magnoliopsida > Poales > Poaceae > Secale > Secale cereale. The sequence continues at coordinate 206,869,451 of LR738709.1, read as the reverse complement.
ACTTATTGTATGCTTGTTTGTTTGATAGCGATAGAGTACCCGGAGTGCGCCGATTGCTACTTTGAGTCTCTAGGTTTTGCGGATCATCAGCAAGGCAAGTAACACTTTGATCATGCTTTCCAAGTACCCAGTTTTCATTGCATTAGTCAAACCCTCACACATTGCATGAGTAGGATTAAATAACTTGTGGGATTGGGAAGTAGATTGAGGTAGTACATATTACCTGCATTACATTCAAACCCTTGGGAGTTACTTCTACGTTTGCTGTTAGGACATGCTATGCTCGTAGACGTGGATTGGGTGAGTGAAATCCATGATAGATGTGAGTTTGCTAATTAATGGTTCAACTTAAGGTGGCAACTTTAATACACATCTGGGTGGATTGAGGCATCTGGGTATTCTAGTGATTGCCTGTTTTTCTTTTGGACCGCCACCCAGGCTCAAAGGATCATGAGTTTTTTCATACTAGAAACTTCCGTGTGCAGCCACATGCCAATATGGGCTCTGGCATAGTTGAGTAAGTTGTGGGAAACCTTTCCATGATGGGCTAGCAGATGTAGTTGGGCTTTGTAGGTGTACCGGCTTATCTATCTGGTTAAGGGGACCTCTTCGGAAAGACTGTGTCTCGGTCATCCGTTTCTCAAACACCATGTAGTGCGAGAAACCAAAGGAGGCGATCGAGTCTTGTGGGGAAAGTGCACAAACCTCTGCAGAGTGTACAAACTGATCATGATTAGCCGTGTCCCCGGTTATGGACATCTTGAGTATCTGGTACTTGGATTATCATGTGCATCTCAACATGTTACTTTAATTTAATTTTGTTGGGTTAATGATTACTTTTAATTGGGGTTGAGAGGATGTCTATCTTCTCAACGATGTTTCAACTACCATGATAGTTAATTAAAATACATTCCTTTGAAGTAGGGAAAATTTGGCTTTACGCAAAAACTTAACCATAGAGCTTTCCACCAGCCATATTGCATATAGTATAGCTTTACTTTTATTGCATTCTCTTGTGTTACCTTGCCAGCATATTCCATGTGCTGACCCGTTTTTCGGGCTGCAACGTTTCATGTTGCAGACTTTTCAGACGACGAGTAAGATGCCCCTTTTAGGTCGTGGTTCTATACTCAGTGATGCCGCTGGAGTTGATGGACTCACTTATCTTCCAAGCCTTCCACTGTTATCGTGTTAGATGGCCTTCAGCCATATTATTTGTAATAAATTCATCGTTGGACTATCGATGTAATAAGTGTGTGATTGCCACTCTGTTATAAATCCTTGAAGTACTGTGCGTGTCAGCATTACTGATCCAGGGATGACACTGATGCACGGAGATCAGACTGTCTGAGGTCTGGTCGCTACAAGATGGTATCAGAGCACACGCTGACTGTAGGACACGACCACGAAGACAAGCCCTAGAACACTATTCACTCCTCTCTCTTCTGACTCCTCATCTTTTCTATTCTTTAGGATGGTGGAAGCAAAGCACAAGGTCATGCAACCGGATGATGATACACCCTTTGGACGACACCTGAAGGAAGTCACCAGATATCTACACATTGGATTACCAAGTTTCACTGGAACCTACAATGCCACTCTACCTGAGGAGGAGCGTTGGTTGATTCAAGCTCAAGTTCCAGGAAGGACGTTCGCACCCGTCACCTCACTCATAGCATTTTCCTTTAATGCACCTACATGGAGCTTAGGAAGGAGTATGGCAGCACACATTGCTATGGGAAGGATTGGAGAAGTCTACAAGCAGGAGCTAAAGGACACCATCTACCAGATTTGTGGACGCCGAGATGAGAACTGGGATATGATCAGCACTCGGAAGGGTATATCCATTGCAGCATTCATCCAGGAGTTGAACCACCACATTCGTCGCCAGGAGCACCAGATGTGTGCTGGGATGATAGATTTGAAGAACGCCCTAAATAGGAATTTGGAGCTAGAAGAAGAACTCAAGTCTACACGCGACGGTTATGAGGAGGAGATGAAGATACTTGTGGAGAAGAATGATGATTTGACTCGGAAGTTAGGGATACTCATGGGAGAAGAAGACGAGGAAGAAGAACCCAAGGAGATACCACCGGAAGATTATATCATCATAGATGATACGGATTCGGAAGCTGAGGACAGCAAGGATGAAGACTATGAAGATGAAGCCAGGGCAGATATTATGGAATCCTCTGCCGATCAATATTTTTAGATGACCACCCTATGACTAGTAGTATACCTCCATATATTAGATCTAGAGCACCTTTGTAACGATCGTTAGTTTGTAAGACCTTGTTTGAAACTGATTGGTGTGATATGATTGTGTGTTTTTCTCATGTGCATATGGGTAGTGATTTTCCCTTAGACCTCTTTTCTATTCTAATCTCTTCCCTCTACACCCACCAGATGCCTCCAAGACGTGAATTCGAGTTTCCCCATGAGCTCACCCAGTTGATCCAGCAGCAGAACACCCTGATGCAACTTCTTGTCCAGAACACTCAGAACACCCAGAACAACAACAACAACAACCCTCCACCACCACCACCCGTGAACAACCTGACACGTTTCTTAAGGTTGCAACCACCCGTGTTTGCTAGCAGCATCGAACCAATTGTGGCTGATGACTGGCTACGCAAGATTGGAAGGGATTTGACCACCGCCAATTGCTCGGATGCTGAGAAGGTGCGATTTGCCGCACACTAGTTGTCTGGACCAGCCGCAGCATGGTGGGAGAATTACACAGCCACTTACCCCGTAGCCAATGTGACTTGGGATCAGTTTCAGCAAGCTTTTCGTACTGCCCATGTCTCGAATGGAGCCATGAGTATGAAGAAGCAGGAGTTTCGCAATTTGCGCCAAGGGAACCGTACTGTGGCACAGTACGGGGATGAGTTTAGTACCCTATCTCGTTATGCCCCAGATGATGTGGCCACAGATGCCAAGAAGCAGGAGAGAATTATGAAAGGGCTGAATGATGAGATGAGTGTACAGCTGATGGTGGCAACTTTCAATAACTATCAGGAGTTGGTTGACTGAGCCCTGATGATTGAAAGGAAGCATCAGCAGATTGAGAGTCGCAAGAGGAAGTATGGGCAAGGAAAGTATAACTCTGTAGCTCAGCAGAAGCCTCGCTTTACCCCTAAAGCAGTAGGACAGTTTCAGCATACCCATGGAGGAAGTAGCTCACACAACCACAATGGCACCAAGAATGGCAATGGTAATGGGAATGGGAATGGAGCCAATGGAAACCAGAACCGCCCTGCACCGTCCACACCCACCAAGAGGGATTTTAGCCATGTCACTTGTTACAAGTGTGGGAAGACTGGACATTATTCCAATGAATGCCCAGACGTTAAGAATGGGAACGGCAATGGAAGCGCCGGGATGAAGCCCAACCCGTTTAACAAAGGACAAGTGAACCACGTGACCATGGAGGAGGTAGAAGAGCAACCAGATGCTGTTGTCGGTAAGTTTTTGGTTAAGACATTTACCGCAATAGTTCTTTTCGATACTGGTGCATCGCATTCATACATTTCAAGGGGATTCGTAAATAGACATAGGATGTCCACCCGAGTTCTTAAGACCCCCATGTTAGTAAGTTCACCTGGAGCAGATTATATGGCACACCAAGGATGTTTTCAGACGCTATTGATCATAGGACGCCATACTTTCCCCTCTGACCTAATAGTTCTGGAGTCACAAGGATTGGATGTGATATTAGGTATGGATTGGCTATCGAAGTATGGAGGTAACATTGACTGTGCCAGTAAGTCTATTTTGCTCACCACCCCGGAAAAAGGATTAAGTATGTATCTAGGCATTCGCCTACAAGGACTCAAGTATATTCTCTCACGGGAGATGTTCAGGAGGAAGTGCCAGTAGTGAAGGATTACCTGGATGTGTTTCCAGAGGAGTTACCTGGCATGCCACCTGTAAGGGCATATTTCTCCCTAAGTAGTTTTGGTGATTGATGACAATGCGTTTGCGGACTAATCGTGTGCTCTAAGCTCCTACAGGTATATCTCACTTAGGCACAAGACGATTGATTGCCCCTCGGATTTGATGGAAGACGGTGTTTTCTTTTTGCTCCCTGTCGGTGGCTTTGAGTAATAGGAAAGCCGTACTATTAAGAGGGGGTCCGCTTCGGAAAGGTTTGGGTGGAATCAACACGTACACATCTTACTCTCGCACCACCTTTCCCTTGCTTCTCTGGAGTTCCAACCGTTTATTATCGTATCTGCAAACTGTGACTTCTTAACTAAATCATCTGCCTGACAAGCGGTAGTACCGCTCAACTAAGCGGTAGTACCGCGCAGCCACACGGTATTACCGCCTGCCAACACGGTAGTACCGCTCCAGCGGTAGTACCGCGTCTCCAGAGCGGTAGTACCGTGTATCTGGCCCGGCGCTGATTCTAAGTGCAGAAGTAGGTGCGGAAGTAATTTTTTACTTCCGCATCCAATGCGGTAGTACCGCTTAGTCCAAGCGGTAGTACCGTGTCGCATTTTGCTACTACCGTTTTCCCTGCGGATGTAGCCGCGGATGTAATTTATTTCATCCGTGGTCGTCAATCATGTTGCATATTTTTGCCTAGCGGTAGTACCGCAACTTACGTGCGGTACTACCGCTCTCTGCGGGTTTAAAACACTCATAACGGTTGGATTAGCTCTCCCACTATATATAGGGGGTCTTCTTCTCCAAGAAGTCTTACCTCTTCCCTCACTACTCCATTGTTGCTCCAAAAGCTCCATTTCCGCCCGATCTCTCTCCCTAGCCAATCAAACTTGTTGATTTGCTCGGGATTGCTTGAGGAGGCATCGATCTCCACTTCCACCAAGAGATATTTGATTCTCCCCACTAATCCCTTGCGGATCTTGTTACTCTTGGGTGTTTGTGCACCCTAGACGGTTGAGGTCACCTCGAAGCCATATTCCATTGTGGTGAAGCTTCGTGGTTTTGTTGGGAGCCTCCAAGTTGTGGAGATAGCCCCAACCTTGTTAGTAAAGGTTCGGTTGCCGCCTTCAAGGGCACCACTAGTGGAATCACGGCACCTTGCATCGTGTGAGGGCGTGAGGAGAATACGGTGGCCCTAGTGGCTTCTTGGGGAGCATTGTGCCTCCACACCGCTCCAACGGAGACGTACTTCCCCTCAAAGGGAAGGAACTTCGGCAACACATCCTCGTCTCCACCAGTTCCACTTGTGGTTATTTCTTACCTTTACTTGTGCATGCTTTACTTGTTCTACTCCTATAGCATGCTTGTGTAGTTGTTATCCTTCTTTCCTTTAGTTGTCATCTTAGTAGTATATCTAGACAACTTACTTTGACGTTTAATTTAAAGTGGTTAAGAAATGTTAACAATTGTTAGTTGCCTATTCACCCCCCCTCTAGTCAACCATATCGATCCTTTCAATTGGTATCAAAGCCTCGTCTCTTTTTAAGGACTTTACCGTCCAAAGAGTATGGGTGACAACGTAGTCGAGACGGAGGATCATTCCGGTGGAACTCCGTCCTTGCCTACGACGGATGGGGGAGCCTCGGTCTCTCGTGAGGAGTTCAATGTGGCCTTGACCACATTGAAAGAATCACTAGCGAGCGAGGTCAAAGGCATGTTTAAAGATTTGCTTGAGGGGCTTAAATTATCCACCACACCGTTGGAAGTGGCTCGTCCTGCTACCAACGTGTCGGAGGCTAATCCCGACAAGGGAGAAGCTAGTAGCGAACAAGCCCCGGTTACTAAGAATGGGAATGGGAAATTTGCCCAATCCGCTCCTCCTACTCACTATGGAGGACCCGTTCCCACACCGCATTTAAATTCTGTTGGGCCCCCTCCCAAGTTTATCAAAAATACTGATTTTGCTACTTGGGTGTTTCGTTTCAAACGTCATATTAATCATTGTTCCACTAACCTTTGGAGAATCATTGAGCAAGGTTTTTATCCGTATGATCCCGACAACATGACTCTAAGAGAAACTGCAGATCATCAGTTCAACGAGTCCGCTCTTTGCAGTCTTCAAGATTCCATCCCTCTTGAAGACATTCCACACCTTCGACCCTTCACTGTGGCCAAGGAAGCTTGGGAGCATGTTGGCACGATGTACAAGGGAAGCACCAGTATTCAACGCTCCAACTATGAAGTGATGCAAGATGAAGCTGATGAGTTTGCTATGATCGAAGATGAAGATCCTCGTGAACTTTATCGAAGATTAACTATCCTTGCGGTTTCTCTTCGATATCATGGCAGTAAGGATACGGATGACAATTGAATCAAGCGCAAGTTCCTCAAGGCCATGATGCCCTATCATAAGGCCATGTTCTCTGTCATACGTCAGAGACCGGACTTCCACACTTTATCCTCAAATGAAGTGTTGGATGAATTTGTTGCCATGAGGATCTTGGACGTGACCGCCGACAATGCGGTCCTAAGAGCTCAACGATCAAAGAAGCCTAATATTGCTCTGAAGGCCAAGGCTTGTGTGGAAGAGGAGGAAGTGGAAGATAATGATGAGTGTTGCCCCGAGGACACCAAATATGCCTATCATGAGCAAATGGCTCTTGCTTCAAGGCAATTCTGGGGCAAGAAGAACACAAGATCCAACTTCAACAGGAACAACTCTAGTGGGAACAAGGGGAAGCAACGAGTAAGGACATGCTTCAACTGTGGAAATGTAAGTCACTTCGTTGTGGATTGCCCATATGAGAAGAGAGAAGACTTTGGGGGCAAGCTTATCCGGAAGGACAAGTCAAAGTCCTATCCCAACAAGAACAACTTCATCAAGAAGACTCCTCCGAAAGTGTTGGTGGCCCAAGAAGAATATGTGGAGGATGATGATAATGATGAAGACGATGAGGTGACCACTATGGCCGCAAATGCAATTGCAACTACTCCGCACTCATCTCTCTTCGACTCACCAAACGAGAACATCACCGCCAAGTGTCTCATGGCCAAGGCCACCAACAAGGTAACCCCAAACATCAATACTACTATCTCATCTAATCCTTCATTGACAAATTGTATTGATGAGGGTGAGGGTGTTAAGGAGGGAGAGAATGAATTTGAGTTGTTCATGAAAAATCTCAAGGGCAAACCCAAGAAGCATTTTGTTGCTCTCTTGGAACAACTCGGTGAGGCCAATGACATGATCGAGGCTCACGAGGAAACCATTACTAAAATGGAAGGACAGAGTCGAGACTATGCCGATGAGATATAGGATCTCTCTAACGCCCTAGAGGAAGAGCGTGGTCTTCGTTTGGCTCTTGAGGAGTCACACAACGATGGTCATGCTAAATTAAAGAAAGATCTTGATCATGCTTTAGTTGTCTCTCGCGTCCTTAACTCCGAGAAGGCAAAACTTGAGGTTGACCATGCTAAACTCAAAGAGGAGTTTGACATACTTGACAAGGCTCACAAGGCCTTGAAAAGTATGCATACTACTCTCAAGGAGTCTCATGACCAACTCCAAGTTTCGCTAACCAAGGAAAAGGCTATCTTTCCTCGCATGGTTTTAATTGATAATGCAAATGCTACTAACCCATGTTGCGAGCATGTGCATCTTGTTGAAGAGAATGCCGAGTTGAAGAAGCAACTTGAGAAAGGCCTCTTGACTTGCATACAAGGTGAGAAGAACCTCAACACCCTTTTGAGCAATCAAAAGGAAGTTGTGGCAAAGGAAGGAATTGGGTTTGTTCCTAAGCCCAAGAAGAAGAAGAATGACAAGACAAAGCAACCACCCCCTCTCCGACAATCTTTTGTGAAAGAAGGAGAGGGCACGTCCAGGAAAAAGCAAAGTGGTGGTGTCAAGAAAAACTCCACCATACCATCAAACATGGCCGGCGACTTTAATCCTTCATATGTTTTATGCCGTGCTAGTGATGGTCATGTGTTTGCTAAATTTGTTGGTCCTTCTTATGAATACATTGAATGGTCCATTTGGGTTCCTAAGACCCTTGTTACTAACCTCAAAGGACCCATTACCAAATGGGTACCTAAATCCAAGCATTGATCTATTGTAGGAGTTTGCTTCCGGTGGGGGATCATGGTTGCTCGATAGCGGAGCCACAAATCATATGACCGGAAGCAAAGACTTGGTGGTGGACGTGCATCTCGGTTCATCTATGGCCACCAACGTCGAATGGGGTGATGCTTCATCCTCTAAGGTATTGGGACTCGGCAAGGTTGTTATCTCTCATGATCTCACGATCGAGAAAGTCATGCTTGTTGAGTCCCTTGCATATAATTTACTTTCTGTACGCCAACTTGCACTCATGGGCTTTGCTACATTCTTTGATATTGATACCGTGGCCCTCTTGTGGAGCAAGACTCTTAAAGTAGCCTATGTTGGGCATGTCGAGAATGGCCTTTATGTGATTAACTTCTCGAAGCAATCCACTAAGGTCGCGACATGCCTAACGGCTAAAGTTGATGTGGGATGGCTTTGGCATCGCCGTTTGGCCCACGTCAATATGAGATCTTTGCAAAGTCTTCTCAAGGGGACCATGTCCGAGGACCAACAAATATTAGCTTTGCCAAAGATCGTGCTTGCAGGGCTTGCATTGAAGGAAAATTACATGAGAAGGCTCACCCTCCCACGACTATCATCTATTCAAAGAGACCCCTAGAGCTCCTCCACATGGATCTCTTTGGACCTCCATCTTTTGATAGTCTTGGGGGTAGAAAGTACTGCTTGGTGATTGTGGATGATTACTCAAGATACACCTGGGTATATTTCTTCAAGAAGAAGAGTGAGACCCAACAAACCGTCATCAACTTTGCAAATGAAGATCAATGACAACATGAAGCAAAGATCTTGATGATCAGAAGTGACAACGGCACCGAGTTCAAGAACTACACCTTGGATGAGTTTCTTGGTGATGAGGGGATCAAGCATCAATATTCAGCCCCATATACCCCTCAACAAAATGGTGTAGCGGAGAGAAAGAACCGAACTCTAATGGATGTTGCAAGAACCATGATGGCTGAATTCAAATCCCCATACAGCTTCTGGGCCAAAGCCATCAACACCGCTTGCCATGCATCAAATCGTCTCTATCTCCGCAAAGGCTTAAACAAAACTCCGTATGAGATTCTTACCGGTAACAAGCCCAATCTCAAGTACTTCCGGGTATTCGGGTGTAAGTGTTTCATTCTCAAGAAAGGTGTTCGCTTGTCTAAATTTGAATCTAGAGCTCATGAGGGCATATTTGTTGGTTATGCTACAAACTCTCATGCTTACCGTGTCCTCAACAAGTCCAATGGACTCATTGAGGAGACGAGTAACGTAGAGTTTGATGAAAATAACGGCTCCCAAGTGGAGCAAAGTGGTACTTGTGATACAGGTGATGAAATTCCTCCTCAAGCCATAAGAAGAATGGGTGTTGGATATATCCTACCCATTGAGGAACCCCTTGTGGCCGAAGGAGAAGGACAATGTTCCACTCAAGTGGAACCATCACCAACCCAAGACCCACACGCTTCCGAAGAACAAAGTGAAGGCCCTCAACCTGATGAACAAGGCCAAGTGCAAGATCAATCTCAAGTTGGTGGAGAGCCACCAAATGATGCACAAGGCCAAGTTCTGTCCCCGAGCAAGATCAAGATCAAGAGGAAGCTCAAGATCAAGATCTAGCTCCTGATGTTGCTCAAGACGATCAACTCAGTGCTCCTCAGTTAACACTTGAAGAGCAGTTAGAGCGTCGTGCTGCAAAAGTTGCCTCCAGGCTTGCTTCCAACGAGCATCACATCGAGAACATTCTAGGAAGCATCAAAAGGGGGGTAAGCACTCGTAGACAATTAGCAAACTATTGTGCTCATCAAGCTTTTGTCTCCTGTGTTGAACCTCAGAAGGTTTATGAGGCGCTCGAAGACCCTGATTGGCTCAATGCCATGCATGAAGAACTCCATAACTTCGAGCACAACAAGGTGTGGCGTCTGGTGCCAAGACCAAAGGAGAACCATAATGTCATTGGAACCAAATGGATCTTTAAGAACAAGCAAGATGCTCATGGCATTGTGATCCGCAACAAGGCGCGTCTGGTGGCTCAAGGCTACTCCCAAGTCGAGGGTATCGACTACGGTGAAACCTTTGCCCCCGTTGCTCGTCTTGAATCCATTCGTTTGTTGCTTGCCCATGCTTCTCATCATAACTTTAAATTACAACAAATGGATGTGAAAAGTGCATTTCTTAATGGTCCTATTAATGAGTTGGTGTATGTTAAACAACCCCCGGGGTTCGAGGATCCTAAGTTCCCCAATCACGTGTATCAACTCGATAAGGCACTCTATGGCCTTAAACAAGCCCCACGTGCGTGGTATGAGCATCTTACCGAGTTGCTACAAGATCCTGGGTTTGAAATTGGGAAAATCGACCCCACTCTTTTTACTAAGAAGGTCAAAGGGGAGTTCTTTGTATGCCAACTATATGTTGATGCTATTATCTTTGGTTCTCCTAACAAAGCTTTCAATGATGAGTTCGCCGCACTCATGACCACACATTTTGAGATGTCCATGATGGGAGAGTTGAAGTACTTCCTTGGATTTGAGATCAAACAAAGAAGAGAAGGCATCTTCATCAAACAATCCAAGTATACTCAAGACATGCTCAAGAGGTTCAATCTAAGTGATGTCAAGCCAGCTACTACTCCAATGCCAACCAAATGCCAACTTGACATTGATCCCGATGGTAAAGCGGTGGATCAAAAGGTATATCGCTCTATGATCGGATCATTGCTTTACCTTTGTGCATCTAGACCGGATATTATGTTGAGTGTAGGAATTTGTGCACGGTTTCAAGCCTCACCTAAGGAGAGTCACTTTGTGGCTGTCAAGCGAATCTTTCGATATTTGGCTCATACCCCAAACTTTGGCTTATGGTACCCGAGAGGAGCAAACTTCAACCTTGTAGGTTTTTCTAATTCTGACTGGGCGGGAGACAAAGTGGATAGGAAGTCCACTTCGGGAGGGTGCCAATTTCTTGGTTGCTCTCTTGTTAGTTGGTCTTCCAAAAAGCAAAGTTGTGTATCTCTCTCGCCCACCGAAGCAGAGTATGTGGCTGCTGGTAGTTGTTGTGCTCAACTCTTATGGATGAGGCAAACTTTAAAGGATTACAGTGTCACTTGTGACAAAGTGCCTCTTTGGTGTGACAATGAAAGTGCCATCAAGATTTCTCTCAACCCGGTGCTACACTTCAAGACGAAGCATATTGAGATTCGGTATCACTTCATCCGGGATCACATAAGGCAAGGAGAGATCGAGCTTCACTACGTCAACACTCATGATAATCTTGCAGATATCTTCACGAAGCCATTGGATGAAGCAAGATTTCTCGAGTTAAGGCATGAGCTAAATATCATCAATTTGCGCAATGTGGCTTGAGTCTGTGCACACACACCCCTCACACTCAATATAGCTATCTTGTCTAGATGTAGGCATGGACATAGGGGGAGTATTGTTCTCTCAATGAACTGTTCCTCCCCCCATTATGCATAAACTAACCAAGTCTTTATCATTTGCCATACATAGTTGGTTTAAATGCTTCAAGTCGAGTATTGGTCATGGGCCCAAGGATAATTCTTCGCGGTGCCATATCTATAAACTCAAACATAGGTGGCCTCGGCCACCGCCCTCCTCTGAGGAGTTGTGTTATTCGCTTTGCTTGGGCGTGCATTTGTTTTTCTCTCTTCTTTGCTTAAAGCCTCTTGTCAAAACGTGCAAGCTCTTGGAGGAGCGGTACTACCGTTCTTGTTTATGGTACTACCGCAAAGGGGTTACAGTACTACCGCTCGACCAGCACGGCAGTATTTATTTACTGCCGCTGGTAGGGCGGCACTACCGCTTGACGAGCGGTACTACCACGATGACCGTGGTACTACCGCACATATTCGAACAGGTGGGGGTTATAAGCAGGCAGGGGGAGTTCCAACTCCCCATACCCATTCACTCCTAACCCCCACGTCGTCCCTATCTCTCCCTCTCAAGAACGCCGCCGGAGGACCTTGCCGGATCTCCTCCCTCGGCTACTCTCCTCGCATTCCGACCGGTGGGATCGCTCCCCACTGCGCCCTCTTGCCATGGATGAAGGTTTCTCCCCTTTTCCCCTCTTCTTGTTGCCTTGTTGTTGTTTTCTAAGGTTAGGGGAGATGCTTAGTGTTCTTGTGTTCTTATCCATGGAAGTTTAGGATGTAGGAGAGTGTTTTTGCACTAGAAATGCGAATATGTATGTTGCTACCAAGTTCTATGATCAGCCGTAGTACCGCTAGTCAATCTATATGGGCTTTTCAGATCTGTTCCTCCCAGATCTGTTCCGTGCGGTACTACCGCTGGAGAACCGCGATACTACCGCCCGATCTGGTCCAGATCGGATCTGACCAGAGCGGTACTACCGCTGTCCTCAGCGGTACTACCGCTCAGGCGGAAGTAAAATTTTACTACCGCTTGCCGAGCGGTACTACCGCACCCCAACGCGGTACTACCGCTCCGCTAGCAGCACTAATTTTTTACTTCCGCTCCTGTACACGGAAGTAAACCCTTACTACCGCAGAGTATGCGGTACTACCGCATCCACAAAGCGGTACTACCGCTTACCAAGCGGTACTAATTTTTTACTTCCGCGCCTGTCCAGCATTACTACCGCTTGTATCATATTTTCTTCGTAGCATGTACACATTCCTTTTCTACTAGTTTCTTGTGCTTTTTGAGGCTTTTGCATTGATTCTCTTTGTGTTCTTGTCGTGTTCTTGTGTTTGTGCTTTAGGTGGTGGCTCCGGTTTCGATGCTCGTCGTTCCAACCCTGTCCGCGACACCAGATCCAAGCGTCTGCGCAACCCTAGTGATGTGCCGGAGGGCTCCAATCCCCAGCGCAGGTACAAGACTGCCGCCAACAAGCGAAAGGAATCCTAAATGTCTATGGAGGAGATGCCCGCTACTGAGTTCATGTCACGAAGGAAGCAAAACCCATATGGAGAACCCCGTGAGCACTTTCCTGGAGATGAGATTTTCTGGACCAAGCAGCAGTTTCGCATCTACCATGAGGTGCTCAAGACCAAGACCAACCTGTATGTGGATGCTCACTGGGTGGACGTGGCTCACATGAGGAAGGACACCAACCAGGCCTACTTTGCCAAGGCCCTTGATCTGATCGAGCAGTTGGGACTTGAGCACATCATGACCTTCCAGAATGATTTTGATCCGGAGATTATTGCGCAGTTCTATGCCTCTGTCAATTTCCACACCAAGGAGGATCGCCCAATGACATGGATGACCAATGGTCACAAGATGACTTCTTCTTGGAAGGAGTTCATGGATCTTCTGCAGATACCTGACGAGGGTCTCCACAACCCAATTGGATATCGGCCTCACGCCAATCCTGAATCTGCCAACAAAGACAAGCTGCTTCCATTCTATGAGGAGAAGACTCTTGCTAGTGGGAAGAAGTCTTGGGTGTTGAACCCCTTTTTGGACATCATGTATCGGATCTTTCGCAACACTCTGTTCCCTCGTGTTGGAGATAAGGACAAGGTCCATGCCTACCTGGTTGACATGATGCTGATGTGTCAAGAGGCTCGCACAACCCAGACTGCACCGCTTGACATATCCCATATCATGTGGAATGAGCTTCGTTTTGCCATCTACTCTCGCAAGGTACCCATCTATGGTCCATACTTGTTTCTGCTGATCTCCAAGACTTGGGAGAAGCTATACCCTGATGAGGAGTTCGAGGCCGACTGCTTCCGCCATGATCCCATCCGTCTTCGCGTCAAGACTCGATGGGCCAACACCACCACTCGTGCGCAAGCTGCTACAGCCCAGATGGGCACTGATGAGGAGCCTGTGGAGGAGGCTGATGATGAGGGCCCTGGAAGATTTGCTCCTTCTTCCTCCTCTGCTGTGGAGGAGCCTTCTTGGGCTAAGAAGCTTAAGAAAAAGATGAAGGCCCTCTTCTACATGCAGGCTAAGGGTCAATACCGGGCTCATGTGACTGACAAGAAGACGCGCCAGCGTGACAAGAAGCTTTTGGCGGTCTATGGAGAGGAAGTGTCAAATGGGTCAGAGGATAACATCACCCCTGAGGCAACTTGGATGGCCCGTCAGGGGTACAAGTGGTCAGAGTCTGACGAGGAGTATCAGGAGGAACAGCCGGGATCTGATGATGAGTACGATGACTGAGTGTCTCTAGGGCTGCCACCCGTCTTAGTGCCCTCTTTCCCCTTTGTGGTGTCTCGATGACAAAGGGGGAGAGTGATTTGCGTCTTATGCTCTTGTGCCAGTTGTTTCTTTTTCGTTGGCTGAACTCTGTTTATTTGCGTGCTTTTGTGTCGTGTGCGTGAGACTATCGTATGGTGTAAGACATATGCTCCTTTATCGTTGAACTCGTCGTTATGTCTTTACTTTTATATCAAGAGCAGTTAGTTTACTTTCCCTTGTTTATGTGCTCTGCGGTATATATAGAGTATCTTATGTGTAGAATATAGGGGGAGCACTGTACCTAGTATGTGTGTTGTGCAGTCCAAAGCACAATCTTGTGTAGGCACACATCCAGGGGAGCTCACCTATATTCTAGTGTTTGGATTGCATACTCTCTTTTTTTATCCCTGTGCAAATCCCGTATTGTCATCAATGCACCAAAAAGGGGGAGATTGTAAGGGCATATTTCTCCCTAAGTAGTTTTGGTGATTGATGACAATGCATTTGCGGACTAATCGTGTGCTCTAAGCTCCTATAGGTATATCTCACTTAGGCACAAGACGATTGATTGCCCCTCGGATTCGATGGAAGACGGTGTTTTCTTTTTGCTCCCTGTCGGTGGCTTTGAGTAATAGGAAAGCCGTACTATTAAGAGGGGGTCCGCTTCGAAAAGGTTTGGGTGGAATCAACACGTACACATCTTACTCTCACACCACCTTTCCCTTGCTTATCTGGAGTTCCAACCGTTTATTATCGTATATGCAAACTATGACTTCTTAACTAAATCATCTGCCTGGCAAGCGGTAGTACCGCTCAACTAAGCGGTAGTACCGCGCAGCCACACGGTGGTACCGCCTGACGACACGGTAGTACCGCTTCAATGGTAGTACCGCGTCTCCAGAGCGGTAGTACCGTGTATCTGGCCCGGCGCCGATTCTAAGTGCAGAAGTAGGTGCGGAAGTAATTTTTTACTTCCGCATCCAATGCGGTAGTACCACTTAATCCAAGCGGTAGTACCGTGTCGCATTTTGCTACTACCGTTTTCCCTGCGGATGTAGCCGCTGTTGTAATTTATTTCATCCGTGGTCATCAATCATGTTGCATATTTTTGCCTAGCGGTAGTACCGATCCCAGAGCGGTAGTACCGCTCAGCCAGCGGTAGTACCGCAACTTACGTGCGGTACTACCGCTCTCTGCGGGCTGAAAACACTCATAACGGTTGGATTAGCTCTCCCACTATATATAGGGGGTCTTCTTCTCCAAGAAGACTTACCTCTTCCCCCACTACTCCATTGTTGCTCCAAAAGCTCCATTTCCGCCCGATCTCTCTCCCTAGCCAATCAAACTTGTTGATTTGCTCGGGATTGCTTGAGGAGGCATCGATCTACACTTCCACCAAGAGATATTTGATTCTCCCCACTAATCCCTTGCGGATCTTGTTACTCTTGGGTGTTTGTGCACCCTAGATGGTTGAGGTCACCTCGAAGCCATATTCCATTGTGGTGAAGCTTCGTGGTTTTGTTGGGAGCCTCCAAGTTGTGGAGATAGCCCCAACCTTGTTAGTAAAGGTTCGGTTGCCGCCTTCAAGGGCACCACTAGTGGAATCACGACACCTTGCATCGTGTGAGGGCGTGAGGAGAATACGATGGCCCTAGTGGCTTCTTGGGGAGCATTGTGCCTCCACACCGCTCCAACGGAGACGTACTTCCCCTCAAAGGGAAGGAACTTCGGCAACACATCCTCGTCTCCACCGTTTCCACTTGTGGTTATTTCTTACCTTTACTTGTGCATGCTTTACTTGTTCTACTCCTATAGCATGCTTGTGTAGTTGTTATCCTTCTTTCCTTTAGTTGTCATCTTAGTAGTATATCTAGACAGCTTACTTTGACGTTTAATTTAAAGTGGTTAAGAAAAGTTAAAATTGTTAGTTGCCTATTCACCCCCCCTCTAGTCAACCATATCGATCCTTTCACCACCGGATAGAGATATAGAGTTTTTGATTGAACTTTTGCCAGGCACCGGGCCAATTTCTAAGAGACCATATAGGATGCCCGCAAAGGATTTGGAGGAAATAAAGAAGCAGATTAAGGAGTTACTGGATAAAGGATTCATACGCCCAAGTTCTTCGCCTTGGGGTTCGCCAGTACTTCTAGTGGAGAAGAAGGATGGATCGTTAAGGATGGTTGTTGATTACCGAGGATTGAATGAAGTAACGATCAAGAATAAGTACCCATTGCCAATGATCAATGATCTGTTCGATAGATTGCAAGGAGCTAAGGTATTTTCAAAGATCGATCTACGATCAGGGTACCATCAATTGAAGATTCGAGAGCAAGATATCCCTAAGACGGCATTTACCACTAGGTATGGGTTGTATGAGTATACCGTTATGTCGTTTGGTCTGACAAACGCACCGGCATACTTTATGAACCTGATGAACAAAGTGTTTATGTAGTATTTGGATAAGTTCGTCGTAGTGTTCATAGATGATATATTGATCTTCTCGAAGGATGAAGAGGAGCATGAAGAGCATTTGCGTTTGGTATTGGAGAAGCTCAGAGAACATCAGTTGTATGCCAAGTTTAGCAAATGTGAGTTTTGGTTGAAGGAAGTCGGATTCCTCGGACATGTTATATCCGGAGAAGGAATAGCAGTAGATTCCGCCAAGGTGGAGACTGTGACCAATTGGGAAGCACCGACGACCGTTGGAGAAATCTGAAGTTTTCTTGGACTTGCAGGATACTACCGGAGATTTATCGAGAATTTCTCGAAGATTGCAAAACCAATGACGGAGTTGTTGAAGAAGGACACCAAGTTCAGTTGGACCGAAGAATGTGAGGCTAGTTTTCAGGAGTTGAAGAAAAGGTTGGTCTCATCCCCTGTGTTGATTTTGCCAGATCAACATAAGGATTATGAGGTGTACTGCGACGCTTCACGTCGAGGACTTGGAGCAGTTCTTATGCAGGAAGGAAGAGTTGTTTTGTATGCTTCACGACAACTAAAACCTCATGAGATGAACTATGCCACCCACGATTTGGAGTTGGCAGCCGTAGTACATGCATTGAAGACGTGGAGACATTTTCTCATTGGAAACCATTGTGAAGTATATACGGATCATAAGAGTTTGAAGTATATATTCACTCAGAAGGAGTTGAATCTTAGGCAAAGGAGATGGCTGGAACTCATTAAGGATTATGACATGAGATTGCATTATCATCTCGGAAAGGCTAATGTAGTAGCTGATGCGCTAAGCCGTAAGAGCCATGTCAATACCCTAACGATGGAGGAGTTTCCAAAGGAGTTATCCGAGGACCTACGAGAGCTACGGTTGGAGATAGTTCCGAGAGGCTATGTAGAAACACTAGAAATCCAGTCTACTCTGATGGATAAAATCAGAAAAGCTCAGAAGGCTGACAAGGAGGTTGTCGCTATAAAGGAGAAGATGAACGAAGGAAAAGCTAAAGGATTTCTGTCAGGACCCCGATCCTAAGCCACACCGATCTAGCTGTAACACGTCATATCACTTTGCGGCCTCACGCACGGTAACCCCACGGGTGCCACCTTACCTGGCCCGGGACCGTTTGCGCATTTTGGCACATGTATATGACAGTGTCGCTAGCATCCATATGACAGAGAACCCGGGCCGACATGGCTAGTTATAATCCAAAAGTGGCACTAAATTACAGAGACAGGCATCCATGACCCAGCAACGAACGTGTCGGTCATCAACGTATGAACCCAAGTCGTAGCAAGCTACATGGACTTAAAGGAACAACGCGTGACATTTCCCCTAAGGGACAGACACAGGAACGAAGAAGGACACATGCCGGCCAGCCTACGTGTTCCGAGCAGTAGCAAGCTACCAAGGCTCATTGGAATCACTAGGAGGCATTTCCCTGTAAGATAGGCTACCAAAGGAAAACAACTAGGTGTCGGATCCCACACATACCAAGCATTTCAATCATACACGCAATATGCTCAATATGTGCAAATACAACATTGCATCACAACAGAACGCTATGACTCAAAGTACTTTATTTAAAAGGCGCCAAGAGCCATACATAACATAGTCATACAGGTAGGGGTCACATGACCCAACACTCAAGTCATACAGTCATACAAGCACAAGCGGAAGCTACATGTCTGAGTACAGACAACTTAGAAAATAAAACAGGCTTGGTGTAGCCTGACTATCTACAAGGCCCTTCACAAGCTCCAGATCACCGTCTGGGTGTCAAGCTACTCGTCGACGTCATCGTCTATGTAGAACCCATCAGCGGGGGCAGGGTTCTCCTCTGCAACAGTTATTAAGCAAACATGAGTACAAAGGTACTCAGCAAGTCTTACCACAGAACCTATCATACATGCAACATTATCAAAGGGGGTAGTGGAGTTTATAGCAGAATGCCAGCTTTGACCTTGGCTAACCTATACTACAACTCCCAACAGATTGCAAGATGTTATTACGAACACGAGTCCTCTAGTCACCACATCAATACACTACCGAGGATCCTCTTCCGTCATCCTACGGAAGGGCCATCCACGGCACTCACGCTTATCTTGAGGCTTTTAGTAGTATCCATCAACTTGTCTATGAACTGTAAGAGTAACCAAGTAGTTCGTACCGCGAACAACGGCTATTCGAATAGTTTGATAACCCTGCAGGGGTGTACTTCTTCACACACGCTTCCACCGCTTATTGCCGTTTACTCGGCGTGTACTCGGCAACCTTCAAACGGAAGCCCAGCGAGGGTGTCGGCCACGACCTGACTAACTACTCAAGTCTCTCGTCCAGGTTTATCGCCTATTTGGGTTCCATCCGTGGGGAGATCCGGCCGGGGTGTTGCTCACGGCCCCAAACGATGTGTACAGGGTTCCCGAGTCACCAAACGGGCAACCGGTACACCGTGCCACGTACCTGTCGCATCACAACCCACCCCGAGGGTCAGCGTTGTGCACGACCTCCAGTAAGCTATAAACACCAGAAACTAGTTGCAACTCCTGGACAGAGATCAAGGGTAATTAATAAGTCGAGAGGGTCCATTGGTTTCGGGCCCAATGCATGGTAGTAACTGCAACTTGAACCACACATACAGATCTCGGGTCCTATGTACGGTTCCAATGAAACAACCCACCACGTACTCCTACATGGCCTTTCATCGATACCTTTACCAAAAGTATTCTACACTTCCTTCTCTTTATCGAAAGATTGTTTCACTCTGATTCATCACCCAGATGAATCAGACCAGACACAACTCTAAGCATAGCAGGCAACATAACAAAATAGCATGGTGGATCACACATCACATGGCTCAATCAACTCCTACACATGCTAGTGGGTTTCAACTATTTACTGTGGCAATGACAGGTCATGCAAGGGAATAGGGTTCAACTACCGCAGCAAGTAGCAGTTCACGCGTTGTTGCCTTAATGCAGTAAAAGAGAGCAGGAGCGAGAAGATTGGGTTGTATCGGAATGATCAATGATTGCTTGCCTGACAAGGTAGTTGTCGGGTACTGCTCTTCAACTGGATACGCAGCAGTATCCTCGGGAGCAGGACCTAACACAGGGAATACCGACGATACAATCATTAACAAACAAATGCAACAATATGATGCATGTTTATGACATGGCAAGATGCATGTGTGTTGGCTAATGCAACTAAAACCAGAAGGGTTTGAACCTATTTGAATAAAGGATTCAAATTGAAGTTCAAACTATTATTTAAATAAGTGCATTATCATGTTTTTGATATATACAGCAAGTTAACTTGTTCAAACATGCATGAAACCAGTGCCATTGGATAGATTGGATTTTTCTGATTATTTTTCATATATAAATCTTTTCCATCTGAGCTATGGTTGATTTTATATGATTTTTAGAAGTTTTGGGTATTTTCTGGAATTTCCTGAATTATTATTATATCTAAAATCCCAGAAAAACCTTTACTGCTTCAGCATGACATCATGCTGACGTCAGCCAGTCAACAGGGCCAGTCCAGGTCAAACCTGACCTGTGGGTCCCTCATGTCAGTGTCACAGCTAATTAACTGAGTTAATTAGAGTTAAACTAAAACTAATTAGCTGTCAGTGGGGCCAGGGCCCACATGTCAGTGACTAAACTAATTAACTAATTAATATTAAATTAACACCTAAACTGAGTTTGACTTGCGGGCAGGGCCCACATGTCATTGACCCAGGGGGTCAAACCCGTGGTCAAAACTGGTCCAACTCGCCGGCGTTTAGCCGCCGGCGAGGCCAAACGCGGCGGCGTGCTTCGGAAAACGGCTGTGGGGCATGGCTCGAGCAGCGGCTGGGTGCGTTGGAGAGCTCTTGCTCTTCCGCATCGGATGGTGGTGGTCGCCGGACATGGGGTGGCCGGAGACGACGGCAACAAGCTCGACGGCGGCGACCGGCGTCGGGCGTGTGTGGGGATGCGGCTGCCGGGGCCTAGGCGATGCGTGCGTAGCACCGTTCGCATCTACGTGCTGTGGTGAGTGCGTTGGACGGGTGCCGGTGACCAAATGGTCACCGGAGCATCACCGGCGACGAGCACGGCGGCGGTGCGTGCAGTGGAGCTACGTGCAGTGGGTTACAGGGCAAGAGGGAGCCAACGGAGAGGGGGAGGAGGTAGCTAGGCTCACAGTGGTCGCAGCAGACACTGAAGCGAGCTCGGGGGTGGTCGGAGCTGAGCAGCACGACGCGGGGGATCTCCGCGGCCGGAGTTGGGGAAGAAGAGCTCGGGGGCGTCTCCAAGGCGGGCGAGCGCTCGGGGCTCGGCCTGTCGAAGCAGTCGAGGTCGGCGGAGACGAGGGACAACACGGCGGAGCTCGGGGACGACGGTGGACGTGGTTTCTACGACGGTGCGATCACGACGGCGTCGGCCATTGCGCGGGGAGAGCGGAGGAGAGGAGCTGGGGAGAAACGGAGGTGTCTGAGGGGTCGAGGGGGACGTGGACGTTCGATCCACTCCTCCAGGACGGCGAGGGGGCGAAGCAGGGCGGCGGGCAGCTGCGTGGCGCGCCGTGCGGTCGCCGTCGAGCACCTGCCTGCCTGCCTGGCCGAGCCAAGCAGCTCGCTGGAGCGGCAGCTGGGCTGGGCCGGCAGGTGGGCCGGGTGGGCGCCAGGTAAGTGTTCTCTCTCTCTCCTTTTTCTATTTTCTTTTCTGTTTCATTTCTTTTGCAACTTTGTTCATTTAATAAAAATGCCTAAACATTTTTATAAATCATAACACTTGTCATATCTGCTGTATATAATATGAACAGTAGGAAACATTATAGTTTATGATTATTTGAGCATTTAAAATATTTTATAGCATTTAAATGCCCAAATTCAAATACCATATGATTTAATCCAAAACCCTAGATTGTCCTAGAAAATTGTGCACCATTTTTGGCAGAGGTTTAAGACCAAGGCAGAAATGATGAACATTTTGAAGGGCATTTTGGGTACATTGGAAAATATTTTAGCAAACCCTAGTTGTTAGGGGAGGGGTGCTGGGGTTTCTGTTAATCCCATTTCAAGTTTCTTTGAAAGTAAACATGATGCACACTCTAGTCAGATCCTAATGCAAGTGCTAGCTAGGGATGTGACAACTCACCCCCACTTAAAAGAATCGCGTCCCAAGATTCGGGTTCCTCCGGAAAGAGGGTGGGGTACTCAAGTCGAAGACGATCCTCCCTTTCCCAAGTAGCTTCACTCTCGGAATGATGTGACCATTGAACCTTGAGAAACTTGATATTGTGGCATCGAGTGGTGCGCTCGGTTTGATCAAGAATACGAACGGGGTATTTTCGATATGTGAGATTGTCTTGGAGATCAAGCGTTTCGTGGTCCACTCCGCGGATAGGATCCGAGAAGCAACGCCTGAGTTGAGAAACGTGGAAAACATCATGAACTCTGGAGAGGTGCGGAGGTAGTTCCAATTGGTAGGCAACTTCTCCTCGTTTGGCAAGAATGCGAAAAGGACCGATGAAACGAGGGGCCAATTTGCCTTTGATACCGAAGCGATGGGTTCCCTTAAGAGGAGTAACCCGAAGGTAAGCCTTATCGCCGACTTCAAAAGTCACAGCCTTATGATGACTATCATATTGGCTCTTTGGCGAGACTGGGCTGTTTTCAATCTCTCACGAATGATGCGAACTTGTTCCTCTGCTTCCTGAATCATATCCGGGCCAAAGAATTGTCTTTCGCCGGTTTCTGACCAGTTAAGAGGTGTTCGACACCTTCGTCCATATAGAATTTCGAAGGGAGCTTTACCCAAGCTGGCTTGATAACTATTGTTATAAGCGAATTCGGCAAATGGAAGACACTTTTCCCATTCCATACCGAAAGAAATGACAGAGGCTCGAATCATGTCTTCCAGAATTTGATTGACTCGTTCCACTTGACCACTTGACTGCGGATGGAAGGCAGTACTGAAAGAGAGATGAGTTCCCATAGCATTCTGGAAACTTTCCCAAAATCGGGAAGTGAAGAGACTTCCACGGTCTGAGTTAATCTCCAACGGTACACCATGTAGTGATACTATTCGAGAGATATATAAGTCTGCTAGCTGGCTAGCGGTAATACTCTCCCGAACAGGCAGGAAGTGAGCTACTTTAGAGAGGCGGTCGATAACGACGAAGATAGCATTATTCGCTTTCCTGGACCTGGGAAACCCGGTAATGAAGTCCATACCGACTTTATCCCATTTCCATTCAGGAATAGCTAGAGGTTGAAGGGTGCCAGCAGGCCGTTGATGCTCTGCTTTAACTCGACGACAAACGTCGTAGTTAGCAATGAACTGAGCGATTTCTCTCTTCATCCTAGTCCACCAGAATCTTTGACATAGGTCTTGATACATTTTGGTACTACCGGGATGAATCGTGAGAGGAGATTCATGAGCCTCCTTGACGATCAAACGTCTTAGGTTTCGTACTTTAGGAACCACTATCAGCACTGATAGCCTTGTTAACCAACTTCTGGAAAGAGGTGCACTCGTGCAGACGTAGATCACGACGAAGTTCAGGGCTGAGTCCCTTGCGGAACCTCGCCTGTTTCTTGGCATCGGTGGATACTTCCTCAGGTGCATAGCGTGCCAGATTACCAAACTCACGACTGTAGCCATCCACAGTCAGACGGCCCTGGGTGAAATTGCAGAATTCCTCCCGCTTGCGATCCATGAGACCTTCCGGAATGTGATGTTCACGGAATGCCTCACTGAACTCAACCCAGGTAGTGACTTGGCCAGCAGGACGCATAGCTTCAAAGTTTTCCCACCAAAGACTGGCAGGGCCCTCAAGATGGTAGGCGGCATAGATAACCTTGTCAGCTTCGGCCACACGGGCAGAGTGTAGCTTGTGGGTGATACTACGTAGCCAGTCATCAGCATCCAGAGGTTCAGTGGAGTGATGGAACTTCGGTGGACACATCTTGATAAAATCGTGGATTGACACCACGTCATTCCTCTGACGGAACCCAGTGTTTTGCTCTATGCGTTCCAGCAGACGGTTGGTCTCTCTCTTGTTCCGTTCTGCTTCAAGCATAACTTCCGCCAAGGAGGGTGGCTGGGGCAGATTTCCATCTCTAGCCCCACTAGCCTCACCCTGCTCCTGAGCAGCAGGAGTGTTGCGAGTGTTGACCATCCTAGGAAATCAAAACAACGGTTTAGACAAGGATGGCAAAAATTTGACATAGAAGTGCAGAATGTAATGGATGACACAGAATGCAGAGATGTTCATCCGTACGACATGGTAATATAGGAACTGCTATATATACACCAGTGGTCATACACACCATACAAAGTTTAGTACAAGCCAAGGCTAAAGTACAACTGCGGTGAAAGACGATACATCCCATCAGAGGCATTCCAAGCTCCTATACATTATTTAACTACACCTCCGGAATTCAGTACACACTAAGTCATATTCCACAAGACGCGCAGGACTGTGGAAACACAACTACCACAATACTACTGCTACCATGGACTAGCTCAGACATTCGCGTAGTAATCCTCGTAAAGATTACCACCGTAGCCTGGAAGTGGTACAGACGGATCTTGGAACTCGCGAGCACTCGAAGGTTGTGGACCATAAGGGCATGGGTGTGGTCTCGGTCCCGATGCTGGTGGTAACCGACGCCCACGTGGAGGTGTAATACCCCCAACGTCACGCCAATCCATGCGATCAGGTAGACGAGTCCGCACAGGATACAAATCCCGCATGTCCAGATATCCGGCGTGCACAGCAGGTGCAAGCCGTGTCAAAGTAGTCCAGTGAGCGGCTCGGGTGTTATACAACTCCATTCGGAGGGCACGGACCTCACGGTCCCTATCCTCCAACATCTGAACAGTAGTCTGAAGCAGTGGCTCTTCATGAGCAGCATCAGTATACAGACCAGTGTAGTAGCCTTCTTCTCCGGGGAGTGAAGCTGGCATGTAACAGAACTCAGTGTTCAGCAACAGGGCATGCCTAGCACGGAGAATGGTCATCATCGAATAAGCGGCATCCTGCACTGCCATCTCGATGGTAATCCCGAGTCCATAAGACCAATGGATGGGATCATTAGCTCCGGGATATGAGGGGTATATCCGGACTGTGCAGAAATACTGACTTTGATTAAAATCCCGATACTGTTCCTCCACAGTGTATTCAGGATACCAGCGATAACCGGTCTCAGTCATCACACGGACTAGCATGGCCGTGTGACCGGGCACATTAATGCACCGAGTCAAATGAACCACTTGGTGAGGAATGCGGCCAGACATCTGAAACACCAAATAATGCAAAGGCATTAGTGTTTCTGGAAGAAATCGGGCAGCATAACAACTGTAAATGCTCAAACAAGGATTTGAGACATCATACAAATGATAGCATAGCCACTCAACAATTCCATATCAAGGTTCCGGTTCAATAATCATCATACTCCAAAGGATAGAAACTGAACTGAGGTTTGAAACCAATAATCCTAAGAGTCTACGGATTAGTAACACGTGAACCTAGTAAGGATAAGATGCCTAGTCCTAAATCCCCGTAGAAAGAATAGACAGACTCAGATCAGAAGGGCATAAGGTAAAGGAGTAAAAAGAGCCTTACGTTCCCTTCCACAATCAATTCCCCTACATATAACTAAGAATTTTTCTAGACTCAACATCGACCAGTTTGGCTTGAGAAACCTACAGGCAGTCCAGCTCTAATGCCAACGCTGTCAGGACCCCGATCCTAAGCCACACCGATCTAGCTGTAACACGTCATATCACTTTGCGGCCTCACGCACGGTAACCCCACGGGTGCCACCTTACCTGGCCCGGGACCGTTTGCGCATTTTGGCACACGTATATGACAGTGTCGCTAGCATCCATATGACAGAGAACCCGGGCCGACATGGCTAGTTATAATCCAAAAGTGGCACTAAATTACAGAGACATGCATCCATGACCCAGCAACGAACGTGTCGGTCATCAACGTATGAACCCAAGTCGTAGCAAGCTACATGGACTTAAAGGAACAACGCGTGACATTTCCCCTAAAGGACAGACACAGGAACGAAGAAGGACACATGCCGGCCAGCCTACGTGTTCCGAGCAGTAGCAAGCTACCAAGGCTCATTGGAATCACTAGGAGGCATTTCCTTGTAAGATAGGCTACCAAAGGAAAACAACTAGGTGTCGGATCCCACACATACCAAGCATTTCAATCATACACGCAATATGCTCAATATGTGCAAATACAACATTGCATCACAACAGAACTCTATGACTCAAAGTACTTTATTTAAAAGGCTCCAAGAGCCATACATAACATAGTCATACAGGTAGGGGTCACATGACCCAACACTCAAGTCATACAGTCATACAAGCACAAGCGGAAGCTACATGTCTGAGTACAGACAACTTAGAAAATAAAACAGGCTTGGTGTAGCCTGACTATCTACAAGGCCCTTCACAAGCTCCAGATCACCGTCTGGGTGTCAAGCTACTCGTCGACGTCATCGTCTATGTAGAACCCATCAGCGGGGGCAGGGTTCTCCTCTGCAACAGTTATTAAGAAAACATGAGTACAAAGGTACTCAGCAAGTCTTACCACAGAACCTATCATACATGCAACATTATCAAAGGGGGTAGTGGAGTTTATAGCAGAATGCCAACTTTGACCTTGGCTAACCTATACTACAACTCCCAACAGATTGCAAGATGTTATTACGAACACGAGTCCTCTAGTCACCACATCAATACACTACCGAGGATCCTCTTCCGTCATCCTACGGAAGGGCCATCCATGGCACTCACACTTATCTTGAGGCTTTTAGTAGTATCCATCAACTTGTCTATGAACTGTAAGAGTAACCAAGTAGTTCGTACCGCGAACAACGGCTATTCGAATAGTTTGATAACCCTGCAGGGGTGTACTTCTTCACACACGCTTCCACCGCTTATCGCGGTTTACTCGGCATGTACTCGGCAACCTTCAAACGGAAGCCCAGCGAGGGTGTCGGCCACGACCTGACTAACTACTCAAGTCTCTCGTCCAGGTTTATCGCCTATTTGGGTTCCATCCGTGGGGAGATCCGGCCGGGGTGTCGCTCACGGCCCCAAACGATGTGTACAGGGTTCCCGAGTCACCAAACGGGCAACCGGTACACCGTGCCACATACCTGTCGCATCACAACCCACCCCGAGGGTCAGCGTTGTGCATGACCTCCAGTAAGCTATAAACACCAGAAACTAGTTGCAACTCCTGGACAGAGATCAAGGGTAATTAATAAGTCGAGAGGGTCCATTGGTTTCGGGCCCAATGCATGGTAGTAACTGCAACTTGAACCACACATACAGATCTCGGGTCCTATGTACGGTTCCAATGAAACAACCCACCACGTACTCCTACATGGCCTTTCATCGATACCTTTACCAAAAGTATTCTACACTTCCTTCTCTTTATCGAAAGATTGTTTCACTCTGATTCATCACCCAGATGAATCAGACCAGACACAACTCTAAGCATAGCAGGCAACATAACAAAATAGCATGGCGGATCACACATCACATGGCTCAATCAACTCCTACACATGCTAGTGGGTTTCAACTATTTACTGTGGCAATGACAGGTCATGCAAGGGAATAGGGTTCAACTACCGCAGCAAGTAGCAGTTCACGCGCTGTTGCCTTAATGCAGTAAAAGAGAGCAGGAGCGAGAAGATTGGGTTGTATCGGAATGATCAATGATTGCTTGCCTGACAAGGTAGTTGTCGGGTACTGCTCTTCAACTGGATACGCAGCAGTATCCTCGGGAGCAGGACCTAACACAGGGAATACCGACGATACAATCATTAACAAACAAATGCAACAATATGATGCATGTTTATGACATGGCAAGATGCATGTGTGTTGGCTAATGCAACTAAAACCAGAAGGGTTTGAACCTATTTGAATCAAGGATTCAAATTGAAGTTCAAACTATTATTTAAATAAGTGCATTATCATGTTTTTGATATATACAGCAAGTTAACTTGTTCAAACATGCATGAAACCAGTGCCATTGGATAGATTGGATTTTTCTGATCATTTTTCATATATAAATCTTTTCCATCTGAGCTATGGTTAATTTTATATGATTTTTAGAAGTTTTGGGTATTTTCTGGAATTTCCTGAATTATTATTATATCTAAAATCCCAGAAAAACCTTTACTGCGTCAGCATGACATCATGCTGACGTCAGCCAGTCAACAGGGCCAGTCCAGGTCAAACCTGAGCAGTGGGTCCCTCATGTCAGTGTCACAGCTAATTAACTGAGTTAATTAGAGTTAAACTAAAACTAATTAGCTGTCGGTGGGGCTAGGGCCCACATGTCAGTGACTAAACTAATTAACTAATTAATATTAAATTAACACCTAAACTGAGTTTGACTTGCGGGCAGGGCCCACATGTCATTGACCGAGGGGGTCAAACCCGTGGTCAAAACTGGTCCAACTCGCCGGCGTTTAGCCGCCGGCGAGGCCAAACGCGGCGGCGTGCTTCGGAAAACGGCTGTGGGGCACGGCTCGAGCTGCGGCTGGGTGCGTTGGAGAGCTCTTGCTCTTCCGCATCGGATGGTGGTGGTCGCCGGACCTGGGGTGGCCGGAGACGACGGCAACAAGCTCGATGGCGGCGACCGGCGTCGGGCGTGTGTGGGGATGCGGCTGCAGGGGCCTAGGCGATGCGTGCGTAGCACCGTTCGCATCTACGTGCTGTGGTGAGTGCGTTGGACGGGTGCCGGTGACCAAATGGTCACCGGAGCATCATCGGCGACGAGCACGGCGGCGGTGCGTGCGGTGGAGCTACGTGCAGTGGGTTACAGGGCAAGAGGGAGCCAACGGAGAGGGGGAGGAGGTAGCTAGGCTCACAGTGGTCGCAGCAGACACCGAAGCGAGCTCGGGGGTGGTCGGAGCTGAGCAGCACGACGCGGGGGATCTCCGCGGCCGGAGTTGGGGAAGAAGAGCTCGGGGGCGTCTCGAGGGCGGGCGAGCGCTCGGGGCTCGGCCTGTCGAAGCAGTCGAGGTCGGCGGAGACGAGGGAGAACACGGCGGAGCTCGGGGACGACGGTGGACGTGGTTTCTACGACGGTGCGATCACGGCGGCGTCGGCCATGGCGCGGGGAGAGCGGAGGAGAGGAGCTGGGGAGAAACGGAGGTGTCTGAGGGGTCGAGGGGGACGTGGACGTTCGATCCACTCCTCCAGGACGGCGAGGGGGCGAAGCAGGGCGGCGGGCAGCTGCGTGGCGCGCCGTGCGGTCGCCGTCGAGCACCTGCCTGCCTGCCTGGCCGAGCCAAGCAGCTCGCTGGAGCGGCAGCTGGGCTGGGCCGGCAGGTGGGCCGGGTGGGCGCCAGGTAAGTGTTCTCTCTCTCTCCTTTTTCTATTTTCTTTTCTGTTTCATTTCTTTTGCAACTTTGTTCATTTAATAAAAATGCCTAAACATTTTTATAAATCATAACACTTGTCATATCTGCTGTATATAATATGAACAGTAGGAAACATTATAGTTTATGATTATTTGAGCATTTAAAATATTTTATAGCATTTAAATGCCCAAATTCAAATACCATATGATTTAATCCAAAACCCTAGATTGTCCTAGAAAATTGTGCACCATTTTTGGCAGAGGTTTAAGACCAAGGCAGAAATGATGAACATTTTGAAGGGCATTTTGGGTACATTGGAAAATATTTTAGCAAACCCTAGTTGTTAGGGGAGGGGTGCTGGGGTTTCTGTTAATCCCATTTCAAGTTTCTTTGAAAGTAAACATGATGCACACTCTAGTCAGATCCTAGTGCAAGTGCTAGCTAGGGATGTGACAATTTCGTGAGGATGAACACGACACCCTATGGTTTGTGGATCGAATCTATGTGCCAAATGACCCGGAGATTAGGAAGTTGATTTTACAAGAGGCCCATGATTCACCATACTCGATTCACCCAGGAAATACTAAGATGTATTTGGATTTGAAGGATATTTTCTGGTGGACCGGTATGAAGAAGGATATTGCGGAGTATGTAGTAGTTTGTGATGTATGCCAGAGAGTAAAGGCAGAACATCAGAAGCCAGCAGGATTGTTACGACCTATGCCAATACCCGAATGGAAGTGGGAGAAGCTTGGTATGGATTTATCACCGGATTCCCCAGGACCAAAGCAGGATATGATTCAATCTAGGTAGTAGTAGACCGATTGACGAAGGTAGCCCACTTTATCCCGGTGAAAACCACATATACCAGTGCAAAGTTGGCAAAGATATACATGACCAGAATTGTATGTCTTCATGGAGTTCCGAGGAGCATCGTATCAGATAGAGGAACCCAGTTTACCTCAAAGTTCTGGAATCAGTTACATGAAACTTTGGGAACCAGACTAGAGTTTAGCACAGCATTTCACCCGCAGACTGATGGACAGACGGAGAGAGTCAATTAGATTCTGGAAGATATGCTAAGAGCCTGTGCATTAGATTATGGATCTAGTTGGGATGACCACTTGCCCTACGCGGAGTTCTCATACAACAACAGCTATCAAGCCAGTTTGAAGATGGCACCGTTCGAGGCATTGTATGGAAGGAGATGCCGAACACCGTTGTCGTGGGATGAAGTTGGAGACCGACAGTTGTTTGGACCAGACTTAATCAAAGAGTCTCAGGAGAAAGTGAAGTTAATCCGAGATAGACTGAAAGTAGCTCAGTCTAGACAGAAGAGTTATGCAGACTCGAAGTGCAAGGAGATAACCTATGAGATCGGAGACAGAGCGTACTTGAGGGTATCGCCTCTGCGAGGAGTTAAACGTTTCGGAGTTAAAGGGAAGTTAGCCCCGAGATTTGTGGGACCTTACCGTGTTTTGGAACGCATGGGAGAGGTTGCCTATAAGTTGGAATTGCCCGAAGGATTGTCAGGAGTGCATGACGTGTTTCACGTTTCGCAGCTTAAGAAGTGTCATGCGGAGATGGCCGATATACCGCTTAGAGACAAAGTACCCCTGGAAGCAATTCAGTTGGACAGTGATCTGACCTACGAGGAGAAGCCCGTTAAGATTCTCGAGTTTTTGAGCCGAGTTACCCGCAGCAAGGTGATCAAGTTTTGCAAAGTTCAGTGGAGTCACCACACTGAGGAAGAAGCCACCTGGGAACGAGAAGATGATCTACGCACGGACCACCCACACCTGTTCTCTAGCCAAGTCGAATCTCGAGGGCGAGATTCATTCTAAGGGGGGTAGGTTTGTAACATCCCAAATTTTCAATTTGGAATGTTATACATAGAACACAATTGCATTTCATTGTTTTCCATTTTGTTCGTGGCGTTCCTCGAAATTCTAAGCAACTCAAGGACCTACGGAGAGAGTTGGGAATTTTACCGTTTTCGTATTTGAGTTTGCTCGAATACCGGTACGAGGACAGTGTGATTCTAATTATTTTTTCTCTCCTAAAAATATTTCTAAATACAATATATGAGCGGAGATAATATGACTTCTCCAAAATAACAGAAATATTGGAGGAAAAATGTTAAAATCACTTTTGGAATTTTTCTGGATTTATTCGCGGATTTATTTGCATAGGAAAAATACGCGTTTTTCAAAATTGCATTTAGGTCCGGGAAAAATGTTCACTTTGTCCTAAATATTATTAGAGGACGATGAAAATTTATTTCGGGAATTTTGAAGTCCGTTTGGTATTTCTTTCGTTAGTTTTTCTGTGCCAGGACTCTTTTAGAAAAAAAAACAGCAACCGACTAGGAGTCTTATTCGCCCAGGACTCCTGGGCTTTATAAGCCGTCCCAGGCCGGCCCAACTCCCGTCTCGCCCCCGCAGCCGCCCGAAACCCTAGCCCGCCCCGCCGTCGGAAGCCGCCGCCGCCGCCGCCTCCCGCCTCGCCGCCGGAAGCCGCCGCCGCCGCCTCCCGCCCCGCCGCCGAAAGCCGCCGCCGCCGCCTCCCGCCGCCCCGCCGCCGAGCCGCCGCTGCTCCGCCGCCGCGCCGCCCCGCCGCTAGCCGCAGCCGCCGCCGCCGGCCCTCGCCGGAAGCCCGCCGGAGTGAGGTAGTTTTTTTTTCGGTTATTAGATCAGTTTTAGTTAGGAAAACCTAGATTTGTTTTTTTTTTGAATAGATCGGTTCGGTTTTTTTATTTTTCCGCCGGTTTAGTTAAATAGCGGACGTTCGTCCGTACGTTCGTTTTAATGAACGGTTTTTTGTTAGATAACCGCAGACAGCGAACGTTCGTTCGTTAGCCTGTTCGTCGTTTTTCTTTTTCGGGGTATTTAACCGCGATTTTCCGATCGTGATTTCTGCCCTGATATTGTTTTTCGTTTTTCTTTTCGCTCGAGAGTCAGAATTAGGTGATTCAAAATCCCAGATCTTCGTCTCGAAGCCTTCTTTACGTTAGATCAACTTGAACAAAGTTTTGGCTACTGTAAAATTTGACTTTAGGCCAACTAGTAATTCGGAGCTCGTTTCTTTTGCAGTTTGAGTTTCGTTGCTTCTTTCGAGTTGATTCTTTTTGCAAACCGGAGTTCTTAAGTTGAACTTTCTGGTTAGATCTCTTATTTGAGTTTTACCCATGCATTAGTTAAGTACTTATTGTATGCTTGTTTGTTTGATTGCGATAGAGTACCCGGAGTGCGCCGATTGCTACTTTGAGTCTCTAGGTTTTGCGGATCATCAGCAAGGCAAGTAACATTTTGATCATGCTTTCCAATTACCAGTTTTCATTGCATTAGTCAAACCCTCACACATTGCATGAGTAGGATTAAATAACTTGTGGGATTGGGAAGTAGATTGAGGTAGT
This sequence comes from Secale cereale, assembly GCA_902687465.1. Taxonomy (NCBI): domain Eukaryota; kingdom Viridiplantae; phylum Streptophyta; class Magnoliopsida; order Poales; family Poaceae; genus Secale; species Secale cereale. The sequence continues at coordinate 206,837,006 of LR738709.1, read as the reverse complement.
ACCTATTACCTGCATTACATTCAAACCCTTGGGAGTTACTTCTACGTTTGCTGTTAGGACATGCTATGCTCGTAGACGTGGATTGGGTGAGTGAAATCCATGACAGATGTGAGTTTGCTAATTAATGGTTCAACTTAAGGTGGCAACTTTAATACACATCTGGGTGGATTGAGGCATCTGGGTATTCCAGTGATTGCCTGTTTTTCTTTTGGACCGCCACCCAGGCTCAAAAGGATCATGAGATTTTTCATACTAGAAACTTCCGTGTGCAGCCACATGCCAATATGGGCTCTGGCATAGCTGAGTAAGTTGTGGGAAACCTTTCCATGATGGGCTAGCAGATGTAGTTGGGTTTTGTAGGTGTACCGGCCTATCTATCTGGTTAAGGGGACCTCTTCGGAAAGACTGTGTCTCGGTCATCCGTTTCTCAAACACCATGCAGTGCGAGAAACCAAACGGAGGCGATCAAGTCTTGTGGGGAAAGTGCACAAACCTCTGCAGAGTGTACAAACTGATCATGATTAGCCGTGTCCCCGGTAATGGACATCTTGAGTATCTGGTACTTGGATTATCATGTGCATCTCAACATGTTACTTTAATTTAATTTTGTTGGGTTAATGATTACTTTTAATTGGGGTTGAGAGGATGTCTATCTTCTCAACGATGTTTCAACTACCATGATAGTTAATTAAAATACATTCCTTTGTAGTAGGGAAAAATTGGCTTTACGCAAAAACTTAACCATAGAGATTTCCACCAGCCATATTGCATATAGTATAGCTTTACTTTTATTGCATTCTCTTGTGTTACCTTGCCAGCATATTCCATGTGCTGACCCGTTTTTCGGGCTGCAACGTTTCATGTTGCAGACTTTTCAGACGACGAGTAAGATGCCCCTTTTAGGTCATGGTTCTATACTCAGTGAAGCCGCTGGAGTTTGATGGACTCACTTATCTTCCAAGCCTTCCGCTGTTATCGTGTTAGATGGCCTTCAGCCATATTATTTGTAATAAATTCATCGTTGGACTATCGATGTAATAAGTGTGTGATTGCCACTCTGTTATAAATCCTTCAAGTACTGTGCGTGTCAGCATTAATGATCCAGGGATGACACTGATGCACAGAGATCAGAATGTTTGAGGTCTGGTCGCTACAAGTATCTTCGGGAATTTAAGAAACGGTGAAAGGCCAGAAACTGGGGTCGCGAAACAAAAGAGAAATAGAGAGACTGATCAAATCTCGGAGGGGCTCTCTCCCCCCGCCACCATGGAGGACATGGACCAGAGGGGTAACCCTCCGAGGTCAAGAAAGAACAAGAAGGAGGGGCCTCTCTCCCCATCTCTCTCGATGGCGCCGGAACGCCGCTGGGGCAATCATCGTGTGACGACGATCTACACCAACACCTCCATCATCCTCACCAACATCTTCATCACCTCCCCTCATGTATATTTGGCGGTCCACTCTCCCGCAACCAGCTATACCCTCTACTTGAACATGGTGCTTTATGCTTCATATTATTATCCAATGATGTGTTGCCATCCTATGATGCTTGAGTAGATTTTTGTTGTCGTATCAGTGATTGGTGAATTGCTAAGATTGGTTTAATTTGCTTGTGGTTATGTTGTTGTCCTCTGGTGCCCATCATATGAGCGCGTGTGTGGATCACACCATAGGGTTAGTTGTATGTTCATAGGACTATGTATTGGAGGGCAAGGGTGACAACAGCTTCAACCTAGCATATAAATTGATGCATATATGATTGAAGGGGACCAATGTATCTTGAGGCTATGGTTGGGTTTTACCTTAATGAACGTTAGTAGTTCCAGATTCTTGCTAATAGTTCCAATCATAACTGCATAGAATTCCAAGTAAGGGATGACATGCTAGAAGTGGCCTCTCCCACATAAAAACTTGCTATCGGTCTAGTAACGTAGTCAATTTCTTCGGGACAATTCCGCAACTCCTACCACCACTTTTCCACACTCGCTATAATAATTTAATTGTACTTTTATCTAAACAGCCCCGTGTTTTTATTTACGTGCTCTTTATTATCTTGCAAACCTATCCTACACCACCTACAAAGTACTTCTAGTTTCATACTTGTTCTAGGTAAAGCGAACGTTAAGCGTGCGTAGAGTTGTATCTGGTCGATAGAACTTGAGGGAATATTTGTTCTAACTTTAGCTCCTTGTTGTGTTCGACACTCTTACTTATCGAAAGAGGCTACAACTGATCCCCTACACTTGTGGGTTATCAAGACCTTTTTTTGACGCCATTGTCGGGGAGCAATAGCGTGGGGTGAATATTCTCGTGTGTGCTTGTTTGCTTTATCACTAAGTAGATTTTATTTTATGTTCTAATTTGTTATCTATCTTTAGTCATGGATATGGAATGCAAAATACCAAAAACATTAGGTGTACTCGCTACTCATGCAGACGGGGAACCTCCTAAAACCCTCGATGTTGGTTATGCAAAAACTATTAAACATTACTTTGATAATCCTGAGAAAACCCCATTCAACTTGATAATGGGAGTAACCTTGGATGAACGTGAATACTTTAGGGATTATCGCTTGACTCAAAAAGGGAAACTATTATGGGATCAAATTCATATGCTGCATTGGTATGCTCGGGAGATATGCTTGAGATATGATTATACTTATTGCTCTAGGACGAAGGCTCCACACCTTCCCTTTTCATGTGAATTTAATGATAATGAAACCTTGGCTTCTTATGCTAATATATATATGATTACTATGATGTGGAACAAATAGAAAATTTGTTGCTTTTAAGGGTGCTTATGAAATTGAATCTTTGTTTGAAAAGTATGAAGATTATGATGATGATGCTGTTTATAGATCTGAAAATTTTGCTATAATTAAATATTGCTATGAGAATTATGAATAGAATTATGATATTGATGCATTTATTGAGAGAGTCTCCGCTATCCAAGAAGAGACTAATATTTTACAGGAAAATCTATGGAAGAAGAAATTGATGACACTGTGAGCTCATTAGATGAAAAAGATGAGGAGGAGAGCGAAGAACGAAAGGAGGAAGAGTAGATTGATCACCCATTCCCACCTTCTAATGAGAGTAACTCTTTATCCCATACATTGTTTAATTTCCCTTCGTGCTTACTGAAGGATGAATGTTATGATGATTGCTTTCTCCCTTGGATTCGTTTGAAATATCCCTTTTTGATGAACTTGATGCTTGCTTTGCTTGTGGCCATGATGCTAATATGAATTATGCTTATGGAGATGAACTTGCTATAGTTCCTTACACTGCTGGAATCAGCAGATTTGCCTTCCGCTGGCTCTTTGCCGTCAGCTAGCGGATGACAAAGGAAGGCTTTGCCATCAGCCACCAGAAAGCGGAGGGCAAAGATGCAGCGGACAACAAAGGAAGGCTTTGCCATCAGCCACCTCTTTGCCGTCCGCTAGCAGACGACAAAGAGGGTGGGTGGCGGGCTAACGAAAACGACCTAACGGCCACTTTCTTTGTCGTCTGCCGCCCGCCGACAAATATTCTTTGCCGTCCGCCGCCAGACGACAAAGAAAGTGGCTATTTTAACGGCCGTTTCCCCCCGGCCCCACCTCACTAGGTACGCTCTTTGTCGTCCACTACCAGACAACAAAGAGCTGTGACCTAGCAGAAAAGGGGCCACGCCCGCGCCCCCACCCACTCTCTCTCCCCTCTATCTCTCTCCATTTCCTGGCCTTCACTACCCGCGCCGCCGCCCCCGACCCCCGCCCCGCCCCGCCGCCTCGTCGGTCACGCCCCCGCCCCGCCCTCCCGCC
>LR738709.1:206806783-206833194 GCA_902687465.1 Secale cereale | reverse complement strand
CCGTCGCCCCAGTGCCCAGCCCGCCCCGGCTCGCTGGCCCACCCACACCGCCCCGGCGCCCGCCCCGCCCCGCCGCCCCCCGGCGCACCGGCCCTGGCATCCCGCCGCTCTGGGGCCCGCCACCTCCTCCACCACCGCCGGAGCCAAGGTGATTATTTTGTTTTTTTCTACTGTTATTTGTGTTTAGGTTTAGGTGTTATTAATAGGTTTATGTTATAGTGGTAGGATTAGGTTAGTGCTAGGTTTAGGTTTAGATAATTAGAAGAAGAAAAAATTGAAAAAAAGAAGAATAGATGGTGGAGCCAGTGGGTCCCGCCGGTCCCGACGCCCATGCCGAGAACCCCCCGGTCCGAATGCTGACCCGTCGACCGTGCGTCTCCATACGAGAGGGCACCCTGGGACGAGCGTGTTAGGGGGTTCCTCGACGTTGATGGAACCCTAAATACCAAGTATCGTCGGTGCGAGATACATGTGGAAGTCGGTGTCGAACACTACATCCATGTCCCACAACTGACGCCGGCGTCCGGCGTCCCGCAGCAAAAGTTCTCGGAGTTGATGGTGGTCGAACATCTTTGCGAATTTGTCTTGCAGCCTCTTCGATGATGATTAAAAGTCAAGTGTTGTAACTTGAAACACCCAAACCGACTCAAGTTGGTTTGGTTATTTGAAGTTTCAAAATTTGGTTTTAATCCTCATCGCAGAGGCTGCCAGACAAATTCTCCAAGGTGTTTGACCATCATCGGCCCCTAGAACTATTGCTGCGTGCGAGACGCCGGGTGCCGGCATCACTTGTGGGATGTGGATCTAGTGTTCAACACCGAGCGCCACATGTATCTCGCACTGATCATACTTGCTATTTAGGGTTCCATCGGTGCTGAGGAATAACCTAACCCGCTCATCATGTTGTAAATATTTAGTTAGGTTGACAAAAAAACTGCTATGTTACTCATCTTTCTGTTTAAATGTATAGTTTTTGTCACTGCGAGGGTCTAGTGTTTGACGAGCTCTGCCCCTGCATTCGTGGGTGAGCACAAATGACATCTCCTCCTCCCCCTTCATTTGCTCTATTCCGGTCTTCGTGCCGATGAAACTTGCTAGCTATAGGTGTCTTCAATCATCAGTATGCGTGACCACTATGCGTCTCTCGTTCGAAATGGTTACATCTATAAATATGCATGCATTTACGTATTATAACTGTGATTCTTTTGAATTGTCCAGCGTTATCCATGGACAACCCAAGTATGTGTAGATTGGATTCATTTTCCCATATGCTCTGCTCGGATTCGATTTATAATTTCGTCAGTGCCTCCCCGTTGTTCTTCGGATACACATCCTCTCCGCTTATTGCCGAGACGTGTATCAGGAGAACAGCGGGGAGGTGCTGCCAAATTTTTGCGTCGGATCCGGAGCAGAGCATGGGAAAACGAACCAAATCTATACATACCCGCGTGGGATTAGGACATATCTTTATCTATTAGCGTCTAGGTTGCATGGACGTAATAAAAGTGACAGACTCCATTAACTGATGAATATATACATGCTGATATATATATATATATATATATATATATATATATATATATATATATATATATATATATATATATATATATATATATCTTATGTGTCCAGTAGCTAGGCAAGATGAGTGATCGTGTGTGGATGTACACCGGTCACACCAGTCAGAAAGACATGACCACTGAATGGCTCACAAATACCAAGGGTTTTCTGAGTGCCGCATTTGCAAATAGCCAGAGGACAACCTGGTGCCCCTGTGCCGGGTGCAACAATTGGCACAATAGGACAGATGATGAAATGGGCAAACACCCGCAGAAGAGGGGTTTTACGCCAGATTATACGGTGTGGACATTTCATGGCGAGTCTACCCAACATGCCAGAGCTGAGGTGCTTCGTCGTCGCACCGACAAGCATGGTACCAGGATGCAAGACATGGTGCAAGACTTTGATGATGCTTGAGACTCGGACGATGAGATGGAGGAATCTGCAGAGGCCTTCAATGAAATGTTCGAGTTTCAAAACGTACTCTCTACGAGCACACTAAGCCTTGTCAGCTAGATGCCATCTCACAAATAATGGCTCTGAAGGCTCAATTGAACTTGGGCAGAGAATACTATGATGCAACGATGACAATATTTGGACGTTTTCTACCCAAAGGCCATGTACTACCTGCAAACCTGTACCAGTCACACAAAATCCTCCGTGCCCTTAAGATGCCGTATGAGAAGATACATGCTTGTGAGAAAGGATGTGCCTTATTTAGGCTTCAGTATGGGAACTTGAACTATTGTCCCATTTGCATGTCATCTAGGTATGTTGTGGTAGACAACGGTATGGGTGAGAAGACGCAGACCAAAATCCCCGTTAATGTTCTTCCATATATGCCAATCGTACCAAGACTTCAACATATTTTCATGGTCGAAGAGACGGCCAGACAGATGACATGGCACAAAATGGGCAAAAGAACCCAACTCGACGCAGATGGGAAGCTGATGATGGTGCACACATCGGACGGTGAAGCATGGAAGTGCTTCGATGCATTATATGATGACAAAGTGGCAGATCTGAGGCATCCTCGAGTCGGCATCACCACAAATGGGTTCAGTGTGTTTGGCTTGACGGCAGCCCAATACAGTTGTTGGCCCGTATTTATCTTTCCACTCAATCCCCCCGGACAGATTATGCAAAGAAAGAACATTTTCCTGACGTTGATAATTCCAGGGCCCAATTATCTGGGGAAGAATATGAATGTGTACATGCAGCTGCCGAAGGACGAATTGCAAGAAGCCTGGGATAATGGTTCAAGACATACGACGCCTTTAGCAAACGGAACTTCATAATGCATGTCTGGTACATGTACTCGACGCAGGACTTGCCAGTGTATGTGCTATTCGTTGGCTGGTGTGTGCATGGAAGGTTCCTGTGCCCCACATGCAAGGGAGGTCTTGAGTTTCATTGGCTTCAGGATGGTCGCAAGTTTTCTTGCTCTGACATGCATAGGGAGTTCCTGGATCCTCGCCATAAGTTAACGATAGACAAGAGGAACTTCATTAATGGTAGAGTTGTCAAAAACTCTGGACCACCTGCGTTGACAGGCCAAGAGACCCTGGATCAGTTAAATGCTCTCGAGCCAGATCAAGCGCGTCTAGGGTATTTCAAGGGGTATAATTCGAAACACGCTTTGACTCACAAGACATGCTTGTGGGATATGCCTTACTTCAAAGACCTCCTTTGCCCACACAACATCGACATGATGCACACTGAGAAGAATATCGCCGAGGCACCTTTTGGTACATTGTTTGACATAGAGTGGAAGTCAAAGGATAATACTAAGTCTAGAGTCGATCTGGAGGCGCTATGTGATAGGCGGTTACAAAACATGGAAGAACCGAAAGGAAAGCAGAATTGGACGAAGCCAAAGGCATGGTTCAATCTTGGAAGGCCAGCTATGAGGGAAATTATCTTGTGGGTGCAACAACAGTTGATGTTCCCCGATGGGTATGCAGCAAATCTGAAGAGGGGAGCGAGTCTTGATAAATTGAAGATATTTGGTCTCAAGAGTCATGATTGGCACATATGGATTGAGCGGGTAATGCCGGTGATGTTGCGTGACTTCATCCCTGAGGATGAATGGCTAGCACTGGTAGAGCTGAGCTATTTCTTCCGTATTATTTGTGCGAAAGAACTATCGCCTGGCCTGCTAGAAGAAATGGAAGAGTTGGCACCGGAGTTGATGCACGTTAGAGAAGATCTTTCCACCGGGCTTCTTTAATCCAATGCAGCACTTGATTTTGCATCTCCCAACCGAGGCAAGATTGGGGGGGGGGGGCGTGCAACTGAGAGGATGCAGAAGATGCTACGAGCAAAATGTAAAAATAAACGTAGAATTGAAGCATCAATGGCTGAGGCATTCATTACCGAGGAGGCGGCAAACTTCGTGACAACACACTATGAAGCCAAAATCATCATTTGCATAATTCGAAGCCTCTGTACAATGCTGACGACCCTAAAATGGGTGGATCCAACCTCATACTATTCAAAGGGGATCTCGCACCAGCCGGTGCTTCTATTTCCTTAACATTGGATTTCGAAGAATGGCAGATCATTTCGTTGTATATCTTCACCAACCTATCAGAAGTGTGGCCGTACATCGAGTAAGTTCTTGGTACATTGTTTCGCAACTTCTAATTCCTTTGAACTTCTCTTGTTCCCGGATAAATTTGATACAGTCGATACATCGCCAAATTCTCGTATGGAGCGGTGATCCAAAAGGATTCCATCGAAGAGTATGAGCTTCTGGAAAAGCATGGAGGCGGCTATCCCGGTTTCATCTCTTGGTTCAAACAAACGGTAATTTCCATTAGACCATTTCATTTCTTTGTCTAATTTGTGTCTAATGCAACAATCCCCTTTGTATTAAACTTGTAGGCTAATTCAAAGATTATGGACACCGAATTGAGACAAGTCGCTAATGGTTTTGACTTTAAGGTCCGTTCATTTGACAAATACGACATCAACGGGTATCGCTTTCGTACCTATGGCAAAGAGCTATCTATGGCCGACCAAAAGTCTACAAATTGTTGTGTCTCTGCTATCGGTGACGGAGATACCGAGTATTATGGAAGAGTTGAAGCAATTTATGAACTTGAATTTTATGGTGCAAACCCACCAAATGTTGTAGTCTGCAAATGTTATTAGTTCCAGCTGAAGGAGACTAGAAGGACTCATGAACACTTAGGGCTAGTGGAAATCAAACAAAGCACCCATTTGGATGTTCCCGATGTCTATATAATGGCTCAACAGGCAACCCAAGTTTTCTATCTACCGTGGGCCTGTCAAAGTGATCCAAATCTCAATGGTTGGGATGTCGTTTATGAAGTGCCGCCACGTGTTACACCACCTCCCCCCAATCAAGAGGATTATGAACCTCACATTAACCCAGACACATATGAAAGAGAATTCTTCCAACAAACACGTCTTCCCAAAAAACGTTTAAAGAAATGCTCTACTTCACCCCAAAACATTGAAGTAGACAACGACAGTGAACCCGACTTCACCCATGAGCCGGAACAAGAAGAGCCTGAACTAGAAGAGGTTACTGCTGTGGATGACTTGTCAATGCTCGACCTTTACGTAAAGGTGTCCTTCCACATGATGATGCATTTATTGATGATGATGATGAGCACGTCATTACTGATAGTGATGACGATGATGCATTTATTGACCCTGGAGCATTTATTGAACCCGACAATGCAGATTATTATTAGGTATTCAAATTTTTATGTTGTACTTGATTTATATAGGTACGTATATGATTCTATGATTTTTATAGTTACTTTTATAATTTTCTTACTTTGTATGATTGTTTGTTATACATAGTGTCATGGTCTTGATATCCGTCCTCGTCGGCCCTCGCCCGCTTTATGATTCGGATGTGGTAAATTCTCTCTTAAAACTATTTGTTGCATTTTGCATTTATGCCCATTATGGTCATCAAGTCGACATAGAGATATTTTTATCTAGGAGGTATGTGAACCGGAAATTGCAACCGACCCTCTTGTCGAGAAGTTAAATTTAGTTGAAAAACAAAATGAGTATTTGACAGAAAAAATTAAAACTTTGAAGAAGAGAAGATGATATTGGAGTTGTATGTTGCCGATGTCGTCGATGATCGCAAGATGAAGATTAATGCAGTGCACTTGAAGATGGATGCAATGCGCTTGAAGATTGATAAGATTAGAAAATATGCCATTGATAATGAGGCTTGGTATCCTTATGCCGTTGGATCAATTGTTACCTTTGTTGCGATCTTCATCACATTTGTTGTGATGAGGGTAAGTTTTCTCTAGTGTTTTGCTTAACAAATGCATGCTTAGCTTATTTACCTAGCTAGTATTCTTCTTCTTCTTCTTCTAGTCTTCTTCTTCTTCTTCTTCTTCTAACTTTCTTCTTTCCCAATTTGCATATTTGCTTTAGATGAGGAAGGCTTGTGTTGATGGAGTTTACTCTTATCCTTGTGCTTCCTTTTTCTTTGGATTTTGTAGGATGAACAATGTTAAACTTGCTACCTATATATGTATGTATGGATGAAACCATTGTATGCTTGTTGTTGGATATTTTGGCTAGCTATATATGGACTTTTGATTTGGTATGTGTATGTGTTGGGTGATCATATCCATATGGCAAGGATATGATTTCATATGTATATGTGTTGGTATGCTTGTTGAAAGTATTTTCAAATGTGTATATATATATATCTATGAAATTGATTGAATTTAAGAAAAAACAGGGGCTATACAGGCACTTTGCTGTATGCTAGCAGACGACAAAGAGCTTTGCCATCAGCCAGCAGACGGCAAAGCTGCCACGTGGCAGCTACCTGTGCAACGTGGGGTGCACTGGGATGGCCTATATTGCATGATTTGCCGTCGGCTGGAAGACGGCAAAGACATTTGCATCTTTGTCATCAGCCAGCACACATCAAAGCATGCCACGTGTCAGCTACCTGGGGGTACCTGGGATAACCACTATGCCATCTGCTGGCAGATGGCAAAGACCTTTGCTTCTTTGTCGTCTGCTACCAAACGGCAAAGCACGCCGTTAATCGCTAACGGACCTAACCTGCCGTCCAACCTCTTTGCCGTCTGTGGGCTGACGACAAAGATATTTGCATGTTTGCCGTCCACCAGCAGACGACAAAGTACCCATTGCCATAGCTCGTTCAGCCGGACGTTTTGCCGTCCGCCGGCTGACGGCAAAGGTCTTTGCCGTCTGCCAGGCTTGCCTTTGCCGTCCGCTATGGCTGACGGCAAAGATCCTGATTCCTGTAGTGTTATGTTAAGAATGAAATTGTCGCTATTGCACCTACGCATGATAGTCATATTATCTTTTTGAATTCTCCCAACTACACTATATCGGAGAAGTTTGCGATTATTAAGGATTATATTGATGGGTTGCGTTCTACTATTGCACATAATGATTTTGATAAATATAATATGCATGTGCTTGCTACTCCTACTTGCAATTATTATGAGAGAGGAACTACATCTCTACCTCTCTATGTTTCCAATATGATAAAATTAAAAGAAACTATCTATGCTATGTATAGGCCTTTACTTGATGTGCATGAATTGTTCTTTTATGACATGTCGATGCATAGGAAGAGAGTTAGACTTCGTCATTACATGATATATGTTACTTTGTGCTCACTTCTAAATCACAAATCATAAAATTGGCTTTGATATACATTGGGATCCGGTTGGATCCATTACATGAGCACTATATGCCTAGCTTAATGGCTTTAAAGAAAGCGCTGCTAGGGAGACAACCCTCATTTATTTCCGTTGAGTGCTTTTAAAAAGTTTTAAAACAAAAAAATATAGTGGGGAACCTAAAACTTTTCAAAAAGAAAAGTAAAAGTAAGAAGGACGAGCACCGTTGAAGCGGGGGAGCTCCTTGAACTTTGTTCATTCCCATGCAAACTTTGCAAATCTTGAATTACAGAAACTTTTCAACAAAAATAATTACCCCCTTGTACAAATCCATTGTATTATGAAAATAATGTGACAATATTTACCTTTAGGATGTTTAGATTGTTTGTTTGGTATGTGTAGTGCATAAACAAAAACTTTGGCTGCAGTGAGTGAATTTACATTTTTACTGGAATGTTAAACAATTCTGAAGTTTTTACACAACACTACTATACAAATTTCTTATTATGTCCTAATTTTCAGAATTTTTAGAGGTACAGAAGTATGACAGTAATTCGAGTCTTTACAGACTGTCCTATTTTTGCATATCACTGTTATAGTTTCATTATTTGCGTGTGTTTAAAACTTGTTAAGCCTCCTTTGACTTGGGTCCATAGAATTGTGATAGCATGCATTGGGTAATGTTTGAGTATAATTATTCAATAATGTTACAACCGTACATGATGGAATTTGATGCTATATGTACCAACCCCTCTAAGAAAAAGTTTTGTTAAGTGTTGTGTGGATGGAGTGTTCGAAGATCGAGGAGGTATTGATATAAGAAGAATAAGGATAGACAAGAGATCAAGCTTGGGGATGCCCGAGGCACCCCAAGTAAATATTCAAGGAGACTCAAGCGTCTAAGCTTGGAGATGCCCCGGAAGGCATCCCATCTTTATTCGACAATTATCGGTATGTTTCAGTTTTTTGTTTTGTTCACATGATATGCATAAATTCTTGGAGCATCATGTGCTTTTTATTTTGCTTTTAATAAATGCACTATGCTGGCATGATATAGTCCTTGGTTGACTTATAGAATGCTCTTTGCACTTCACTTATATCATTTGGCTTTATAGAATGCTTCATGTGCTTCACTTATATCATTTGAAGTTTGGATGCATGTTTCTCTATGTAGAAAAACCGCCATTTGTAGAATGCCCTTTTGCTTCACTTATATTTCTTAGAGTGTGGACATATCTTTTGTAGAAATAATTAAACTCTCATGCTTCACTTATATCTATTTAGAGAGTTAACAGGAATTGGTCATTCACATGGTTAGTCATAAAATCCTACATAAATTTTTAGATCACCGAGTATGATATGTTTGATTCCTTGCAATAGCTTTGCGATATTGAGGTGGTAATATGGGGGCATGCTAGTAAAAGCATTAAAGTTGAGTATTAATAATAGTGCTAAGGGAAGTAAGTCTTTACGCAAGTAAATCCTCACGCATGTAAAGTTGTGACCGCTCACATTAGCGGTGAGGTTGCAGCATAATTTATCCTTGATTGAAATCCTTTGTGCTGCTTGAATTGGGGGTGCACGATGGTTAACTCCTACGAACCTCCCCCCTAGGGGCATGCGAGTAGTACTTTGATTTGAGGGCTAATAAAACTTTCACAATAAGTACATGAGTTCTGTATGATTAATGTCGAGTCCATGGATTAAACACACTCTCACCTTTCTGCCATTGCTAGCCTCTCTAGTATCACACAACTTTCGCCGGTGCATAAAACCCTCCTTATACCTTTCTCAAAACATCCACCATACCTACCTATTATGGCATTTACATAGTCATTCCGAGATATATTACCATGCAACTTCCATCATCATCATCATATACTTGACTTGGCCGTTCATTGTCATATTTCAACGCATGATCGTAAGACAGCTAGCATATATTTTCATGGCTTGTCCATTTTTTGATATCTTTGCTATGCTTGATCATTGCACATCTCGGTACACCGCTAGAGGCAGTCATATGGAGTCATATTTTGTTATAGATTTGTAATATCGAGTTGTAAGTAAATAAAAGTGTGATGATCATCATTATTAGAGTATTGCCCCAGTGAGGAAAGGATGATGGAGGCTATGATTCCCTCACATCGGGATGAGACTTCAGACTTACAAAAATAAAAAGAGGCAAAAGAGCCCAAAATAAAAAAGAGAGGCCAAAGAGCCCAAAAAAGAGAAAAGAAAAAAAAAGAAAAAGAGAGAAGGGGCAATGTTACTATCCTTTTACCACACTTGTGCTTCAGAGTAGCACCATGTTCTTCATATAGAGAGTCTCTTGAGTTATCACTTTCATATACTAGTGGGAATTTTTCATTATAGAACTTGACTTGTATATTCCGATGGTGGGCTTCCTCAAATGCCCGAGATCTTCATGAGCAAGCAAGTTGGATGCCCACCCACATAGTTACATTTTTGATCTTTCATGCACTTATAGCTCTAGTGCATCCGTTGCATGGCAATCACTACTCCTCGCATTGATATCGATTGATGGGCATCTTCATAGCCCGTTGATCCGCTTAATTGATGTGAGACTTTCTTCCTTCTCTTATTGATCCCTACCACCACATTCTATGCCACCTAAAGTGCTATATCCATGGCTCACGCTCATGTATTGAGTGAAGTTGGAAATGCTGAAGCGCGTTAGAAGTACGAATCAATTGCCCGGTTTGACACCAAGGTGCTCATGATTTATAGTTTATGCAGGGAAGACTGAGTGTGTCATGCTTACCATAATTAAGTGTATAGAGGCTATTTCCTTTAGCTCCATTATTATGAACGGCAATGATGAATTACATGCATGTCTTGTACTATTCTTTCGATGTCAAATGATAAACTATTGCTTTGAATCACTCGTGTCTTAATATTCATGCCATGATTAGATTACATTATCAACATTATGCTAGTTCGTCTCCATCGTATCTATAATTTTTACTGTTCCATGCAAATATTCTACAACTTTTATTTATATGATTTTCTTGGCCTAACATATTGATCGAGTGCCCAGTGCCAGTTCCTGTTCGTTGCATGTTTTTTGTTTCGTAGAAAATCCATATCAACCAAAGTACAAACGCGATAATAACTTATAGAGATTTTTTTGGAATATGTTTGAATTTTGGGAAGTGGAATCAACGCAAGGCGATGTGCAAGAGGCCCATAAGCCCTAAGGGCGCGCCCCCTACCCAGGGCGCGGCCAGGGGGCTTGTGGCCACTGTTAAGGTCCTTTGGAGGTCTCCTTCTGAAACAAGGAAGCTAATATAGGGATAAAAATCGTGTTAAAATTTCAGCCCAATCGGAGTTATGGTTCTTCGGGAATTTAAGAAACGGTGAAAGGCCAGAAACGGGGGTCGCGAAACAGAAGAGAAAGAGAGAGACAGATCCAATCTCGGAGGGGATCTCGCCCCTCCGCCACCATGGTGGCCATGGACCATAGGGGAAACCCTCCTCCCAGATAGGGGGAGGTCAAGTATGAAGAATAAGGAGAGGGGCTCTCTCCCCCTCTCTCCCGGTGGTGCCGGAACACCGCCGGGCCAATCATTGTGTGACGGCGATCTACACCAACACCTCTGTCATCCTCAACAACATCTTCATCATCTCCCCTCATCTATATTCAACAGTCCACTCTCCCACAATCCGCTGTACCCTCTACATGAACATGGCGCTTTATGCTTCATATTATTATCCACTGATGTGTTGCCATCCTATGATGCTTGAGTAGATTTTTGTTGTCCTATTGGTGATTGGTGAATTGCTCTCATTGATTTAATTTGCTTGTGGTAATGTTGTTGTCCTTTGGTGCCCATCATATGAGCGCGCATGTGCATCACATCATAGGGTTATTTGTATGTTGATAGGATTATGTATTGGAGGGCAAGGGTGACAACAACTTCACCCTAGCATAGAAATTGATGCATACGTGATTGAAGGGGGACCAATATATCTTAAGGCTATGGTTGGGTTTTACCTTAATGAACATTAGTAGTTGCAGATGCTTTCTAATAGTTCCAATCATAAGTGAATAGAATTCCAAGTAAGGGATGACATGCTAGCAGTCCCACACAAAAACTTTCTATTGGTCTAGTAACATAGTCAATTGCTTAGGGACAATTCCGCAACTCCTACCACAAATTATCCACACTCGCTATACTAATTTAATTGTACTTTTATCTAAACAGCCCCTAATTTTTATTTACGTGCTCTTTATTATCTTGCAAACCTATCCTACAACACTTACAAAGTACTTCTAGTTTCATACTTGTTCTAGGTAAAGTGATTGTCGTGGGCCCCGCATGGTAGTGACCCAGGGACGGTTGCAGTAGCCGGCCAACCACGGCTTGGCCGCACGCGCATGGACACTGGTCGAAGCTAGGGCGCGGTGAGGCTAGCCGGTCGAGTAGCGGCCATGGATCTGGAAGGCGTGGTCACGAGCACGGTGAGGCGCGCGGGGGAGGGAGGGCTGCGGGGGCGCGGCGAGCTGGAAGGGAGGTGGCAGCGGCGAGCGGACAATGATGTGCAACGGTGCGAGGCAGGCGCAACCAGCTGGCGGAGTGTGGGGGTGGCGAGAAGGGCCAGGTGCGGCGTCGTGCATGCGGAGGCGAGGGGCTGCGGTCGTGCGCGGGGAGCGACGGGCGCAGTGCAGGGGCGGCCGACGGGAGGTAGGGGAGCGAAGGGGAGTGCAAGGGACGGCGCCGGCGGTCATGGTGCCATGAGGTGGGCAAGTGCGGCTGACAGGGGGCGAGCGCCGGCACACATGGGAGGAGGCGGAGTGGTGGGAGTGCAGGCATCTGTGGGCACTCGCTACCATGTGCAGGGGGGTGTGGGGTCGCGGCCATCGCGCGACCAAGGGCTCGAGGATCAGGTGCGGGCGGCGGAGGCCCAGGCCAGTGCGGGCGTGTAGGCACAAGGCACACACTATGCACGGCGAGGACAGGGGGAAAGTGGGAGACGGGAGGGGGGGGGGTTCTTACCCCCATTGTAAGGTATGAGGGCGGCGAGGGTCAATGGTGCCGGCGAGGAGGAGGTGGAAGACGAGCGCGGCGTCGGGGACGGTGGGGCAGCGGAGCAGCGACATCGAGTGCCTCCCAATCTAGATCGGTGTAACGCCCTGGACACACCCGCCGGTGGCCGTTACTCCTGGCGGGATCTAGACTGGCCTCACATATCAATACTAGTCTTTTCTGCGCACTTTGTCCTCACTTGTGCGCACCCGGGACCAACTTCCCGGTCGGTCACCCATCCTGAAACTACTCCAAGTTGAGCACGCTTAACTTTGGAGTTCTATCTGAATGGGCTCCCGGAAAAGAAGGAATTCCTTATTGATATGAGTAGTCTATCATCCCTAATAAGCCAGGCCATCACATACACCCTCACTCAGAGGAACCGACGTCCTCGTCTGGCCACATGAACGTTCCCTCTTGGCACAACCGTCTGTGCTTCCAGGACAGCACATGTGCCATGTCGTGTGCCACGACGGGTCACAAACTTCATGCACAACATGACTGCAAACTGTCCGCAAACATCCGTGTAACCGCAAGGGTCGGCTTTGATACCAACTTGTAACGCCCCGGACACACCCGCCGGTGGCCGTTACTCCTGGCGGGATCTAGACTGGCCTCACATATCAATACTAGTCTTTTCTGCGCACTTTGTCCTCACTCGTGCGCACCCGGGACCAACTTCCCGGTCGGTCACCCATCCTGAAACTACTCCAAGCTGAGCACGCTTAACTTTGGAGTTCTATCTGAATGGGCTCCCGGAAAAGAAGGATTTCCTTATTGATATGAGTAGTCTACCATCCCTAATAAGCCAGGCCATCACAATCGGGGCGAGGAGAGGAAATGAGGGGATCGATGTGGGGGTTTGGGTTTTGGTGGTGGGGGCTGTGCTAAGTATGGAGCTGTACTAAGTATGGGCGGTTGGGCTGGGCCGGCCTGGTTGGCCTGGTGGCCAGCTGGGCCGTGGCCCAGTTGGGAAGGAGGGTTTCCTTTTCTTGTTGCCTTTTATTCTTATTATATTTATTATGTTTTATTTTATTTTTCAATTTATTTTAATTTTGTAAAATATATAATTAGTTCCTAAATTAGTATTATTAAATATACCACTACCAAAAAGAGTTTAACCCCTAATAAATGTAACATCCCAAATTTTTAATTTGGAATGTTATACATAGATCATATTGGATTGCATGCTCTTTGCATTTTTGTTTGTGGCGTTTCTCGAAATTCTAAGCAACTCAAGGACCTACGAAGAGAGTTGGGAATTTTACCGTTTTCGTATTTGAGTTCACTCGAATACCGGTACGAGGACAGTGTGATTCTAATTATTTTTCTCTCCTAAAAATATTTCTAAATAGAAAATATGAGCGGAGATAATATGACTTCTCCAAAATAACAGAAATATTGGAGGAAAAAAATGTTAAAATCACTTTTGATATTTTCTGAATTTACTTGCGATTTTATTTGCATAGGAAAAATGCGCGTTTTTCAAAATTGCATTTAGGTCTTGGAAAAATGTTCACTTTGTCCTAAATATTATTAGAGGACGGTGAAAATTTATTTCGGGATTTTTGGAGTCCATTTAGTATTTCTTTCGTTAGAGTTTCTGCGCCAGGACTCTATTTAAAAAAAAACGCAACCGACTTGGAGTCGTTTAGGACTGGGACTCTGGGCTTTATAAACCGATCGCCCCGGCCCGTCAGCCCAGCCGCCGCCTCCCTGCCCTAGCCCCTCGCGCCGCCGCCCCTGCCTCGCGCCGCCGCCGCCCGCCAGTGCCGCTCGCCTGCGCCGCCACCGCCGCCGCCCGTTGCGCCGCCGCCCGCTGGCGCCGCCGCCCCGCCGCCCCGCACCGCAGCGCCGCCGCCTCGCCCGCCCCGCCGCGCCGGACCGCCGCCGCCACCGGACGCCGTCTCGTCGGAGTTGCCGTGATGTAGTTAATCGGTTTTTTTAAGAACCGATCGGTTTTTTTCCGTAGACCGTAGATTCGTTTTTTTTAGATTAGATCGGTTCGGTTTTCGTCGGTTTAGTTATTTAGGGGACGTTCGTCCGTACGTTTGTTTTAACGAACGATTTTCGTCCGTTAGCCGCAGACAGCGAACGTTCGTTCGTTAGCCCGTTCGTCAGTTTTCTTTTTCGGGGTATTTATCCGCGGTTATTCCGATCATGATTTCTGCCCTGATCTTGTTTTTCGTTTTTCTTTTCGCTCGAGAGTCGGAATCAGGTGATTCAAAATCCCAGATCTTCGTCTCGATGCCCTCTTTACGTTTAACCAAGTTGAACAAGGTTTTGGCTACTGTAAAATTTGACTTTACGCTAATTAGGAAACCGGAGCTCGTTTTTTTCGCAGTTTGAGTTTCGTTGCTTCTTTCGAGTTGTTTCTTTTTGCAAACCGGAGTTCTTAAGTTGAACTTTGTGGTTAGATCTGATCTTTTGGAGTTTTGTTTGTGCATCTTTGCTTGATTGCTTATGTATGCTATTGTTTGCTTGTGATAGAATACCCAGACTCTGAAGCGTGCTGCTACGAGTCTCTAGGTTTTGCGAATCGTCAGCAAGGCAAGTAACACTTTGATCATACCTTTTATTACCCAGTTTTTTATGCATTAGATCAAACCCTCACACATTGCATGAGTAGGATCTCTTAATTTGTGGGACTGGGAAGTAGATTGAGGTAGAACCTATTACCTGCATTATTTTCAAACCCTTGGGAGTTACTTCTACGTTTGCTTAGGTTGCTATGCTATGCTCGTAGACGTGGTTTGGGTCTGAGTGAAATCCATGAAAGATGTGAGTTGTTAATTAAGGTTTCAACTTAAGGTGGTTACTTGAATACACATCTGGGTGGATTGGTTGCAGGGCACCTGGAGAATCCAGTGTTATCCTAGGAAATCCCGGGGTTCCGTGTGATTTTTCCTATGGAATGCCACCCATGCTCAAAGGGATCATAAAACTATTCATGCTAGAAACTTCCGTGTGCAGCCACATGCCAATATGGGCTCTGGCATAGTCGAGTAAGTTGTGGGAAACCTTTCCGTGATGGGCTAGCAGATGTAGAGGGATTATAGGTGTACCGGCCTATCTATCTGGTTAAGGGGACCTCTTCGGAAAGACTGTGTCTCGGTCATCCGTTTCTCAAACACCATGCATTGCGAGAAACCTAACGGAGGCGATCGAGTCTTGTGGGGAAAAGTGCACAAACCTCTGCAGAGTGTACAAACTAATCATGATTAGCCGTGTCCCCGGTTATGGACATCTTGAGTATCTCGTACTTGAATTATTGGTTGATCTCATCACTCTATAATTTAATTTGTTGGGTTAATGATGAACTTTTAATTTGGGATTGAGTTGGAGGTACCTTCTCAATGATTTTCAACCAACATGGTAGTTAAAATAAAACTTATTCCTTTGTTGTAGGGAAAAACTGGCTTTACGCAAAAACGTAACCATAGAGGCTCCACCAGCCAAATATGCATATAATATAGCCTTTATTCTGTTACTTGCATCTTCTGTGTTATCTTGCCAGCATATTCCATGTGCTGACCTGTTTTCGGGCTGCAACATATTACGTTGCAGACTTTTCAGACGAGGAATAAGATGTGCTAGGTCATTTGTCATGCACTCAGCTATGCCGTTGGAGTTGATGGACTCACTTATCTTCCAAGCCTTTCGCTGTTATTTTGTTAGATTGCCTTAAGCCATAGATTTTGTAATAAGTTCTCATTGGAGACATTCGATGTAATAAGTGTGTGATTGCCACTCTGCTATAAATCCTTCGAGTACTGTGTGTGTCAGCATTACCGATCCAGGGATGACACAGAACACAGAGACTTCGGTCCATTCGGATCGTGGTCGCTACAAAGATGGTATCAGAGCACACGCTGAATGTAGGACACGCCCACTAAGACAGACCCTAGATCACTCTTCTCTATTCATTCTGACTTCTCTCCATTTGCTACTTCTTTAGGATGGTGGACCCAAGGAACAAGTTCACTCAACCAGATGAAGACACAGCATTTGGACGACACTTGAAGGAAGCCACTAGGTACCTGGACATAGGAATACCAAGCTTTGCCGGGACCTACACCGCCACTTTACCGGAGGAGGAGCGATGGAGCATTCAAGTTCAAATTCCTGAAAGAACCTTCGCCCCATCCACTGAGCCAATAGAGTTTTCTTTTGATGCGCCAACCTGGAGCCTAGGAAAGAGCATGGCCGCCCACATCACAATGGGAAGGATCGGAGAAGTCTACAAGCAGGAGCTGAAGGACACCATCTACCAGATTTGTGGACGCCGAGACGAGAATTGGGATATGATCAGCACCCGGAAGGATAGGTCCATTGCAGCATTCATCCAGGAGTTGAACCAGCACATTCGACGACAGGAGCACCAGATGTGCTCTGGGATGATAGAATTGAAGAAGGCACTAAACAGGAATTTGGAACTAGAAGAAGAACTTAAGTCTACTCGTGACGGATACGAGGAGGAGAAGTTGATACTAGTGGAGAAGAATGATGACTTGACACGGAAGTTAGGGATACTCATGGGAGAAGAAGAAGAAGAAGAAGAACCCAAGGAGATTTCACCCGAAGATTACATTATCATCGACGGCACGGATTCAGAGCCCGATGATAGTAAAGACGAAGACTATGAAGATGAAGCTGGAGCAGACATCATGGAATCGTCCGCCGATCAATATTTTTAGATGACCACACTATGACTACTAGTTTACCCCCATATACTAGTTTTAGAGCACTTCTGTAACGTTAGTTAGATTTGTAAGATCTTGCTTGAAATTGATTGGTGTGATATGATTGTGTTTGTCTCATGTGCATATGGGTAGTGATTTTCCCTTAGACCTCAATTCTATTCTAATCTCTTCCCTCTACACCCATCGGATGCCTCCAAGACGTGAGCCCAGATTTGAGTTTCCCCCTAAGGTCACCCAGTTGATACAGCAGTAGAACACCTTGATGCAACTTCTTGTCCAGAACACTCAGAACAACCAGAACAACAACAACAACCCTCCACCACCACCACCCGTGGACAACCTGACACGTTTCTTAAGGTTGCAACCACCCGTGTTTGCTAGCAGCATCGAACCAATAGTGGTTGATGACTGGCTACGCAAGATTGGAAGGGATTTGATCACCGCCAATTGCTCGGATGCTAAGAAGGCGCGATTTTCCGCACACCAGTTGTCTGGACCAGCCGCAGCATGGTGGGAGAACTACACAACCACTTTCCCTATAGCCAATGTCACCTGGGAGCAGTTTCAGCAACTTTCCGTACTGCCCATATCTCAACTGGAGCTATGAGCATGAAGAAGCGGGAGTTTCGCAACTTGCGCCAAGGAAACCGTACTGTAGCACAGTATGTGGATGAGTTTAGTACCCTATCTCATTATGCCCCAGATGATGTGGCCACATATGCCGCGAAGTAGGAGAGATTTATGGAAGGGCTGAATGATGAGATGAGCGTACAGTTGATGGTGGGAACTTTCAACAACTACCAGGAGTTGGTAGATAAAGCTCTTATGATTGAAGGGAAGCACCAATAGATTGAAAGTCGAAAAAGGAAGTATGGACAAGGAAGGAATAATTCTGGAGCCCAACAGAAGCCCCGATTCACTCTGAATTCGGGAGGATACCCCCACAACCACAATGGCCCTAAGAATGGAAATGTGAATGGAGCAAGTAGTAACCAAAGCCGCCCTACCCCGTCCACACCCGCTAAGAAGGATTTCAACCATATCACTTGTTTCAAGTGCGGGAAGAATGGACACTATGCCACGGACTGCCCTGAAGCTAAGAATGGGAACGACAATGGAAGCGCCGGGAAGAAGCCCAACCCGTTCAACAAAGGACAGGTGAACCACGTGACCGCGGAGGAGGTAGAAGAGCAACCAGATGCTATTGTCGGTAAGTTTTTGGTTAAGAAATTTACCACAATAGTTCTTTTCGATACTGGTGCATCGCATTCATACATTTCAAGGGGATTCGTGAATAGACATAGGATGTCCACCCGAGTTCTTAAGACCCCCATGTTAGTAAGTTCACCAGGAGCAGATTATATGGCACACCAAGGATGTTTTCAGACGCCATTGACCATAGGACGCCACACTTTCCCCTCTGACCTAATAGTCCTGGAGTCACAAGGACTGGATGTGATATTAGGTATGGATTGGCTATCGAAGTATGGAGGTAACATCGATTGTGCCAGTAAGTCTATTTTGCTCACCACCCCGGAGGGAAAAAGGATTAAGTATGTATCTAGGCATTCGCCTATAAGGACCCAAGTACATTCTCTCACGGGAGTTGTTCAGGAGGAAGTGCCAGTAGTAAAGGATTATCCGGATGTGTTTCTAGAGGAGTTACCTGGCATGCCACCGGATAGAGATATTGAGTTTTTGATTGAGTTGTTGCCTGGCACCGGACCAATATCTAAGAGACCGTATCGGATGCCAGCGAATGATCTGGAG
Organism: Secale cereale; assembly: GCA_902687465.1. Lineage (NCBI taxonomy): Eukaryota > Viridiplantae > Streptophyta > Magnoliopsida > Poales > Poaceae > Secale > Secale cereale. The sequence goes on along the minus strand of LR738709.1, from coordinate 206,814,444 downwards.
GAGATCAAGAAGCAGATTAAGGAGTTGTTGGAGAAAGGATTTATTCGTTGAAGTTCATCACCTTGGGGAGCCCCAGTGCTGTTGGTCGAGAAGAAGGGTGGATCTTTAAGAATGGTCATTGATTATCGTGCGCTAAATGAAGTGACTATTAAGAATAAGTACCCGTTGCCGACGATCAATGATTTGTTTGACCAACTCCAAGGAGCGAAAGTATTCTCCAAGATAGATCTATGATCTGGATACCACCAATTGAAGATCCGAGAGAAGGATATACCTAAGACAACCTTCATCACACGGTACAGGCTATATGAGTATACGGTTATGTCATTTGGATTGACTAACGCGCCTGCCTATTTCATGAGTATGATGAACAAAGTGTTCATGGAGTTCTTGGATAAGTTCGTCGTGGTATTCATAGATGATATCCTAATATACTCTAAGGATGAAGAAGAACATGCAGAGCATTTGCGTTTGGTATTGGAGAAGCTCAGAGAACATCAGTTATATGCCAAGTTTAGCAAATGCGAGTTTTGGTTGAAGGAAGTTGGATTCCTAGGGCATGTTATATCGGGAGAAGGAATAGCAGTAGACCCCGTCAAAGTGCAGGCAGTCACGGAGTGGTTGGCGCCCACTTCAGTTGGAGAGATCCGCAGTTTTCTTGGACTCGCGGGATACTACCGGAGATTCATAGAAAATTTCTCCAAGATTGCAAAGCCAATGACGACGTTGTTGAAGAAGGAGACGAAGTTTGATTGGACTGAAGGATGTGAAGAAAGTTTCCAGGAGTTGAAGAAACGGTTGACGACAGCCCCAGTGCTGATATTGCCGGATATACACAAGGATTTCCAAGTGTACTGCGACGCTTCACGCTTAGGACTTGGAGGAGTACTTATGCATGATGGAAGAGTTGTTTCCTATGCATCCCGTCAACTGCGACCGCACGAGTTGAATTACGCGACGCATGATCTGGAGTTAGCAGTTGTAGTGCACGCACTGAAAACCTGGAGATATTACCTTATTGGAAATCATTGTGATGTGTACACGGATCACAAGAGTTTGAAGTACATTTTCACGCAGAAGGAGCTGAACCTTAGATAGAGGAGATGGTTGGAGCTTATAAAGGATTATGATATGAAGCTACACTATCACCCAGGAAAGGCCAACGTCGTGGCAGATGCTTTGAGCCGGAAGAGTTATGCAAATACCCTAGTAAAAGGGGGATTGCCACAGGAGTTAGCAGAACATGTGAGGGAACTTCGTTTGGAGATAGTCCCTAGAGGTTTCGTGGCAACATTGGAAGTTCAGTCAACATTACTGGGAAAGATACTCGAAGCCCAAAAGGATGATAAGGAAATTGCCGAGATAAGGAAAAGGATGAGTGAAGGAAGAGCCAAGGGATTTCGTGAGGACGAACACGACACCTTGTGGTTTGAGGATCGAATCTATGTGCCCAATGACCCGGAGATAAGGAAGTTGATACTATAGGAAGCACATGATTCGCCATACTCGATACACCCCGGTAACACCAAGATGTATTTGGATTTGAAGGAACGTTTCTGGTGGACGGGAATGAAGAAGGATATTGCCGAGTATGTAGCCGTATGCGATGTATGCCAGAGAGTAAAGGCAGAGCATCAGAAGCCAGCAGGATTGTTGTAGCCTATGCCGATACCCGAATGGAAGTGGGAGAAGCTTGGCATGGATTTTATCACCGGATTGCCCAGAACCAAAGCAGGATATGATTCAATCTGGGTAGTAGTGGACCGATTGACGAAGGTAGCCCATTTTATCCCCCTGAAAACCACATATACCAGTGCGAAGTTGGCCAAGATATACATGACCAGGATAGTATGTCTACACGGAGTTCTGAGGACCATTGTATCAGATAGAGGAACACAGTTCACCTCAAAGTTTTGGCATCAATTACACCAAACCTTGGGAACGAGGCTAGAATTCAGCACAACTTTTCATCCGCAGACCAATGGACAGACCGAAAGAGTCAACCAGATCCTGGAAGATATGTTGAGAGCCTGTGCGTTAGACTATGGATCTAGTTGGGATGACAATTTTCCCTACGCGGAGTTCTCATACAACAACAGTTACCAAGCCAGTTTGAAGATGGCACCGTTCAAGGCATTGTATGGAAGGAGATGCCGAACACCGTTAATGTGGGATGAAGATGGAAACCGACAGTTGTTTGGACCAGACTTGATCAAAGAGTCTAAGAAGAAGGTAAAGTTGATTCGAGATAGATTGAAGGTAGCTCAGTCCAGGCAGAAGAGTTATGCAGACTCGAAGCGCAAGGAGATAGCCTATGAGATCGGAGATAGAGCGTACTTGAGAGTATCGCCTCTACGAGGAGTTAAACGTTTTGGAGTTAAAGGGAAGCTAGCCCCGAGATTTGTGGGACCTTACCATGTTTTGGAGCGCATGGGAGAGGTTGCCTATAAGTTGGAATTGCCCGAAGGATTGGCAGGAATGCACGACGTGTTTCACGTTTCGCAACTTAAGAAGTGCCATGCGGAGATGGCCGAAATCCCGCTTAGAGACACGGTACCCCTGGAAGCAATTCAGTTGGACAGTGATCTGACCTACGAGGAGAAGCCTATTAAGATCCTCGAATTTTCGAGCAGAGTTACCCGCAGTAAGGTTATCAAGTTTTTCAAAGTTCAGTGGAGTCACCACACCAAGGAAGAAGCCACCTGGGAACGAGAAGATGATCTACGCAAGGACCACCCACACCTATTCTCTAGCCAAGTCGAATCTCGAGGGCGAGATTCATTCTAAGGGGGGTAGGTTTGTAACATCCCAAATTTGTAATTTGGAATGTTATACATAGATCATATTGCATTGCATGCTCTTTGCATTTTTGTTTGTGGCGTTCCTCGAAATTCTAAGCAACTCAAGGACCTACGGAGAGAGTTGGGAATTTTACCATTTTCGTATTTGAGTTCGCTCGAATACCGGTACGAGGACAGTGTGATTCTAATTATTTTTCTCTCCTAAAAATATTTCTAAATACAAAATATGAGAGGAGATAATATGACTTCTCCAAAATAACAGAAATATTGGAGGAAAAATATTAAAATCACTTTTGGTATTTTCTGGATTTACTTGCGATTTTATTTGCATAGGAAAAATGCGCGTTTTTCAAAATTGCATTTAGGTCCAGGAAAAATGTTCACTTTGTTCTAAATATTATTAGAGGACGGTGAAAATTTATTTCGAGATTTTTGGAGTCCGTTTAGTATTTCTTTCGTTAGATTTTCTGCGCCAGGACTCTATTTAAAAAAAACGCAACCGACTTGGAGTCGTTTAGGACTGGGACTCTAGACTTTATAAGCCGATCGCCCCGGCCCGTCAGCCCAACCGCCGCCTCCCTGCCCTAGCCCCTTGCGCCGCCGCCCCAGCCTCGCGCCGCCGCCGCCCGCCAGCGCCGCTCGCCTGCGCCGCCGCAGCCGCCGCCCGTTGCGCCGCCGCCCGCTGCCGCCGCCGCCGCCGCCCGCTGCCGCCGCCGCCGCCCGCACCGCAGCGCCGCCGCCTCGCCCACCCCGCCGCGCCGGACCGCCGCCGCCGCCGGACGCTGTCTCGCCGGAGTTGCCGTGAGGAAGTTAATCAGTTTTTTAAGAACAGATCGGTTTTTTCCGTAGACCGTAGATTCGTTTTTTTAGATTAGATCGGTTCGGTTTCGTCGGTTTAGTTACTTAGCAGACGTTCGTCCATACGTTCGTTTTAACGAACGGTTTTCGTCCGTTAGCCGCAGACAGCGAACGTTCGTTCGTTAGCCTGTTCGTTAGTTTTCCTTTTTCGGGGTATTTATCCGCGGTTATTCCGATCGCGATTTCTGCCCTGGTCTTGTTTTTCATTTTTTTCGCTCGAGAGTCGGAATCAGGTGATACAAAATGCCAGATCTTCGTCTCGATGCCCTCTTTACGTTTAACCAGCTTGAACAAGGTTTTGGCTACTGTAAAATTTGACTTTAGGCCAATTAGCAAACCGAAGCTCGTTTCTTTCGCAGTTTGAGTTTCGTTGCTTCTTTCGAGTTGTTTCTTTTTGCAAACCGGAGTTCTTAAGTTGAACTTTCTGGTTAGATCTGATCTTTTGGAGTTTTGTTTGTGCATCTTTGCTTGATTTCTTATGTATGCTATTGTTTGCTTGCGATAGAATACCCGGACTGTGAAGCTTGCTGCTACGAGTCTCTAGGTTTTGCGAATCGTCAGCAAGGCAAGTAACACTTTGATCATACCTTTTATTACCCAGTTTTTTATGCATTAGATCAAACCCTCACACATTGCATGAGTAGGATCTCTTAATTTGTGGGACTGGGAAGTAGATTGAGGTAGAATCTATTACCTGCATTATTTTCAAACCCCTGGGAGTTACTTCTACGTTTGCTTAGGTTGCTATGCCATGCTCGTAGACGTGGTTTGGGTTTGAGTGAAATCCATGACAGATGTGAGTTGTTAATTAAGGTTTCAACTTAAGGTGGTTACTTGAATACACATCTGGGTGGATTGGTTGCAGGGCACCTGGAGAATCCAGTGTTATCCTAGGAAATCTCGGGGTTCCGTGTGATTTTTCCTATGGAATGCCACACAGGCTCAAAGGGATCATAAAACTATTCATGCTAGAAACTTCCGTGTCTAGCCACATGCCAATATGGGCTCTGGCATAGTCGAGTAAGTTGTGGGAAACCTTTCCGTGATGGGCTAGCAGATGTAGAGGGATTGTAGGTGTACCGGCCTATCTATCCGGTTAAGGGGACCTCTTCGGAAAGACTGTGTCTCGGTCATCCGTTTCTCAAACACCATGCAGTGCGAGAAACCAAATGGAGGCGATCGGGTCTTGTGGGGAAAAGTGCACAAACCTTTGCAAAGCGTACAAACTGATGATTAGCCGTGTCCCCGGTTATGGACATCTTGAGTATCTGGTACTTGAATTATTGGTTGATCTCATCACTCTATAATTTAATTTGTTGGGTTAATGATGAACTTTTAATTTGGGATTGAGTTGGAGGTACCTGCTCAATGATTTTCAACCAACATGGTAGTTAAAATAAAACTTATTCCTTTGTTGTAGGGAAAAACTGGCTATACGCAAAAACTTAACCATAGAGCCTGCACCAGCCAAATATGCATATAGTATAGCCTTTATTCTGTTACTTGCATCTTCTGTGTTATCTTGCCAGCATATTCCATGTGCTGACCCGTTTTCGGGCTGCGACATATTACGTCGCAGACTTTTCAGACGAGGAATAAGATGTGCTAGGTCGTTTGTCATGCACTAAGCTATGCCGTGGAGTTGATGAACTCACTTATCTTCCAAGCCTTCCGCTGTTATTTTGTTAGATGGCCTTAAGCCATAGATTTTTCTAATAAGTTCTCTTTGGAGACATTCGATGTAATAAGTGTGTGATTGCCTCTCTGTTATAAATCCTTCGAGTACTGTGTGTGTCACCATTACCGATCCAGGGATGACACAGAACACAGACACTTCGGTCCATTCGGATCGTGGTCGCTACAATAAATTAGTTTAATATTTTATAAATTATAACAGGAATTTATTTAATTGTTTAAGCCACTGCTTTATTTATTTAGAGAATTTAAACATTTTATAAGAATGTGGTTTCTCCACAATAATTACCTATGAATTATTTGTCACATTTAGAACATTTTAGGTTTGGCATTTGAAAACTTTTATTGTTTGACTTTATTTTAAAGTTGAATTTGTACTGGACCTGAATCAAAGTGAGATTAACAATAGTAATAGTGGTGACTGGCATCATTAACATGCTATTACTGTAGTTTAATTACCCGAGCGTTACAATTCTCCTCCACTACAAGAAATGTCATCCCGACATTTAGGAGGTAGACAGAAACAAAGCTGGGTATTCGTCACGCACTCGATCCTCGTGTTCCCAAGTGGCTTCATTGTCAGAATGTTTTGACCACTGAACTTTGAGAAATTTGATCGCCTTCTGGCAGGTGCGATGTTCAGCTTGATCGAGAACGTGGACCAGATGCTCTTTATAAGAGACCTCTTGTTGCAACTCAAGAATTTCATGATCCATTGCTCAGATATGGTCTTTGAAGCAGCGGTAGAGTGCGACACGGGGAACACATCGTGAATGTGAGAAAGGTTCGACGGTAGTTCCAATTGATATGCCACTTTTCCACGTCTTTCGAGAATGGTGAAAGGACCAGTACATCAAGGATCTAGCTTGCCCTTGATCCCAAAACGGTGAGCACCTTTCATCGGTGTGACCCGAAGATAAGCCTTTTTGCCAGGTTGATAGACCATATCTTTATGACGGTGGTCATATTGACTCTTCTGACGAGACTGAGCAGTCTTCGGATTCTAGTGGATAACGTGGACTTGTTCTTCAGCTATTGGATAATATCTGGGCCGAAGAGAGAACGTTCCCCTATTTCTGACCAATTCAGAGGGTTCGACACTTTCACCATCTAACACTCCGAAGGGGAACATCTTTAGACTAGCTTGATAGCTATTGTTATAAGAGAACTCAGCATACAAGAGAGATTCCTCCCACTTCTTGTAGAAGGAAATGACGCAAGCTCAAAACATGTCTTCGAGAACTTGGTTGACTCGATCGACTTGTCCCTTCGATTGAGGGTGAAAGTGGTGCTAAAGGACATATGAGTTCCCATAGCTTCGTGGAAACTTGCTTAGAAATCTTGAAGTGAATAGGCTCCCACAGTTTGAGCTAATTACCAGTGGAATACCTTGGAGTGAAACAATTCTGGACATATAGTGTCGTGGTGGTCTCACGGCAGATGCCATAGGATGGCTAAAGAGAGGGACAGACACAAGGGCACCAGTGGGTTCCAGAGGCGAGGTTGTCACACGCAAGTGTGAGACACGAGACGTACCCAGGTCTGGGGCTCTCCGGAGAGATAACACCCCTAGTCCTGCTGAGTGTGGTTTATATGAAGATGTTCCAAGCTTGCTCCTAGAGCTGTTTTGGGGAGGAAGCAAGACGGGCCAAGGCATAGGCTGCTCCTTCTCCTGTGTGTGTGTGCGTATGCTACTATGGTTCGCCCCTGTACATGGAGGGGTGCCGGGGGGGTCTTATAGACTTACTCCCCGAGGTTACATTGGTCATATTACATGAGTGCGGGACCCGAACGCCAGTGTCTGGAAGCCAGAGCTGGGACCGGCCGGGTACCAGAGTATGCCGGGTTCTCCGGGAAGCACTGTGCCTCAGTGTGGCGTAGGTCACTGAGTGGGTGAGCTCGATCAGCTACAGTGCTGGGACGCCCCATCGCCATCGGTCCCCGCTGATGGGATGGATGCACACTGTAGCCATCCTTGCACCGATCAACGGGGGTAGGTGAGCCAGCCTACAAAGGAATTACTCACTCCCAGTGGAGAGCATCATGGAATTGGCGATGTATGAGGGTTGGTGATGACGAAGACCGAAGATTCCCCTGTCCGGAGCCGCAAACGGGCTCTAGATCTGGCCTCCCGACAAAGAACTGGAGGTGACGGCGGCTCCGTACCGCGAAACAAGATAATTCTTCCTCCTGATTTCCCCCTCTGAATATAGGTATTTATGGAGTCAGAATTAGGGTCATCGGGGCCACCAGGTGGGGACAACCCACCTGGGCGCACCAGGAGGGGGGCGGGGGGGGGGGGGGGGG
>LR738709.1:206686651-206806702 GCA_902687465.1 Secale cereale | reverse complement strand
GGTGGGTTGTGCCCCCTCCGGTGGTTCTTGGCTCCAGTATTTTTATTTATTCATATAAAAAATCCTCGTGAAGTTTCGTTCCAATTCGATAACTTTTATTTCTGCACAAAAACAACACCATGGTAGTTCTGCTGAAAACAGTGTCAGTCCGGGTGAGTTTCATTCAAATCATGCAAATTAGAGTCCAAAACAAGAGGAAAATCGTTAGGAAAAGTAGATACGATGGAGAAGTATAATTGGCCCGGCTTGCTTCGCCCCCTGCATCCCCGACGAGCCCTTCCCCAAAGGGTTCTCACTCCCTCGCAACACTACCAAGTACAGTGGCACCTTGAAGCCAGAAAATTGGTGGACCGACTATGCCACAACAGTCAGCATAGCGAACGGCAGCAAGTGCATTGCCATGAAGTATGTTCCGCTCATGTTGGAGGGCACGACCCGGACATGGCCGAACAACCTCAAGGCCAACATCGTCAATAGTTGGCTGGACTTCAGCGAAGTCTTCGTTGGCAACTTCAACAGCACCTACAAGCGCCCCCAAGCCTCGCTAGCTCTCCATGTGCGTTCAAGGCCTGAACGAGTCCATTCACGACTACCTGACGCGCTAGGCCGAGTTGTGCAACTCCTGTGAGGGGGTGCACGAGGTGAAGGCCATCGAGTACTTCACCTCTGGAGGCAGAGCGGGCACCCTGCTCAAGCACAAGCTTCTGTGCGACGAGCCGGCTACCTTGGACGAGTCCTTGGTTGTGACGGACAAGTACGCCATGGCTGACTCTTCCATGATGATGGAGATCCGGATCGACGCGTCCGAGTGATCCTGTCGGCTTCTCCCGCGCCGGCTGGTGACTCCAACCGACGTCAGCAGCCAAACAAGAACAAGCGCAAGGCCCAACAGCCGGCTTCTAACAACCGACAGGTGGCTACTATCGAGGACCAACAGCCAGCGGGTCAACCCGGTCCCAAGCGTTCACGGGGCAGCAAGGGTGCCTGGCAGCCGGCCTTCTCCTTTGAGCAAGACCTCGATGCTCCTTGCCAGTTCCACAGCAGTGCGAACCGTCCAACCATAGAACCCGACAGTGCAGCTGGCTCTCCCGAATCTCTAAGGGTGAGGGATGCCGCCTCATCTAGCCGGCCCAGTGGCTCTGGCTCCTCGGCAGGCGGCCCGCCCTGTCGGCATGCTCCAAGATGAATTCCCCAATGAGAACGCCGCTTACGCCGTCTTCACAAGTGAAGCCGATGACAAGCATAGTCGGCGTCAGCAGCATCACGAGGTGAATGCTGTTATTCCCGAGGTCCCCCAACTCATGCACTGGTCTGAGAGTCCCATCACCTAGAGCTGAGATGACCATCCGGCCGTGATGCCTTCGCCGAGTGCTTATGCCATGGTGCTGGACCCCCTTATCAACCGAGAGGCGGACATGTCGCTTCTCCCGAGTCCTGATAGACGACGGCGGCAGCATCAACATCCTCTACCGCGATACCATGGAAAAGCTAGGCATCAAGGAGAAGCAACTCCAGCCCAGCCGGACCGTGTTCCATGGCATCGTCCTTGGGCTTTCCTGCTCTCTAATTGGCAAGATCAAGATTGACGTCCTCTCCTGCGACAAGACCCACTTCGAGGTGGCCGACTTAGACATCCCCTACCATGCGCTCTTGGGCCGGCCAGCGATGGCCAAATTCATGATGGTCCCGCACTATGCGTACCTGAAGACGAATATGCCAGGTCCTAAGGGCATCATCACCATTGCCGGAGACTACACGAAATCGTTCGAGTGCGCTACAGCCGATTGCTGGTTGGCCGAGTCCCTCGTCATCACCGGAGAGAAGCGCTTCCTTGACCGGGCTAGCATCTTGGGCTGAAGAATGACCCAATTCCTTAGCTTCCATGCATTAATCATATCCGGGGATGCGGTAATAGGGAGATGCCATCCATCTACATGACACGATGGCTTAAGCAAAGAATAGAGAGAGCTAAGCTAGAATACAAACAAAAAAGATATTTTCACTAGCATAGGCCCTACCATAGAAAAGTCTAAAAAAACTTTTCTTTGTTTGTCAGCAGGAGAGAAACCAAGCTTACGGTGCTTTGGATGGAGGGATATCTCCCTCCAGCGGATCTAGTCTCCTCGGGCTGGATTAACCTCGATCGACGACGAAGCCTTGGCGGAAAACTTCCCCAGCCCCAGTAAAGAGGAGTGGGTTTGCTTCATCTCCTTCCTCTTGAGAGGCATAGGATTTCCAATCCATCCTTTCCTCAGAGGTCTTCTGGAGTTTTATGGGCTCCAACTATACAATCTCACGCCAGGCTCTATCCTGCATATTACGGGCTTCTTTTCTCTTTGCGAGCTATTTTTGGGCCGTGATGCTCATTTCGAGCTATGGAGGAAATTATTTTGCCTCATTCCCTGCTCCCAAAAGGGATCCATATTTGAGGTGGGCGGTGCCGAAGTGTGGCGCACGGCAGGGATAGGTTACCTGTTCGGCACTCCTAAGAAGGCATCCGAAGAGTGGCCCTCGGAGTGGTTTTATACCGAAGACGTTGTTCTTCCGGACCCAATCCGGCAAGGTCTTCCCGAATTCTCAAGCGCTCCTTTGAAATTATGCTTCAACTGGCATCCTCAAAGCCTCAAGGAAGAAGATAGTGCGGAGATTAAGAGGCTAGTTAGTAAGATTAGTGTACTCGCCCATTCTGAACTCTTGATAATTGAAGTAATGGCTATTACGATAAAGCGATGCATCCAGCCACTTCAGTCCAGAGGGTTTCCCATGCGGCATTATAATGGGCAAGATGATGCCTCTCACTGCCTATGCGAGGGTCCAGATACCCCTGCCGCCCTAGCCGCCATCTTAGCCGATCTCTATAAGGGGGAAAAGGAAGACTTTGTTCGTTTGAAATGTCGGGAAGGCTTTTCTATGTATAACACCATCGATCGGGTGAGTTTTTCGGATCACTAGTGTTATACAATCACTTTGTTGAGATATGCTAACCGAACTAAATCCGACTATTTCCAATAGGAATGGAGGAAGGTGATTGAGGGGGTTTATTGCCCCGCTCCTCAGCCACAGGACCACGTTCGCGACAAAGATCCCGGATTTGAAGAAGACCCGGACATATTCATAGAGCTTACTGACGGAGCTTTCCATCATGCGAGCCATGATGGTACAAAAGTGGCCATTATAGCCGATTACACCGGCCTTCTTCCCTCCTCCCATGTAAGTACCCAGGAGACATCCCCTCAAAGAGAGCCTCCCCTTCGCGCCTCACCCACCGCACTGTCTCATGCTCCAAAGGGGCGACGCTCGTCTCGCCGTACTGCATGAAGGGCATCTTTTAAGAAGATGACGCTTACGCAGGGAAAGTCTTCGAAGCGAAAGGAAACATGGGACACCGTGGAACCCCCCTTCATCGAAGAGGTAAAGTTTTCAACATGTGCCCGGTAGCAACCGGATTGTCGTATTTTTCCCTTTGTCTTATTTCAGGAGATGTATACACCGAACGGTGTCCGAGGACCCTGTTGGCCAAACACCAACCAATCTGGCCCCGGGCCCATTCACAAGGAGAAGAGTCAATACAGGCGTAATGCCGGACTGTCCTCTTTAGGAGGATTTATATAATGTATCAATTACAAATTCCGAAGTGGAGAGTGCGATGAACCATGGGCGGCGAAAGGAGGCCATGCGCGATTCAGTTTTCACTGAGGAGGCATTCAATGCCCTTGGCTCCACGGATGTGTATATCCGAGCCACTCAGGATGGACTTGCTGGAGCCACTCACCTACTTTCAAAGGATATGCGGGTAAGAATTTTTGAAAATTTAATAAGCATATGCCAGTAGCCCCCGAGACTTGAAGCAGTTGGTCCAACTGATTTAAGGATCGTTATGCCCGATGGTTCTCAAGGAAAGAAATGACACATTGGCCAAGGAACTCGAAGCAAACATGATCAAGCTAAATGCTGGCATCACCGAGCTGGAAGATTTGAAGAAATCCAAGAAGGGATCTAACGGTAAGGACGAATAGTGTCCGGAAAAAATATCAATTTTCACCGTCAATGATGTTAAAGCATTCATTGTTTCAGGTACATCGACGGATTCAACAGATCATCTGGAGGAGAAGCTAAGGGCTTCTTAGGAGGAAAAAAGACATGCCGAAGGGCAAGAAGCCGCTGGTCAACGTGTACTAACACGAACCATAATGAAAAGAACAAACTGCTAGATGAAAATGTCAAGCAAGCCAAAGAGCCGAAGGATCTATGGGCCCAACTGTCGGATGCATTGAAGGAAAATAGATAGTTAAAAGGCGACATATTCAGTATGGCCTTTAACTTAGCTTTCATATTATCCATGATTTAGAGCTTTATAATGCTATTCTTGGAGGTTTGTTAACTGGGCGGCCTGAAGGAGAAGTATCCGGATTTCAAGGCGATGTGCTACAAGAGCTATTCAAAGTGCATGAGAGAGTTCGGAAAGCCATGAAAAACATGGTAAAGCCTTATGGCCCTCTAATTCTCCTCCAAAAATTATGGTGGAGCTGGCAAACTTTTTCAAAGGAGCTCAGTGTCGTTTTGAACTATGAAGGCATCGGCTTGCCGAGAAGGTGCATGAGAGGCTTGGGCCATGGTGAAAACATGATATACCGGGCTTGATCCGAATCATATGGCCCGGGTTGGACCTCGGGGACCAGACGGACAAAAAATTTCCATTAGCTTGGTGTGTGACCAAGTAATGATAGTTGCAAAGTTTTCACAAGAAGAATGTAGGTTAGACAACCTTATAGATGGCATAGATGAAGAATAGGCGTTTTATTCCATGTAACAATGTAGTTTATCATAAAACTTATCTCCAACCGAACTTGTTAAGAAATTTGTCATGGCAGACCTTCGACTTCAACCTCCTAAACCCAATGGTTGGAGTGTTTCCGGATACTATACTTGTGGTGAACACTTAGTACATTCGAAAACCAGGAAATCCGGTCATTTTTGCTTGAACAGACAAGTTTTGTTCTGGGAGTTATGTTATATTACTATTTAACATAAGAAACATCTTCCAGGAAGAATAGTTCCGTTAAGGGTTTCTTTCCCTAGGTCAGCATGCGTATGTATGCGTGCCTAGGCTTTGATCCTAAAAAATAGGATTACAGGAAGCTTATCCTTTAAGATTGAAAAATTATGTGCCAAAAAGCAATTCGTCATTTAGTCCGCCGACCAATGATTCCCTTAAGAACACTAACTTTCGGCTTCACCCATCTGAGGTACAAGTCCGTATTACCCGATTGTAACAATCACAGAGGTGCTCCCTTTATACCATAGCCGAACAATCTGGAACATAGGGTATAAAAACAGGAGCTAGGCGACCTAGCTTGGCAAAAACTTAAGTCATAAAGGTGCATATAATGGCAAAAAGACTGTATGAAACAGACACCATGAGTATAGTAAGCAATAAGCTTGTAATAATAAGCTTCGTTATAGAAGCCCCCAGGTATCTTGAGGTATATACTTTTAAAGATGTTCACCCCTAACAGTTTGGTATAGCCGAACACTTTCTGGGAAGGAAAAAACAAAAAATGAAGAGGAAAAAAGAAAAAACAAGGGAAGAGACCTAAACAGAAAGAGAAATAAAATGTGCTACCGAACTATCCGTAGAATCGTCGGAGCCTAGTAGCGTTCAATGGATTCGGCTCAAGGTGATTGTCTGATGCATTTCAAAGGCGATAGGCTCCTCCGGTGAGTACTTCGTCAATCATGAAGGGGCCCTCCCATCTTGGTTTGAGCTTATCCTTTTTCTTCTCCGGGAGGCGCAAAACGAGTTCGCCAACATTGTATGTTTTGGCCCGCACTTCTCTGCTCTGGTATCGCCTAGCCTATTGTTGATAGAATGCGAAACGAGCCTGCACGACATCGTGCTCCTCTTCAAGGCCGTCTAGGTCGTCCTACCGATCAAGATTGGCCTCTCGCTCTTCATACATACACACTCCAGGTGAGTCATGAATAACGTTACAGGGAAAAACAGCCTCTGCGCCGTACACCATGAAAAAAATGTGTATATCCGGTTGTCCGGTTAGGTGTGGTCCACAACCCCCAGAGTATGGAGTCGAGCTCCTCAACCCAGTGTATATCTGACTCCCGTAGGGAGCGCACTAGTCGGGGCTTAATTCCGCTCATTATTAAGCCATTGGCCCGTTCGACTTGACCATTTGTTTGAGGGTGGTACACGGAGGCATAATCGAGTTTAATGCCTAACTTGGCGCACCAGTTTTTCACCTCGCTAGTTGTAAAGTTGGAGCCATTATCTGTGATAATACTATGTGGGACACCATAACGGTGTACTACACCAGATATAAAATCTATCACAGGCCCCGCTTCAGCCGTTCTGACTGGTTTGGCTTCTATCCATTTAGTTAATTTATCCACCATGATGAGTAAATATTTCTTTTTGTGGCTCCCCCCTTTAAGGGGTCCGACCATATCCAGCCTCGAGACCACAAAGGGCCAAGTAATGGGGATGGTTCTTAGAGCGGTGGGAGACATATGACTTTGATTAGTGAAAAGCTTGCATCCAACACAATGTTGGACTAGGGCTTGTGCATCTGCTCGGGCTGTTGGCCAGAAAAAACATGTTCGGAAAGCCTTGCTTACGAGAGCCCGAGCTGCGACATGGTGGCCGCCCATACCAGCGTGTATTTCGGCTAAAAGTTGCCGTCCCTCCTCTTTAGAGTTGCACCTTTGGAGAACGCCAGTACTGCTTTTCTTGTATAGTTCACCTTCGTGAACCTTATAGGCTTTAGAACGCCGAATTATGCAACGGGCCTCATTTTGGTCATCTGGGTGCTCTTACCTATTAAGGTAGGCCAGGAAGGGTTCGTCCAGGGGGCGATAACGACCATTATTTCATGAGCCAAAGGTGTTATTTCCACATCTGAATCCCTGATGACATCTATATTGAGTTCGGCTGGTGGGGGCGTGTTCGGGTCTGAATTGGCGTCTCCGCTCTCGTCCTACCATATCATTGATGGCTTAAACAACCTTTCTACAAAGGTGTTAGGAGGGACCGGGTCGCTTTTAGCACCCATGCGAGCGAGTATATCCGCTGCCTGATTACTGTCCCTAGCAACATGGTGAAATTCGAGCCCCTCGAATCGAGCCGATATTTTAATATGGCATTTCAATAAGCCGCCATTTTTGAATCCTTCGCATCGTATTCTCCATTTAGCTGAGATATTGCAAGGTTTGAGTCTCCGCGCACCTTGTGGTGTTGTATGCCCATGGATACGGCCATGCGGAGGCTATGTAGTAGTGCCTCATATTCGGCAGCATTGTTTGAATCTGTATACATGATTTGCAGTACTAGCGGACTATAACCCCTGTGGGAGATATCAAGATGATGTCGGCCCCCAATCCGGCTGGCATTTTGGAGCCGTCGAAATACATGGTCCAGTGGGAGTATGCTCTGTACTCTTTAGGGAGTATGGCCTTAGTCCATTCTGCGACAAAGTTAGCCAGCACCTGAGATTTAATAGTCCGACGTGGTTTGTATGTTATTTAGAACGGCAAGAGCTCGATGGCCAATTTGGCTATGCGGCCTGTGGCGTCTTTATTGTTTATAATATCATTGAGTGGTACTTCAGATGCCACTGTAATCGAACATTCTTGAAAGTAGTGTCGGAGCTTCCGGGATGCCATGAACACCGCGTAGGCGATTTTTTTGTTAATGGGGGTATCGTGACTTGCATGGTGTAAGAACCTCGGATATGTAGTATACTGGATTTTGGACAGGAAATTTATGTCCTTCTTCCTCTCGTTCAACGATGGGTACAACACTCACGACCTGGTGAGTTGCTGAGATGTAAAGCAACATTGGATTGCCAATACTTGGAGCATCTAGGATTGGATTGCCCGTTAAGAGGGTCTTTATTTCTTCTAGTCTGGCTGTGGCCGCATCCGTCCATTCAAAGTTGTACGGGCACCTTAGCAGCCTATAAAGTGGTAATGCTTTTGCTCCCAATCTGGAGATGAAGCGACTTAAGGCCGCCACACACCCTGCTAGCTTTTGGACTTGTTTTAGATCGGCTGGCGTAGCCAGTTATGACAAGGCTCGAATTTTGGCTGGGTTCGCCTCAATTCCTCTATGGGAGACGATAAACCTTAACAGCATTTCGGCCGGAACGCCGAAGACGCATTTTTCCGAATTGAGTCGTATGTCATATGTTTAGAGGTTATTGAACATGAGGCGGAGATTGTCCACCAATGTTTCGACGCGTTTGGTCTTGATGAATACATCATCGCCGTATGCCTGCACCGTCTTGCAAATTTATTTCTCTAAGCTTGTTTGAATCATGCGTTGATATGTGGCCCATCATTTTTGAGCCCAAAGAGCATGGTGTTGAAGCAAAAAGGCCCATACGGAGTGATAAACGTCATCGTGGCCTGGTCATTTTCTTTCATTTTTATCTGATGGTATCCGGAGTAAGCGTCGAGGAAGAATAACGAGTCATGTCCTGCTGTTGCATCAATGATCTGATCGATGTGGTGTAGCGGCAAATGATCCTTAGGGCAAGCCTTATTCGGGTCTTTAAAGTCGACACAAAGGCGCCAGGATTTATCCTTCTTTGGCACCATGAACAAATTGGCTAGCCAATCCAGATGTTTAATTTCCCTGATGAATCCGGCTTCCATTAATTTGGCCAGCTCTTCCCAAAAGCTTGTCTTTTGGGTTCGGAAAATCATCGCAGTGACAGCTTGACTAGTTTGAACCCTTTGATGATGTTGAGGCTGTGTTTGGCCAGCCTGCGTGGGATCCCAGGCATGTCTGAAAGATGCCAGGCGAATATATCAAAGTTTTCTCGTAGGAATGCGCGCAGAGTGCTGTCTACTGTTGGGTCCAGCTGTGCTCCAATGGATGCTATTTTATTGGGGTCCATTGGATGTACCTAAAATTTGATAATTTCATCTGCTGGCTTGAAGGAGGTAGACTTAGATCTTTTATCAAGGACTGCGTCATCCTTGTCCACCGTGGATCGTAAGGTGGTTAATTCTTCGGTCGCCAAGGCTTCAGATAGTGCCTCTAGGGCCAAGGATACAGTTTTGTTTTTGGCACTGAGTGCTCTGTTCGGATCACTTATGACTGTGATTATTCCATTGGGCCCTGGCATTTTAAGCTTCATGTACCAGTAATGGGGTATGGCTTGAAAGAGTGAGAAAGCATCTCGCCATAAAAGGGAGTGGTATCCGCTGTTGAAGGGGATAATGTGGAGAAGCAGCTCTTCTGACCTATAGTTCTCAGGCGTGCCAAATACTATGTAAAATTTGATACTTCCCGAACACCGGGCTTCCTGGCTGGGGATGATTCCTCGAAAGGTTGTGTTACTTTGCTCAATGCGGGTTCTATCGACCTGCATTATTTCAAGCGTGTCCTTGTATATGAGGTTGATTCCACTACCGCCGTCTACGAGCACTTTGGTGAGGCGAAAGCCATCTACTATTGACATGGTGCCAAGTGCCAATTGTTGTTTTCTGCTTGTTTTTTACATTGTAGGAAATCAATATCAAGCGGAGTCCAAATGCAGCGAAACTTTTTGTGGATTGTTTTTGACCAGAAGATACCTGTGGGTTAGAGAAGCACCTGGGGGGTGCCCCGAGGGGGGCACAACCCACCAGGGCGGGCCTGGGCCCCCAGGCGCGCCCAGGTGGGTTGTACCCACCTCGGTGGCCTCCCACACTGCCTCTTCGCTCTATAAATACCCAATATTCCAGAAACCCTAGGGGAGTCAACAAAAATCAATTTCAGCCACCGCAAGTTCCAGAACCACCAGATCCAATCTAGACACCATCACGAGGGGTTCATCAAGTCCATTGCTGCCTCTCCGATGATGTGTGAGTAGTTCTTTGTAGACCTACGAGCCCGTAGTTTGTAGCTAGATGGCTTCCTCTCTCTCTTTTGATTATCAATACAATGGTCTCTTGGAGATCTATATGATTAACTCTTTTTGCGGTGTGTTTGTTGGGATCCGATGAACTTTGAGTTTATGATCAGATCTATCTTTTTATATCCATGACAGTTATTCGAGTCTTCGTTGATCTCTTATATGTATGATTGCTTATTGCCTCATATTTCTTCTCTGATATTTTGTTTTTTTGGACAACTTGATCTATTTATCTTGCAATGGGAAGAGGTGCTTTGTAATGGGTTCGATCTTATGGTGCTTGATCCTATTGACGGAAGGGGAACCGACACATATGTATTGTTGCTACTAAGGATAACACGATGGGGTCTATTTCTACATAAATAGATCTTGTCAACATCATGTCATCGTTTGTATTGCATTACTCCGTTTTTTCATGAATTTAATACACTAGATGCATGCTGGATATCGGTCGACGTGTGGAGTAATAGTAGTAGATGCAAGCAAGAGTTGGTATACTAATCTTGGACGTGATGCCTATATAATGATCATTGCCTGGATATCATCATGATTATTTGAAGTTCTATCAATTGCCCAACAGTAATTCGTTTACCCACCGTTTGCTATTTTTCTCGAGAGAAGCAACTAGTGAAACCTACGGCCCCTGGGTCTCTTCTTTAATATATTTGCCTTCACGATCTATTTTATCCCCTTTTGTTTCCAGATCTATTAAACCAAAAATACAAAAATACCTTGCTGCACTTTATTTTATTTGGCGTTCGATCTATCAACTTATTACAACTTTCTCACGCCGTTTGCCAATTTTTGGCGCCGTTACCCGAAAGGGATTGACAACCCCTTTAATAGATCGGGTTGCGAGTATTTGTTATTTGTGTGCAGGTGCCGTTCATGTAGTGTTGCGTGGTTCTCCTACTGGTTCAATAACCTTGGTCTCAACACTGAGGGAAATACCTACCCTTGATGTGCTGCATCATCCCTTCCTCTTTGGGAAAATACAGATGTAGTTCTAGCAAGCATCAACTACTGTCGGGGTTATGTACCCTGGCTAGCCTCATCCGCACCCTATAAAAGCCCCTCATGTCGATTAGCCGTGTGGCTAGCTCCCTGGGTCGGTTAGGACCACGCGACCGGCTTCCAGAAGATGGTGCGCTTGTAGAAGGGGGCTTTGGGGGCGGGGCGGCTCCCAGCAGCTGGCCCCTCCTCATCGAAGTCTGCACTCACCTACCATGACGAGACGGGTCGTGGCTATAGAGCCAGCTGCTCCCTCGAATCCCGGAAGGGCATGGCTATAGTACGCGCTGACCAAACGGCCACCTACCCACACGACATGAGACTATAGCCATACGACATAGGATGCGGCCCTCATCAGCAAGGACCATGCTACAATGAAAGGCAATCAACATGGCCCGTAGGCGGCAGGCCCTACTTGTCGGTCGGATTCTCGGCAGCCAGCGGGGCCCTTCAGAGGCGGGCCCTAGCAGCCGGCGGAGAACCCGGCGACCTTAGATACTGACGTCTGGGTCCTACACCCGGCCGCTTTACAATTGTACCCCTGGGGGGTTCGGCCTATAAGACCCCCTGGGCTCACCCATGCAAGGGGTTCAGCTCTCATTCCACACACACACCATAGCTTCGAGAAGAGAGAGAGTTCTACCCTTCTTCCTCCTATAGCAACACAGCTCTAGGAGCAACTATGTATACTCTTGATCATAGTCATCTTAGTAGGACTAGGGGTGTTATCTCTCCGGAGAGCCCCGAACCTAGGTACATCTCCTGTGCTCCCGAGCTCGTGCTCACTCTCGCTTCCGGAACCCGATGACGTCCTCATGGCTCCACCCACGATAAGCCACCCCATGGCATCTGCCATGAGATTACCACGACATCGCCCTACCACCGAGGGCGTCCGACACCCGCGGTGAGTCCATAGTCCCCATATTTTGCCATGACCGAGCTCTTCATCCGTCCTAAAGCGACGAGGGAGACGTTGTTGCTCACAATAGAACAACGCCTGATGAGGAGATGGCAGGTCCTGGCGGGCGAGCGAGTTAGTCCGACCGAACATGCGCCCACCGACGAGGACGAGGAGCCGACCAAGAAGCTGCCGGCGGACGCCGGAGCTAGTGTGACGTACGACGGGGGTAAGTTTTCGAACCCGGCCCTGCTGCATGATTGGTCGGACGATGATGAGGACTTTCTGACGGACATTGGCGACACAGCGGCCCCAGCGGGAGGAGACGGCGGGGCCAATCCCTTGCGGCGGCAGAGGAAGGCGGTCGACGTCGGGTCATCCCGCGGGCCGGCGGCGGGAAGCCGGCCCCATGGGAAGGATTCGGTGGAGATGGTCGCCCCGAAGCCGGCGGCGAAGCGCACGGCGAGGGTGTCGCTGCCATGGGGCAGCCGCGCCGTCGAGGCGGGCCACCCCGACGACAATCGGGTAAGTGTTTTTGCCGGTCTCTATGTGTATGTTTGATCTTGTCTTTTTTACGCTTTCTTCATGGTGCACATGACGCATATGGACCTGGCGATGGCGGCTACGGAGTCCACGGCAGGGTCTAGCCCTGTGCAACGGAGGGCGCAGTGCAGCCCTATCGATCGGGTGGAGAGCTCGCCCGAGGATCTTGGCCTAGACCCGGCGAACACGGAGTGGTGCACCTGGCGGGATTGGGCCAAGGCCGTGGAGGAGGCGGAGCGGCCTCTGCACATGCCTGGGAAAATGTCGCCGCCTCGAGGAGGGGGACCGTCAAGAATCCGGCTTGGCCGTAGATGCCGGCTGGCATGGCACCTGCCGTGACCATCATCGAGCCCCAGACAGACGAGGGGCATACCCGCGTCGAGCGGGTTATTCTGGATAATAGTGATGACAATGACAATGACGAGGGCCGGGCGATGGATGAGGATGCCCCGCCCTGGGACGACCCGGCCGAGTGGGCTGAGGCCAGGGAGCAGGAGCTCATGAAGGCGCCACACTGGACGAGACGCCGCGAGAGATGCCGGGAACAACAGCGACCGGGACGCCGGAGGCGACGCCAGCTAGGGCGCTGAAGGTGATGCCAGCGACCGAGGAGCCGGCCGATAGGGGGCACGCCTTGGTGATCAGGCTGCCATCGACGACACCCAGGAGTGGACTCACCGCAGGGTCATCGCAGCCTCGAGACGGAGCCGTCCGGGCCATGTTCGGGCCGCGCACTCAGGAGGAGACGGCGATGGACGCCGTGCGCCAGAACCTCCACGGGCGCGAGGAGCTGCCACGGGCCTTTACCGAAAGCGAGCTAGACTAGACGAGGGAGCTCGAACGCTCCATCGTGGTAAGTTTCTTCTCTTCGTCTTGCTTCTTTGGCTCGTTAGTGAGGGCACGCTAGCACACCCATTGTGTGTAGCCCCCGAGGTTCATGCCAATTATGAAGTAGTTGGGCCGAATCCTATGAGCGTTTTATGACCTTTGCCGGCTTCTGCTTTTTTGCAGCATCTGGACATCTTCCGGGTTGGCCTCCACAACCGGCTCGTGGAGATGCACCGGGAGGTGACGGCATAGCTGGCTGCCAAGGAGGAGGCGCTCTGGCATGTTGAAGGTATGTCTTGCTAGCTTTAAGTGGGGGCGCGCTAGCACACCCACTGGGTGTAGCCCCCTTGGTTCGGGCCAACTATGAAGTAGTTGGGTCGAATCTTATAGATGTTTCTTTCTTTCCTGCCACCATCTTGACTTGAGGTCGTGCCACGCAGCCACCAACGCCGGCCAACGACACGACCAGGCGGTTGCCGAAGCCGACCAGTTCCGGGTTGAAGTGGAGTGGTTGAAGGTGGAGGCTGCCAAGGTGGAGGAGGCCCAGAAGGCGCTCGCTGAAGCAGGCCAGCATCGCGACCAGCTGGCCGATAACAAGAGTCAGCTCTAGGCCAAGGTGGAGCAGCTGAAGGCGGAGGCCGTGAACGCGGAAGAGGCCTAGAAGGCGCTTGTTGAAGCCGGCCAGCAGCGCGACCAACTAGCCGACGCCAAGAGTCAGCTACAGGACAAGGTGGAGCAGCCGAAGGCGGAGGCCGTCAAAGCTGGTGAGGACCATCAAGCTGAGCTCCTTCGCCTCCGGGAGGAGCTCGACAAGGCGGCTGCTGCCAAGGCTGACGAGCTGAAGGTGGCCGCCGACAAGCGCGCCAAGCTGGAGAAGGAGCGCGGCCGCGCCGGATACTTGGAGCGGCACGGTATGTTGTGCGTGGTGCATCATCTGGACGAGCTCCTCATTTGTAAGTGTTTTTCATTAGTTTCGCCAGGTTGCCGCCCGACATGGTTTTTTCGTGGCTAATTTCTTTCTTCTTCATGCAATAGAGTACTTCCCGGAGACATAGGAGGAGGCGGAGGAGGCCGTGCTCGCCCGTCGGGCGACCCAAGCGGACACAGGCACTGAGCTCGACCGGCACGTCGCGTGGAGCTTTCCGGAGATTATGCATGCCGCCGAGGTTTGCCTGCGGGCACTCGACAAGTAGATGCCCCGGCTGCCCGAGGCTGGGGCGAAGATGGTGGCGGTGCTCTGGCCTTGCACCGTCGAGCCCAACTGCTTCTAGCGGCTGGCGCAGTGGCTGGAAGCCGGAGCGGAGCGGCTTCAAGCATGGCACGTCTTTGCCGCTCATGCCGGTGCTGACTTGGCGCTAAGGTTTGTCATTTCCTGGTACTCAAACCTGAATCTAGGCCAGCTAGCGACCCAGCGAGCCAACGCGGAGCCCCAGCTGTAGGCAGAGGCAGGCCAGGTTGCCGCACGAGACAGCTACCTCGCCCAGTTCGCCTTACAAGATGAGTTCCCGGTGGAACGGACTGAAAGCGGCGGGGTAGTTGAGCCTAATGACTTCGGCCTTGTGCTTGGCGATCTAGAAGGCAGCTCCGACGAGATGGGCCCTCTTGCAGGCGGCACCGCCGGGATGGAAGATGCCGACACCTCGGCAAACCCGGAGGCTGGCATGAAGGAGCTGGTGGACGAGTCGGACGTCGTGGACACCGACTGAAGCCGTCCTGCCTCTTTTCATTTTCTTTGTATCTTTGTTAGCTCGACAAGTCCACCCACCCACAGGGCTATATTTGGTGAAATGTAATCAACTATGGCCTTGGCCCACATTTTAGCGAATGTAATTTTTTGCGAGTGTTTATGCTTTTGTTCTCTATTCTCTAAGCCATTTTCCTTGCTTGCTCCTTCTTTGGACCTCCCCCCGCAAGTCGAACAGCCGGGATCCGGTCTGTGATAAGGAGTTCTGTCCTTAGAAAGAGCGCGTAGTACTTAGGCTTTTCGAATGTTGAGCGCGAGCAAAACACCCACTGGGCCGGCTTGCGGTGGGCGGCGAAGCCTGCCGGCGCGAAGCCGGTCGTGCGGTAACTTAGTGCGGTGAGGACGAGTTGGACGATCTAGCAAAATCCTCCTTAGCATTTTTCGGCATGCCGGTGCTTTGGGTTCTTGCCGACCAATGGCCGAAGCCGGACCGTGGCTTAAGGATAAGTGAGGGGCCTTGGCGACTCGGACGTGCCGGAAACACTAAGGAA
The DNA here is from genome assembly GCA_902687465.1 of Secale cereale. NCBI lineage: Eukaryota > Viridiplantae > Streptophyta > Magnoliopsida > Poales > Poaceae > Secale > Secale cereale. The sequence continues at coordinate 206,791,273 of LR738709.1, read as the reverse complement.
GGTGGCGGGGTGCGGTCAAGCCGGCGAGCACCCGAGCCCCCAGGTTTGGGCGAGCCAACCCGGCGGCCGGGGTCAGGAAAATTTTAAATACGTGTACAAGACACAGTAAGTTGGTAGGAAGAGGCAGCCCCCAAGTGCCGTTCGGGGGCCCCGTTGTCTTTCATAGAATTACAAAAGGTAGTGATACATACGTCCATGTGGCTGACTATAAAACAGAAAGAGGAATTCTGCATTTCATGGCCGGCTTGTCTTATCACCAAGGTATCTCTCTTGCACTTGTTCGGCTGGCGTGCATAGACGAGGTAATAGGCTCAAAGTGCGTTATATCGACTAGAGGAGGGGTGAATAGGAGATTTTTATGAATTCTTCGCTGAGGAATTTGCGGGTGAAGAAATTCCTTAGCGAAGAACTACTTGCAGCAGAATAAGTACTCAGAAGTAAACATAACATAACACAAGCATGGTCATCATGATGAAATGGAACCAAGCACAAAGTATAGAAAGCGTAAACACATGATAGCACAGAATGAAGAGAACCAGACTAAAGAAATTGAACTAAGGAAATTGAGAAAGTCTTCAGTCAAAGTCTTCAAACAGATATGAACAAGCACTCAACACATTTATGAGGAAATGTCAGAGTTGAGGAAATAGAACTAGTAAGCTTGGTGAAGACAATGATTTGTTAGACCAGTTCCAACTGTTGTCTTAGTTGTACATCTGGTTAGGGCGGCTAGGTATTTAAACCTGAGGACACACAGTCCAGGACACCAAGTCCTCACCGTATTCCCCTTGAGCTAAGATCACACAGACCTCACCCAATCACTCGTGTTAAGTCTTCACAGGTGACTTCCGAACCTTCACAAACTCGGTCACTCGGCAATCCACAGTTCCTCTTGGATGCTCTAGACCATGACGCCTAACCGTCTGGAAGAAGCACAGTCTTCAAAGGTAACAAGCGTCGGATCCACTCAGGATCAATCTCTTCAGTGATGCTCAATCACTTTTGGGTTTGTAGGTGTTTGGGTTTGGTTTTGGGTTTTTCCTCACATGATGATTTTCACTCAAAGTCCTCGAAGGATGGGCTGCTCTTATGACAAGTGTCAGTTTCTCTCGGAGCAGCCAACCAGCTAGTGTTGTACGTGGCGTCAATTTATAGCCTAGGGAGTAGCTTGACATGATAAGACATAAATGCCCTTCAGTGATATGACCATTAGGTAGGTAGATATTTTGGGACAGCTAGCGCGTAGCACAACAACGGTCGGAAATTTGAGTATCAAATTCCTCAGGGCTATCATGTTGCTCACTTGTAGGAAATCTGCACTCGCAAATTCCAAACTCCCTAGTCAGAACAAATTCCTCAGAGACTAGAAGAACTTTGTCTTTGTCACTGAAGAATATGACTGAACTGTATGAGATTTCCAATGGCTTCACTCGAAGGGATTGGTAGGTGTAGGATTTTGAGTTGAGCATCACATGGAAAAATTTTCTTAGTATTTCCTCGACCCCCTTTAACAGTACTGCGTTTCCTATGACTCAAGAAAGAGAAAATGAAACTATGAAAACAAAAGTCTTCACGCTTCATGTTCCTCAAATGATTACCAAGTCTTCAAGGTGACACCAATTTCTTCACTTTCAAAGTCTTTAGAAAGTCTTCAGAAATCCAAAGTCTTCAGTCGAAGGACTTCATTTTTAGGGGTCGACTTTCTCTGCAAATATCAAACTCCTCATAGACTTATAGACCTGTGTACACTCATAAACACATTAGTCCCTTAATGTATAAGTCTTCAATACACCAAAATCACTAAGGGGCACTAGATGCACTTACAATCTCTCCCTTTTTGGTGATTGATGACAATATAGGTTAAGTTTTCAACAGGGATAAACATATGAAGTGTAAATACTGATATTGAGGAATTTGATTGCAAGATATAGAAGAACTCCCCCTGAAGATGTGCATAGTGAGGAATTTTCTTTTGAAGCAATGTACACTTGAAGAGTAGAATCATGGAGATCTCCCCCTATATATTGTAATTCATGCACGCATTTGACATATAATATGAAGAACTTGAAATGCATGATGAAATATGGTGACTGCTGTAATTCAGCATGCGTGCATACACATTAATGAGGAATATGCATGCAGAAAAACCACAGCAAAAGTATCAGGCCACCATAGAGTTTAAGTTTACAACTCGATCCAGCAAAGTCATCAGAAGAACGGGAGTTGTAACTTAGCAAAAAAAAAACGCCCATATAAGTAGACACGCTTGAAGACTAACTCAAATTTCTCCCCCTTTGTCATCGAATGACCAAAAGGATCGAAACTGAGGACTAACGCACCTGAAGAATCTCAAGATGATGAAGGAGTGCCAGCGTAGTTGGGGTCGATGGTTGATGTAGGTCCTGCCGCAGTGTCGTCCAAGTCTTTATACTCGTCAGTATCGCGCGATGAAGAATAGGAGCTGGCCACCAAGGAAGGAACCTTGACCTTCTTGTATTTCTTCGGTGGAGGAGCAGACCAGTCAAAATCATCCTTGAGACCCATTTTCTTTAGATCTTCTACGCTATAAAAGTGAGACAGAATAGCCCGGGTATGGTTGAAGGTTTCATGGAGGTAGTAATGGGTTTTCTTCACTGCATTGTGGGTAGAAGTCATGTTGTGAAGAATTGAACCAAACTGCTGCTTGACCCATTTGTGATTGCGATCAACCTTCTGGTGAATACTGAGGAGAATCTCATGATCATTCATCATCCTGGGAGCTGTGCCTTGAGGATTTTGCTTGGGTGCGTTGGCAGCAGAGTCATGGGTGGCAGAGTCATCATTGGTGGAGTAGGATGCAGCTTTGCGAAATTGACCATCCAATGGATAATGCCTTCATCAATAACAGCAGAAGCCTTGCCCTTGTCATCAGCTGAGGAATATGTCTGTTTGAGGACTTCAATCGGGGGCAAGTAGCTGCAATGGTTTAGTATATCAGCTTTGTAGTTGACTGAAGACCTTGCTCTGATGAATCTCATAATCCACGGAGCATAAGGCTTCAGGTTGAAAGGAGACAGTGCAACATTTGCCAGAGTCCTCATGAAGAAATCATGGAAGTTGATGGGGACGCCATGAATGATATTGAATAGCAGATTCTTCATGATGCCAACGACTTCTTCATCATTCGAGTCGTGGCCCTTGATAGGACTCAATGTCTTCGTCAGAATGCGATAGACAGTCCGAGGCAAAAATATCAATTTGTTCACGAGGAATTTGGTTCTTGGGGCCTGACCTAGCTTCAATGGCTTCATCAGCACTTGCATATAGTGATCTGTAAGCTCAGTCTCTTCGTACATGCAATGAGCAGCTTCATAGGGAGGAATGAGAGGCAAAGCTTGTAGCAATTCAGTAGCTGGTGCCATGTAGTGAGTATTTTCAGTCATCCAGTCCAACACCCATGAATTCACATCTTCAGAGTCTCCGGTGATGTGCAGCGTTGCATAGAATTGAAGAATGAGTTCTTCATTCCAATCACAGATGTCAGTGCAGAAACTTAACAGTCCAGCATCGTGAAGAACATTGAGGACTGGCACGAAGCATGACAGAGATTCCATATCCTCGTGAGGAATGTGCGCATGATCAGAGACTTTGTCTTTGTTGAACATCACTGAGGAATAAAAATTTGCCTGGCTGGCAGTCCAGAAACGCCTCTTCCTAATGCGAGCTGAGTCATATGGGTTGTACTCAGTGAAGAATACGTGCTTGTTGAAGAAATCAACCTTCTTGAACGTTTGCTTCCGTGAGAATGGATCCTTTGGCTTGGGTTGAGGAGTGTCAGTCAGTTGTAGCACAACCTCAGGATTCGCAATCTCAGGTTCTTCAGCCTGAGGAATTTCTGGTTCCTCTTCAGTGGCAGTCTGAGTCTTCATGGATTCAGCAGCAGCAGTTTCTTCAACACTATGGGCTGGAATGTCTTCATGAATAGATGGAGTGGGATGAGTTTCTTCAGAGCCCAATGGAACAGTGTGTGCTGGGGACTGAGGGAATTGTTGTAGTGGCATGAACAGAGGGGAGTTGGGATGCTGACTATCCCAAACATCATTATTCATTAATGGAGTAGCACTCCCAATGTCCACGTCCGATTCTTGTTCATCCAATTCCTCAACGCCAGCCTCTTTAGCAGTGAACTGAGGCATAGGCGAGGAGATAATTGGTGTTGAAGGGATTGTATCCACTTCAATTTCTTCACCCGTCTGCTTTGAGGAAGCAGCAGGGGGAATGTCTTCATCGGATTCACTTGGAATCACATAATCTTCACCAAAAGGAACAAGGTCCTTTGATGGCATGGTCGAGATAGGAATAGCATCAATTAGGTTGTCAACTGAGCTTGTCAATGGCTTCATCTTCTTCGGAGCTGAAGAATCTGATGAAGTTGATGACTTCCTTTTATTCACAGCTGCACGCTCTGCAGCCTTGGTCTTCTTCACATCTGATGCAGATGGAAGGATTGGAGTTGGAGTAGGCACAGGAGGAGCAGAGGAATTTGGTTGAATTTCTTCAGGCACAACTGTTGCAGTTGCCTTGACTTCTTCATTTTCTTCAGGCACAGCCTTTGAAGCTTCAGCTGTCCTGACATTTTCTTCAGGCGCAACACTAGAGGTTGCCCTGGAAATTTCTCGGCTGGAATGCAGTCATCAGCCCTGGTATTCTCATTTTCTTCAACAGCCTGATGTTCTTCAGCGGTGCTGGCATGTTCTTCTGTAGACTGAACAGATGCTTCAGCCTGAGGAATTTCAATGTGCGTTGGACGTGCAACATTTGAAGAAAATCCTTTTGTTAAATTCACAAATCTGTCTTTGGCGCCCATCCAGTCTGCACGGTATGCGTCAAATTCATCACTGGGGGTTTTGATTTCGCCCTAAAGCTTCACAAGTTCATCAGTTGTCATGTTGACAACATTTTTCTTCAGGTAGAGCTCCTTCATGTACTGCGCTTTCTTCGTCTACCTGGCCTTTTCAAATTTCCACTTTTCTTCGCCAATGAAGGCGGTCAACATGTGACTTTGGCCAGGAGTCAGATTGAAGTCAGGCATAGGAGTGTTGGGATCCTGATGCCAGAGATCAATGAAGTCGAGGATCACTTTCGGATCCAAAAGCAGTGGCACATTGCTTCCTTTGGATCTAGCGGCCCTGTGTTGCCTGTCTCTGATGATTTCAACTAGTTCTTCATCATTAGCTTCCTCATCATCAGAAAACACTTGGATAGCGACTTGCTTCTTGTGAGGACTTGGGCGAGAACCTCGTCCAGAAGTGGTCTTTTTCTTCAGCAGAGAAGGGCCAGCTAAGGAACTTGGAGCAGCTGAGGAACTTGCAGAGGCTCCTGAGGCAATAGATATGCCAACAGTTCTTTGGCACGTGGCGAGATGCACTGGTGCAGAAGATTTTGTCGGAGCATCTGAAGACTTTGGCGGAGGAGCTGAGGACTTTGGAGGAGCAGGAGCAGTTTGAGGAGTTGGCCATGAGGGCTTTCAGGAATCTGGCCATGAGGGCATTGAAGATGAAGCACTTGGCTTATGAGCAGGCTTCTTTGCCATGGCCTTCTTTGGCTTGCTAGTAGAGGCCTCATCAGTGGCAGTAGCAGCAATAGAGTCTTCATGGAATTTCCTCACTTCTTCTTTTGCTTGTTTGGCCAACTTGGCCTGGCACTTGACCCATTCATCAGGATAATCCTCACCGCGCTTGAGGCTAGTGGGATCTGCAACTTGGCCATGTGCCAATGGAGGTCTTGGGCATGGAGGATTGAGTGCGAATTTCTTCATGTACTTGGGAGTTACATACCCGTACTCCCTCCACTCTATTGCACATCTCCTCTCTATTCTCTGTATGCGCACCTTGCGCTGATTTTTGTCCTCTTTTCCAAACTTTGCCTCATCATGAGTGCAGTAGTCAGCATGTATGTCTTCAGGGATCTCAAAAGCAGTGTTGACCTCAGGCCTCTTTCCTCCCTTTTGTGGCTTCTTTCCACCAGCCATTTTCTTCAGATGAGGAATTTTAACAATGGAATTCTCTGAAGAAGTAAGCAACTTTTCTTCGAGGAACGCTGCAAATGAGTTAAGTTGATGAGAACCTAGTGATTCAGTAGCGGACATGAGTACCTATGAACAGAGTATAGTTGCCAGGAATTTGGAGAGGTCATATGCGTTCTCAAATGGTTTTGTAAAAAGAACAAGTTTGAGGAATTTGACCAGATGAGTCTTGAAGAATTTCACTAAGCGTTCTTTGTCTTAGGTTCCAGAGTTGTATAGATTGAAAATCCACACAATTGAGGAATCTTGAAGAAAAACACAGCTTATAGAAATGAATCAAGAACAGATGACATGCGAGGTGTTTCACGTGTGAAGATTTGAAGAAAAACACCTTTGAGGATTTTGTAGAAATCATTTGAATCAAAGAGGGCAGTAAAAGTAACTTTTAATTACCCTGGATGAAGAACACGGCAAACTGGGAGGTGGAGAAGTGAAGTTCATCAGTGCAGATCTTCCACGCCCTAACTTGGCTGAGGAAGACAGCTACGGCGGCGGCGGTGTGAAAAATCCGCACTGGCACGAGTACGACGGCGACGAGGTCGAGGCAGTGAAGCTCTTCCTCACCAGTGACGATGAAGTAGCGATGGCACTAGGGTTTGAAAAGCTCGAGCGGGAGAGAGATCGAGCGGAGTAAAATTGAAATGAGGAAGGGGAGGGGGTATTTATAGCGGAGTTGAATAACTGTTCGCCCGAAGAATTTGGACGAACGTGCCCGTGACCCTTCTCATTCGCTCGACATGTGTCACCCACGTACTGAGAAGTGGAGATCGTGGGTGAGTAGATAAGTATTATCGTGGGATGCGGAACGATTTGAGTGGCAAAACCGAAAAACTAGATAAGATAAGTTTTAACGTTGCGTTCGCAAATTCTTCAGCTGACAAGGACACAGTGAAGATTTTGAACGAGTTTCAAATAGAACGCACATGAAGAATTTGTGAATTGAATGGGTTGAGTTTAGCATAGAGGGGGAAGGGGCCGATCACATTCACTTAGCAGGAAAAACAGCTTGAAGAATTAGCAATAAGTGAATGCTATAGAGGACATAAACTCATATATATATAGCCAATGAAAAAAAAATGACGGAAAAGGTGAAGACAATGCAAAGTTGAAGAACATGAACAACTGAGGAATTTAAAAACAAAAAGACTCAAATTGAAGATTTTCAACTTTGGTGGTTGCGTGACCCACCGTATAAGAATAATGATTTCAGACACCGCGTACAATTGTCGTAGGATTCTGAGAATCGAATTCTTCGTTAATTTCTTAACACTTAGAGTGTTATTCTTCATTGATTGAAGAAAAACATTTCTTCATGTGTTGCACATCTAAGTCATCAATTTTGCATAAGTGTTAGGATGAGTGTACTATTCAAACAACATTAGAAGATTCCAAGATATTTAGCTCACACCGCAACTTGCTAAATCTCTTCTCATCCAAGAGCTTTGTGAAGATATCGGCTAGCTGTTCATCAGTCTTCACATGCTCAATAGAAATGTCGCCCTTCAACACATGATCACGAAGAAAATGGTGAAGAATCTGAATGTGCTTTGTCTTCGAGTGCTAAACTGGGTTGTGAGCAATTTTGATGGCACTCTCATTGTCACAGAAGAGAGGCACATTCCTCACGTTGACGCCATAGTCCATGAGAGTTTGCTTCATCCACAACAATTGCGCACAGCAAGAACCAGCAACAATATACTCAACTTCAGCAGTAGACAGTGATACGCAGTTCTGTTTCTTCGAAGACCAATAGACCAAAGATCTTCCGAGGAAGTGACATGTACCAGATGTTGACTTGCGGTCCACACGATCACTAGCATAGTCAGAGTCTGAATATCAAATGAGATCAACAGCCGAGCCCTTGGGGTACCATAATCCAAGTGTTGGTGTGTGAGCTAGATATCGAAGAATATGTTTCACAGCCTTATGGTGTGATTCCGTCGGTGTAGCTTGAAATCGGGCACACATGCAAACACTAAGCATTATATCTGGCCTAGATGCACATAAGTACAATAAAGAACCAGTCATGGAGCGGTATACCTTATGATCGAAGTCAATACCATTTTCATCAGTGCACAGATGGCCATTTGTGGGCATACGAATTTTGACGCCTTTGCAATCTTGCATGCCGAATTTCCTCAGTACATCCTTGAGGTACTTCTCCTGAGATATGAATATTCCATTGCGTTGTTGATGAATTTGAAGACCTAAGAAGAATTTCAACTCTCCCATCATAGACATTTAATATTCTTCACTCATCATATAGGCAAATTCATCACTATAACATTGATCAGTACAACCAAAGATAATATCATCGACATATATTTGGCACACAAATAATTCACCATCATAAGATTTAGTGAAAAGAGTAGGATCAAGTGAACCAGGTTTGAAGCCTTTCTTCATGAGGAATTCCTTTTAAAGTATCATACCACGCCCGAGGGGCCTGCTTGAGGCCATAGAGGGCCTTATTGAGTCTGAAGACTTTGTCAGGATTCTTTGGATCTTCAAAACCTGGGGGTTGAGCAACATATACTTCTTCCTCAAGCTTACCATTGAGGAATGCACTTTTCACACCCATTTGATATAGAGTGATATCATGATGGTTAGCATAAGCAAGTAATATGCGAATAGCCTCAAGTCTAGCAACATGTGCAAAAGTTTCATCGAAATCAATTCCTTCAACTTGTGTTTAGCCTTGAGCTACAAGCCGTGCCTTATTCCTTACCACAAGGCCATTTTCATCTTGCTTGTTGCGGTAGATCCACTTTGTGCCAATGATATTATGCTTGCGAGGATCTGGACGTTTGACCAGTTCCCAGACGTTGTTGAGCTCGAATTGATGTAATTCTTCTTGCATAGCTTGAATCCACTCAGGCTCCATAAATGCTTCATCTACCTCAGTGGGCTCTGTGATAGAGACAAAAGCAAAATGCCCACGAAAGTTAGATAAATGTGAAGCTCTTGAGCGTGTGAGAGGACCTGGTGCTTCAATGTCATCGATGATTTTCTCAATCTGCACTTCATTTGCAACGCGAGGATGAACTGGTTGTCGTCGAGGAATTTGATCAACATTTTCTTCAGCACCATTTTCTTCAGTATTTTCTTCAGGTGCATTAGCTCGACGTTCTTCACACTCTGGAATGAGTTCTTCAGCAGATTCTTCGGTCGGAATGACATCCTCAGTAGCCTTGAACTTGATAGTTTCCTCAGGTGTCGGTTCATCTATCACAGAAGGTAGGTGCTCTCTTTGCGAGCCATTAGTTTCATGGAACCGCACATCTATAGTTTCGACAACCTTGTGAAGAACATTGTTGAAGACTCTGTAGGTGTGCGAGTCCTTTCCGTAACCAAGCATAAACCCTTCATGTGCTTTCGGTGCAAATTTTGAGTTGTGATGAGGATCTCTAATCCAACATTTAGCACCGAAGACTTTCAAATAACTCACATTGGGTTTCTTGTCAGTGAGGAGTTCATAGGCAGTCTTCTTGAATAATTTGTGAGGATATACTCTGTTGATGATGTGGCACGCAGTATCAATTGCATCAATCCAGAAACGACAAGGCGTTTTGTATTCATCAAGCATAGTGCAAGCCATCTCAGCAAGAGTCCTGTTCTTGCACTCCACGACGCCATTCTGCGGAGGAGTATAAGGAGCAGATAACTCATGAGTAATACCAAGTTCATCAATATAGTCATCGAGACCAGAATTCTTGAACTCAGTTCCATTGTCACTTCTGATGTGCTTGATCTTCACACGAAAGTTGGTTGAACCCCTCGAGGAAAATTGTTTGAAGACTTCCCGCACTTCATGTTTGTAAGTAACAATGTGTGCCCATGTGTATCGAGAGTAATCATCAACAATAACAAAGCCATATTTAGATGCATCATTTGAAACTGTGGAATAATGATTAGGACCAAAGAGATCCACGTGAAGCAATTCAAATGGTCGAGTAGTAGTCATGATAGTCTTCGCTGGATGCTTGGCCTTGGTCATCTTTCTGGCTTCACAGGATCCACATAATTGATCCTTGAGGAATTTGACATTCTCAATGCCAATGACATCCTTCTTCTTCGCAAGCGTGTGCAAATTCCTCATGCCCGCATGACCAAGTCGTCGATGCCACAGCCAGCCTTCTGAAGCTTTTGCAAGTAGACACACAGCTGGTTGAGGTCCTGTAGAGAAATCAACAATATACAAGTCTCCTCTCCTAAAGCCTTCGAAGACTTTGGAATTGTCAGATTCCATGATCACAACACAACGATACTTGCCAAAGACTACAACCATATCAAGATCGCAAAGCATTGAGACATACATGAGGTTGTATCCTAAGGACTCGACAAGCATGACTTTGTCCATGTGTCGATCCTTTGAGATCGCAACCTTACCTAGACCCAATACCTGACTTTTGCCTTTGTCAGCGAAGATGATATGCTTCAGATGAGATGGAGATAAGGGAGCATCCATGAATAGATTCTTGTCACCAGTCATGTGATTTGTACATCCACTATCGAGGACCCACTCAGAGGCTTTGGGTTGATCATCCTGGAGATGAATTAGTGCAGCTTACAAACTCATATACTTCATCAGTGAAGAATATGACATCAATTCATCAGATCAATTTCATCAAGCAATGCAACAGATAAAGCCGTATGAGGACGTGAGAAATGAGAGTTCATTTCTTCATGATTATCCTACGTCCTTTCAGGCATTTTTTCCAGGTCTCCAGCAAATTCTTCAGACGTAGATCACATCTGGAGACCTGACCCTGCAGAAGAGATTAGTTCTTTTTCTTCACCACCCACATCTGAAGGGGTGGCAAAGAGTTCATCACTCTGTGAGCTCCATACAAGAAAGGTGGTATAGAAGCCAGCCCATTTCGTTTCACATAAGAGGATTTAGGATAAGCATATGAATAAGCAGAGAAATTCTTTGAGGACTTATGAATATAATGGTTAGAAGAATAATGCTCATATTCATAGCCCTTAGCTCTTCCCTGTGAAACAGAGTTGTTAGGACGATGATATTCATATGAGGAATTTGATCCACTTGAGGAATTTGGTCCATATGAAGTTTGATCCATATGAAGAGTTTGATCTGGGGTTCCTATTCCTTACACGAGGTGTCATGAGGACACTCACTTGAATATTTTCAAGGTGCCTCTTAGGGACCCATATTTTCTTGATAGGGGGACCATTCCTGCAGTTAGTTCCAACATATCTAGCAAATTCTTCACCATTTTGATGTTTGAACAGTTTATAGTTGGAGTCAAATGACTCATCATAAGAATGAGGAGATTCACATGTAAATCTAGATAAATTGGATGGATCAACTGGAGGTCCCTTTGCACCAACCCATGAGGTTTTGGGGTACTGCTCAGACTTCCAATATGTACCATTAGCATTAAGTTTCCTCTCAAAGGCAATACTCTCTTTCCTAGGGTTCCTGTTGAGGATCTTCTTTTTAAGCATATCACAAAGAGTCTGATGCCCTTTGAGGCTTTTGTACATGCCTGTCATGTACAATTCCTTCAGCCCTGCATCATCAGTGATACTAGCAATGTCCTCAGATGAGGAATTAGTGATAGCAAATACATTTGAAGAATTTGTAGCATTAGAAGCATTTGAACATTCAGGTGAAGAATTAGCAAATTCATGTTCAATGCATTTAAGGCATGGGGGAATGTATTCCTCCTGAGAAGCGCTAATTTGTTGAGCAAGTAGTGAATCACGCTCCTTCTGAAGATTTTCATAACTCACTCTTAGCTTTTCAAGATCTTGTTTTCTTTGAAGAAATTCATAAGAAAGCTTCTCATGATCAGATAAGAGAGTGATATGGTGACCTTGAAGATTGTCAAACCTAGACTGAAGTCTCTAAAGATTTTCAGTCAAGATTTTAGTGCGATCCATTTCTTCACCCAACATATCATCGCTTTTATCTAGCATGTTTTGAACCTTTTTAAAAGCCTTTTGTTGTTGCACAACAATCTTAGCAAGTTTAGAATAGCTGGGCTTAAGGTTTTCATCAGATTCATTCTCACTAGTTTTAGAGGAGGCATATTTGAATACCTTGGCACCCTTTGCCATGAAGCAATATGTGGGAGCATAGTCATCATGGCCTTCATCAGCCTTGTTGGTGAAGCCATTCTCTTCAGGGTTGAAGATAGACTTGCTGACGAATGTAGTAGCGAGAGCTAGACTCGCCACACCAGACTCGGACTCCTCAGATTCCTTCTCTTCCTCATGATCCTCAGATTCAGCCTCCGAGTCCATTTCCTTGCCAATGTATGCCCGGGCCTTCTTGGAGCTGCTCTTGTGATATGAAGACTTCGAGGATTTTGATGATGAAGATTTTGATGATTTCTTCTTCTTCTTCGCGTCATCAGAACTGTAATCCTTGTATTTCTTCTTCCTTGATTCCTTTTCCCACTGAGGACAATCTTGAATGTAGTGACCAGGCTTCTTGCATTTGTGGCATAGCCTCTTATTGTAGTCATTGGATGAAGAATCATTTCTCCTTGAGAATTTTCCAAAGAGACCATGTCTTGAGAACCGTTGGAATTTCTTCACGAGCAATGCTAGCTCCTGGCTCAGTTCTTCAGGATCACCAAGGCTACTACCAGAATCTTCACCTTCAGATTCAGATACGGCCTTGGCCTTTAGGGCACGTGATCTGCCATAGCTCGGACCATGGAGATCTCTCTTCTCAACAAGCTGGAACTCATGAGTATTTAGCCTTTCGAGAATATCAGCAGGATCAAGTGACTTGTAATCACCATACTCTTGTATCATCAATGCCAGAGTATCAAATGAGGAATCAAGCGATCTCATCAATTTCTTCACCACCTCATGGTCGGTGATGTCAGTGGCCCCAAGTGCTTGAAGCTCATTTGAGATGTAAGTGAGGCGATCGAAGGTTTGTTGAACATTTTCATTGTCAAGTATTTTGAAGCGGTTGAAGAGATTGAGAAGAACATCAACTCGAGAGTCACACTGTGTTGAGACTCCTTCATTGACATTGGACGGCCTATCCCAGATAAGCTTAGAAGTTTCCAAAGCACTCACTCTTCCATACTGTCCTTTGCTCAGATGGCCACAAATGATATTCTTCGCTTGAGAATCAAGTTGCTTGAATTTCTTCACATCAGCAGCATTCCGGGAAGGTGAGACTGAGGGAACACCATTTTCCACAACATACCAGAGATCCTTATCAATTGTCTCAAGATGCATTCGCATCTTATTCTTCCAGTAGGGGTAGTCCGTCCCATCGAAGGTAGGACACCCAACAAAGACCTTGATCATACCTGCAGTCGACATAACTAAAACTCCATGCGGTTAAACCAAAATCACACAGAACAAGGGAGTACCTTTCTCTGATACCAATTGAAAGTGCGTTATATCGACTAGAGGGGGGGTGAATAGGTGATTTTTATGAATTCTTCACTGAGGAATTTGCGGGTGAGGAAATTCCTTAGCGAAGAACTACTTGCAGCGGAATAAGTACTCAGAAGTAAACATAACAGAACACAAGCATGGTCATCATGATGAAATGAAGACAAGCACAGAGTACAGAAAGCGTAAACACAGGATAGCACAGAATGAAGACAACCAGACTGAAGAAATTGAACTGAGGAAATTGAGAAAGTCTTCAGTCAATGTCTTCAAACAGATATGAACAAGCACACAACACAGTTATGAGGAAATGTAAGAGTTGAGGAAATAGTACCAGTAAGCTTGGTGAAGACAATGATTTGTTAGACCAGTTCCAACTGCTGTCTTAGTTGTACATCTGGTTAGGGCGGCTAGGTATTTAAACCTAAGGACACACAGTCCTGGACACACAGTCTAGGACACCAAGTCCTCACCGTATTCCCCTTGAGCTAAGGTCACACAGACCTTGCCCAATCACTCGTGGTAAGTCTTCACAGGTGACTTCCGAACCTTCACAAACTCGGTCACTCGGCAATCCGCAATTCCTCTTAGATGCTCTAGACCATGACGCCTAACCGTCTGGAAGAAGCACAGTCTTCAAAGGTAACAAGCGTCGGATCCACTCAGGATCAATCTCTTGAGTGATGCTCAATCACTTTTTGGTTTGTAGGTGTTTGAGTTTGGTTTAGGGTTTTTCTTCACTTGATGATTTTCACTCAAAGTCCTCGGAGGATGGGTTGCTCTTATGCCAAATGGCAGTTTCTCTCGGAGCAGCCAACCAGCTAGTGTTTGTAGGGGGCGGCTATTTATAGCCTAGGGAGCAGCCCGACATGATAAGACATAAATGCCCTTCAATGATATGACCGTTAGGTAGGTAGATATTTTGGGACAGCTGGCGCGTAGCACAACAACGGTCGGAAATTTGAGTATCAAATTCCTCAGGGCTATCATGTTCCTCACTTGTAGGAAATCAGCACTTGCAAATTCCTAACTCCCCAGTCAGAACAAATTCCTCAGAGACCAGAAGAACTTCATCTCCGTCACTGAAGAATATGACTGAACTGTATGAGATTTCCAATGGCTTCACTCGAAGGGATTGGTAGGTGTAGAATTTTGAGTTGAGCATCACATGGAATTTTTTCCTTAGTATTTCCTCGACCCCCTTTGACAGTACGGTGTTTCCTATGACTCAAGAAAGAGAAAACGAAACTACAAAAACAAAAGTCTTCACGCTTCATGTTCCTCAAATGATTACCAAGTCTTCAAGGTCATAACAATTTCTTCACTTTCAAAGTCTTCGGAAAGTCTTCAGAAATCCAAAGTCTTCAGTCGAAGAACTTCATTTTTAGGGGTCGACTTTCTCTGTAAATATCAAACTCCTCATAGACTTATAGACCTGTGTACACTCATAAACACATTAGTCCCTTAACCTATAAGTCTTCAATACACCAAAATCACTAAGGGGCACTAGATGTACTTACATAGGCGCTGCAGTCACACGATGCCTTGCTGATGATGAAGGGGCCCTCCCATGGAGGCCAATTTGTGTTGGCCAGCTTGTTGCTGGACAAGCTGTAGGACGAGATCTCCCTCGCGGAATGCGAGGGGCTTGATTTTCTTGCTGTGGTAGTGCCTCATGCTTTGCTGGTAGATGACGGATTGGCTTAGGGCCAACAAGCGTGCTTCTTCAAGGAGGTCGACGCCATCGTCATGGGCTTCTTTCGCTTGGGATTCTGTGTACATTGTGACTCGGGGCGAGTCGAACTCGATGTCGGTTGGGATGACGGCTACGGCTCCATAGACGAGGAAGAATGGGGTGAACCCGGTTGCTCGGTTTGGCGTTGTCCGAAGACTCCAGAGGACGGCCCGCAACTCATCAAGCCAGCTGCCGGGTGAGCGGATGAGGGGCTCGACGAGTTGCGACTTGATGCCAGAGACGATCAAGCAGTTGGCCCGCTCGACCTGGCTGTTGGACTGAGGATGAGCGACGGAGGCCAAGTCAAGCCTGATGCCGGAGACTAAGAAGTATTGCGCCATGGCACCTTTGGTGAAGTTGGTGCCGTTATATGTGATTATGCTTTGCGGGGCACTATAGTGAACCACGATGTCTTTGACGAAACGGACGGCCGTCAGCCCATCCAGCTTCTTGATTGGTCACGCCTTGATCCACTTGGTGAATTTGTCAATGGCCACCAATAGATGTGTCATGCCGCCTCGGGCGGTCCTGAAAGGCCCCACTATGTCCAGCCCCTAAACAGCAATAGGCCAAGTGATCGGGATGGTCTGGAGGGCTGAAACTGGCTGGTGACTGTGCTGGCTGAAGCGTTGACAGCCTTTGCATTTAAGGATGAGCGAATTGGCATCTTTGAGGGTCGTGGTCCAGTAGAAGCCATGGCGGAAAGCCTTGTCCAGCAGGGATATTGAAGCGGCGTGGTGCCCACGCTTGCCCTGGTGTATGTCGAGGAGGACCTCTATGCCCTTGTCTTGCTCGACGCAGCGCTTAATGAGCTCATGGTTGATGATGCTGTAGGCGGATGCCCGACGTTGCACTTGTCGGGCTTCAGTCTTGTCCGTGGGAAGCGCTCCGCTCTCTAGGAAGGCAAGGATGGGTTGGGCCCATGACGGAGCCATCACCACGGTGAAGCGGTCACATGGATGGGGCTTGGGGCGGCAGTCCCCAAGCTAGAGCCGTCAGCCCCCGGGATGGGATGAGCGGCCTCCGGGTCGGGATCGGCAGCCCCCGGACCGGGATGAGCAGGCCCTGGGCCGGGATCTTCAGGGTTGGGCGCGGATGCCGCGGGGTCGTCTGGGATGAAGATGGATTTGCAATCTGGAGACGGCTTGACGGATGGGTTCCGCAAGTGCTCGAGGTAGACACCGGATGGGATAGCCTGTCGGGATGAGCCTATCTTGGCGAGTGCGTTGGCGGCTTCATTGTCTATGTGGGGAACATGGAGGAACTCACAACCATCGATGTTGCCGGAAAGCTACTGGACGAGGAAACAGTAGCAAGCCATGTTGGCATCCCAGGCATCCCATTTGCCCGAGGATTGTTGCACCACCAGGTTGGAGTCGCCATAGCAGAGGATGCGCCTAATGAAGATCTCCTTGACGAGCTTGAGGCCGTGCACGAGGGCCTCATACTCAGTGACGTTGTTGGAGGCATCGAAGTGGATCTGGAGCGCGTACTGGAGTCGGTCGCCTTTGGGAGATGATAACATGATGCCTGCCCCTAGGCTACCTCGCATCTTGGAGCCGTCAAAGTGCATGTACCAGTGCGTCGAGTTGGGTGGAGGAGGCCGGTACTGGGTCTCCGTCCAGTCAACGAGGAAGTCGGCATGCACCTACGACTTGATGGTTGTGCGTGGCTCGTAGAGGATGGTGTGGCCCGCCAGCTCGATTGCCCACTTGGCAGCCCAGCTGGAGGCTTCTCGGCATCCCATGATTTATCCGATGGGAGCCGTGCTGACCACGATGACAACGTGGGCTTGGAAATACTGCTTCAACTTCTTGGCGGTGAGGTACACACTGTAGCACATCTTCTGGTAATGGGGGTAGTTATGCTTGGAGGCAGAGAGGACCTCGCTCAGGTAGTACACCGGCCGCTGAACCAGCTGGATCTTGCCTTCTTCTGGGTGCTTGACCACTAGCACCTTGCTGACCGCCCGCGAGGTGGCGGCGATGTAGAGTTGGAGCGGTTCCCGGTCGGCCGGCATGACCAGGACGGGTGCAGTGGAGAGCATGTGCTTGAGGTTGCGAAAAGCTTCGTCTGCCTAGTCGTTCCACTTGAACGACGATGACTTCTTCATATGCTGATATAGGTGCAGGGCCCTCTCGCCCAGCCGGCTCAACAACCGGCTTAGAGAGGCCAAGCAACCAGTGAACTTCTGGACATTGCGCAACCGAGCCAGCATGCGCATGCGCTCGATGGCCTTGATATTATCTGGGTTGTCCTCAATTCCGTGCACCTAGACGAGGAAGCTGAGTAGCTGCCCGGCGGGCACGCCGATTACGCACTTCTCCAGGTTGAGCTTGATCTGATACATGCGCAGATTGGCAAAGGTCTCCTTGAGGTCAGCTAAGAGCGTGCGGTGCTGCTTGGTCTTCACGATGTTGTCATCGACGTATACGCGGATGTTGCGGCCGAGTTGCGGCAGCAGGGATTTATGCATGCACCGCTGGAAAGTGGCCACGACATTCTTCGAGCCAAACGACATGGTGATGTAGCAATACACCCCAAAGGGCGTGATGAAGGACGTCTTCAGGGCGTCAGCCGGGTCCAGCATGATCTGGTGGTAGCCGAAATAAGCATCGAGGAAGGACATGAGGTCATAGCCGGCCGTGGAGTTGATCACCTGATCGATCCGGGGTACGGAAAAAGGATCCTTGGGCAAGCCTTGTTCAGGCTGGTGTAATCGATACACATGCGCCAGGTGTTGTTTTTCTTCAGGACGAGGACGGGGTTGGCTAGCCACTCCGGGTGGAACACCTCCATGATGAAGCCGGCTGCGAGAAGCCGGGTGATCTCTTCACCGATGGTTCTCCGCTTTTCCTCGAAAAAGTGGCATAGCGGCTGGCGGACTGGTTTGGCATCTTTGTGGACGTGAATGTTTGTGCTTGGCGTACTCTCTCGGAACACCTGGCATGTCCTTTGGAGACCATTCGAAGATATCCCGATTCTCACGGAGAAGTCAACGAGCTCGCCTTCCTATTTGCTGCCGAGGCAAGAGCTCTCCACAACCTACTTGTTGCAGCTTGGGTCGGATGAGTTTAGCTTGACCTTCTTGGTGTCCCTTGAGAGCTAGAAGGAGGATTCGCCCACCAATTCCCAGGCCGGGGTCAGCACAGCCGAATCCTCGCCGGCTAGGGCCACAATCCGATCGAGCTAGCACCGCTCCTCGTCTATGACCAGCGATTCGGCTAGCTTGGCACTCGCTTGAGCGCACTGCTGGATTTCTTGTAGTCGCCGACAATGGTGATGAGGCCCTTGGGACCCGGCATCTTCATCTTCAGGTAGGCGTAGTGGGGTGATACGTCTCAAACGTATCTACTTTTCCAAACACTTTTGATATTGTTTTGGCCTCATTCTTGCATGATTTGGACTAAACTAACCCGGACTGACGCTGTTTTCAGCAGAGCTGCATGTATGGTTTATTTGTGTGCAGGAAAACGGATTTTTAGGTATCTCAGAAAAATCCACGAAAAATCACAGAAAATCCACTCACCCGAAGGAACCAGGAGCCAGAAGTGGGGCCAGAGGGGGGCCAGGGGGTGCCCAGGCGCCCTGTGGGCGCGCCCCCCTGGGCTGCGCCGGGGGGCCGCCTGGGTGGGTCCCACACCCCCTGGTGCCCTACTTTGCCTCGTATTTTTACTCCCGACGCAGAAACCCCAGATCAGAAGTTCTTTTCGCAGTTTTCCGTCGCGGAGCCGCCGCCACCCTCTGTTCTTCCTCGGGAGGGCTAATCTGGAGGCTGAATTGGCCTCCGGAGAGGGCAGATCGTCGCCATCGTCATCATCATCACCACTCCATCATCCCTCCATGACTTCCCCTTTCATGTGTGAGTAATTCCCCTGCTGTAGGCGAAGGGGATGGTAGGGATTGGATGAGTTAGATCATGTAATAGTTTATCAGATCGTTGGGGCCATGTTGCCTATCATCTACTATGGTGTTTATCATCTTTGCTTCAACTTGTTATTCTTAATGCTTGACAATTAGGGCCCGAGTGCCATGATTTCAGATCTGAACCATATGTGTTTGTATGAATATATTTGTGTTCGTGATCCTATCTATGAGTTGTTTGCACCTGTTACGGTCCGGAGCCGGCGATCCCAAAAGTGACAGCTTGGGACACCAAAGGAGATGGTCCGTAGTTTGAGGATTACATGTATCCATTGAGTTCATTGCTTTGTTCCGGTGCTCTTTGACAGGAGCACCTTAATATCCATAAGTTCCTTTTGGCCCCGTTCGTAGCGGGATGGTAGGACAAAAGATGTTGTGCAAGTTCTTATTGCAAGCACGCACAACTACCTACGGGATACATGCCTAATGTTTGATATTTGCCTAGATGATCATTACTTTTCCGTGTGCCATGCCCCAAGTTAGAATCTATCTCATCCATGCAGCGCCCAACCATCCATCTCCCTAGCCTACAGTGTTTTAAATCTTGCTTGTCACTAGTTGCTACTTTTGCCATTTACTACTGCTATTTACTTTTGTTGTTTACTTTTACTATTACTATCATCACTATCATATCACTGTTACCACTTATCTTTTGTTGCAAGTAAGTATATTTCAGGTGCGGTTGAATTGACAACTCAACTGTCAAAGCTTATAAATACTCTTTGGCTCCCCGTGTGTCGAATCAATAAATTGGGTTATTCTTACCCGCGAAGACTATCTCGATCCCTTACGGTTGAGGGTTACCAAGTACCGTTTTCTGGCGCCGTTGCCGAGGAGCATAGCAATATTTACAAGTCTACTTGAGGTATCCTACCTCCTGCACTTCATCCACTATGGGTAAGAAAGGAGACCCCAAGGTTCCGATCTTACTATCCACTACAAGAAGAGGTACTGCTCTGAGCACTAGTGCTACGCTTGATTCACCTTCCGTTATGAGTAAGTTTGCCTCACCACCACCACATGATGCTCCTACTGAATCTGTTACTATGTCTGATACTCTTGATGATGCTTCTACTACTTTTGATGATATTAGTTCGCTTGGTTATGCTCTTGAGAAACAAATTGTTGCTGCTGCAAAAAAATCTGGAATTGAACTCCCTGTTACTCGCTACCCTATTGGTGAAACTTATGATTATCCTGATTTGAGTAAACTCAAGGAGAGTCTCCTTGATGATGATTACTATATACTAGATGAAGATTTATGCAGGGAACTGGCAGAGTTTTCCGGCTCTGACCCTGAAGCTATTAAGAAACTGTTTGAAAAACACTCTCTGAAGAACAAAACCGTTCCTAATCCTGAATTTGCTACGTCTCCTATATGCATTGATGATCCTGATTATAATTTCTCTGTTGATCTTTCACTTATACCTATGGTTGAAGCTGACCCTTTTATGGCAGAGAAAATGATGATGCTATTGCACACTTGACTAAACTCGGTGAGTTGGGTAGCCTGTTTACCACAGATGAGAAGATATGATACTTTTATGTGACCAAGCTTCTTCCTTTCTCCTTGAAGGAGGGTGCTAAAGCATGGTATGATTCACTCCCATGCGGTTCCATTAAGAGTCCTCAGGACTTAGCTCACTCTTTTGTTGATAAGTACTTTCCTGCTCACATGCAACATGCTGCTTTACAAAGAATTTATTACTTTAAACAGTTGCAGGATGAGTCCCTCCCTAAAGCTTGGGGGAGGTACTGCGGTCTGATTCGGGCTAGACCAGGACATGACATCCCTAAGAATGAATTAATCGATATATTCTATGCTGGTCTAACTGATGAATCCATGTCCTATTTGGACAGTTGTGCTGGTTGTGTTTTCAGGAAAAGAACACCGGACGATGCGAAAGATTTAATGGGCAGGATTGCCAAAAACCATGAAGATTGGTCCGTCCCTGAACTACCTCCACCAACAAAGAAGAGGGGCATGTTTGTTCTGAGCCCCGAGGATATGCGAGAAGCAAAGAAGTCTATTAAAGAGAAAGGTATTAAAGCTGAAGATGTGAAGAATCTACCCCCTATTGAGAAGCTGTGTGAGCCTACCACTCACCCTCCTATGGTAGAGGTACACTCTCTTTTAGATTTCAACGCAAGTGACATCCCTCATGGTAAGCCTCCTGATCAATGTTTGGATGAGTTTGATAATTTTATTATGAAACAAAATCATTTTAATGAGAGGATAGAAAGTCAGTTGCATGATAATTCCCTTGCTATCAAAAAACTGCTTGATGTTTTAGATAGAACAGTTAATGATGTTCAATGTCTTGTGAAGCATTTTCATATGGTTCAAACTCAGCTTGATCAAATTTCTAATGTGCAAAGAGATTTGCTTGCTAACAATGCCAAACAAGACAATTTGCAGGCTTTCTGGATTAAGACCCGAGGAGGAACTAGCACTCAAGATCCTCTCTACCCAGAGGGTCATCCGAGGAGAATCGAGCAAGATTCTCAAATGCAGGAAGAAGAAATTGTTGTCTCTCCAAAGAAGAAGAAGAAGAAACATAAAGAGACTGACAATTCTAATGATCCTATTGCAGATGAAGAGCCAGCTATTGATCCCAACAGTGTATCTATCTCCGATGCTGAGACTGAAGATGGTGCTGAACCTGAAGGTAATGATAATGAGAAGAATGATCCGCCTGAAGTACGAGAAGAAGAAGCACCTGACAAACGTAAGAGGTACACTAAAGAAGACTTCATCGCAAGAAAAACATGGGAAGGAAAGAGAACCATGGGTACAGAAACCCATGCCCTTTCCAAGTAAGTCCATCAAATCTAAAGAAGAAGAGCATTATAATAAGTTTTGTGAGTGGATTAAACCTCTTTTTCTTCAAATCCCTTTGACTGATGCTATTAAGTTACTTCCTTATTCAAAATATATGAAAGATGTTGTCACTAACAAAAGAAAAGTTCCTAATGATGCAATATCTACTATGCTTGCTAACTACTCTTTCAGTGGAAAGATTCCTGAGAAGCTCGGTGATCCAGGTATACCCACCATTCCTTGCTCCATAAAGAATAATTATGTCAAAACTGCTTTATGTGATCTTGGAGCAGGAGTGAGTGTTATGCCTCTCTCTCTTTACGAGAGGCTTTGTTTAGAGAAACTAATTCCTACAGATATCTCCCTTCAGATGGCTGACAAGTCAACCGCTGTTCCGATAGGTATTTGTGAGGATGTTCCCGTAGAAGTTGCTAATTGTTTAATTCTTACTGATTTTGTTGTGCTTGACATGCCCGAGGATGGGAGCATGTCCATTATTCTTGGTAGACCTTTTCTTAACACCGCAGGTGCTATTATTAATTACAATAAAGGGAAGGTTACCTTCCATGTGAATGATAAAGAACACACGGTATATTTTCCGAAGAAGATCGACAGGAGGCATGGCCTCAACTCTATAGAGAATATCGAGACCGTGAAAATTGGAGAATGGGACTGTCCACTACATGTGCCTCACAAATACAAAACTATCATGGTGGGGACAATGTCCATCAAAGTAAAGGTTCAGTGATTACTTCGTAAGAGGTGAGACATTTTGCTCTATATATCGCTTGTTTGTTGGTAAGACTTGATCAACCTTACTAGTAAACATGTTTTATATGGATAAAAAGTTGAGCTTGTTATGTTTTCACTTGTTTTCAGTTTTGTCCTACTTGCTGTGCCAAGTATTTATGTTTTTGAAGCTTCACAATACTACTAACTGCTTCAAGTTTTCAGAGAGTTTCGCAGCTTTTTGAACTTCGAAAAAATTTCAACAGTGAAGTTTTCAGAAAAATTCCAGAAAAATTATAATAAAAATTTCCACGTCAGGAGAGACCCAGAGGGGCCTGGGGCCAGCCAGGGGGGCCACCAGTGGCCCAGGCAGCCAGCTGGCGCGGCCCAGCCCCTGGCCGCGCCCATAGGGCGCCTGGGGCCCACAGGGCCCCCCTCCAGGTATGTCTTCTTCCTCCCTCTCTCTCTTTCTCCAAAAACGCGAGTTCTGCACTTGTTCTTTGTGTTCTTGCTGTTCTTGGAGGCGATTCTTCGATCTCTCTCTACAGCCCATCATTTGAGCTGAAATTTTGAGAAAATACTCCCTGGTATGTGACTCCTCCACCCCTCCAATTAGATTTTTGATTGGTGGCCTCATTTGTGAGTATTTAGTAGTTCTTGGTGCTATAGAGATGAGCTTGCATGCATGTGTAGAAAGTTATTTTTCAAGTTTTGATGCAAGTTTATGCCTTGGGCAAGTGAGTTGAGTAGTTTGCCTTAGCTCACTTTGTTTTAATCCTCGTTTTTGTGAATTGTAAAAAAAAAAAATCAGAAATGAGTTTGTTAGGAAGGGCAAAAGGATGGCTTGAGAAGAGGAGGCCCGCACACTCCGATCGAGTTACTAGAGCCGCAGCTTCACCATCGACTGCTAGGGTGAGCTATAATGAAGATCACGTGCCCCTGGAGTTGTTGGAAGACACAAGTCCAGCACGTGCGATGACATTTCCATGTGACGAATTCATGGAAGCTGCGGGAATAAAGGATGAGTTTTATAATCTTTGTGCTAATGCAGGTTTGACGCGACTCGTCACGAGCCGTGTTACTCAGTATCAAAAACTCACCTCCAGTTTCATTAACAGTTTTAGATATAATCCTGATTCAGGTGCTATTGAGTTTAAAATTTATAATGATCTTATCACGATGATTTAGGGAATTTTGGTGAAATAATAGGTGTGCCGAATGTTGGGAGGACGGCTAGGATGGCCACTCAGCCCTCCGAGCTGAAAACCGTCATCAACTCTCTCTTCAGCATGGGTACGAGGGATATTCATCGGTCGAAGATCTCCAGCATCTTGTTTCCTCACCTCAGGTGTTTTGCATATTATATTGCTAGAGGGGTGTTAGCTCATGACAACACGAGCAACATTTCTGCTCCGGATATTGCTATCCTGGCAGCAGCCCTCTCAGGGAGGTCTGATTATAATCTAGGTACCTTAATTGCTCGACGCCTTGCTATGAACGGTAACAAGGGGGACTTATATGGTGGCGTTTACGCCACACTTATCTTAGAGCATCTTGGAGGCACCCCACACCCTGATGATACTCCTTTTACTTATTTAAGCTTTGATCTTGCTGCTATGAAAAGGCATAAGTTTGTTACCATGGGTTCTGAGGTTGATAATCTTATTTATATCTTGCGTTTCGGAACTGCCGCGGAACGCGAGATTCGTCTACCTGCACCTCTTTTGTTTGATTTTTCTCGCAGGAACGGATGGTCCTTTGATGTTGTTCACTTCGATGAGTTCATGGTCCAGCATCAGTTTCATAACCCCATGGAGGGGGTTGTGCCCGACGAGGAGAGGCACGGTGAGATACCACATTTTCAGGAAGAGGCCGCCACCGAGTTTGGTGAAGGGTCTTCCTCTGTTTGGCGTTCGGAACCTTCCTCGTGGGAGACTCCGCGGAGTTCGGTGTACGCGCCAGCATCCTTCTACGACCCTTGGACTCACCACCATACCCCTGGAGCAGGAGGCTCCTGGGGGCAGTAGCTGCTACCAACTTAGGCCAAAAGCCTAAGCTTGGGGGAGTACGTGCCCTTCTCACTTTTCCATTGTATTATCCGTTTTATTCGCTTTGATCTTTTCGAAGTTTTTGCCCGTTCTTCTTTGTTTCTCTCTTTGCAAAAACAACAAAAAGATTTTTTCTTTCTTTTGCTTTTATTCAACCTTTGAAAAAACCCAAAAAGATTTCCTTTCTCTCTTTAGTTCGCTTTGTTTTCAGAGATCAGCTCGAGTCCGTGATGTCATTTGATTATATTTCCTACGTTCGATCGTGCAAGTGACAAGCAGTGATGACGAAGATCGACTGGAAGGAAGCAATAAGGAAGACCGGTATGAACTCTTTTTGTTTCTACTTTTGTACATATGCCTGTACTTATGATCTAGAGACCAGCTTGTAGAGACATAGTGCTATGTTTACAATGCTCTTCCAGCAGTTCATGCTTTCCTTGTGGCTAGTCTCGAATAACTAGAGTATATAATGTGTTATTGAAATGATCTACATGCATTGCACTGTTCATAGTCTGGTATACTAAGGTGGTATTTCCCTTTAGAGAATTTTTGGATTGACTTGGCACATGCTTACACATGTTTAAGACTAAAAGTCTACTTTGCCTTGATGATCTTTGAGTTTTAGAATAGTTATATCACTTTCATGCCCGATTCAATGTTGCTTTGTTGCTCTGCATGATTATGACCGTTATTGCTCTCTAGTTGGTCGCTTCCCAGTCTTTTGCTAAACCTCCACCTGTACTAAGCGGACTGACTGCTTGTGCATCCAAAATCCTTAAAACCAGTTATGCCATATGAGTCCACTATACCTTCCTATACATGGTATCTACCTGCCATTCCTAACGAAGACTTTCATGTACCATCTCGAAACTAATCAAAAGCATTTCTTTTTTGTGCCTATGTTTTAGCTCATGAGGAAGTAGTAGTTAATTCATGATCTTTTTAAGTTGGACAAGTTTCACCCCTGGATTGCATGTATAATGTGCAAACACCTAATACGAAAAGGAACTAGCATTGAGTGCGCCCGGCTCAAAAAGATAATATAACAAACAAACCCTCCTTCACGCTTTGTTCATGAGAAATCAGAAAACTTTGGCAGTGATAAACAAAGGAGATTAAGAGGATGTAATCCTCCTCATGCGGGAGCCGTTCCTCGAGACTTGTCCACTCAAAAAGTGATTGAGTTATCTGCTAGCATTCGTTGACGAAATATGCACTTCTCAAAACATGTTTACTTCTGTTTTTAAAACCAAGAGCTCTGGTACATGTTTAGTTTTTGTTTCCGACCACGGGTTTTCAACCTTGCCAATAAAAGCCACGGTTCGAGAGTCTCACCTTCTTTATTCAAAGCACCGACTAGGAGAGCATAATTGTCATTCTGAGTGTAATGTGCATTGTCCCAACGTATTACATTGTCTTCTGCATACTTGTGATATGATTTATTCTGAAATTCTCAGTTCTAGTCTCCTTTAAAACTCTGGAGGAGTCTCTGCATTTATGTTTTGCTTCACTCATGGAGGCTAGCGAGATACCACCCTAGTATGCTCAAGCTATGTGCAATGTAATCTTGTTTTGATTTTCAATAGTATATTATTTACTTTTAAGTATTTGTGACTGATCACTTGAAGGAAGGACTGCTCCTTGCATTGTCCTCATAGTACTGTTTCAATACTTGCTAAACTCTTTTTGTAGTACATGCTTATATACATCTAATGAAGCAAAAGAGTTTGTCAAAGTTTTCTTTGTCGCGTTCAGTTCGTTGAACTGAATTGCTTGAGGACAAGCAATATGCTAAGCTTGGGGGAGTTGATACGTCTCAAACGTATCTACTTTTCCAAACACTTTTGATATTGTTTTGGCCTCATTCTTGCATGATTTGGACTAAACTAACCCAGACTGACGCTGTTTTCAGTAGAGCTGCCTGTATGGATTATTTGTGTGCAGGAAAACGGATTTTTAGGTATCTCCGAAAAATCCACGAAAAATCACAGAAAATCCACGCACCCGAAGGAACCAGGAGCCAGAAGTGGGGCCAGAGGGGGGCCAGGGGGTGACCAGGCGCCCTGTGGGCACGCCCCCCCTGGGCCACGCCGGGGGGGGGGCCTGGGTGGGTCCCACACCCCCTGGTGCCCTACTTTGCCTCGTATTTTTCCTCCCGACGCAGAAACCCCAGATCAGAAGTTCTTTTCACAGTTTTCCGTCGCGGAGCCGCCGCCACCCTCTGTTCTTCCTCGGGAGGGCTAATCTGGAGGCTGAATTGGCCTCCGGAGAGGGGAGATCGTCGCCATCGTCATCATCATCACCACTCCATCATCCCTCCATGACTTCGCCTTTCATGTGTGAGTAATTCCCCTGCTGTAGGCGAAGGGGATGGTAGGGATTGGATGAGTTAGATCATGTAATAGTTTATCAGATCGTTGGGGGCATGTTGCCTATCATCTACTATGGTGTTTATCATCTTTGCTTCAACTTGTTATTCTTAATGCTTGACACTTAGGGCCCGAGTGCCATGATTTCAGATCTGAACCATATGTGTTTGTATGAATATATTTGTGTTCGTGATCCTATCTATGAGTTGTTTGCACCTGTTACGGTCCGGAGCCGGCGATCCCAAAAGTGACAGCTTGGGACACCAAAGGGGATGGTCCGTAGTTTGAGGATTACATGTATCCATTGAGTTCATTGCTTTGTTCTGGTGCTCTTTGACAGGAGCACCTTAATATCCATAAGTTCCTTTTGGCCCCGTTCGTAGCGGGATGGTAGGACAAAAGATGTTGTGCAAGTTCTTATTGCAAGCACGCACAACTACCTACGGGATACATGCCTAATGTTTGATATTTGCCTAGATGATCATTACTTTTCCGTGTGCCGTGCCCCAAGTTAGAATCTATCTCATCCATGCAGCGCCCAACCATCCATCTCCCTAGCCTACAGTGTTTGAAATCCTTCTTGTCACTAGTTGCTACTTTTGCCATTTACTACTGCTATTTATTTTTGCTGTTTACTTTTACTATTACTATCATCACTATCATATCACTGTTACCACTTATCTTTTGTTGCAAGTAAGTATATTTCAGGTGCGGTTGAATTGACAACTCAACTGTCAAAGCTTATAAATACTCTTTGGCTCCCCGTGTGTCGAATCAATAAATTGGGTTATTCTTACCCGCGAAGACTATCTCGATCCCTTACGGTTGAGGGTTATCATGGGGAACCGCCATGAATTTGGCCAGCGCGGGCCTTCCCATGATCGCGTGGTAGGGGCTGTCCAAGTCCACGACCTTGAACCAAAGCGGCTCACGCCGGAAGTGGTCGTTGGAGCTGAAAAGGACGTCAAGCCGGATCCGGCCGACGGGGGAGCGGGAGAGGCCGGGAACGATGCCGTGGAACACCGTCCGGGTCATTTCCAGCTGCTTCACCTCGATGCCGAGCTTGGTCATGGTGTCGCGGTAGAGGATGTTGATGCTGCTGCCGTCATCGATGAGGACGCGCGAGAACTTGCAAGTGCGCTTGTCAGCGACTATGGTGGGGTGGAGGACCAGAGCATAGCCGCCCGACATTGGCATGACAGCTATGTGGTGTTCTCGGGACCAGGTGACCGGGCGCTCTGACCAATGCATGAACTCGGTTGTGGCCGGGATGATGATGCTCACTTCCTGCTGGAGCTGGCGCTCGCTTCGCTTGTTGTCACCCATGCTGGTGAAGATGATGTAGCAAGCGTTCGGGTTGGGCAAGGCTTCGCCACGCATGGTGCCGGCCATCGGAGGCAGAGGCGGCGGCGGAGGAGGCGGCGGCGCCGCGCCTGGAGTCGTTGGAGGAGGCGGCGGGACATCGCCCCTCATCAGTCGTTTGGTGATGTTGCACTGTCGGAGCATGTGCGTAGACAGCTTCGCGCCACTGTGGTGCTTGGAGGAAGCGTCGAGCATCTGCTATAAGCTCATGGTGGGTTGCCAAGCAGTCTTGCCGGTGCACTGACGCCCGCTACCGCCTTGCTCAGCAGGCGGTGCTTGCTCGGTCGTGGTGACTTGGCGGTTGTCATACCGGAAAGTTAGCTGCTTGCCCCTACGCTTGTTGTTCTGCTGGGGATTCTGCTGGCAGCTACTCTCGGCCGTCAGCTTGGGAGACGATGTCGGCATCGCCTTGCCGGCAGCGTCCAACTCGACCTGGACTTACATGGTGGAGTCAGCGTTGGCGTACTTGTCCGCCGTCTCCATGAGTTTGGCCATGGTGGTATGCTCTGTGCGCAGGATCTTGTGCTTGAGCACGGTGCCATCTCGACAGTCACTGGTGAAGTACTGGATAGCTTGGACCTTATGGACCCTCTCGCAGCTGTTCCGGAGCTCGGTCCAGCGAGCGAGGTACTAGCGAACGGTTAGCCTTGGCCGTGGCAGCTTTGGCAGTGGCGCTAGTGGCGGAAGTGGTCGAACCAGTAGTGAGTACCTCGATGCGAGTGCAGAATTCCGCCACGTCACTGAGATCGACACAGTCGATGGAGACGGAGGAGTCGGTGACGTCGAGCACCCCGCTAGGGTACTCGTCCGGCACAAGTGTGATGGAGACGTGGAACACGCCGAAGGGGACAATGGAATCCATGACGATGCCGGCGGCGTCCACGCCAGCTGCGGGGACGATGCTGTGTATGATGCACTCGCGTGAGATAGAAAAGGGCCTCGTTTGGAACTTGACTCCGGTCGGCACCTCGAGCTGCCCCATGGTGGCCGCCAATTGTCATGGTGATCTCACGGCAGATGCCATAGCATGGGTAAAGAGTAGGACAGACAAAAGGGAACTGGTGGGTTCCAGAGGCGAGGTTGGCACGCGCAAGTGTGAGACAAGAGACGTACCCAGGTTCGAGGCTCTTCGGAGAGATAACACTCCTAGTCCTGCCGAGTGTGGTTTATATGAAGATGTTACAAGATTGCTCCAAGAGATGTTTTGGGGAGAAAGGAAGACCGGCCAACGCATAAGAGGCTCCTTCTCCTGTGTGTGTGCATATGCTACTATTCTCCCATGTAAATGGAGGGGTGCCGAGGGGTCTTATAGACTGACTCCCCGGGGTTACAACGGTCATATTACACGGGTGCGGGGCCCGGACGCCAGTGTCTGAAGTCGGTGCTGGGACCTGCCAGGTACCAGAGTACGCCGGGTTCTCCGGGAAGCGCTGTGCCTCAGAGTGTCGTACATCATAGAGTGGGCGAGCTCGATCCGCTACAGTGCCTAGATGCCCTGTCGCCATCGGTCCCCGTTGATGGGATGGATGCGCACTGTAGCCATCCTTGCACTTGTCAGCGGGGGTAGGTGATCCAATGTAGCCATGCTCGCCCCCTTGTGGGGGCCTGTCTTACCATACGCTTGGACGGGACAGGCGCTGACTCATCGTCGCGTTGAGGGTTGCGCCGGGATCCGGCTTGTCAGTCTTCTATTGATTTGTCGTCTTTGGGGCGGCAGGCAAGCACTTGCCGACGGACCGAGTTGCGATGGGAAGCCAACTAGGATGGGCCGGGTTGAGGGGTGTTGCTTTCCTCGTTGTTTTTGAACGAGTTTCGGGCACCATTGACTGCCCGGGCGCCGTCCCCTCGACATATAGAGAGCTGCGAGCTACCTAGCAGTGATTGTTTCTTTGACGGCCAGAAAATGTGCAACTTTAGAAAGCTGGTCAATGATGATAGTAATAGCATTATACCCTTCTGTGATTTGGGAAAAACAATGACGAAGTACATTTCGACATGGTCCCATTTCCATTCAGGAATAGTAATAGGTTAGAGAGTTCCAGCAGGTCTTTGATGTTCTGCTTTGATTTGATGGCAACTGTTGCACTCAGCAACATAGCAAGCAATGTCTTGCTTCATGTTTGACCACCAAAATCTCTGACGAATGTCTTGGTACATCTTTGTACTACCAGGATTAATAGACAGATGTGTATCATGAGATTCCTTCCTCACTCGTGGGGTCAAATCCACGTTACCCTTTCTAGGAACCACTAAGTGGTTTTTGAAGAACAAGGTGCACTACCGCAGGTTGGTCCAAACGCAATAGTCCAATCAGGGACCATTCGATGAAACTGTGTGCGATGCATTAATAGAAAACGGTGATGTAATAATACCATCAAAAAGATAAAAAATGTTTGCGATGGCATACCTATCAAACACGGTTCAAATTAGAGTTGCATGTGTGATGCGTGGCAAACAGTTAATGCAGAAGAACTATTTGCAATGAGGAAGAACAACAAAAACGGGCAGATAGATGAGGGCGTGTGCGATATTGATACGTCTGCAACGTATCTACTTTTCTAAACACTTTTTCCCTTGTTTTGGACTCTAACTTGCATGATTTCAATGGAACTAACCCGGACTGACGCTTTTTTCAGCAGAACTGCCATGGTGTTATTTTTGTGCAGAAATAAAAGTTCTTGGAATGACCTGAAAATCCACAGAGTTACATTTTGGAATTAATGAAAAATATTGGCGAAAGAATTAGCATAAGGGGGCCCACGCCTTGTCCACGAGGGTGCAGTGCGCACCCCCTGCCTCGTGGGCCCCCTGGGACTCCACCGACCTCAACCCCAACTCCATATAATCACTTTCGGGGAGGAAAAAATCATAGAGAAGGATTCATCGCGTTTTACGATACGGAGCCGCCGCCAAGCCCTAATCTTCCTCGGGAGGGCTGATCTGGAGTCCATTCGGGGCTCCGTAGAGGGGAATCCGTCGCCATCGTCATCATCAACCATCCTCCATTACAAATTTCATGATGCTCACCGCAGTGCGTGAGTAATCCCATCGTAGGCTTGCTGGACGGTGATGGGTTGGATGAGATTTACCATGTAATCGAGTTAGTTTTGTTAGGGTTTGATCCCTAGTATCCATTATGTTCTAAGATTGATGTTGCTATGACTTTGCTATGCTTAATGCTTGTCACTAGGGCCCGGGTGCCATGATTTCAGATCTGAACCTATTATGTTTTCATGAATATATGTGAGTTCTTGATCATATCTTGCAAGTCAATAGTCACCTACTATGTGTTATGATCCGTCAACCCCGAAGTGACAATAATCGGGACCACTCCTGGCGATGACCGTAGTTTGAGGAGTTCATGTATTCACTAAATGTTAATGCTTTGGTCCGGTACTCTATTAAAAGGAGGCCTTAATATCCCTTAGTTTCCAATAGGACCCCGCTGCCCCGACAGGGTAGGACAAAAGATGTCATGCAAGTTCTTTTCCATAAGCACGTATGACTATATTCGGAATACACGCCTGCATTACATTAATGAACTGGAGCTAGTTCTGTGTCACCCTATGTTATAACTGTTCCATGAGGAATCACATCCGGCATAATTATCGATCATTGATCCATTGCCTACGAGATTTTCACATATTGATTTTTGCTTAGTTACTTTTCCATTGCCACTGTTACGATTGCTACAAAAACTGCTACTGTTACTTTTGCCACCGTTACTGTTACTTCCATACTACTTTTCTACTAAATACTTTGCTGCAGATATTAAGTCTTTCAGGTGTGGTTGAATTGACAACTCAACTGCTAATACTTGAGAATATTCTTTGGCTCCCCTTGTGTTGAATCAATAAATTTGGGTTGAATACTCTACCCTCGAAGACTGTTGTGATCCCCTATACTTGTGGGTTATCAGATATACGACGTACATTTCACTTGGATGAACTATGTGTGATTAGGCAACACAACAGAAATGGTCAGCCAGAACAAGGTGTGTGCGATGGAGGGCATACAGTTCACTCGGGTGAACTATTTGCGATGAGCCAGGAGAACAGAAACAGTTCAACTAACCAAGAGGTGTGATACATGGCAAACTATTCCGTAATCAGAAATGTGTGCAAAGACCAATAATAACACAGACGATTGCTGCTAATAAGCCGTGTGATTTGCTATGTCTACAGAAGAATAACACACAAACACACACACACACACACACATGTAACTGAAATAAACATCCAATTACATAAGTGATTATACAGATCATTCGCACACCCCTCAATAAATAATTGCATGCAATCTAAACCTGGAGAAACAATTTTCTAGTATCTACTTCTTGTGACGCTCCCGCCACTGGTCTATGGCTCGATCCCTCGTCCGGGGCATGATGAAGACATGTCCTCATGTCAACGATCTGCCTATACATCTCGTACCTTGTATACACGTCCTTGGCCATGGACTTGACATGTTGCTCATCCAGTCTTTGATGCCACACACTATGACATGCATTCTTGTCCTTCTTGCTCTCATCCTTCATCTTCATGTAGTAGGGGTCGATGATGGCTGAGGCGATGTCCAAGAGGGAGGCATGTTTGTTGTTGTCGCTGCCCTAGACCTTGTAGTGGTCCTGGATGTTGACAAGATTCTGGCGTTTCAAGCCCGAAATCTTGAACACTTTTAGATCGTTGGTGGTGTCCACCATAGCGAAACTGTAGTCAGAGCTATTGATAAACCTGGCGCTCGCAAGGCATTGTGGCCAGGTGGTAGTGGTAGACGAGGACGTCTTGTCACACGCACAAATGGGCGATGACAACCTTTTGATCGTGCGTGGCACGACCGCTGGTGAACTCTAGGTCGAAGCCGACCACTTGGTACTTGTCCTCAGCAAGCAACTGCTCCATAGTTTGGATGGAGCTCTCCACGGAGACCGGCTCGTATGTGTACCCCACCAAGAGGGCCTTCCCCCTCACGTGGGTGTCCACTATGTGATGCGTGGTGAACTGCCCCCCCCCCCCGTTGTCATCGTCAGCCACTGGGAGCGCCATTGGAGCCACAGTGAGCGCCGATTGGAACTGCTGGATGTCCTCTCTGTATGTGTCATCGTGGGTGTTCTTATTATGTCGTGTGGTGCAAGAGATGAAGGTAAATGTGTCCGCAGGAATAAATGGGGGTCGGGCGGCCTTAATTCTCGGCGTGCCCGCATGGCAGTTTTTGCAGCGGGTAATTGCATCGTCGTGCCGCGCCCGGCGCAACCGCATGCATAATGGCAGCGCGAACGTACGTGATCTGCACCGGCCCCAAATACTGGCAGCGCGCGTCGAGGGACGAGGGCAGAGCGCCTGGAGGGACGCGAGAGTAGAGCGCGCGTGGCGGGACGCGAGCAGAGCGCGCCACAACCGCCTCAACCGCGAGCAACCACATGCATAGAGCAGTTGAACACGCAGGGAATGGTCATCTACAAGCCGGTCGGCAATTGCGTAGAGAGCGGTTGTGTGGTACTGCTACTTCTTGAGCTTGCGTTGGTTTTTCCCATGAAGAGGAAAGGGTGATGCAGCAAAGTAGAGATAAGTATTTCCCTCAGTTACTCCATGAATACACGAATAAATACTATTTCTAGGTAAATATGAAAACCAAGTTTTAGCACGATCTCGTAATAAGAATGGAAATAGCTTCAATTTCACAATATCATTATCCACATCTTTCTTATTTTGCATATCACACAACTCAACAAAATTATTTAGATGGGATGCGGCACCTTCACTAGGAAGGCCGGAAAATTGATCGTTCATAACTAGATTGAGCAAAGCAGCATTAATTTCATAAGATTCCGCACTAGTGGCGGGAGCAATCAGAGTACTAATAAAATCATTTTTATTAGTATTGGAAAAGTCACACAATTTGGTATTCTCTTGAGCCATCGTGACAAAGCAAGCAATCTAACACATGAGCAAACAAAAAGCAACCGAAAGGACAAACGGAAAAGGGCAAATAAAAAGGCAAATCTTTTTTTTGTATTTCTGAAAACGTTTTTGAACTGGGGGAGTGGAAAACGAGAGGCGAATGGCGAATAATCTAATGCAAGAGATGAGAGTTTATAATGGGCACTTGGTAGGCCTGATGTAGATCTTGACTTGGCATAGATCTCCACGGCAACGGCGCCAGAAATTCTTCCTGCTACATCTTAAGCTTGCGTTGGTTTTTCCCTTGAAGAGGAAAGTGTGATGCAACAAAGTAGAGATAAGTATTTCCCTCAGTTAAGAACCAGGGTATCAATCAAGTAGGAGAAGAATGCACAAATCACAAATACCTGCACAAACAATCAAACACTTGCACCCAACACGATAAAGGGGTTGCCAATCACTTCATGATCCCTAGCAAAAGTGAGATGTGATAGAGATAGATAAATAAAACTAAATAAAAGATAAAATATTTTTCTTGTTTTTTGTTTTATTGATCTGAAAGTAAAAGATTGCAAAATAGTAGATCAGAAACTAATATGATAGAAAATAGACCCGAGGGCCATAGGATTCACTAGAGGCTTCTCTCATGAAGGCAAATTATATGATGGGTGAACAAATTACTGTCGAGCAATTGATAGAAAAGCGTAAAGTTATTACAATATCCAAGGAAATGATTATGTAATATAGGCATCACATCTGTATCAAGTAGACCGACTCTTGCTTGCATCTACTACTATTACTCCACACATCGACCGACTCATGCCTGCAACTACAATATTAAGTTCATAAAGAAGAGAGTAACACATTAAGTAATATGACACGATTTAGAGGAATAAACTCAAGCTATATGATGTAAGCTCCATCTTTTTACCCTCGATGGCAACAATACAATGCGTGCCTCGCTACCCCTACTTTGTTACTGGGTGAGGACACCGCTAGGTTAAACCCAAAGCCAAGCACTTCTCCCATTGCTAGAAAAACCAATCTAGTTGGCCTAACCAAACCGATAATTCGAAGATAATTTCAAGGATATCAAATCATGCATATAAGAATTTAGAGAAGATTCAAATAATATTCATAGATAACCTGATCATACATCCACAATTCATCGGATCTCGATAAACACACCGGAAAAGAAGATTACATCAGATAGATCGCCAAGAACATAATGGAGAACATGGTTTTGAGAATCAAACAGAAAGAAGAATCCATCTAGCTACTAGCTATGGACCGTATGTCTGTGGTAAACTACTCACGTTTCATCAGAAGGGCAACAGGGTTAATGTAGATGCCCTCCGTAATCGAATCCCCCTCCGACTGGATGCCGGAAAAGGCCCCAAGATGGCATCTCACGGGAACAGAAGGTCGCGGAAGCGGAAAAATGTTTTCATGGATGCCTTTTAGGGTATCAGAATATTTGTGAATTTATAGGACGAAGAAGTACGTCGGTGGAGTCACGAGGGGCCCACAAGGTAGGGGGCGCGCCTACCCCCTAGGGCACACCCTCCCCCCTTTCCGCCGCCTCATGCCTCTTCTGACTTGTACTCCGAGTCCCCTGGGTGCCTTATGGTCCAAGAAAAATCATCGTAAAGTTTTATTCCGTTTGGAATCCAATTGATATTCCTTCTCTACGAAACTCAAAAACAAGGAAAAAACATAAACTGGCACTGGGCTCTAGGTTAATAGGTTAGTGCCCAAAGAAAAATAAAATAGCATATTATGGCATATAAAACATCCAAAACAGATAATATAATAGCATGGACAATAAAAAATATATATAGATATGTTGAAGACGTATCAAGCATCCCCAAGCTTAATTCCTGCCCGTCCTCGAGTAGGTAAATGATAAAAATAGAATTTTTAATGTGGAATGCTACCTAACATGTTTATCCATGTAATTTTATTTATTGTGTCATGAATGTTCAGATCCATAAGATTCAAAACAAAAGTTTAATATTGACATAAAAACAATAATATTTCAAGCATACTAGAAAGCAAATCATTAAGCTTCAAAAATAAAATTGCTAAAGAAAGTTATCCCTACAAAATCATATAGTCTTATTATGCTCCCTCTTTTCAACACAAAGTATAAATCATTCCCACCCTAGTGTCAGCCAAGCAATTGTTTCATACTTTTTAATGCGCTTCAAATTTTTCAACTCTTCATGCAATACATGAGCGCGAGCCATGGTCATAGCACTATGGGTGGAATAGAAGGTGGTAATAGGCAAAAGTAGGGAGAAAGTCTCACATCAACTAGGCAAAACAATGGACTATGGAGATGTCCATCAACTGATATCAATGTGAGTGAGCAGGGAGTGCCATGTAACGGATGCAGTAGAGCTATAAGTGTATGAAAGCTCAAAAGAAAACTAGTAGGTGTGCATCAACTTGCTTGCTCATGAAGACATAGGTCATTTGAGGAAGCCCGTCATTGGAATATACAAGCCAAGTTCTATAATGAAAATTTCCCACTAGTAATATATGAAAGTGACAAAATAGAAGACTCTCTATAATGAAGAACATGGCGCTACTTTGAAGCACAAGTGTGGAAAAGGATAGTAACATTGTCCCTTCTCTCTTTTTCTCTCATTTTTTTAGGCTCCTCTTTTTTTAGAGCCTTTTTTGGAGACTCTTTGGCCTCTTTATTCAAAACCTCACGTGGGATAGTGTTCTAATAATGATGATCATCACGCTTTTATTTACTTACAACTCGATACTAGAACAAAAAATATGACTCTATATGAATGCCTCCGACAGTGTACCGGGATGTGCAATGATCAAGAGTGACATGTATAAAAATATGAACGGTGGCTAAGCGATAAATACTATGCCAACTATATGATCAAGCAAAGCAATATGACAATGATGGTACGTTTCATAATAAATGGAATAGTGGAGTTACATGGCAATATATCTCGGAATGGCTATAAAAATGCCATAATATGTAGGTATGGTGGCTGTTTTGAGGAAGGGTGAAAGGTGGTTTGATGCACCGGCGAAAGTTGTGCGGTACTAGAGTTGCTAGCAATGGTGGAAGAATAAGAGTGTGTATAATCCATGGACTAAACATTAGTCATAAAGAACTCATATACTTATTGCAAACAAATATTAGCCCTCGAAACAAAGTTCTACTACGCATGCTCCAAGGGGAGATGTTGGTAGGAGTTAACCATCATGCGCTCCCGACTTTCACGCAAAGATAAACAATCAAGACACAATGCGCTTCAATTTGGATACATAGTTAGGAGACCATATATGCATGCTACGAGAATCACAAACCTTAACACAATTATTTCTTTAACTCAACAATTTACTACTAGCATGACTCTAATATCACCATCTTCATATCTCAATGCAATCATAAGGAATCAAACTTCTGATAGTATTCAATGCTATATATATATATATATATATATATATATATATATATATATATATATATATATATATATATATATATATATATATATATATATATATATATATATATATATATATATATATATATATAACATTTTATTATATCTCCCTTGGATGCCCATCATATGAGGGCTAAATTCACAACCTAAGCAAATTACCATGCTGTTTAGAGACTCTCAAAATAATATAAGTGAATCAAGAGAGTTCAATAATTTCTATAAAATAAAGCCACCGACGTGCTCTACAAAGATATAAACAATGCTATATATATATAACTTTTTATTATATCTCCCTTGGATGCCCATCATATCAGGGCTAAGTTCACAACCTAAGCAAATTACCATGCTGTTTAGAGACTCTCAAAATAATATAAGTGAATCAAGAGAGTTCAATAATTTCTATAACATAAAGCCACCGACGTGCTCTACAAAGATATAAGTGAAGCACAAGAGCAAAATTGCATAGCTGAAAAGATATAAGTGAAGCACATAGAGTATTCTAATAAATCACGATTCATGAATGTCCCTCTCAAAAGGTGTGTACAACAAGGATGATTGTGGCAAACTAAAATGAAAAGACTCATATCATAAAAGACGCTCCAAGCTAAACACATATGATGTGGTGAACAAAAATATAGCCTCAAGTAAAGTTATCGATAGATGAAGACGAAAGAGGGGATTCCATCCGGGGCATCCCCAAGCTTAGCTCTTGGTTGTCCTTGAATATTACCTTGGGGGTGCCTTGGGCATCCCCAAGCTTAGGCTGTTGCCACTCCTTATTCCATAGTCGATCAAATCTTTACTCAAAACTTGAAAACTCCAGAACACAAAACTCAATAGAAAACTCGTGAGATCCGTTAGTGAAACAAACTCAATCCTTACTTGTAGGTACTTTTGTGAACTATTTATTATTTTATATTGTGTAATATCTACTGTATTCAAACTTTTTCATGGTTCATACCCCCCAATACTAGCCATAGATGCATCAAAATAAGCAAACAACACAAAGAAAATAGAATCTGTAAAGAACTGAACAGTCTGTAAAGATGAGAATTAATATAAAACTTCTGCAACTCTAGAAATTCTAAAAATTAGGGCAACGTGGGCAATTTGTTGATCAAAAATGTGTAAAGAATTTGAGAATTTATTGCGCTCCAGTAGCCAGAAACAATTCTGATACTAGACGCAAAAGATTCTGTTTTTCAGCAAAACCAATCTACTATCATCCAAATCACCCCAAAGGTCTTACTTGGCACAAACACTAAATTAAAACTCAAAAACAAAGCTAACAAGCGGCTAGATGAAAATTTTATTGCAAAAAATAACCAAAAAAGTAAGAACAAAAATAAAATTGGGTTGCCTCCCAACAAGCGCTATTGTTTAACGCCCTTAGTTAGGCATAAAACATAGATCCTGGTATTATCATCTTTGGTACTCAAGCCATAAGTAGCTCTGATAATAGATTCATAAGTCAACTTGATTTTATTTCTTAGAAAGTTTTCCATGCCCTTCCTTGACGGAAATTGAAATCTAATGTTTCCTTCTTTCATATCAATAATTGCACCAATTGTTCAAAGGAAAGGTCTACCAAGAATAATAGGACATGTAGGATTGCAATATATATCCAGAACAATGAAATCAACGGGCACATAATTCCTATTTACAATAATAAGAACATCATTAATTCTTCCCATAGGTTTCTTAATAGTGGAATCCACAAGATGCAAATTTAAATAACAATCATCAAATTCACGAAAACCTAACACATCACATAAAGTTTTTGGAATCGTGGAAACGCTAGCACCCAAATCACAGAAAGCATGGCACTCATAATCTTTAATCTTAATCTTATTAGTAGGTTCCCACTCATCATAAAGTTTTCTAGGGATTGAAACTTCCAATTCAAGATTTTCTTTAAAAGATTTCATTTAGCATAAACGATATGTTTAGTAAAAGCTTTATTTTGATGATAAGCATGAGGAGAATTCAACATGGTTTGCAACAAGGAAATACAATCAATTAAAGAACAACAATCATAATTAAATTCCTTGAAATACAAAAGAGTGGGTTCATCGCTACTTAAAGTTTTGATCTCTCCAATCCCACTTTAATCAATTTTTGCATCTAGATCAAAAAACTCCGAATCATTGGGATGCCTTTTAACTAAAGTTGACTCATCTACAGTCCCATCTTTATCAAGATTTATATTGGAAAACAAAGATTCAATAGGAGTCACATCAATCACTTTAAGATCTTCATCATTATTTTCACGAAAACTAGAAGAACACGCTTTTTCAAACCAATCTCGTTTAGCACGCATCTTAGCTGTTCTTTCGTTGCACTCATCAATGCAAATTCTCATAGCCTTTAGAGATTCATTAATATCATGCTTGGGTGTAATAGATCTATG
Source organism: Secale cereale (assembly GCA_902687465.1). NCBI lineage: Eukaryota > Viridiplantae > Streptophyta > Magnoliopsida > Poales > Poaceae > Secale > Secale cereale. The sequence goes on along the minus strand of LR738709.1, from coordinate 206,751,037 downwards.
TTTCTAAGAGTCAATCTCAAGATAAATTCCGTCAACGTTCCAAGCCAAATCATCAATCATAATCTTTTTTTTCTTCCACCAAAGCATTGAAATTCTTTTGCGAGCTCATAAATTCTTTAATACTAATCTCAAGATCAGACGACATCTTATTATAATTTCCATAAGAATTGTTGTTGGATTACCATAATTATTAGAGGAATTACTAGGAAATGGCCTAGGATTAAAATTACCTCTATATGCATTATTACCAAAATTATTCCTACCACCAAAATTCACATCCATAGATTCATTATTATTCTCAATCAAAGTAGACAAAGGAAAATCATTAGGATCAATAGAAGCACTCTTGCTATCAAATAATTTCATAAGCTTATCCATCTTTCCACTCAAAACATTAACCTCTTCAATCGCATGCACTTTTTTACTAGTAGAAGATCTTTCGGTATGACAATGGGAATAATTAACCAGAATATTATCTAGGAGTTTAGTAGCTTCTCCTAAATTAGTTTCCATAAAAATACCTCCCGCGGCCGAATCTAAAAGATTTCTAGAAGCAAAATTCAATCTAGCATAATTTTTTTGTATGATCATCCATAAATTCAAACCATGAGTAGGACAATTTCTTATCATTAATTTCATCCTCTCCCAAGATTGTGCAACATGTTGGTGATCAAGTTGCTTAAAATTCACAATATGGTTCCTAAGGGATATGATCTTAGCGGGAGGATAATACTTGGAAATAAAGGCATCTTTACACTTGTTGCACGAATCAATATTATTTTTAGGCAAAGATGAAAACCAAGTTTTAGCACGATCTCGTAATGAGAATGAAAATAGGTTAAATTTAACAATATAATTATCCACATCTTTCTTCTTTTGCATATCACTAAACTCAACGAAATATTTAGATGGGATGCGACATCTTCACTAGGAAGGCCGGAAAATTGATCTTTCATAACAAGATTCAATAAAGCAACATTAATTTCATAAGATTCCGCACTAGTGGCGTGAGCAATTGGGCTACTAATAAAATCATCATTATTATTATTGGAAAAGTCGCATAGTTTGGTATTCTCTAGAGCCATCGTGACAAAGCAAGCAATCTAACACATGAGCAAACAAAAAACAACCGAAAAGACGAACGGAAAAAGAGCGAATAAAAAGTCAAATATTTTTGTGTTTTCCTGAAAACATTTTATAAGCGGGGGGGGGGGGAGGAAAACGAGAGGCGAATGGCGAATACTGTAATGCAAGAGATAGAGTTTATGACGGGTACTTGGTTGGCTTGATGTAGATCTTGACTTGGCGTAGATCTCCCCGACAACGGCGCCATAAATTCTTCCTGCTACTTATTGAGCTTGCGTTGGTTTTTCCCTTGAAGAGGAAAGGGTGATGCAGCAAAGAAGAGATAAGTATTTCCCCTAGTTAAGTACCAAGGTATCAATCCAGTAGGAGAAAAACACGCAAATCACCAATACCTGCACAAACAATCAAACACTTGCACCCAACGCGATAAAGGGGTTGTCAATCCCTCCACGGCCACTTGCAAAAGTGTGATCCGATAGAGATAGATAAATAAATCTAAACAAAAGATAAAATATTTTTGGGTTTTTTGATTTATAGATCTGAAAGTAAAATATTGGAAAATAGTAGATCAGAAACTAATATGATAGAAAATAGACCCGGGGGACATAGGTTTCATTTGAGGCTTCTCTCATGAAGGCAAATAATACAGTGGGTGAACAAATTACTGTGGAGCAATTGATAGAAAAGCGCAAAGTTATGACGATATCCAAGGCAATGATTATGTAATATAGGCATCACGTCCGTATCAAGTAGACCGACTCTTGCATGCATCTACTACTATTGATCCACACATCGACCGACTCCTGCCTGCATCTTGAGTATTAAGTTCATAAAGAATAGAGTAAAGCATTAAGTAAGATGACATGATGTAGAGGAACAAACTCAAGCAATATGATGTAAACCTCATCTTTTTACCCCCATTGACAACAATACAATACGTGCCTCGCTACCCCTACTTTGTCACAGGATGAGGACACCGCAAGATTGAACCAAAGCCAAGCACTTCTCCCATTGCAAGAAAAACCAATCCGGTTGGCCAAACCAAACCGATAATTCGAAGAGAATTACAACAATATCAAAGCATGCATATAAGAATTAGAGAAGATTCAAATAATATTCATAGATAATACGATCATAAATCCATAATTCATCGGATCTCGACAAACACACCGCAAAACAAGATTACATCGGATAGATCTCCAAGAACATCGAGGAGAACATAGTATTGAGAATCAAAGAGAGAGAAGAACCCATCTAGTTAATAGCTATGGATCCGTAGGTCTATAGTAAACTACTCACGCTTCATCGGAAGGGCAATAGGGTCGATGTAGACGCCCTCTGTGATCGAACCCCCCTCCAGCAGGATGCCGGAAAAGGCCCCAAGATGGGATCTCACGGTCACAGAAGGTTGCGGCAGCGGGAAAGTGTTTTCGTGGATGCCTTTTAGGGTTTTGGAATATTTGTGAATTTATAGGACGAAGTAGTAGGTTTGTGGAGTCGTGAGGGGCCCACAAGGTAGGGGACACGCTCCCCCCTTGCCACCGCCTCATGGCTCTTCTGACTTGTACGCCAAGTCCCCTGGGTGTCTTATGGTCCAAGCAAAATCATCGTAAAGTTTTATTCCGTTTTGACTCCGTTTGATATTCCTTTTCTGCGAAACTCAAAAACAAGGAAAAATAGAAACTGGCACTGGGCTCTATGTTAATAGGTTAGTCCCAAAAATAATATAAAATAGCATATTAATGCGCATAAAACATTCAAAACGGAAAATATAATAGCATGGAACAATAAAAAATTATAGATACGTTGGAGACGTATCAGCTACTACCTCCGTCTTGGTCTATTAGTCGACTTTATATTCTGTGCCACATTTTGACCATAAAATTAACCAACGAAATGTTACTGCATGTTATAAATATTATATAATTGGCAACTATGTTCAAATATGAATCCAACGATATAATCTTTGGCAATATGCATTCGTATTTTATTAGTTAAAACTCTAGTCAAAATTTGGCACAAAAATACATAGACAACTTATGAACCAGAACAGGGGTAGTAGGTAATTAACTCACAAATATTTTTTTATTAACCTTATGTGTACGTGTCCTTTCATCCTCCTCTCGCATGTCTTGTCACCCCGCTGTCGCAGACGGCTTCGAGCACAAGCTTGAGTAGCACGTGGGGGCGTTCTTTTGGCCAAACGGTGGTGAGCCCGTCGTCGCGCAACCACAGGTTCCCGCGCAGGCTTCCCGCCCGACTCGATAAAGTCGCCCAAAATCCCAATGTTTACCAGTCAGCTATATAAACCCTCATGGTCGGCGAGTCTTGTGTGGCATTTTCCCCTCCCTCCCTGTACCTTATCTCATCTGCTTATCCCACAATCGCCAATGGCACCGGTCCGTCATGATTGCTCAGCCACTCCGCCATCATCAGAGGACAGCTCCGGCTGGGTGGCTACACCACGGCGACGGTGCAGTCCCTGGTGTAGTGTATTGCGCATGGCGTCCCAGTTGGGTGTGCGCGGAACACCCACCACATGCTCCGCCGCTGCTGCCTGTCGGCAGCTGTTGCCGGCCGCTATTGCCACCACCCCACCATTTGCCGCCGTGGCCGCCACTCCACCATCCAAAACTAGGGCCATCACGCTCTCTGCCGCCATGGCCCGATGGCGGGAGGTGGCCATCATGGCCGCACCCCACTGCCGGCCACCGTGGCCATCACCCGCTCTGCCACCACGGCGCGAAGGTGGGAGGCGGAGGCGGAGGCCCACAAGTGCGTCAGTGACCTTGCGTGCTACATCGAGTTCCTACGGGAGGAGGAGGAGCGCCTCGTTGAGCATGCAAAGAGCCTTACCGCTGCAGAAGCGAGGAATCAGGAGATATACGAGGAGTCCCACCACTTCGAGAGGGGTCGTCTAGAGCGGCAGAGGGCATTCAAGGTGAGCATCACTGAAGGTGCCACGGAGGTAGGCACCGTATTGCAATTGTGCAGCTCAACGGTAGGCTCCTCCTCCTCTGCCTCTTACTGAGCGTGCTTGGCAGATGAGAGGCTGCCGGAAGTAGTACAAAGCCCCTCCGTAGTAGTAGTATTTAGGGGCTATTTTGTTCAGTTAAACTGACTATAGATGTTGTGGAACTATACATCATACTTAAAATTAGCTAGTATATATAGTTGAACTAGCTATTTCAGTACATGGTTGGCAATAATTAGGGGAAAATTTGGTCAGTTTAGCTGTCGAGTTTGTATAAACAACGACTGCTTAAGCTATGAATGAAATCTATGCTTAATTACTAAATTTTAGTTGCAAAAATAGATAGTGCTAGTGATTTTTAGCTGCATATTTTGACAAATAGCAGTGTTACAAGGTTGACAAATAGCAATTTTACTAGATCAACAAATGCCTATCTTTTTAGTTTGACAAATGGCAATATACCCAATATGACAGATGCAAATCTTACCAATTTGTATGTAAGTGGTTGCACACGAGTTATCCAGAAAAACCGTTTGCGTTGAAGGGATGTACAAATCATGCGTGCCAGATTTTCTATTAGCTTAGCACCGAAGTCTCACTTTGCACACCGTATTCAATCTGAACCGTTTGCATTGAAGAGATGCACAAATCCTGCACTACAAATTTTCCCTTGCCTTGCTGAGGAAGACCATAGATCTCACTTTGCGTACGGGTGTTCTACCTAAAATGTTTGCGACGAAGAGCTGCACAAATCCTGCTCGGCACATTTTCCCTTGGCTTAATGGGTAAGCTGTTGGTTTACATACTTGTGTTCTTTCTAAAGCGTTTGCGATCAAGAGCTGCAGAAATCCTGCTCGGTACATTTTCCCTTGGCTTCCTGGGGAAGCTGTCGGTTTGCATACATGTGTTCTAACTAAAACATTTGTGATGAGTGTTTTATATTTAGATACATTTTGACATGTTTTTAAAGAAAATCTTTTGATAAGTCTGTACATTCAGAGAGTAAAACGCAAGTTCGTTCAAACCATATGTTTCATTTAGTCATACCGCGAATTTATATTTATATGATCGAGATACATTATTAAACCCAAAAAAACTAATTCCGACGGCGGCAGAAGTGGCGTGCCCCGCCGGCGTTGTTGCTGTCTTCCTTTGGGATGCCGGAGTTGAAGTCTTCAAGGCAGAAGAGAATGTTGTTCACTTGGAAATCAAACTCCATGTCATCGCGCGATCGATGGGCGGGGCGCGGGAGGATAGCAACTCACGGCACTGCGAGGTAGTGGTTGACGGCGGCGTCACATGGCGCTGAGGGGGGCGCACGCACGTGCATGGGCATGGCAGGTGCAGGAAAGCTGTCAGGACCCCGATCCTAAGTCACACCGATCTAGCTGTAACACGTCATATCACTTTGCGGCCTCACGCACGGTAACCCCACGGGTGCCACCTTACCTGGCCCGGGACCGTTTGCGCATTTTGGCACATGTATATGACAATGTCGCTAGCATCCATATGACAGAGAACCCGGGCCGACATGGCTAGTTATAAACCAAAAGTGGCACTAAATTACAGAGACAGGCATCCATGACCCAGCAACGAACGTGTCGGTCATCAACGTATGAACCCAAGTCGTAGCAAGCTACATGTACTTAAAGGAACAACGCGTGACATTTCCCCTAAGGGACAGACACAGGAACGAAGAAGGACACATGCCGGCCAGCCTACGTGTTCCGAGCAGTAGCAAGCTACCAGGGCTCATTGGAATCACTAGGAGGCATTTCCCTGTAAGATAGGCTACCAAAGGAAAACAACTAGGTGTCGGATCCCACACATACCAAGCATTCCAATCATACACGCAATATGCTCAATATGTGCAAATACAACATTGCATCACAACAGAACTCTATGACTCAAAGTACTTTATTTAAAAGGCTCCAAGAGCCATACATAACATATTCATACAGGTAGGGGTCACATGACCCAACACTCAAGTCATACAGTCATACAAGCACAAGCGGAAGCTACATGTCTGAGTACAGACAACTTAGAAAATAAAACAGGCTTGGTGTAGCCTGGCTATCTACAAGGACCTTCACAAGCTCCAGATCACCGTCTGGGTGTCAAGCTACTCGTCGACGTCAACGTCTATGTAGAACCCATCAGCAGGGGCAGGGTTCTCCTCTGCAACAGTTATTAAGCAAACATGAGTACAAAGCTACTCAGCAAGTCTTACCACAGAACCTATCATACATGCAACATTATTAAGGGGGTTGTGGAGTTTATAGCAGAATGCCAGCTTTGACCTTGGCTAACCTATACTACAACTCTCAACGGATTGCAAGATGTTATTACGAACACGAGTCCTCTACTCACCACATCAATACACTACCGAGGATCCTCTTCCGTCATCCTACGGAAGGGCCATCCACGACACTCACACTTATCTTGAGGCTTTTAGTAGTAACCATCGACTTGTCTATGAACTGTAAGAGTAACCAAGTAGTTCGTACCGCGAACAACGGCTATTCGAATAGATTGATAACCCTGCAGGGGTGTACTTCTTCACACATGTTTTCACCACTTAGCGTCTGCACACGACATGTGCTCGGCAGACTTCAAGCGAAAGCCGACGTGGGTGTAGACCACGACCTAACCAACCACTTAAGTCTCTCGTCCAGGTTTATCGCCTATTTGGGTTCCATCCGTGGGGAGATCCAGCCGGGGTGTCGCTCACGGCCCCAAACGATGTGTACAGGGTTCCCGAGTCACCAAACGGGCAACCGGTACACCGTGCCACGTACCTGTCGCATCACAGCCCATCCCGAGGGTCAGCGCTGCGCACGACCTCCAGTAAACTATAAACACCAGAAATTAGTTGCAACTCCTGGACAGAGTACAAGGGCAGTCAATAAGTCGAGCGGGGTCATATTTCAGGGCCCAATGTGTGGTAGTAACTGTAACTTGAATCACACACACAGATCTCGGGTCCTATGGACGATTCCAATGAAACAACCCACCATGTACTCTTACATGGCCTTTCATCGATACCTTTACCAAGCGTATTCCACACTTCCTTCTCTTTATCGGTAAGATCATTTCACTCTGATCCATCACCCAGATGAACCAGACCAGACACAACTCTAAGCATAGCAGGCAACATAAGTAAATAGCATGGTGGATCACACATCACATGGCTCAAACAACTCCTACACATGCTAGTGGGTTCAACTATTTACTGTGGCAATGACAGGTCATGCAAGGGATAGGGTTCAACTACCGCAGCAAGTAGCAGTTCACGCGCTGTTGCCTTAATGCAGTAAAAGAGAGCAGGAGCAAGAAGGTTGGGTTTGTATCGGAATTATCAATGATTGCTTGCCTGACAAGGTAGTTGTCGGGTACTGCTCTTCAACTGGATACGCAGCAGTATCCTCGGGAGCAGGACCTAACACAGGGAATACCGACGATACAATCATTAACAAACAAATGCAACAATATGATGCATGCTCATGACATGGCAAGATGCATGTGTGTTGGCTAATGTAACTAAAACCAGAAGGGTTTGAACCTATTTGAATCAAGGATTCAAATTGAAGTTCAAACTATTATTTAAATAAGTGCATTATCATGTTTTTGATATAAACAGCAAGTTAACTTGTTCAAACATGCATGAAACCAGTGCCATTAGAAATATTGGATTTTTCTGATCATTTTTCATATATAAATCTTTTCCATCTGAGCTATGGTTGATTTTATATGATTTTTAGAAGTTTTGGGTATTTTCTGGAATTTCCTGAATTATTTTAAATCTAAAAATCCCAGAAAAACCTTTACTGCGTCAGCATGACATCATGCTGATGTCAGACAGTCAACAGGGCCAGTCCAGGTCAAACCTGACCAGTGGGTCCCTCATGTCAGTGTCACAGCTAATTAACTGAGTTAATTAGAGTTAAACTAAAACTAATTAGCTGTCAGTGGGGCCAGGGCCCACGTGTCAGTTACTAAACTAATTAACTAATTAGAATTAAATTAACACCTAAACTAGGTTTGACTTGCGGGAAGGGCCCACATGTCATTGACCCAGGGGGTCAAACCCGTGGTCAAAACAGGTCCAACTCGCCGGCGTTTAGCCGCCGGCGAGGCCAAACGCGGCGGCGTGCTTCGGAAAACGCCTATGGTGCACGGTTCGAGCTGCGGCTGGGTGCGTTGGATAGCCCTTGCTGTCGCGCGTCGGATGGAGGTGGTCGCCGGACCTGGGGTGGCCGGAGACGACGGCAACGAGCTCCACGGCGGCGACCGGCGTCGGGCGTGTGTGGAGAAACGGCTGCAGGGGCCTAGGCGATGCGTGCGTAGCACCATTCGCATCTACGTGCTGTGGTGAGTACGTTGGACGGGTGCCAGTGACCAAATGGTCACCGGAGCATCACCGGCGGCGAGCACGGCGGCGGTGCGTGCGGACGAGCTTCGTGCAGTGTGTTACAGGGCAAAAGGAAGCCAACGGAGAGGGGGAGGAGGTAGCTAGGCTCTCAGGGGTTGCGGCAAGCACCGGAGCAAGCTCGGGGGTGGTCGGAGCTGAGCAGGACGGCGAGGGGGATCTCCGCGGCCGGAGTTGGGGAAGAAGAGGTCGGGGGCGTCTCCAGGGCGGGCGAGCGCTCGGGGCTCGGCCTGTTCGAAGTAGTCGAGGACGGCGGAGACGATGGACACCAAGGCGGAGCTCAGGGACGACGGTGGACGCGGCTTCTACGACGGTGCGATCACGGCGGCGTCGGCCATGGCGCGGGGAGAGCGGAGGAGAGGAACTGGGGGGAGGTGGAGGTGTCTGCGGGGTCGAGGAGGACGTGGAGGGTCGAACCATCCCTCCAGGACGGCGAGGGGGTGAAGCAAGGCGGCGGGCAGCTGCGTGGCGCGCGGCGCGGTCGCCGTCGAGCACCTGCCTGCCTGCCTGGCCGAGCCAAGCAGCTCGCTGGAGCGGCAGCTGGGCTGGGCCGGCAGGTGGGCCGGGTGGGCGCCAGGTAAGCTTCTCTCTCTCCCTTTTTTTCTATTTTCTATTCTGTTTCATTTCTTTTGCAACTTTGTTTAATTAAATAAAATGCCAAAGCATTTTTGTAACTCATAACACTTGTCATACCTATTGTATATAATATGCACAGTAGGAAACATTATAGTTTATGATTATTTGAGCTTTTAAAATATTTTGTAGCATTTAAATGCCCAAATTCAAATACCATATGATTTAATCCAAAGCCCTAGATTGTCCTAGAAAAATGTGCACCATTTTTGGCAGAGGTTTAGGACCAAGGCAGAAATGATGAATATTTTGAAGGGCATTTTGGGTACATTGGAAAATATTTTATCAAACCCTAGTTGTTAGGGGAGGGGTGCTGGGGTTTCTGTTAATCCCATTTCAATTTTCTTTGAAAGTAGACATGATGCACACTCTAGTCAGGTCCTAATGCAAGTGCTAGCTAGGGATGTGACAACTCACCCCCACTTAAAAGAATCGCGTCCCGAAATTCGGGTTCCTCCGGAAAGAGGGTGGGGTACTCAAGTCGAAGACGATCCTCCCTTTCCCAAGTAGCTTCACTCTCGGAATGATGTGACCATTGAACCTTGAGAAACTTGATGTTGTGGTGTCGAGTGGTACGCTCAGTTTGATCAAGAATACGAACAGGGTATTCTCGATATGTGAGATTGTCTTGGAGATCAAGCGTTTCGTGGTCCACTCCGCGGATAGGATCCGAGAAGCAACGCCTGAGTTGAGAAACGTGGAAAACATCATGAACTCTGGAGAGGTGCGGAGGTAGTTCCAATTGGTAGGCAACTTCTCCTCGTTTGGCAAGAATGCGAAAAGGACCGATGTAACGAGGGGCCAATTTGCCTTTGATACCGAAGCGATGGGTTCCCTTAAGAGGAGTAACCCGAAGGTAAGCCTTATCGCCGACTTCAAAAGTCACAGCATTATGATGACTATCATATTGGCTCTTTTGGCGAGACTGGGCTGTTTTCAATCTCTCACGAACGATGCGAACTTGTTCCTCTGCTTCCTGGATCATATCCGGGGCAAAGAATTGTCTTTCCCCGGTCTCTGACCAGTTAAGAGGTGTTCGACACCTTCGTCCATATAGAACTTCGAAGGGAGCTTTGCCCAAGCTGGCTTGATAACTATTGTTATAAGCGAATTCGGCAAATGGAAGACATTTCTCCCATTCCATACCGAATGAAATGACAGAGGCTCGAAGCATGTCTTCCAGAATTTGATTGACTCGTTCCACTTGACCACTTGACTGCGGATGGAAGGCAGTACTGAAAGAGAGATGAGTTCCCATAGCATTCTGGAAACTTTCCCAAAATCGGGAAGTGAAAAGACTTCCACGGTCTGAGTTAATCTCCAACGGTACACCATGAAGTGATACTATCCGAGAGATATATAAGTCTGCTAGCTGGCTAGCGGTAATACTCTCCCGAACAGGCAGGAAATGAGCTACTTTAGAGAGGCGGTCGATAACGACGAAGATAGCATTATTCCCTTTCCTGGACCTGGGAAACCCGGCAATGAAGTCCATACCGACTTTATCCCATTTCCATTCAGGAATAGCTAGAGGTTGAAGGGCGCCAGCAGGCCGTTGATGCTCTGCTTTGACTCGACGACAAACGTCGCACTTAGCAATGAACTGAGCGATTACTCTCTTCATCCTAGTCCACCAGGATCTTTGACGTAGGTCTTGATACATTTTAGTACTACCAGGATGAATTGTGAGAGGAGATTCATGAGCCTCCTTAAGGATTAATTGCCGTAGATGGTGGTTCTTGGGAACCACTACACGGTTCTCAAAGAAAACAACACCTCGGTCATCCATGGAGAAACTTTTAGCGAGTCCGCTAGCAATGTTCTCTTGGAGTCGTGATACACCTTTATCACGCTTCTGGGCAGCTATGATTTGATCCATAAGGGTAGGTTTCGCCACCAAGGTGGAAAGGAATCCTCGAGGAACAATGTGAAGGTTAAGCTTACGAAATTCCTCGTGGAGAAGTGGTTGACTTTGTTGTAACATTAAATTGTTACAATATGACTTACGACTTAGTGCATCAGCCATGACATTGGCCTTCCCAGGAGTGTAAGTGATTCCTAAGTCGTAGTCAGTGAGCAACTCAACCCAACGTCTTTGCCTGAGATTCAAATCCGGTTGGGTGAAGATATACTTCAAACTTTGGTGATCAGTGAAGATTTCACAGCGATTACCAAGGAGGTAATGTCGCCATGTTTTGAGTGCATGGACTACAGCTGCAAGCTCTAGATCATGGGTAGGATAGTTATCCTCATGTGGACGCAACTGTCGAGATGCTATGCAATCACTTGACGATCTTGCATGAGAATGCAACCTAGTCCTTGTCGCGAGGCGTCGCAATAGATTATAAAATCCTTGGAAAAGTCTGGTGGTACCAGTACAGGTGCAGATGTCAGGCGTCTTTTCAGTTCCTGAAAACTGGACTCGCACTGTGGGGTCCACTCAAACTTTTTATCTTTCTTGAGGAGTTCAGTAAGAGGTTTAGCAACCTTGGAGAAGTTCTCGACGAAACGTCGGCAATAGCTCGCTAAGCCAAGAAAACTCCTAACTTGCTTGACCGATTCAGGAGGAGTCCAATCAAGTACGGCTTGAACTCGGTCGGGATTGACAGCAATATCCTTGCCACAGATCACATGACCTAGATAGGTTACTTCTGGCAACCAAAATTCACATTTAGAGAATTTGGCATAAAGGCGGTGCTCTCGAAGCTTCGTCAATACCAGCCTTAAATGCTCGGCATGATCTTCCTTGTTCTTGGAGAAAATGAGTATATCATCGAGGTATACCACGACGAATTTATCCAAATACTCCATGAATATAGAATTCATTAACCGAGAAAAGGTAGCTGGGGCATTGGTTAATCCGAAGGACATAACGGTGTACTCATATTGGCCATAACGAGTAACGAAAGCCGTTTTAGGAATGTCCCCGTTCTTGATTTTGATTTGATGGTAGCCCAACCTCAAATCCATCTTAGAGAAGACTGAGGATCCAGCGAGCTGATCATACAGGTCGTTGATCCTGGGAAGCGGATACTTATTCTTTATGGTGACCAGATTGACAGGTCGGTAATCTACAACCATCCGCTCCGTTCCATCCTTCTTCTTGACGAAGAGGACGGGGCAAGCCCAAGGGGAAGAACTAGGACGGATGAAACCTTTTTGCAAAGACTCATCGAGTTGTTTCTTTAGCTCAGCTAATTCTAGTGGTGCCATCTTATAAGGTCTCCTAGAGATTGGGACAGTTCCAGGAATAAGATCTATCACAAACTCGACATCTCTGTCAGGTGGTTCTTCTGGAAAAACATCCGGGAAGTCACGGACTACCGGGATATCTTCGAGTTCTGGTAGAGGGCTGGCATTAAGAGAGTAGAGCTGACGTTCAGCCATTCGGGCCAAGACATTGACTATCTTGCCGGATGGATGTGTAAGTTGAACGGTCCTAGTAAAGCAATCAATCTTGGCATAATGAGTTGTCATCCAATCCATACCCAAGATGATGTTTATGTCCGAGGACTTGAGAGCGATTAGAGATGCAAGGAAAACAAGTCTATCGACAAGGATTTCATTTCCATGGCTTACACTAGAGGTTTGCCACTTTGAACCAGGAGTTTGAATAACCATGGAAGTAGGCATGTCACAAAAAGTCATGTTGTGCAATCGAGCATAGCTCTCAGATATGAACGAATGGGATGCTCCAGTATCGGAAAGAACAGATGCCGGATGGCAGTTTACGAGAAGCGTACCAAGGACGATTTTGGATCCTCATAAGCTTCTTCGGCAGAAACATAGTTGACATGACCACGTGCAGTGGGGATTGGCTTGACATAGTTCACCTTGCCGGTTGGCTTACCACGGCCAACGGGTTTTCCTGGCTGATTCTGGGGACAATCACGCATGTAGTGTCCCGGTTCTCCACACTTGAAACATGTCACAGTGGTGGTGCGTGGAGCAAAGTTCGAGGGTGGACCTCCATAGGTCTTAGCAGATGCAAACTGTTGAGTTGGGCGAGGCGCCTCATAGGATGGCCTCGGTGTATACTTGGGTGGCAGAGCAGTGTTAGGAACCCACACACGGCGCTTGTGAGAGCCAGAGCCAGATGAGGAACCAAAGTCTCGAGTATGCTTGCGGGTGGCCTCGAAGTCGGTCTGGCCTGTCTCAGCACTGATAGCCTTGTTAGCCAACTTCTGGAAGGAGGTGCACTCGTGCAGACGTAAATCTCGACGAAGTTCAGGGCTGAGTCCCTTGCGGAACCTCGCCTATTTCTTGGCATCGGTGGATACTTCCTCAGGTGCATAGCGTGCCAGATTACCAAACTCACGACTATAGCCATCCACAGTTAAACGGCCCTGGGTGAAATTGCAGAATTCCTCCCGCTTGCGATCCATGAGACCTTCCGGAATGTGATGTTCACGGAATGCCTCACTGAACTCAACCCAGGTAGTGACTTGGCCAGCAGGACGCATAGCTTCAAAGTTTTCCCACCAAAGACTGGCAGGGCCCTCAAGATGGTAGGCGGCGTAGATAACCTTGTCAGCTTCGGCCACACGGGTAGAGTGTAGCTTGTGGGTGATACTACGTAGCCAGTCATCAGCATCCAGAGGTTCAGTGGAGTGATGGAACTTTGGTGGACACATCTTGATAAAATCGTGGATTGACAGCACGTCATTCCTCTGACGGAACCCAGTGTTCTGCTCTATGCGTTCCAGCAGACGGTTGGTCTCTCTCTTGTTCCGTTCTGCTTCAAGCATAACCTCCGCCAAAGAGGGTGGCTGGGGCAGATTTCCATCTCTAGCCCCACTAGCCTCACCCTGCTCCTGAGCAGCAGGAGTGTTGTGAGTGTTGACCATCCTAGGAAAACAAAACAACGGTTTAGACAAGGATGGCAAAAATTTGACATAGAAGTGCAGAATGTAATGGATGACAGAGAATGCAGAGATGTTCATCCGTACGACATGGTAATATAGGATCTGCTATATATACACCAGTGGTCATACACACCATACAAAGTTTAGTACAAGCCAAGGCTAAAGTACAACTGCGGTGAAAGACGATACATCCCATCAGAGGCATTCCGAGCTCCTATACATTATTTAACTACACCTCCGGAACTCAGTACACACTAAGTCATATTCCACAAGACGCGCAGGACTGTGGAAATACAACTACTACAATACTACTACTACCACGGACTAGCTCAGACATTCGCGTAGTAATCCTCGTAAAGATTACCACCGTAGCCTGGAAGTGGTACAGACGGATCTTGGAACTCGCGAGCACTCGAAGGCTGTGGACCATAGGGGCATGGGTGTGGTCTCGGTCCCGATGCTGGTGGTAACCGACGCCCACGTGGAGGTGTAATACCCCCAACGTCACGCCAATCCATGCGATCAGGCAGACGAGTCCGCACAGGATACAAATCCCGCATGTCCAGATATCCGGCGTGCACAACAGGTGCAAGCCGTGTCAAAGTAGTCCAGTGAGCGGCTCGAGTGTTATACAGCTCCATTCGGAGGGCACGGACCTCACGGTCCCTATCCTCCAACATCTGAACAGTAGTCTGAAGCAGTGGCTCTTCATGAGCAGCATCAGTATACAGACCAGTGTAGTAGCCTTCCTCTCCGGGAAGTGAGGCTGGCATGTAACATAACTCAGTGTTCAGCAACAGGGCATGCCTAGCACGGAGAATGGTCATCATCGAATAAGCGGCATCCTGTACTGCCATCTCGATGGTAATCCCGAGTCCATAAGACCAATGGATGGGATCATTAGCTCCGGGATATGAGGGGTATATCCGGACCGTGCAGAAATACTGACTTTGATTGAAATCCCGGTACTGTTCCTCCACAGTGTATTCAGGATACCAGCGATAACCGGTCTCAGTCATCACACGGACTAGCATGGCCGTGTGACCGGGCACATTAATGCACCGAGTCAAACGAACCACTTGGTGAGGGATGCGGCCAGACATCTGAAACACGAAATAATGCAAAGGCATTAGTGTTTCTGGAAGAAATCGGGCAGCATAACAACTGTAAACGCTCAAACAAAGATTTGAGACATCATACAAATGATAGCATAGCCACTCAACAATTCCATATCAAGGTTCCGGTTCAACAATCATCATACTAAAAGGATAGAAACTGAACTGAGGCTTGAAACCAACAATCCTAAGAGTCTACGGATTAGTAACACGTGAACCTAGTAAGGATAAGAAGCCTAGTCCTAAATCCCCGTAGAAAGAATAGACTGACTCAGATCAAAAGGGCATAAGGTAAAGGAGTAAAAAGAGCCTTACGTTCCCTTCCACAATCAATTCCCCTACATATAACTAAGAATTTTTCTAGACTCAACATCGACCAGTTTGGCTTGAGAAACCTACAGGCAGTCCAGCTCTGATGCCAACGCTGTCAGGACCCCGATCCTAAGTCACACCGATCTAGCTGTAACACGTCATATCACTTTGTGGCCTCACGCACGGTAACCCCACGGGTGCCACCTTACCTGGCCCAGGACCGTTTGCGCATTTTGGCACACGTATATGACAATGTCGCTAGCATCCATATGACAGAGAACCCGGGCCGACATGGCTAGTTATAAACCAAAAGTGGCACTAAATTACAGAGACAGGCATCCATGACCCAGCAACGAACGTGTCGGTCATCAACGTATGAACCCAAGTCGTAGCAAGCTACATGGACTTAAAGGAACAACGCGTGACATTTCCCCTAAGGGACAGACATAGGAACGAAGAAGGACACATGCCGGCCAGCCTACGTGTTCCGAGCAGTAGCAAGCTACCAGGGCTCATTGGAATCACTAGGAGGCATTTCCCCTGTAAGATAGGCTACCAAAGGAAGACAACTAGGTGTCGGATCCCACACATACCAAGCATTCCAATCATACAAGCAATATGCTCAATATGTGCAAATACAACATTGCATCACAACAGAACTCTATGACTCAAAGTACTTTATTTAAAAGGCTCCAAGAGCCATACATAACATATTCATACAGGTAGGGGTCACATGACCCAACACTCAAGTCATACAGTCATACAAGCACAAGCGGAAGCTACATGTCTGAGTACAGACAACTTAGAAAATAAAACAGGCTTGGTGTAGCCTGGCTATCTACAAGGCCCTTCACAAGCTCCAGATCACCGTCTGGGTGTCAAGCTACTCGTCGACGTCAACGTCTATGTAGAACCCATCAGCAGGGGCAGGGTTCTCCTCTGCAACAGTTATTAAGCAAACATGAGTACAAAGGTACTCAGCAAGTCTTACCACAGAACCTATCATACATGCAACATTATCAAGGGGGTTGTGGAGTTTATAGCAGAATGCCAGCTTTGACCTTGGCTAACCTATACTACAACTCTCAACGGATTGCAAGATGTTATTACGAACACGAGTCCTCTACTCACCACATCAATACACTACCGAGGATCCTCTTCCGTCATCCTACGGAAGGGCCATCCACGACACTCACACTTATCTTGAGGCTTTTAGTAGTAACCATCGACTTGTCTATGAACTGTAAGAGTAACCAAGTAGTTCGTACCGCGAACAACGGCTATTCGAATAGATTGATAACCCTGCAGGGGTGTACTTCTTCACACATGTTTTCACCACTTAGCGTCTGCACACGACATGTGCTCGGCAGACTTCAAGCGAAAGCCGACGTGGGTGTAGACCACGACCTAACCAACCACTCAAGTCTCTCGTCCAGGTTTATCGCCTATTTGGGTTCCATCCGTGGGGAGATCCGGCCGGGGTGTCGCTCACGGCCCCAAACAATGTATACAGGGTTCCCGAGTCACCAAACGGGCAACCGGTACACCGTGCCACGTACCTGTCGCATCACAGCCCACCCCGAGGGTCAGCGCTGCGCACGACCTCCAGTAAACTATAAACACCAGAAACTAGTTGCAACTCCTGGACAGAGTACAAGGGCAGTCAATAAGTCGAGCGGGGTCATATTTCAGGGCCCAATGTGTGGTAGTAACTGTAACTTGAATCACACACACAGATCTCGGGTCCTATGGACGATTCCAATGAAACAACCCACCATGTACTCCTACATGGCCTTTCATCGATACCTTTACCAAGCGTATTCCACACTTCCTTCTCTTTATCGGTAAGATCATTTCACTCTGATCCATCACCCAGATGAACCAGACCAGACACAACTCTAAGCATAGCAGGCAACATAAGTAAATAGCATGGTGGATCACACATCGCATGGCTCAAACAACTCCTACACATGCTAGTGGGTTTCAACTATTTACTGTGGCAATGACAGGTCATGCAAGGGATAGGGTTCAACTACCGCAGCAAGTAGCAGTTCACGCGTTGTTGCCTTAATGCAGTAAAAGAGAGCAGGAGCGAGAAGATTGGGTTTGTATCGGAATGATCAATGATTGCTTGCCTGACAAGGTAGTTGTCGGGTACTGCTCTTCAACTGGATACGCAGCAGTATCCTCGGGAGCAGGACCTAACACAGGGAATACCGACGATACAATCATTAACAAACAAATGCAACAATATGATGCATGCTCGTGACATGGCAAGATGCATGTGTGTTGGCTAATGTAACTAAAACCAGAAGGGTTTGAACCTATTTGAATCAAGGATTCAAATTGAAGTTCACACTATTATTTAAATAAGTGCATTATCATGTTTTTGATATAAACAGCAAGTTAACTTGTTCAAACATGCATGAAACCAGTGCCATTAGAAAGATTGGATTTTTCTGATCATTTTTCATATATAAATCTTTTCCATCTGAGCTATGGTTGATTTTATATGATTTTTAGAAGTTTTGGGTATTTTCTGGAATTTCCTGAATTATTTTAAATCTAAAAATCCCAGAAAAACCTTTACTGCGTCAGCATGACATCATGCTGACGTCAGACAGTCAACAGGGCCAGTCCAGGTCAAACCTGACCAGTGGGTCCCTCATGTCAGTGTCACAGCTAATTAACTGAGTTAATTAGAGTTAAACTAAAACTAATTAGCTATCAGTGGGGCCAGGGCCCACGTGTCAGTGACTAAACTAATTAACTAATTAGAATTAAATTAACACCTAAACTAGGTTTGACTTGCGGGCAGGGCCCACATGTCATTGACCCAGGGGGTCAAACCTGTGGTCAAAACAGGTCCAACTCGCCGGCGTTTAGCCGCCGGCGAGGCCAAACGCGGCGGCGTGCTTCGGAAAACGCCTACGGTGCACGGTTCGAGCTGCGGCTGGGTGCGTTGGATAGCCCTTGCTGTCGCGCGTCGAATGGAGGTGGTCGCCGGACCTGGGGTGGCCGGAGACGACGGCAACGAGCTCCACGGCGGCGACCGGCGTCGGGCGTGTGTGGAGAAACGGCTGCAGGGGCCTAGGCGATGCGTGCGTAGCACCATTCGCATCTACGTGTTGTGGTGAGTACGTTGGACGGGTGCCAGTGACCAAATGGTCACCGGAGCATCACCGGCGGCGAGAACGGCGGCGGTTCGTGCGGACGAGCTTCGTGCAGTGTGTTACAGGGCAAAAGGAAGCCAACGGAGAGGGGGAGGAGGTAGCTAGGCTCACAGGGGTGGCGGCAAGCACCGGAGCGAGCTCGGGGGTGGTCGGAGCTGAGCAGGACGGCGAGGGGGATCTCCGCGGCCGGAGTTGGGGAAGAAGAGGTCGGGGGCGTCTCCAGGGCGGGCGAGCGCTCGGGGCTCGGCCTGTTCGAAGTAGTCGAGGACGGCGGAGACGATGGACACCAAGGCGGAGCTCAGGGACGACGGTGGACGCGGCTTCTACGACGGTGCGATCACGGCGGCGTCGGCCATGGCGCGGGGAGAGCGGAGGAGAGGAACTGGGGGGAGGTGGAGGTGTGTGCGGGGTCGAGGAGGACGTGGAGGGTCGAACCATCCCTCCAGGACGGCGAGGGGGTGAAGCAAGGCGGCGGGCAGCTGCGTGGCGCGCGGCGCGGTCGCCGTCGAGCACCTGCCTGCCTGCCTGGCCGAGCCAAGCAGCTCGCTGGAGCGGCAGCTGGGCTGGGCCGGCAGGTGGGCCGGGTGGGCGCCAGGTAAGCTTCTCTCTCTCCCTTTTTTTCTATTTTCTATTCTGTTTCATTTCTTTTGCAACTTTGTTTAATTCAATAAAATGCCAAAGCATTTTTGTAACTCATAACACTTGTCATACCTGCTGTATATAGTATGAACAGTAGGAAAAATTATTGTTTATGATTATTTGAGCTTTTAAAATATTTTGTAGCATTTAAATGCCCAAATTCAAATACCATATACTTTAATCCAAAGCCCTAGATTGTCCTAGAAAAATGTGCACCATTTTTGGCAGAGGTTTAGGACCAAGGCAGAAATGATGAACATTTTGAAGGGCATTTTGGGTACATTGGAAAATATTTTATCAAACCCTAGTTGTTAGGGGAGGGGTGCTGGGGTTTCTGTCAATCCCATTTCAATTTTCTTTGAAAGTAGACATGATGCACACTCTAGTCAGGTCCTAATGCAAGTGCTAGCTAGGGATGTGACAAAAACGCACGGGGATCGGCGCCGCGGTGGGTGCAGGGGCGCGCACGGGCATGGGCGCTGGCGCTGGCATGTACACGAGCTCGCGCGTGTCCGCGGAGACCTCGTTGATGCCCGCGGCTTCTAGCTCTGTGATAGTGCTCGGCGACCAGCCCATCCATTCTACGGGGATGGTCGTTAGTGCGAGCGCGGGGATGGGAGCTGGGACGGCGCGGGGCCAGTAACCGCCACGACCAGCTCATTCAGGGCCATGTCCATGAGGCCCCATTCCTCCTTATTTTCTATCACATCCGGCTAGGAGTCGACTTCATAAAAGTGGAAGACTAGTGACAGATGATCCTTCTGTGCCATGGCGTTGCTGGAGGTCGGCCGGAGGGGAATGGGAGGCGAACAATAAGGCCTCCCGTATTAAACAACAGCTCAGGCGCGACTAATGGAGAGGATGCGAGCAAGGCGGGTGACCATGGAAGTCAAAGGGCACACTTCCCAGTGAGCTTGCACAGCGTACAGCTCGCACGCTTCCTAGTGAGCCTGTGCATTGGAGGACAGCTTGCACGCCCCTCGGTCAGCTTGTGCCGCGTACTGCGCTCCCACGCCTCTCGGTCAGCTTGCGTAGTGAACTGCGCTCGCACGCCTCCCGTTCAGTCAAGCAGTTGTCCGCACGACAAATCCTTGCCATTAAAAGAGTGACACACAGTGTCACGTAAATGGTTAACAGAACGCACACAATTTAAATTATACAAAACATTTGAGATGTTAAAGTGGCAGCTATTTGTTTCAAAATGCATTTGTTGGTTGTTACTCGAGTGCGCCTTCTCACAAAATGGACACGAAAAATACCACACCGTGTCGGGTGCCATTCCATAATAGCATGCCAAGTTTCATGAATTCTAGACGAGTTTTGGATTTACTAGAATTTTAAAACAAAGTATCTCAACGTTTTGCTGGCAATCAACAGTGCCCTGGTGTTTGAAATTCACTCCCATTTCTTGCATGGGACCTAAGCATGCACCCAAGGACACACATTTGATATGTCAAACCATTTTTTGCACTGGAGCATGTGCATGTAATTTAAATTTGAAATATGCACATAAAATGCCTAGAAAACCTAGTTAATGTATAAAAATGTCCAAGCAAACGCCAAAAAATTCCTAAAATTGACACAACACTCATGTTATTCTATGTTGACAGTAGAAAATATTTGAAAGCAAGAAGATGCAACATATATCGTTTCATCCCCAAAGGTGGCACGTTCCCTATCGAAACCATCAGACTTGTTGTGAGAAGCTCTGGTTTGCGAGAAGCTTATACCTAAACCTGCCCCAAATGGGACAAGATGTTTACCACAACATGTTGATGCCACTCAATGATAGCATGGCAAGTTTCATGAATTTCAGACGAGTTTTGGATTTACTAGAATTTAAAAACAAAGTATCTCAATGTTTTGCCGGCAATCAACATAACCCTAGTGTTTGAAATTCATTCCCATTTCTTGAGCTAAGCATGCACCCAAGGACAAACATTTGATATGTCAACCCATTTTTCTGCACTTGAGCATGTGCATGTAGTTCATATTTGAATTATGCACATAGAATGCCTTAAAACCCCAGTTAATGCATAAAAATTTCCAAGCGAACCACTAAAAATCCCTAAAATTGACACAACACTCCTGTTGTTCTATGTTGACGCTATAAAAATTTTGAAAGCAAGAAGAGGCAACGGATATCAGTTCATCCCCAAAGGTGGACCATCATGCTTGTTGTGAGAAGCTCTGGTTTGCGAGAAGTTTATACCCAAACCTGCCCCAAATGGGACAAAAAAATTACCACAACATGTTGATGCTGCTCCTTGATAGCATGCCAAGTTTCATGAATTTTGGATGATTTTTAGCTTTACTAGAATTTCCAAATCATGTATCTCAATGTTTGGGGTCGAGCGATGGTGGCAAGGTGTTGGACATTCATTCCCATTTCTAGCATGGGACGTAAGCATGCAACCAAGGACACACATTTGAATTTCGAACCCATTTATTTGCATTGGAGCATGTGCATGTAGTTCAAATTTGAATTATACACATAAATTCATAGAAATTCAGTTAATGTATAAAAATGTCCAAGCGAATCCCGGAAAATCCCAAATATTGACACAACACTCATGTTGTTCTATGTTGACACTAGAAAAAATTTGAAAGCAAGAAGAGGCAAGGGATATTGTTTCGTCCCCAAGGTGGCAGGTTCCCTAACGAAACCAATAGGCTTGTTGTGAGAAGGTCTGGTTTGAGAGAAGCTTATACCCAAACCTGCCCGGAATGGGACAATATTTTTTCCACAACATGTTGATGCCCTTCCATGATATCATGTCAAGTTTCTTGAATTTCATACTCATTTTCGATTTATTGTAATTTAAAAACCATGTATCTCAATGTTAACGGTTGAGCGACAGTGTTAAGGTGTCTGACATTCATTCTCATTTCTTGCATGTGACCTAAGCTTGCAACCATGGACACACATTTGATTTTTCAACCCGTTTTTATGCACTGGAGCATGTGCATGTAGTTCAAATTTGAATTATGCACATAAATGCATAGAAAACTTAGTTAATGTATAAAAATATCCAAGCGAACCCCAAAAATCCCCAAAATTGACACAATATTCAAGTAGTTCTATGTCGACACTAAAAAAGTTTGAAAGCAAGAATAGGCAACTGATATTATTTCGTCCCCAAAGTGGCACGTTCCTTACCGAAACCATCAGGCTTGTTGTGATAAGCTATTGTCTGTGAGAAGCTTATACCATAACCTTCCCCAAATGGGACAATATTTTTTACCCCAGCATGTTGATGCCATTCCATGATAGCATGCCAAGGTTCATGAATTTTAGACGCATTTTGGATTTACTAGAATTACAAAAGCAAGTACCTCAACATTTGCCGGAGAGCCACGGTGCCGTGGTGTTTGAAATTTATCCCCATTTCTTGCATGTGACATAAGCATCAACCCATGGACACATATATGATTTTACAACCTATTTTGGTGCACCGGAGCATGTGCATGTAGTTTAATTTTGAATTGTGCACCTAAAAGGCCTATAAAACCAAGTTAATGTATAAAATTGTCAAAAGGAACCCTGCATATTTCCAATTTTTTGACTACACACCAATAGTTGCATGTTCCCTGCACATAAAAAGTTCTAGCAATTCAAACACCCTCCTTTGCCGCTGTGACCCCATTATGTAATTCAAATCAAGAAAAAAATCATGTAATCGCACACGAATTATTATCACCAACCGTGTGAGATGCAAGACAAAATATCTTGAAGCACCGTCGGAGTATAGTACGCATATGGCTTACGTGAGAAGGTGCGTCATCTACAGTCCATAGCTAGCGTGTCAAGCACACTAGCTCGCTTGCCAAATATCATTTAACTGTTCAAACATCGCCAGTGAAAGGTGGGGACGTGGACCCGCATCGTGAGGACAACTTCGGCGTCCCACTCCGGCGAGAGTGCGACAACAACTGCCATGCGCATGGTAACAAGCTGCCTAAGCACGGCCGCAATCTACGACCGGGCGGCCAAGGCAGCCCAAACGGCCGCTGTTGCTTCTCAGGTTGCGGTAGCAACATCTGCCTTGGGGATAGACACTGGCGAGAGCGGAACATCAGCTGCCTGTTACGCAGTGGCGGCCTTAGCCTGACAGAGGCTGCCAACGACCATGTCGAGGCTACCCACGCCCAGCTCCTCATGGTCACCGCAGAAATCGAACGAAGCTTCTCCGACAACGGTAGGCAACCCACGACCAATGAGTTGGCAATCACCAAGAGCGTTCGAGTAGCAGTCCGTTCCTTCGAAGTATACTTTGCCACGACGGAGCCCACCCAAGCCCAGATCACGGCCGCGCACGCCCAGCTCATGGCAACCTTGTCGGTGTACTAAGATAGGGGTACCTTAGTACCCCAACTTGTGCACGGGCAGTGGCAGCTTCCCGCGGCAGGGTCTACCACGTGCTTGCCGGAAACCTCTCTGGTCCTTATTAAGCCATTCAAAAACAAAGTATACAAGCCAGAAGATCAAGGCCCCGGCAAGTAGAGCTTGCCGGGAAGGCCGCCCCAGGCTCAAGACTATCACTTTAACACGAGACCCTGGCAAGAGGGGCTTGCCAGGAAGACCAGAAGATTGCCTCTTAGAAGACATGCCTCGGCGCACCCTGCGCCCCGGCAGGGCCCGGGGAGCGACAAGCTTCCGGGCCCGGCAAGATCAAGACCCCGGCAAGGTGCTTGCCGGGAGAAGCCTGCGCTGTGTGCCCGCGCTCCAGCTCATCAACCCACGCGTCGCCCTGAGGCCCTTCCAGGGACGCGTGGCGGATGGCTGTGCAGCCTGGGGGACACGGTGGCACTCCACGGTGACGAGGCTACCGCCGTGGCGAACGGAGACGCATGGATGGGAACTTTTGGGGTCGACGGTGACGGGCATTCAATGCCCTTGTCCCCCACTGTCAAGGTTAGGTGAAGTCCACTGTTCATCCACTGTCCATGCACTGTTCCCGCACTGTTACAACTACCACCAAAGTTACATTTTTACCCTCCTCTACGTTGACACCTGTCGGTGACCCCTTGAGCTATAAAAGGAGGCCCATGCGCAACGTAGAGGGGGTTCGGAACCTAGACAGCTTTCTTGCTCGGTGTAGCTAGCTCTTCAAGCTCCCGAGCCCAAGAACTTAATACAATCCAAGCAGGAGTAGGGTTTTACGCGTCCATCGCGGCCCGAACCTGGGTAAACTGCCCGTGTGTGTTCTACGATCTGCTCTTTGTGCTCCCTCCGCTCCCTTACCGCAACGTACAAGGGGCTCCGGTCCCATAGGTGCTCGTGGTGGACAGTTTCCCCCGACATCTTTGGCGCGCCAGGTAGGGGGCGCCGAGGTTGTGCGAACCTGATCCGGCGCTCACGCGGGCGCATTCTTCATCAACAACTTCATCAGCAACAACATGGCCCCGAAGAAGAAGGCTTCGGAGGTCACAGGCCCGTCTGCGTCGATTCCCCCACCACCAGAACCAACGGTGGGTGGAGGAGACGCCGTCGGAAGGGTGGTCGCCGGCGAGGAAACTCACGGCACCGCCAAATCCAAGGACAAGACGGACGACCGAGCCTCGGTGTCCGTAGACGCACCACGCCCGTCTCAGCAGACGATAGGCCAGCAGCGCCGTGGTACAGGGGCTACCATCCGCTTGCTGGGCCAAGGACAAACCGGAGGATCGCGGGACGCTCAAGGCCATCGTCCTGGCACGAGCAAGGCACGGTCGCCGGGGCGGGAAATTGCTCCTTCTAACCCTGTTAGGAGTCCGAGCATATCCCGCTCCTCGCACCGCTCGCCCCCGCTCCCCTCCTCTCCAGCAGAAGCTCTCGCAAGAGCGCAACTGCTCCTCGACTTCCCTCCAGCGGCAGAAAAGGCCGAAGACTGGAGGGCGACGATCCAAAGCCTCATCGCCTTCGCCAACAACGACACGCCGCAGCAGCCGGCGACATCGCGGCCACGGCAAGTCGAGAAGACGAAGGCCGATGGCGACAAGACCGCCGGGGGGTGCAACCATCGTGCACTCCCCGCCGCGGAAGCAGAAGACGCCTCCCCGCTGGATCAACGTCGACGACGACTCCACGGCGTCGTCGGATCCGCGGGCTCGTCGGGACCAGCACCAGGTCCTCGACGATCGGCGGCAAGAAGATGCTCGAACTACAATCGAGCGCCGACGAGAAGCCCGACGACAATCGGATCAGCGAGCTGGGACCGCTGTCGACACGCACGCGCCCGGTGAACCAGGCGACTTGCCGTACGCGGCAGGTTGCCCTGCGTTTACCCATGAGCTGCGGCGTGTCCTGTGGCCCAGCATGAAAAACTTCAAGCCCGACGTACCCAAGAAGTACGATGGCAAGACGCACCCCTCGGAGTTTCTCAGCATCTACACCATTGCGGTGCAGGCTGCCGGGGGGCGCGACGAGAAGATACTGGCGAATTACTTCCCGCTGGTGCTTAAGCCGAACGTTCGTTCTTGGCTTATGCACTTGCCGGAAGGCTCCATTTCTTTGTGGGCAGATCTGTGCCACCAATTTGTTGGCGCCTTCACAGGCGGCCACAAACCCCATGGCCAGGAGAGTGATCTCCACATCTTGGCCCAGAAGGAAGGAGAATCCCTGCGCAAGTACATCCAACGATTCAGCCGCGTGCAGCACAATATCCCTGACGTCCACCCCGCCGCGGTTATCAACGCGTTCCACCAGAACGTACGTAACCGTCGCATGCGGGAAGAGATGGCCATGACCAAGATTCGGGATGTCAGCGAGCTCTATGCTCTGGCTGACAAGTGCGCGCGCGCCGAAGAGGGGAGGAGACTCCCCGGAGAGGATGCTGGCGCAGGGGGAAGCGACAGCGAGGATGCCGCCCCGGCAAAGAAGAGCCGGCGGCGGAACAATAGGAAGAAGAAGAGCAAGGAGTTGCTGGTCGTCGAGAAGTCCGGCAAGGAGGCTCCCGTCAAGAAGGCACAGACTGGCGGCTCCGGCAAGGAGCCTACCCCTGTAGCGGCAGCCGACAAGCAGGACGGCTCCGACAAGCAATATTGCAAGATCCACCGCACCAAGGGTCATGACCTCTCCAACTGCAAGCGAGTCGAGTACCTCGTCGAACAGCAAAAGGCTGAGTACGAGCGTCGTGACAAGGAGAAGGCCCAAGGTGGCGGAGGAGAGCCAAGCAAGAAGCGGCCATTCAATGGCCGGGGAGGACGCCGCGGCAAGGCCAAGCAGCGGCAAGGTGATCGACCTCCCCGGGGCCGCGACAAGGATGAAGACGACGACGATGACATGGAGGAAGGTGATGACAGCAAGCAGGAGTTCCAGAAGGCCACGGAAGTCCTGTGTGTCGATGGAGGCGCCTCTCTGCACACTTCCCATCGCCAACTCAAGCAGTGGGTGCGGGAAGTCAACGCAGCTGAGCCGCCCGTTGAGTCACGCAGGCTGCTGAAGTGGTCCAGCATGCCCATCATTTTTGATCTTGAGGATCACCCTGACCGCACCACTGCGGTCGGGTGCTTGCCGATGTTGGTCTCACCAACCATCCGCAACCTCAAGGTCACCAAAATGTTGGTTGACGGCGGGGCCGGCCTAAACTTGATCTCCTCGGCTGTGATCAAGAAACTCCAAATCCCAGATGGCGAGCTCGAAGAGACCGGTTCGTTCCAAGGAATAAACCCGGGAAGGAGCAAGCCCAAGGGGAAGATTACTCTGCCGGTGACCTTTGGCGGGGAGCTCAACTTCAGGACGGAGAGAATAACATTCGATGTTGCCGATATCCCATTGCCATACAATGGGATACTTGGCCGTCCTGCCCTCGCCAAGTTCATGGCAGCTTCTCACTACGCCTACAATATACTCAAGATGTCGGGGCCGATAAGCGTCATCTCTGTCCCTAGCGACAAGAAGGACGCGCTTATCTGCGCCGACAAGATATACCGGGATGCAGCAGCCGCAGCGGAGAGCAGTGCACTTGCCGCTGAAGCTCCCGGGGGGAAGAAGACCAAGAACAAGTCCGGCAAGTGCTCTGGGACCCACTCCGGCAAACGCACCTCTTCGGAGTGCTGCGCTGCCGTCGAGGACGTCCCATCGAGCTCCACCGGCAAGTGCAAGAAGGGGATGGCCGCTCCACCGGCAACCAAAAAGGTGTCCGCCAAGGAGGACGGCACTGGTGGTACCTTCACCATCAGTGCTACGCTTGACAGCAAATAGGAAAGCGCGCTCGTTGCCTTCCTGCGGGCGAATGTCGATGTGTTTGCGTGGCAACCATCTAACATCCCCGGCGTTCCCCGGAAGGTAATTGAGCACAAGCTTGCTGTTTGTCCTCATGCGCGGCCCGTCAAGCAGAAGGTCAGGAAGCAAGCCGTGGAGCGCCAAGAATTCATCGCCGAAGAAATCAAGAAGTTGGAAGCGGCAGGCCTGGTTAGAGGCGTAATCCATCTGATGTGGTTAGCAAATCCAGTTGTCGTGCGTAAGGCCAACGGGAAGTGGAGACTGTGTATAGACTTCACTGATGTGAATAAAGCATGTCCCAAGGATCTATTTCCCTTGCCGCGCATTGACCAGATTGTTGACTCCACTGCTGGATGTGAGCTGCTTTCCTTCCTTGACGCATATTCAGGCTACCACCAGATTTTCATGGCCAAGGAAGACGAAGAGAAGACTGCATTTATCACTCCATGCGGCACATATTGCTTCATACGCATGCCCTTTGGATTGAAGAATGCAGGCTCCACATTTGCAAGGGTAGTCTACACTGCTTTTGAGCCACAGATTCACAGAAATGTGGAAGCCTACATGGATGACATAGTGGTCAAGAGCAAGAGCAAAGATACCCTGATCCAAGATCTGGAAGAGACATTTGAGAATCTGCACAAGATCCAGCTTAAGTTGAACCCCGAGAAGTGCGTCTTTGGAGTCCCCTCCGGCAAGCTTCTCGGGTTCTTTGTGTCACAGAGGGGGATTGAAGCCAATCCCGACAAGATTAAAGCCATCGAGCAGATCGAAGCCCCGAAGCGCGTCAAGGACGTAAGGAGGCTTGCAGGTTGTGTAGCTGCCCTCAGTAGGTTCATTTCAAAATCTGCAGAACGCGCCCTTCCTTTCTTCAAAATCTTGAAGAAGGCAGGTCCTATGAAATGGACTCCGGAAGCGGAGGCAGCGCTGCAAGGCTTGAAAGGATACTTATCCTCCACTCCAACACTTGTCGCACCTAGGCCGCAAGAGAAGTTGCTGCTGTACTTAGCGGCAACCAATCAAGTGGTTAGTGCTGTGTTAGTAGCGGAGAGGGAGGCCGACGAGGAGCCTACACCGTCGGCAAGCGAATCCAGCGACAAGCAGGGGGCACCACCAGCAAGCTCTGGCCCCGACAAGGACAACTCTGCGCAGGAACAAGGAGAAGTGCGAAGGAAGATGGTGCAGCGCCCGGTGTATTTTGTAAGTTCCCTCTTGCAGGGGGCTAGATCAAGATACTCTGGGGTGCAGAAGTTGCTTTTCGGCCTCCTCATGGCCTCGAGAAAGCTGCGCCATTACTTCCAAGCACATGAGATAACAGTGGTCACTCGCTTTCCGTTGAAGAGGATATTGCACAATCCAGAAGCAACAGGCAGGATCGTCGAGTGGGCACTGGAGCTGTCAAGCTTTGGCCTCAAGTTTGAGAGTACTTCAACCATACAGAGCAGAGCTTTAGCAGAATTTATAGCTGAATGGACCCCAACGCCCGATGAAGAAGTTCTAGAGACAAGCGTCCCCGTACAAGAAGCAAGCAATGAATGGGTAATGTACTTTGATGGTGCCTTCTCGCTGCAAGGCGCCGGTGCCGGCGTGGTACTCATAGCGCCCACCGAAGAGCACCTCAAGTATGTTATCCAGATGCACTTTCCCAGGGAGCAAGCGACAAACAATACTGCTGAGTATGAAGGGTTGCTTGCCGGCCTCAGGATAGCAGCCGAACTTGGGATCAAGAAATTGGTTGTGCGGGGAGATTCTCAGTTGGTTGTCCGACAAGTCAACAAGAGTTACCAGAGCCCTTTGATGGAGGCTTATGTTGATGAAGTGAGGAAGCTTGAAGAGCACTTTGAGGGTTTGCAAATGGAGCACGTTCCAAGAGCTCAGAACGATATCGCAGATGGCCTCTCAAAGTGTGCTGCAATGAAGTTACCTGTGGAACCAGGGACCTTTCTGCTCAAGCTAACTCAGCCATCCGTTACACCATCAATTGGGCAGCACAAGAAGAGAAAGTTGGTCTCCGGCGACTACTTGCCGGCGGATCTCCCCGAGGCCGCCGCCAAGGTCCCCAAGATCAACGGTCAGAACGCTGAGGAACAGTTTGCTCCTGCAGATCCAAGGGTCTGTACAGTTGAAGCAAGCGTTCCCGACAAGCCTCGCCCCGGCGAGCTTGCCGGGGAACCATCAGCTCCGGCGGAGACGCAAGTTCTTGCCGTAGGAGCTGAGGTTCCCGCAGCAGCCCTCATGCCTTTGGTCCTTGCTATTGAGCCTCGGGCACCGGCATGGGCACAACGGATTGTCCGTTTTCTGCAAACTGGAGAACTTCCCGATGACCCAGAAGAGATAGAGAAGATAACCAGGCAGTCAAGTATGTACCAGTTCGTGGACAACGAACTGTACAGAAGAAGACTCAATGGTGTCAGGTTGAAGTGCATTTCCAGAGAAGATGGACAGAAGCTGTTGGCAGAGATACACGGAGGCATATGTGGCCACCACATTGGTGCAAGGGCACTTGCCGGGAAGGCGTTCCGGCAAGGGTTCTTCTGGCCAGAAGCCCTCCAAGATGCAACTGCACAAGTAACCAAGTGTGAAGCGTGCCAGTTCCATGCCAAGCAAATTCATCAGCCAGCTCAAGCTCTCCACACGATCCCTTTGTCCTGGCCCTTCTCGGTCTGGGGGCTCGATATCCTCGGCCCCTTCCCCCGAGCTGTCAGGGGCTTTGAGTACTTGTACGTTGCAATCGACAAGTTCACAAAGTGGCAGAAGTGGAACCGGTGAGAAAGGTGACGGCACAGTCAGCAGTCAGGTTCTTCAGGTCAATTGTTTGCCGTTTCGGAATCCCTAACAGGATTATCACCGACAACGGTACACAGTTCACTAGTCGCACCTTCATGCAGTACGTCCAAGACCTTGGCGCCAAGGTCTGTTTCGCTTCTGTTGCTCACCCGAGGAGCAATGGTCAAGCGGAGAGGGCAAATGCTGAAGTGCTGCGCGGACTCAAGATAAGAACCTTCGACAGGCTGCACAGGTGCGGAAGAAACTGGATAGAGGAGTTACCGGCAGCTCTTTGGTCAATCAGAACGACACCAAGTCGAGCCACCGGACAGACACCCTTTGCTCTAGTCTATGGAGCAGAGGCAGTTCTCCCCACGGAACTCGTATACGGATCTCCTCGGGTGCTCGCTTATGATGAGCTCGAGCAAGAGCAACTGCGACAAGATGATGCATTGCTCCTCGAGGAGGAACGTCTCCAGGCTGCTCTACGAGCTGCTCGATACCAGCAAGCCTTGCGTCGCTACCATAGCCGCAAGGTCAAGGCCAGGAGTCTCGAGGAAGGCGACCTTGTTCTTCGGCGTGTTCAGTCCGCCAAGAATTCCAACAAGTTGACGCCGAAGTGGGAAGGCCCTTATCGGGTGAGACAAGTCACAAGGCCCGGCGCTGTCCTCCTTGAGACCGAAGAAGGCTTACCGGTGAG
Organism: Secale cereale; assembly: GCA_902687465.1. Taxonomy (NCBI): domain Eukaryota; kingdom Viridiplantae; phylum Streptophyta; class Magnoliopsida; order Poales; family Poaceae; genus Secale; species Secale cereale. The sequence goes on along the minus strand of LR738709.1, from coordinate 206,720,139 downwards.
CAACTCCTGGAACATAGAGCATCTTCGCAAGTTTCACCCATAAGGCGCGGTTGCCGTGATCCGCTCCGGCAACCACCTTTTGTACAAGTCTTGCCGCTGTTGCATGTAATCCTTTGTACAAAGCCGGGCGCAGAACCCGTGCATCAGTAAAGCTTTTGTGTTTTGCACTATTTGCCATTTCCATGCTTTTCTTCGTTATTCGCATGCATTGTTTGACATCTTTTGCAACACACATATCCGGTAAGCATTAGCATGCCGAAAGGCCCTATACTTGTTTTCCCTCTTCTTTTTCTTCCCCTCTTAAGCAGAAGGAAGGTTCCTCGCGCACAAGTTTGCCGGGGGGGAAGGAGATGGAAGATGAGCCAAGTGCTGTCCAAGAAAGAGAAGCCTTGACGGGGAAACAAGCAATATATGAAAGCTAAGTTACCAGAATTTGAGCAGTTCAAATTTTTAAATTTCAGTTATCTTCCTTGAGCAACCACACTTTGTATGGTAAACCTGTGCGCAGAGGAACCTACCCGTGGCTAGCTGCACCCTTACTTTGTTTTCGAGTACGCTCAACGACTTAAGTGAGCTGCGACAAGTGGTGCGCCCTTGCCTCGTTTTCGAGTTCGCTCAGCAAACTAAGTGCGTTGCGACTAGCTGCGGCAAGGTTACTTGCCGGTAAGGCCTTTGCCAGCAGGCTGCTCAGAGTCCAGCGCTCAGCGCTTGCGGCAAGGGCACCTTACCGGCAAGTCCCCTAAAAGCGTAGGGTGAAAAGCATACAAAGTAAAGGACTAAAGCAAGGGAGATAACACCGCATTGATTGCTCAGAAATAAGATGATATATTACAGAGATAACTTGTCGCAATGACTAATAGATTCATATTCATGACACACTTTGCAGCAGCAAAGGAAATAAAAAGAAAGAGGCCTAATCCACGCGATCGCCCTCACGCCTGGAGATCTTGTTCACTTTGGCGATGATGTAGGCGACCTGCGCCTTCAGCGCCTCCATATCTGCGTCGGCCGGCAAGCTGCGGAGGACGTTGACGAGATTTATGCCAGGGTTGCGGTAGACTATCTTCGTCAAGACGCGCTCCAAGGTACCCGCGCAGAGCTGGCGCGACTCCTCGGCCAGCTGCGCGCGGAGCTTCTCCTGCAGACGTGCAAGCGCCGGCGCGACTCCCCTGAAGAAAAGACTTAGCTTGGCGCTGTGGGGGAGAATTGGATCCGGAGAGTATATGAGGTGCTCCACCCTCAGCGCCATCAGCTCCTTGTCGATGTTGGCAGCAGAAGCCACCAGATCTTCAGTCCATATTTCAACGGTCCGGCGGAAGTTGTTAGCTGAAGTGGCGGCGCTCTCCACCAGGCCTCGTTCCTTGCGGAGCTCGTCCTTCAGTTTCGTTTCGCGACCCCGGGCGGCGTCCAGCGAGCCAGTCAACGTGGAGACCTTCAACTCCAGATCAGCAATTGAGTCCTTGGCGGCTTTGAGCTCGTCGCCCTGCTTGGAGAGGCGATCCTGAAGATCGGAGTTGGTGTGGGCGTCCTTTTCCCGCTCCACATTAAGTGCGGTGATCCTCTCCGTGCTCGCTTTCAGGTACTCCTCCAGCTGCGCCACCTTAGCTTCAAGGTCCTTCTTGGCGGTCTCCGCGGTGGCTGCGGCGGCTTTCGCTTCCTTCAACTCTCCGCCAAGGGCCTGCTCCCGGGCGGTAAGGTCGTCCTCGTGAGCGTCGAGGTCGACCTTCCGCTGGTTGAGCGCTCCTTCTCGCTGGGACAACGCTTCACCGACCAGTCGCTGCTGCTCCTCGGCCTCAGCTTTCTCCAGGAGGAACTCTTGCTGCTCTCCGGCGAGCCTCTCGCGCTCCTCCGCCAAGTCGCGGAGGGCCGCCTGGTTGGCGGCGCGGAGCTCTACGGCGCGTTTCTCCAAGTCTGCTCCAGCCTTGGCGGTGAGGGCTTCTCGGGACTCCAGTTTCGCCTGCCTGGCCTGGTAGAGGGCAGGAGCTGGCGGAGAAGTTTCTCCTCTTCGGGCTCATCGCTCCCGCCGGGCCTCTCAACAATCTTCAACCCCGCGGAGGCGAGGACCTCTCCATCAAAGGTCTCTCCCTCCTCGGGGGCTCGCGACGAGGACCCCCACGGCACTTGTATGAAGACGCCATTGGGGGCCTCAAGATAGAAGCCTGGCTGCTCCTTAGCGGTGGAGGGATCGGCGGCCGGTGCAGCGCTCGACGCTCCCGCTGCCTCCGGGCCGGTAGTGTGGTCGCCGTCCCCCTCCCCGGCCGCGGCGTCTGCGGTTGGAGCAGTCTCCTCAGCGGCGGGCTCGTCGGCTCCTGCCATGTCCTCAACGACAGTGGCATTGCCGGCGTCGCCTTGCGCGCCCTCCTCCTCGACGATGACCTCCGTCTCCATCCGCTCCGGGGGAGGAGGATCTGACAGAAGAAGAAGAAAAGAAAAGATCAAGCAAATATCCAAAAAGACAAGTCCAAGAAGACGAAGCTACAAGACTCACCTTCGCGGACTTCGTCGACGACTGGCTCCCTCGTCGGGGAGTCCTCCCTTGGCGGGGTGGCCACCCTCGTCGGGCTGCTCGCCCTTGGCGGGGAGCCCGTCCTCGTCGGAACATTCTCCCTCGCCGGGGAGTCTGCCCTTGGCGGGGAGGGCGGAACCTGTGGCTCGCTGGAGGCAGTCTCCGGGCGCTCCTGCAGCTGCGGCTCCATTTCTGCACAAGACGAACAAGACGACAAAACATTAGTACCAAGCAAAAACCTCAAGCGCGCCCGACGAGCGGAAAGTCCAAGACCAGACTTACGCTGTGGGCTGCGCTGGGGGCTGCTCCTCGGAGCAGCGGGTTGATCCGGCAAGTTCGTCGCCGGCGCGTCCTCTGTCGCCGCGACGGGCGAGTCGTCCTCGACCTCGACCACGGGGACCTTGGCCCTCTTCGCCATCCGCTGGGTTAAGGTCCTGCAAGCAAATCAAGAAGCAAGATCAGAATCATCTAAGAAAGAATCAAGACAGGATCGAAAAAGTAACAAATTACAGACACTTACTCCTCTTCCTCGTCGTCGTCGCTGAGGGCGGAGAAATCGAACTCCACCTGAGGCGCTCCCGCGCGAGGAGCAGGAGGAGAAGGCTCCCTCGGGCGTTTGGCGGTCTCCGGGGCTGGGGGCTGCGAAGACCCAGCCACCGTTGGCGCCGGGGCCCGAGGAGCAGGCGGAGCGGCCGCTCCGCTCCGGGAGGATCCCCCTCCGCTTGGCGCTGTTGCGCGGGGTGCCTCCGTCGCGGCTTGGCTCGCTCTGGTGGTGCGCGTCGCCCGGCGAGTAGGCTGCTGTCGGGGCACCTGCGTCCCTGCCGCTGTAGCCGCCTTGCGGAGACGCTTCGACGGTGTTCGCTTGGGACTTGCCCGGGGCGGGGAGTTCTCCAAGGACGAGTAGGCGTTGTCGTCGAGCCCCAGAGATCCACCAGTATCCTCGTCGGCCCCGGCGTCCTCCTCCTCCTCCTCCTCGGCGGGCTCGCTAGACCCAGCACTTTGCCCTACGGCCCCGCTCCCTCCGGCGGCTCCGCTCCCTTCGGTGGTCCTGCTTCCTCCGGCAACCTCACCTCTTGCGGCGGCTTCGCTCACGATCCCGGGAATCCCGGCATACCTCAGAGAAGGAACCCCGGCGAGCTCGTCGGGCGGAAGCTTGAGCAGTCTGCGGATCTCCGCCTCCTCTGCTTGGCACGACGCGTCCGCAGCATCTGCCTCGTCGACGGTGAACCCGAAATCTCCTGCCGCTACAGCTGCGGCGGCCTCCTCCATCCGGGAAGCAATATAAGCTAGATCCCGATCCGTGGTGGCCCGAGTGAGACCCTTGTTCTCCTCGGCGTTCTTGGGCACCTCGACCAGATTATCGAAGAAACTCATAATTGCATCCGGCCAAGGCACTATCCAGGTGGGGTCGACGCCGTGAGAGTCACACGCGGGCATCATTGCGCGCAGGGAGTCCCGGGCAGTGCTGTTGCATAGCGGCACCACTCCCCGGGGAGGTCTAAAACACTCCGGGTGGGCCGGGTCGTGCTTGAAAAGCTCCCGGACCATCCCCTTTAGCTCCAAAGCCGTGAAGTTGAAGTTCAACCCCGGGCGCAACCTCATAATGTCCGCCGCATTGCCAAACTCCCATGCTGGCCTTTTCCTTTCTTGTAAAGGAGCGATGCGGCGACGGAGGAAATCTACCCCTACCTCTCCGATGGTCAGTTTAGCTACCCGGAGACGGAGTATCCTGATGAGGGCGACGTTGGGCTTGACGTCCTCCGGGGCCAACTCGCTCCAGTCCCTGCCGCGCACTATGGTTGTTGTGCGCGGCGCAGTAAAAGGCTCCGGCTGGTCCTCCACTACCCAACACCAATCTGCGCGCCATTCTTCCCACTTGCCGCGGAGTTCTCCTTTCAGATATGATTCCTTCTTGTTCAAGCGGAAGATCCAGGAGATACCTCCGGAGAGGGGAGCGCCAGCCTCTACTCTAGGCATGAAGAAATGGCGAAAGAGTGCTACGTTTGGATAGATCCCTATGTAGTTTTCGCACAGATGTGCGAAAACCGCCATCGTAAGGATGGCGTTGGGGGTGAGGTCTAAGAGGTGGAGGTTGTACGTGTTCATGATGTCACAGAAAAACTCCGAGAACGGAGGGCACAAGCCGCAGTGAAAGAAGACAGCAAAGAAGAAATACCCGCCGGGGTACAGATCTCTGGCGGCGGCCGGGTAGACTCTGGTGCGGGGATGCGCCTTGGTCTCCTTGGCCCAGAAGAGGTAGTACTTGTTCCAGAGCTCCCTCGCGCTGAGCCTCGGCGCGAAGACCACGTTCCTCTTCCGCAGGGCGACGAGCTTCGCCGCCTGCTCGGATTTCTCCCTCTTGGCCTTGTCCGCTTTCGCCTTCTCGGCCTTCGGAGCCATGGCGGAGGCGGCGGGGGAGGGGGCGAGAAGCTCGACGGCTCCGCGGATGCGGAAGACGGCGGAGGAGGAGGTGTGGAGGCAAAGCGCAGCGGAGGATTTCTGGAGGTTGAAGAAGCAATGAAAGCGAAGGAGGGAAACCGCCCCTGCTTCCTCTGCTTTTAAGGGGGAAGTGGGGGACGCTCCGCACTTCCCATTAAAGAACGTGGCCACGATCTCTCCCACGACGCCGCAATCGACGCGTGCCGTTAGGGAGGGACGCGGCGGATGCGGAAGAGGAATTACGGCTTGCCGTGGGCCGCGCGTGCCCGTGCACTGTTTTGGGCCTGGCCCAACATCGCTCGGCACCGTGTGTGGCCCAGGCCCGGGGGCTCCTGTCGGTGTACTAAGATAGGGGTACCTTAGTACCCCAACTTGTGCACGGGCAGTGGCAGCTTCCCGCGGCAGGGTCTACCACGTGCTTGCCGGAAACCTCTCTGGTCCTTATTAAGCCATTCAAAAACAAAGTATACAAGCCAGAAGATCAAGGCCCCGGCAAGTAGAGCTTGCCGGGAAGGCCGCCCAGGCTCAAGACTATCACTTTAACACGAGACCCTGGCAAGAGGGGCTTGCCAGGAAGACCAGAAGATTGCCTCTTAGAAGACATGCCTCGGCGCACCCTGCGCCCCGGCAGGGCCCGGGGAGCGACAAGCTTCCGGGCCCGGCAAGATCAAGACCTCGGCAAGGTGCTTGCCGGGGGAAACCTGCGCTGTGTGCCTGCGCTCCAGCTCATCGACCCACGCGTCGCGCTGAGGCCCTTCCAGGGACGCGTGGCGGATGGCTGTGCAGCCTGGGGGACATGGTGGCACTCCACGGTGACGAGGCTACCGTCGTGGCGAACGAAGACGCATGGACGGGAGCTTTTGGGGTCGACGGTGACGGGCATTCAATGCCCTTGTCCCCCACTGTCAAGGTTAGGTGAAGTCCACTGTTCATCCACTGTCCATGCACTGTTCCCGCACTGTTACAACTACCACCAAAGTTACATTTTTACCCTCCTCTACGTTGACACCTGTCGGTGACCCCTTGAGCTATAAAAGGAGGCCCATGCGCAACATAGAGGGGGTTCGGAACCTAGACAGCTTTCTTGCTCGGTGTAGCTAGCTCTTCAAGCTCCCGAGCCCAAGAACTTAATACAATCCAAGCAGGAGTAGGGTTTTACGCGTCCATCGCGGCCCGAACCTGGGTAAACTGCCCGTGTGTGTTCTACGATCTGCTCTTTGTGCTCCCTCCGCTCCCTTACCGCAACGTACAAGGGGCTCCGGTCCCATAGGTGCTCGTGGTGGACAGTTTCCCCCGACAAACCTATTCCAAAGAGATGGCGTACACAGATGGCGAGATGGTTGCCGAGTATGGTGCGATGGATGCCATGGAACCCCTACCCTAGGAGATCTTCGGGTATGAGTTGGACATGGAGGATGCGGCGAAGATCGACAAGTGCCAGATGGAGTAGTACTCTTTATTTTGTTTAATTAAGAGCGCCGGTCTTTAATTTGTTAGAGTAATGTTTAGCTCAGCCATCTCTGTTTAATTGCTGAACTTGTTTGATTAAGAAGTGTGGGTGTGCTGTAGTCTCCTTTGCGTACCCGAATTATGCAATGACGTGGATGACCACTGTAACTAAGGAAATTTAGACCAAAATTTGCATGTTTAAACTCATCACACACGAGGTAATCTATATGAATCATTTGTGATGCTCACATATCGTACACAATGTTGAATAAGGGACTGTGTTTGATGACACTTCGCACACTAGTCTTTTCGCTGCACCGATCCAAAATTTCCGGCTCCCGCGGAAATATCTACCTCCCCGCCCCCTCCCCCGTACCAAAAGCCACATTTCCTCTATTTCCACCTTCCTTTCCAAGTTGAAACCTTCATTCCTGGCTTGCAGCGCCGCCTCCTCGCCAGCGACCCTCCTTCACGCTGCTCGGCCTCGTCGATCCAGGAAGGTAATCCACACCCAACCCCCACCCTTCGCCTTCTACATCCCACATGCCCCGACCACTGGCGTGACAACTTCCACCCGAATCACCGACCCCTCCCCCAAACAAGCGCCGCCCTAATCCATGGTGCACGCAGTATAGCCAGGAGCTCAGGGAGCATTTGGCAGTGGAGAGCAAATCGCGGCCGCACGAGCGGATGAAGTCGCGATGTCTACCATTTGTACCGACCCCCAGATCTTGGAGGAGCACCTCACCATCGAGGCCACCGTCGACGCCTCGCACGCCGACCCCGCGATGCAGTTGGCTTCTTTAAATGATAGTTTGTGGCGTTTTCTCAAGGTCTGCGTCGGTGCCTTCGACAAAGACTACGAGGTGTTTTCTCAGTGTGCCCATGCTTACCTCAATTCGAGAGCCAACAAGTTGGTTCCTGGTGCAGCTCAGGCAACTCACCAGTACGACGAGGGCACCCATGATGTGGAGGCCTCACCCTCTTCCATGTGCAAGGAGCTAATGATCATTGATATCTCCGACGATGAGGAGTAGCATGTCTTATTAGCTCACTATAAGGACATATGTTCAGTTTGCTAGCTACGCAGGTTAAGCATGCTTGATTTACCCATTGCATGTGCTGCTCCTGCCTTTCCTTAAAAAATTCTAGTGAATTATCCTATCTAGTTTTACCATGCAATTTGTTTCTCTAGTGTATATGTTCTATATGTCGTTTAATGTGGTGCTCACTTATTAACTGTTTGGTTAATTAGTTGTCATGTTCAGTTAACTGTTTAGTTCAATTCTGCAATGTGATGTTCAATTGTTTTGGGTGCATTTTGTTATTGTATACCATGTGAGAAATGAATCGAATTTAGTTGTACAAAATACATGAGAAACAAATACAATTGCTAGATTTCCAAGTTGCCAAGCATGCTTGGTTTGGTTAACTGTCTGATCGTCTACTATGTTATATATTGTGCATTGCGGTGCTGAGTTAACTTTGGTTCATTTGTTGTGGTGTTTAGCTAACTGTTTGGTTCAATTCTGCAATGCGATGTTCAATTGTTATAGGTGCATTTTTTTATTGTATACCATGTGAGAAATAAATTGAATTTGGCTGTACTAGATACATGATAAACAAATACAATTGCTATATTTCCAAGTTGTTAAGCATGCTTGGTTTGGTTAACTGTCTGATCTTCCATTAGGAGTATGTTATATTGTGCGATGTGGTGCTCAGTTAATGTTTGGTTCATTTGTTGTGGTGTTTAGTTAACTGCTTGGTTCAATTCTGCAATGCGATGTCCAATTGTCGTGGGTAGAATTTTGTATTGTTGTGCATGTGAGAAATAAATCTAATTTGGCTGCAATTAATACATGAGAAAAATATAGAATTACTATATTTCCTAGTTCTTAATCATGCTTGGTTTGGATAAATGGGTTTTCCTTGAGGCTCGAATTAACCCGATGAATCAACAATGTGCTTATTTTTCATCAACATGTTTTACTGATAGCATGCGAACCCTCACCGAAAGTGCAACTAATCTGTCAGCATTCTGGGAACCAGGGTACCTAGACTTGCCTGCCTGCGGCCCGCGACGTGGCTCCTTTTTGGGCCTGGTACGACCCATCTTCAGCATCGGCACTCAAGACCCTCGCGAGGGGCCAAGCCTCGCGGGGTGGATGACACCAAGACCTCTAGAAGGGACAGCCTCGTCTGGCTGGCTCCCGAGGAGCGGAGAACTCTATGCAACCCCCACCTCGCGAGGCTTGCATGACGCAAGCCATGACGACCAAGGCCAGGCGGGCGCCTGCGAGCGGAGTACAGAAGTTTCCTCTTTGGTGCTAAGGAAGCGGGCTCAGACGCAGAGTTCCAAGGAATCTGCCAAAGGTTTCCATTCCAGCGCAACAAGATCAAGACCGCCAGGACGGCAGGACAGAGGTCATCACCGAGCCCACCGTATCGTCAGGATCAGAGGCTTTGGAGTCGAATACCACCTTTAGTCAGGATAAGATGTACTAGCTGTCCCCCTTCAAAATTGGCTGTTGTGGGATCCCTTCCCGCCAAACATTTCGGTGAAGAGGACCAAGGCCACTATATAAGTAGGATAGCCACCACCCAAAAAGGGGACATATCATTCAGACCCTCTCCTCCACCACCAAGCAAGAACACCTCACCTCCGAAGGTCGTTCACCCATTGTACTAGTTCATCCACATACCATCTCGAGGCTAATCCACCATACTGCTGGAGTAGGGCCACTCACCGCTAGGTGGGCTGAACCAGGATAAACTACCTCGTGTCTCTTTTACATTCCTGTTCATCGTGCAAGTTTGTGAGATGGCGAGTAGACAGATAGGCGAGGTTGAGATCTTCGCACGCATCCCAGAGTTCAAACCTACTAGGGTTTTGCGGAGCCCTGAATCCGACATTTGGCTTGCCAGGTAGGGGTGCGTGTTGAGGATCTACTCCCCTCATCGCCGTGCTCCTTCCACGCCATACATCTATGTGCGTGGAGGCGCAGCTCTGCCCGTTGGACCACGGGCAACATTCGAGGACAGTGTGGGCATCCGAGCTCTCTCCCCCGCTTTGCGACAAGTGTAGTGGCCGCCAAGGTTCCGGCCGGCGCTTCCGCCATGGTACAACAACGCGGCAGACCCCGTGGTGTTCCTCCAAGCCTATACGGAGGCCGTCCGAGAAGCTGGCGGCGACGACAAGGTGATGGCAAACTAGCTCCCCATGGCCCTCATGGGGGAGCCACGCACGTGGTTCCTAAGCTTGCCGGAAGCCTCGGTGGCCTCCTGGGAAGATTTGTACGGCCTATTCATCACGCGCTACGTGGCGCACGGGCCCAACGTGGTAGCAGTGCTTCTCGGAGGTTCGTGGGCACCGGCATCAGATCGACACATCAAGCAGTTTATACGACAAGCGGGGGTCGTGTGCTCGCCCCCGGGCTGGGTGGCCCCCAGGTCCGACCTCACCATCAACTCCAGCGACCATCCCAAGTCCACGGTGGGAGCGGGCATGCTCCCCATGCTCTGCACACCCACCATATGCAACGTGGCCGTTACCAAGACCCTCATCGACGGTGGAGCTGGCCTGAACGTCCTCTCTTTAGAGACGTTCAACCTCCTCCATGTACCCTACGAGCGACTCCTGCCCACCAAGCCTTTCTCCAGGGTCGTCAACGGTTCCATCAACCCCATCGGGCAGATCCGCCTCCCAGTTACCTTCGGCACGCGCCCCAACTACCGTGCCGAGCTCATCGACTTCGACATCGCCCGCATCAACTTGCTGTACAATGCAATCCTCGGCTACCCGGCGCTGGCCAACTTCATGGCGGCAACCCACCCCGCTTACAATCTCATAAACATGCTGGGAAGCAGCGGCGTCCTCACCGTGCCAGGAGACACCAAGGACACACTTCAAGAACTAAATCTAGCCTACGGGTTTGTGGCAGCCACGCGTGCGCACGATCGGGAGCGCTAGAGGCCCCAGGGGCTGCCCCAGCAAAGAAGAAGCAGCTGTTTTCTCAAGATCGGGCGGAAACAAAGCAAGTGTTGTTAGATGAAGACGGGAAGCCGGGCCCCACCTTCACCATAGGGGCCGGTCTCCCCGTGGACCAAAAAGAGGCTTTGGTTCTTTTCCTGCGCGCGAACAAGGAGGTGTTCGCATGGGAGGCGGCGGACCTCGAGTCCCACGCAAGGTGATCGAGCACCACCTGACGGTGTGCCCAAACGCGCGCCCCATGAAGCAGAAGGCACGGCGACAAGCTCAGGAGAAGAAGGCGTTCATCACTCAAGAGGTCGCAAGCTACTCGAAGCAGGCTCATCCGAGAAGTGCGCCGTCTAGAGTGGCTCGCAAACCCGGTTATCGTCCCCAAGAGAGGTGGAAAGGAGCGTATGTGCGTCGACTTCACCAACCTCAACACAAGGCTTGCCCTCATGACCCTTTCCCTCCCCCGCGCATTGATCAGATCGTCGAATCTACCGCTGAGGCGACCTACTGTGCTTCCCGGATGCCTTCTTGGGCTACCATCAATTCAAGATGGCGGTGCAAGATGTCGAGAAGACGGTCTTCCTGACCCCCTACGGAGTGTATAGCTACACCTCTTTGCCATTTGGGTTGCGCAATGCAGGAGCAAGTTTCCAGCGACTAATGCACATCGTCCTGGGGGAGCAGCTCGAGAGGAATGCAGAAGCATACGTCGATGGCATAGTGGTGAAGTCTCAGAAGGCTAAAACCCTCATCGGTGACTTGGAAGAAACCTTCGCCAGCCTGCGCAAGGTTGACTTGTGGCTCAACCCTGAAAAATGCGTGTTTGGCATCCCATCAGGCAATCTCTTGGGTTTCTTGGTATCACACAAAGGGATAGAGGCCAACCCCAAGAAGGTTAAGGCTATAGAAAAGATGAGCCCACCGAAGAACCTCAAGTAGACGCGAAAGCTGGCAGGCTGCGCGACGTTGCTTGGTCGATTCATATCCAAGCTGGGGGAGCACGCCCTCCCTGTCTTCAAGATAATGAAGAGGAAAGGCCCGTGCAAATGGACTCCTGAGGCTGACACAACTTTTGAGGATCTCAAGAGAAATCTCACCAGCCATCCTATGATGGTGGCGCCGCGCCTCCGCGAGCCCTTGGTACTCTATCTGGCCGCCATGCCATATTCAGCCAACGCCGCACTGGTGACGATCTGGGAGGGGCGCCAAATTGATAACTCGAAGACACAGAACGGCTCAGGCCCAACTGGGGCATTGCGAGCTCAGGAGAGTGCCAAGGAGACCACGGCGGGCCTTCAAGATGGTAAGGCCCCCGAGGACGGTACACTTGGGGCCCTGGAAGCCTCGATAGGCGGCGAGGGTCCCGAAGACCCTCCGGCTCAGGAACCTCGGGATAATCCCGACGCATCCACCCTCGTCAAGCACCTGGTATACTTCGTCAGCACAGTACTACATGAAGCACGAGCCCGTTACCCTATGCCGCGGAAGCTCCTTCTAGCGCTCCTTGTAGCCTCCCGGAAGCTGCGTCACTACTTCCAAGGTTACCCCATCAAGGTCATCTCAGCTTACCCCCTGGAAAGGGTACTCCGGAGCCCCAATGGAGCAGGAATACGCTGAGTGGAACATTGAACTGCAGGTACTTGAGCTGGAATTCAGCACGACTCGGATCATCAAAGGAGCGGCCCTCCCTAATTTCGTGGCAGAATGGAGTGACACCCCAGGTCAAGAGTCGAGTGAGGACCTCTCCCTCACCCCTAGAGATGAAGCCCTAGATGGATGGGTCATGTACTTTGACGGAGCCTTTGCATGACAGGGCGCGGGGGCTGGAGCTGTGCTCATCTCGCCCACCAAGGACAAGCTCTACTATGCCGTGCAGCTATGCTTCCAGAATGGCGAGAAGGTCTCCAACAACATCGCAAAGTATGAGGGCCTGATCGCTGGCCTCAAGGCTGTTGCGGCGCTGGGGGTAAAGCGCCTCACCATCAAAGGCGACTACCAGCTCCTGGTCAACCTCTCCAACAAGGCATACAATCCGAAGGACAAGCACATGGAGGCATACCTTGAGGAAGTGCGGATGATTGAGAAGCGGTTCCTGGGGTTGGAATTTGTAATGCCCAGGATGGGACTATATCTCCTACGTGTCGAGGCACGACTTAAAGATATAAGCCCATTCTGGAATGATCGCAAGTATGGTATCTTTGCACGACTCATGTAAAAGAGGGATTAAATTGAAAAAGAGAGATAGCTGGCTTACACTCGCCACTTCACACAATACATTTATAAGCAAAACATCATTCAAAACATCACAACCCGACTACGGGCGAAGATCCAAAAGAAAGATACCAAAACAACATAAAGCCACAGGTCAGGATCGAATCCTAGTAGAAACCACTACTGATCGTCGAAAACGTCACAAGCATACGGCCACTCTCTTCATCGAGCTCCCAGTGAAGAACTTGAACCAGCTCCTGCATCATACTCGGCTGAACCTGCATCTGGTGTTGTAGTATCTGTGAGCCACGAGGAATCAGCAATCCCATAACCATGGGTATCAAGACTAGCAAAGCTTTATGGGTAGGAAGAGGTAAAGTGGTGAGGTTGCAGCAGCGGCTAAGCATTATATGGTGGCTAGCTTACGAGTACCAGAATAAGATGAGCATCTACGCAAACGGTCGCAAAAGTAGTGATCGCTAAAGATCCTAACTACATACGAGTCAAACATAACCCCACCGTGTTCTCTTCTCAAAGTGAAAAGAGACAGTCACGGTTACTCACACAGTTGTGTGTTTTACTTCGGATCCTCTGTCAAGTTTTCTACAACCGGACATTAACAAATTCCCATCTGCCACATAACCGCGGGCACGGCTTCCGAAAGATTATAACCCTGCAGGGGTGTTCCAACTTAGCCCATCACAAGCTCTCACGATTAGCTGAAGCGATAAATATAATATCATCACTCCTTATCTTAGGGAAAATCCGATCAGGCTCGGCATCCCGGTAGCACAAGACATTTCGACAATGGTAAAACAAGTCCAGCAAGACCTCCCGGCATGCCGACACCCTGATGGTAGCCGCGCGCATCTCGTCTCAGGCCACGTCCGGATGAGCGCTACGTACAGTAACCGAAGACCCCAGATAGCTGGGTGGTACCGCAAGTGGCTCTAGTTTGGGACCAACACCATCAGCACTGGCCCCCCTGGTATGTAGAATTAAGAACCCGAGGGTGCGACCCCCTATGCAAATTTAATTAATTAATTAAGTTGTTATTATGAGGCAAATTAAAACCAATGTTGGGCCTTGCTGGAGGAGTTTTATTCAAAGTCGAACTGTCAAGGGGTCCCCATCCACCCATCGTGTAAGGAACGCAAAAACAAGGAACATAATGCCGGTTTATCGGCGCCTAAGGTGGCATGAGTGGAACAAAACACCGAGCAAAAGGCCAAGCCTTCCACCCATGCCTAGTATATAGGTGTGTTAATAATAATAATAGATATTGTGATATTCCAACAACAAGTTCCCTCCTGGAACGAATCTTCATCTTCACCTGCAACTAACAACGCTATAAGAAACAATGCTATAAGAGGGGCTGAGCAAGCGGGTAACATAGCCAAACAGTGGTTTTGCTAGGAAGGTGTCAAAGGTTAGAGGTTTCATGGCAACAAGGAGAGGCTGACATAAAAGATGGGTAGCGCGACATGTAACGATAGCATCGAGACAACTAAGCATGGCAATGGTAGTAAAGGTATCCAAGGGTATGATCATCTTGCCTGGGATTCCACAAGGGAGAAGAACGGATCCATGAAGTAGACGGAGCAACACAGTCGAGCGAATCCTCACAACTCCGAACGGAACCGAAGCTAAAGAGAGAAGCAAACGGAAAGAAAACAAACAACGCGGTAAACACACATATCATAAACATGGCATACGATGCACAAGCAAGCATGATGCATGTCCGGCTTAAATATGCATGGCATGGCAAGAGCACAAACAAAACTACAAGTTAAGTGGAGCTCAATATGCAACGAGTTGCATATTGACGAAACCACATTTATTTATTTAGTTGACTCTTGTTATTTACAAGACAAGATTAAATGTTTGTTAACATGGCAAGAGGTGAAGCAAAAACAAACTACCTATTTAGACAATTTAAATGATGCCGGAAAACAACAACAATAATTCCGGGAAAATCCCCATGAGCATGTTTAGCAATTATTAAAGCAACAACAATTCACACATTTAATGTTGTTAATATGATGCGGATGACATGATCAAGTTTATGCAATTATATCAAAAGTTGACACGAAGATGATATGAAGCAATTGTCCCCGTGGTGGAAGGAAAAAGGTGCCACGACAACAATTCCGAAATGATGCCACGGCAACATATCGGTTTCGGTAACTTGTTGAGAGTCCGATGCAAAAGGAAAAGATGGCGTGAGCGAGTCAAACGAGATGAAAGGTGGGGCGATCCCGTCACCGGGTTCCCACGGGTCGGCGACAAAAGAGGGCACAACGGACACGGTGCAAACAAGGGATGCATCTCATACAACACAACAAGCATTCACAAGCGTTCATCCACGGGGTCGTCTCGGTATACCTTCGAAGCGTGCGTTTCGGGGCGGTTCGAGATCGTAGTGGAAGTAGGCGTTCACGTGGTCGTCGAGGGAAGTAGTTGTGCACGAGGCAACGAGGTCGACGTGGTACACGTTCATGTAGAGGTACTTGCGGTCTCGGCGACGGTAGTTGTTCACGCACGTAGATGTTCATGTCATCGTAGCCGTTCGGTCGTCGTGGTACTTGGTCATGGTACTTGGCATCGGTAGATGTACTCGTTCGGGTCATGTAGAGGTACTTGCCGCAACACCGGGTGTAGTCGTACACGGGTCTTCGGATTGCCGGTCTCGGGACTTGGCGACGGTAGTGGTACTTGGGTCTTGTGTAGATGCTCCAGTCGTCGTACACGGGTCCTCTGTCAATTCAACAGTACAAGGCAACACACAAAAACATAGCGCACGGCAGCAAGCTTGCGTGAAGGGGCCACGAAGCCATGGCAGCAACACGGAGAGGTACTTGTGTCTTCGGGAAACGAGGTAGAGGCGCTGGATGGACGAGGATGGAGACGAGGCGAGGCCATGGCAAAGACGAACGGGGCGGCGCAGAGAGGGCCGACGGGAGGAGACAGGAGGCTGCTCGAGGCCGCGGGCGATGACGAGCTGGAGAAGGGAGGGACCGGCGCCGGCAACGGCTGCAGCTCCTGGCAGGCGGGAGCAGTGCAGCGAGGCGCGCGGGCTCGCTGGAGGAAGGAGGCGCAGGGGCAGCGGCTCGCGCCAGAGGAGGAGGGGCGCTCGGGATGGGGACGAGGCTGCATCGAGAGGAAGGAGGGTCACGACGCCTAGAGGCCGAAGGGGTTGCGGCCCTGGGAACGGAGGGATGGAGGCGAGGAGGCAGGGCACTGCGGTGACGAGGGCCTGAGGGCGTAGCAGATCGAGAGGAGAGATCGATGGAGCGGGGCTCGGGCGAGAGAGAGTTGGGCGAAGGGGGGAGGGTGGACGATGGGATGGGGTTCGGGCGAGAGGGCACGAGGGCACGAGGGAGTGGCGGCGGCTTGCGGGAGAGGGAGTGAGCAAGATGAGCGCTGGCTCGAGCTAGGGTTTTAGACCTGGCTGTCGGGCCAGATGCCAGATGGGCCTGAGGGATGGGCCGCGCCTAGGGAGGCCTGGGCCTGCGGCTGGACTCTCTTCCTGAAGCTGGGCTGCTCTCCTTCTTCTTTTATTTCCCAAAACAGAAAAATCAAAGAAGAAAAGGAGGAGAAAGGAAGGTAGAGATAGAATTTGGGCAAGCGTATATTTTTCTCGGGCATCATAAAATGAGCACGGTCCGAGAAAAATAGAAAAGGCAAGATCGAAAGAAATAATTCAAACATATTTGAATTTAATCAAATGGGTTTGAACTAAGACTTGATTATAGAAGTGTCCAAAAATGTTCGAATTTTTGGAGGAACCTCGATAAACGGGAAAAGAATACAGGGAGGGTTTAAGGCAAGGAATTGAGAAGAAAAGGCATGGGGAAAAATATGCAAGTGTGTTGGGTTATTCCGAAGCAATGGAATATTATTATAATAGCTCCCTAAAATATTGGGAGTATATGTTATAAAGAGAAAACATCCTTCCGTCGATTTAAATGGACCGAAGGTCCACACGATTTATTTAAGTTGAGATGCAAAGAAATATGACATGATGGCATGATGACATGATGCAATGCAAAAATAAATAACACAAGCACAAAGAACACACGGGAGAACCCGGAACGTATGGAATCTTCTGGAATCTTCTGGGACGTCGGTCTTCGGGCGTCACAACTCTCCCACACTAACAGAGGATCTCGACCCGAGATCCTAGAGATAGCACCGGATAAAAACGGAAGAGGAAGAGGTAAAACAAAGTTGCTTCTTTGACAGACGAGTGAAACCAAAGAACCTTGAGAGGTTAAACAAATTGAAAGAAAGAACGCAACGGAGATGAACGAAGATGAAACACTCCGTTAGAAAAGACGAACAAGGAGCATTATGAGAACCTTGAAGGTTAAAAGACATGAAGCAAGTTCTTACGAACCAAAAGAATATGAACCGCAATGATATAGCCAAGGAATAATAATGACATGATTTGGACAGCACTCCGTCTGAAAATGGAAGGAATTAACAAGAACTTGAGGAGATGAGATGATACTTGATGTAATCAACATCATATTGCCTCCGAAACAATTGAAAGAATGGCACAAGGGGTAAGAAGGATTCAGACAGCACTCCGGTTGAGAGAGAGGCAAAGCTTGATGAGATGAGAGAAATAGAATGGAGAATCCAACGCTCCGGATAATGATAAGCAAGGGAAAGAACATGATCTCAATAAAACGAGATGATGGTTTTGAGAGAGCAACATAACAATGCCTCTGGAATGAAAGAATAGAATATAGATCGTAGGAAAGAAAAGAACGGAGAATAAAATGACAACTTCTGTCAAAATTGAATTTGAAAGAGCATCCTTACGAAGAAGGGTTGAACGAAGTTGTTGGAAAAATCAACAACGAAAAGAATAAGCTCGTTGTGGGCTTATGGAAAACATCTCAAAATTATGAGGTGACAACCGGCCACTGACGAAAACATTTGATTGGATTGAGATCAACAAGGAGACGATAAACTTATTACAACGGAAGGATAAATGAAGAACTTGGGTCATTTATAAGCACCATAATTAGCAACAATCCTTAGGGAAAGCTTTTAGGTGAAATACAACCCAAAATAACTCCAAGGGATAAAAATGAGGGGTTGAATGGATCTCCTAAGAGAAGAAATGATGGTTTTAAATATCTCATTCTTGATAACTCGTGAATCATGAAACATGAAGGAATTGTCAAGAATGGCATAACACCATCTCAAAAGATAAGGGAGAAAGAATTGCACTTCAAAATGCAAGATGGAGAATACTTGAGGTCCAACAAGCATCTTGAAGAAGACTTCGAGGATGAATTAATTGATGATGAACCACCATGAAGAACTCCAGTAATCAAAGCATGAGAAGTGAAAGATGAAAAGAATAAGATTCAAGGCCTGCGATGAATTAGATGGAGCTTTGAAATGATGTAATAGAAATAACTTGGAGCTCCGGAAAACAAGATGAACAACTTAGAACCAAGGATATGATATGATGAACAAGCTCCAAACAAAAGAATTAAATCACCTTGAAGGAATAAGAATAAGAATTATGTCATGCATATCCTTCATCAATTTAAATTGATGACAAGCAACGGATTTGGCATACTACTTATTCTCATTGCAAAGAATTAAAGAGAGATCTAGCACAAGCTTGGGTAAATCTTCAACAAAGCACGGGTAGGATTATGAAAAGAACAAATGAATTAAAATGACAACAACGGAAGGGTAATCTTGAAAGAACCACCATAAAAATATGGAGACGAATGAAGAGACATCAATGAAGAATAATTGGAGGACGAAGTTGAAAACTGAGAACGAAGAAATCTTCTGAAATGATGGCCTTCGGAGGATCACAAAGAAAAGAATTCATGAAATGCTTCGGATGGGTATGAAAATAATTCCTCACAATCGAAACAATAATGAGGATGGCAAGAAGCTAGAACCACGAATCTTCAAGAGAAGGGCCAAGATTAAGAGAAACTCTTCTCCGGTCTTCAAATGTTGAGAGTGAAGACGAGAAATGCCATGAAGAATTTCGAGATACTCCGGAATGAAGAATTAAAAGGTTGAACCAATGATGAAAAAGAATTGCAAGCGATCTTGGGGAAGTCATATGACTGATGGAATCCATACTTACGTCACCAATTGAAAGAATTTTAGAATAACTCCGGAAAATAGAAGAGTCAGGTAGGATCCTGGAAAAAGACGTGTGGGTTAGGGCCCACTCAAAGAAAATCACCGTTGGAAAAGATTGCTTAATAGAAATTGCACCGGTTGAATTAAATGGCTTGAGAGATAGCAACCTCAAAATAGCTTGACAGGATTAAGAATGGAATTATGAATCTTCTGAGATATCTTGAACACTCCGGATATGAATAGCAAGAGGAGAATGATTAATTGGTGCACCGGAATAAGAAAGCATTGTGAAATGAGGAAAAGGATAAGATCAACACCGAAACTTGAATTACATCCACCGGCAGAATTTGAGAACAAAAGAATGATGAACTTGAAGCTCTTGAGCAACTTCATGAGGAATCACCGGATAAGGCATTGAAGGAAATGAATGAAGAAACCTCACATGAATAAAATGGATACTTGATCTGAGAATTTCTTGCTCCGAGAAGAAGAAGGGTGGGAGGGTGGGTAAAACAAGGACAACTTGAGACGAATGAAACAGACAAATCGTCAGATTTCTCAACGACGTCCGTATGGAATCACTTGAAGAGAAGGCACACCGGTTGAAAAGGATTAACATGAAAATCTTGATGGTCAAGAAGAATTAGCACTCCCATAGAAATATGAGAACACCGATTAGGAAGGTATGGAATCAACACTTGACATCGAAGCAACTCGAATACCAGAATCAAAACAAAAACAAAGGATAGTTATGTTTATAAAGAAGATTATGTTGCAACATATCTATCCGAACAGAGAATTGAACGAATGAATTCCTTAGGTACATCAACTTGTCGAGAAGCCACTTGGGAAAACAAAAGATAAATAAAAAAGGAACAAGGAGCAGATGAAACAAATACAAGATAGAAGCTTCGTTCGAAATCTTTGTGCTGTAAGCATATGAACGCGTTACGAAAGGGTTTTGCAATCCCCGGATCAGCATAGCCAAGGACCCTTTAAGATGCAACTCCCGATCGGAACAAGTCCATAAAACCACTTCACTCAATGTAGAACCCCAAACTTCATATCATGCACTCGTTGGAAGAATGCCTAGAACTACTAGATGAACCCACCTATTAATTTCCGAAAGTTCCCAGTTATGCAATCAGGTGTTGGGGATACAGGGGAAGCACCGCACACTCAACTCTAAACCTACATCCAGCTGTATCCATCCTTCAACACATAACCAGTTGTTCTCGGAAACCGTTTACCTCGGACCTTCGAAACGCATCCACTATACAAGCTATGGCAATACTCCCGAACTACCTCCCCAGTACTTGGTGATGTCGGGGTTATCTTGCCACTAACCGCATAGGAGAGTTTTCGATGTCGGCCGTCTTAAGTATTCTAGTACTGCCGCGATGGATTTGTGACGACAACACCTCGGAGCTCAACTCCCCGGGACACTGCCACAACCCCTAATGTCAGGAGGCATCGAGAACAATGTTCTCGTCACAAAGACATCGGAACAATCCAAACACTCGCGAGATCCTAAAAAAAAATTTGGTGCATTTTTGAAAGTGGAAGAGGGAAGAGTAGTCGTCAGGAGTCCTCACTAGAGTGATAAGAGATGAGGAGCAAAAGAAATCCTACTCTCCGATATAAATATAGGACTCAAAACATTTTCAAGTGTGTGCCTAGACTCAACCGTCAACGATTCGATCAATCAGTGGGGGCTTCTAGGTCGGAGAAGGCTCTGAATACCAACTTGTAATGCCCAGGATGGGACTATATCTCCTACGTGTCGAGGCACGACTTAAAGATATAAGCCCATTCTGGAATGATCGCAAGTTTGGTATCTTTGCACGACTCATGTAAAAGAAGGATTAAATTGCAAAAGAGAGATAGTTGGCTTACACTCGCCACTTCACACAATACATTACATAAGCAAAACATCATTCAAAACATCACAACCCGACTATGGGCGAAGATCCAAAAGAAAGATACCAAAACAACATAAAGCCACAGGTCAGGATCGAATTCTAGTAGAAACCACTACTGATCGTCGAAAACGTCACAAGCATACGGCCACTCTCTTCATCGAGCTCCCAGTGAAGAACTTGAACCAGATCCTGCATCATACTCGGCTGAACCTGCATCTGGTGTTGTAGTATCTGTGAGCCACGAGGACTCAGCAATCCCATAACCATGGGTATCAAGACTAGCAAAGCTTTATGGGTAGGAAGAGGTAAAGTGGTGAGGTTGCAGCAGCGGCTAAGAATTATACGGTGGCTAGCTTACGAGTACCAGAATAAGATGAGCATCTACGCAAACGGTCGCAAAAGTAGTGATCGCTAAAGATCCTAACTACATACGAGTCAAACATAACCCCACCGTGTTCTCTTCTCAAAGTGAAAATTGACAGTCACGGTTACTCACACAGTTGTGTGTTTTACTTCGGATCCTCTGTCAAGTTTTCTACAACCGGACATTAACAAATTCCCATCTGCCACATAACTGCGGGCACGGCTTTCGAAAGATTATAACCCTGCAGGGGTGTTCCAACTTAGCCCATCACAAGCTCTCACGATTAGCTGAAGCGATAAATATAATATCATCACTCCTTATCTTAGGGAAAATCCGATCAGGCTCGGCATCCCGGTAGAACAAGACATTTCGACAATGGTAAAACAAGTCCAGCAAGACCTCCCGGCGTGCCGACACCCTGATGGTAGCTGCGCGCATCTCGTCTCAGGCCACGTCCGGATGAGCGCTACGTACAGTAACCGAAGACCCCAGATAACTGGGTGGTACCGCAAGTGGCTCTAGTTTGGGACCAACACCATCAGCACTGGCCCCCCTGCTATGTAGAATTAAGAACCCGAGGGTGCGACCCCCTATGCAAATTTAATTAATTAATTAAGTTGTTATTATGAGGCAAATTAAAACCAATGTTGGGCCTTGCTGGAGGAGTTTTATTCAAAGTCGAACTGTCAAGGGGTCCCCATCCACCCATCGTGTAAGGAACGCAAAAACAAGGAACATAATGCCGGTTTATCGGCGCCTAAGGTGGCATGAGTGGAACAAAACACCGAGCAAAAGGCCAAGCCTTCCACCCATGCCCAGTATATAGGTGTGTTAATAATAATAATAGATATTGTGATATTCCAACAACAAGTTCCCTCCTGGAATGAATCTTCATCTTCACCTGCAACTAACAATGCTATAAGAAACAATGCTATAAGAGGGGCTAAGCAAGCGGGTAACATAGCCAAACAGTGGTTTTGCTAGGAAGGTGTCAAAGGTTAGAGGTTTCATGGCAACAAGGAGAGGCTGACATAAAAGATGGGTAGCGCGACATGTAACGATAGCATCGAGACAACTAAGCATGGCAATGGTAGTAAAGGTATCCAAGGGTATGATCATCTTGCCTGGGATTCCACAAGGGAGAAGAACGGATCAATGAAGTAGACGGAGCAACACAGTCGAGCGAATCCTCACAACTCCGGACGGAACCGAAGCTAAAGAGAGAAGCAAATGGAAAGAAAACAAACAACGCGGTAAACACACATATCATAAACATGGCATACGATGCACAACCAAGCATGATGCATGTCCGGCCTAAATTTGCATGGCATGGCAAGAGCACAAACAAAACTACAAGTTAAGTGGATCTCAATATGCAACGAGTTGCATATTGACGAAACCACATTTATTTATTTAGTTGACTCTCGTTATTTACAAGACAAGATTAAATGTTTGTTAACATGGCAAGAGGTGAAGCAAAAACAAACTACCTATTTAGACAATTTAAATGAGGCCGGAAA
The DNA here is from genome assembly GCA_902687465.1 of Secale cereale. Classification (NCBI taxonomy): domain Eukaryota; kingdom Viridiplantae; phylum Streptophyta; class Magnoliopsida; order Poales; family Poaceae; genus Secale; species Secale cereale. Next base: position 206,697,614 of record LR738709.1, on the reverse strand, counting down.
ACAACAACAATAATTCCGAGAAAATCCCCATGAGCATGTTTAGCAATTATTAAAGCAACAACAATTCACACATTTAATGTTGTTAATATGATGCGGACGACATGATCAAGTTTATGCAATTATATCAAAAGTTGACACGAAGATGATATGAAGCAATTGTCCCCGTGGTGGAAGGAAAAAGGTGCCACGACAACAATTCCGAAAATGATGCCACGGCAATATATCGGTTCCGGTAACTTGTTGAGAGTCCGGTGCAAAAGGAAAAGATGGCGTGAGCGAGTCAAACAAGATGAAAGGTGGGGCGATCCCATCACCGGGTTCCCACGGGTCGGCGACAAAAGAGGGCACAACGGACACGGTGCAAACAAGGGATGCATCTCATACAACACAACAAGCATTCACAAGCGTTCATCCACGGGGTCGTCTCGGTATACCTTCGAAGCGTGCGTTTCGTGGCGGTTCGAGATCGTAGTGGAAGTAGGCGTTCACGTGGTCGTCGAGGGAAGTAGTTGTGCACGAGGCAACGAGGTCGTCGTGGTACACGTTCATGTAGAGGTACTTGCGGTCTCGGCGACGGTAGTTGTTCACGCACGTAGATGTTCATGTCATCGTAGCCATTCGGTCGTCGTGGTACTTGGCATCGGTAGATGTACTCGTTTGGGTCATGTAGAGGTACTTGCCGCAACACCGGGTGTAGTCGTACACGGGTCTTCGGATTGCCGGTCTCGGGACTTGGCGACGGTAGTGGTACTTGGGTCTTGTGTAGATGCTCCAGTCGTCGTACACGGGTCCTCTGTCAATTCAACAGTACAAGGCAACACACAAAAACATAGCGCATGGCAGCAAGCTTGCGTGAAGGGGCCACGAAGCCATGGCAGCAGCACGGAGAGGTACTTCTGTCTTCGGGAAACGAGGTAGAGGCGCTGGCTGGACGAGGATGGAGACGAGGCGAGGCCATGGCGAAGACGAACGGGGCGGCGCAGAGAGGGCCGACGGGAGGAGGCAGGAGGCTGCTCGAGGCCGCGGGCGATGACGAGCTAGAGAAGGGCGGGACCGGCGCCTACAACGGTTGCAGCTCCTGGCCGGCGGGAGCAGTGCAGCGAGGCGCGCGGGCTCGCTGGAGGAAGGAGGCGCAGGGGCAGCGGCTTGCGCCAGAGGAGGAGGGGGCGCTCGGGATGGGGACGAGGCTGCATCGAGATGAAGGAGGGTCGCGACGCCTGGAGGCCGAAGGGGTTGCGGCCCTGGGAACGGCGGGATGGAGGCGAGGAGGCAGGGCGCTGCGGTGATGAGGGCCTGAGGGCATAGCAGATCGAGAGGAGAGATCGATGGAGCGGGGCTCGGGCGAGAGAGAGTTGGGCGAAGGGGAGAGGGTGGACAATGGGATGGGGTTCGGGCGAGAGGGCACGAGGGAGTGGCGGCGGCTTGCGGGAGAGGGAGTGAGCGAGATGAGCGCTGGCTCGAGCTAGGGTTTTAGACCTGGCTGTCGGGCCAGATGCCAGATGGGCCTGAGAGATGGGCCGCGCCTAGGGAGGCCTGGGCCTGCGGCTGGACTCTCTTCCTGAAGCTGGGCTGCTCTCCTTCTTCTTTTATTTCCCAAAACAGAAAAATCAAAGAAGAAAAGGAGGAGAAAGGAAGGTAGAGATAGAATTTGGGCAAGCGGATATTTTTCTCTGGAATCTTCTGGGACGTCGGTCTTCGGGCGTCACAGAATTGCAACACGTACCGCGCGACACGAACAAGGAGGCGGACAACATCACCAAAAAGAGCATCCCGACGCTTGCCACAAGACCCCGGCGTATTTGAAGAGCGACTCTTCAAGCTATCAGCGGCCCCTCCCACCATCAACCCGGCAACACCTCGGGAGGAGCTACTGCAAGCACCCACCTCAGGTACACCAGCTTGGGGGCCAGCCTTGGGAGCCCGCCTGCTCGTCATGCTGGATCCTCGGGAGGGGTGCTGGATTGAGGAATTTAAGGCAAACCTGCCCAAGGAACCCTTCTGGAGAAAGAAGAAGAAGAAGCGGAGCACATGGTTCGGCAAGCTATCGTGTACTGCATTCAAGACGGCAAGCTCTACCAGAGGCGGCCAAACGACGTGTCCCTGCGATGCATATCTAGGGAGAAGGGACGTGTGCTGCTGGAAGACTGTCACACCCTGATTTTCATCCCACAACACTTAAGCTAATAATCATGCTAAAAATGTGGTTTGACAAAAAAAACTTTTTGAGTGTTTTGGACTTTGCTTGATTTGATTTTTGTCTGCTGTTTGCAAGTGCTCTAAAAATCAAATAAATCCTCCAACTCTTATACTTCATCTCCTTGATCCAAAACCTTTTCCCAATGATCATGCCATGTGTATAGACCAGTATAGTAATTTCTTATAAAAATATTTTGGCCAAATAGTATTTTCAAAAATTAGTTTTCCAAAAACCCCTGAATTGAGGTTCGTACTGCAAGTACCTTATTTAGGGTGTGAAAAATCTTTCAAAAAGTATATTTGAATCCTATTAGGTATAGGACTCCCATAAACCACAAAATTATAATTTTAAAAGTTATTTTCATATTTTATTTAAATGTTTTTTCTTTAGGCCAGAAATGGTCTTTAATAGGTTAAAATCATTTAACTATTTCAAAAATATTTGCCAAAATCCCGGAAAACTCATAGGACATATATTGTCCATATATAAGAGTTTCAACACATGGTCATGTTCAAAATATTTGGCAAATCCTTCCAAAACCCTTACTGGATATTTCAAGCTTTTGAAATATTTACAAAGGAAATATTCTCCAAAAATTCCAGGGAAATTCTATCATGTCAAATATGACATATGTGATGATCTTACAAAGCCTCATGCCTTGAAGATCAAGAAAACATCATCTAATACCCTCAAAACCATCTGTGTCTATTTTGAAGTTTGAGAAACTTTACATTGCCAAACTTGTCCAAATGCTCTCAAACTTGGTGCACAGGCTAAAATGATGTAAATATGCATCTATGCCAAATGGCACAAGTTTTGGGGAAGGATAACTTGATCTAAGTGCCCCAAAACCCTTTCTGACCAGATCCAAATTTGAACAACTCTACATTGCCAACTTTTTACTTGGGGCCTCAAATTTTGTGGACATGCTTACAACCCCAAATGATGACACTACACTAAGTGGTGCATCAAGGAGGGATGATTTGCTTGACCTAATCTTGGAAAATCCATTTCTGTTGATTTCTAGGGTTCACCAAAGTTACATTGGCAAGTTTCTTCAAATGAGCTCAAACTTGGTGGAATACCCTATTTCTATATGCCATTTGATCCTGTTAAGTCTCATGTCAAGTCGAGTTAATTTGCTTGCCCAAATCTGCATCAAACACCTTCTGTCACTTTTAAAAAATCACTATTTTGACTACTTCCACTGTTCTCCTTGAGCTCAACTTTTTACCACAGCATCTCTTAGTCACCTTCTACCTCCAGTAACTCACCCATGTCTCAGCTCAATCATTGGAGGGGGTAAAACCCCCAATTACCTCTCTGCTTTCACCATGGCAGCACCTTTCTACCCTCCTACTTCTTACCCCTCCCTCCTACCTTACCTCCTAAGCTTCATAGAGCATCCCAGTACCACCCCAAAGCTATTGGACAAGCTTGGCCATGCTCAACTGCCAATGGCATGCCCTGGCATGCCAAAATGGCGCTCTGGAGCGCGCTATAGTGCTCTGGCGCACTGTAGCCGCCCCCCATCCCGATGCCCCGACCACCCCGGCTGTTCCCCGCATGCCAGCAGGACTCCTCGACGTCCGGGACACGCCTAGCGGGTCGGCCCCTTCTCTTTCTTCCTCCTCCTGCCTCCTCTCACACGCGCATCGGCTGCCCGAGCACTCCAATGGGCAACCTCGCACGCGCGCTACCCTGACGCTCCCCCGCTCCTTCTCTCCCTTCCCCTCGACCTAGACCAACCGCATGAGCACCCCAGACACGCCCATGCGCGCCCCCGTGGCTTGCAGCGACGGCAACAGCCTCGCCGGCGCATAAGCTCACGGTGCTCCGTGGCCCGCCTATTTAAAGGCCACCCAGACCATCCTCGCGGCTCCATTTGCCCCCTCTCCCTCCGGTGTACCTCCCCGACCTGCCTACTGCCCTTCTCGTACCCTCCTTGCCCCTCCATGGCTGAAGCCGAGCCGCCGGCTTCCTCTCGAATCCCCGCGAATGAGGCCTCCTCCCCCCTCCTTTCTCCACTTGGCAAACCCCATGGCCGCCACGGAGCTTCCTCGTTCTCCTGTTCTCCCCTCGGTGGCCTGAGCACCATGCCGGCCTTCGCCTTCAGCCACATCCACCGCGGACGACGCTCTCCTTGACCTGGTCCTCCCCGGTAGGCGTGTTACCCATGGCTGGATGCGCCTCTCCGCGCTGGTCATTCCGGTGGCCGGGGCGTCGCCGGGGACGGCCCGAGTCGACGGGGCAACGCCGGCGAGCGCTCGGCCCTGCCTCCCCTGCCTCGCCTCTGTTCGAGCGGGAGGAGGAAGACGAGCCTGCCTGGCGGGGCCCGCTTGTAAGCGACCCAGAGGCTAGGCCCGCGCATAAGTGGAGACGGCACCCGTGGAAGCCGTGTCCCTGCGGTGGAGACGCCTGGCCCAAAGGCGCCTTCGACGTCGCCTGGCCCTTTGCGTGTGGCCGTGCTGCTGGGCCGACCCAGGGCGCTGCGGCGCTATACTGCGCCCAAAACGCAGTATAGGTATAACCCCCCCTTTTTCCTTTCCTTTTTCTTTTTCCAGATAAATTGTAAAATCTCTCAAATATTCAAATGAATTCCAAATTTGATGATTCAAATTTCTAGTAGTTTCTAAAATCATGATCTACCTGTTGGTGCAACATCCACATTTTTCCAGAGACTTTTTCCTCACAAATATTTATCAAAACCTATTTTTCCATTTCTGTGATGAACTTTAGAAAATCACAGACAGCTCAAATTTGATCCAAATGCAATGGTTCAAATTCCTAGATACTTGTAATATCAAAACTTAGTTTTGGAACATTTTTTTCCTAATACTTTCTGTACCCCACAGAATAATGAGCCATTTCTTCATATTTGTCAACTTTGGAAAATCCTAGGAAATTCATTTGAACTCCAAATCCAGTGAAACCAACTCCTAGATGCTTCTAAAATCATGATTTGTTAAATGGGTGCCTTTGCTCATTTTTCAAAAATATATTTCTGTACACTTCTTGCAAATCCATAAACCCCTTGATTCCATCATATTGAAATGTTCCAAACTATCTATTGATCATATCCTAATGAAACCACCTTGGTCATTCTTCATATGAACAGAGGTATCCTAGAAAAGTCCAACTATTTTTAGAGCACTTTTATTTTTGGCTTGTTGTGTTGCTTATTATGATTGTTTCTATCGTTAGTTGACGAAATGAACGGAATACTTGGAGATGGACCAGAAGGTTTGAAGATTCGGAAGGACAAGGCAAGCAGCCCTTTGACCATGTCTATGGAACCCTTTTTATGCAAGTCATATAGTACCATATTGTAGTTGCAACGAAATCATGATGAGGTGGTAACCACTTTGATGGTTTGCCACCGTACTTACTCATTGATACTTGCATTGTGCATGACCCTACCTTCTTATGAGGTTTATGCCGGTGGGAGTAGATAGGATGCTAAAGTAGTGCTACGCAAAAAGGGACGGGAATATGCATGGTGACGGAGGCAGAGTACTTTCAAAAGACTTTTCGAAAACCCCGTCGGGTGCCACTTATGCCCGAGGGAGATGATGAGATGGGTAACCACTTGATGACGAGGTGGTGTACCGAGGCAAGTGTGTGTGTTGTTTTGAAAACGGATTGGTTTAAGTTGCGACCATTATTCCAACCTTACATGCACAACCACTCTACCCTTATATGGGAAAGGGCATTATTGATTACCTAAGTCGATACTAGCATGGTGCCCACATTACTAGTGACGGGGGTGACACGAGGTCACTCTCGGGACGGGATCGTGCTTGGATAGGCAGCCATGACTGTTTTCAAAGTGCACCGAACACACCGTTGGTACCCCATGTCAGTGGTATGTGATGAATATGGGAGCGAGGCTCCACAATTTTTAAGATGTGAAATGTTGGGCACGGGGGTTGCTGCCAATCGAGTGGACTCCATGTTAGTGTCGTCTAGGGAAAGATAGTGATCGGGTGCTTACCCCGGGTACTTGAGGTACCGCGGGTCGTGGATGACACGGAAGTTCCCCGGATCTAGTGGGTAAAGTGTGCAACCTTTGCAGAGTGTAAAACTATTCTAATAGCCGTGTCCACGGTCAAGGACAATTGGGTCACCGCTCTTGGGCTACGTCCAATGTTTGCGAAAACTGGTGTGTGGGTGTGTGAGGAAAACAACACGGTTCAGTGATATTGATGATGTGATTCTTGAGGAAGTCATGATGAGCTTGAGCATGAGTTGATTACAACTCTTCCTCGATATTGATGTCTGTAACCTCCTGATGCTTCTTGCAGACACATGCATGTCCTTGTTATGTTGATCATACTTGCATATGAAAAGTAAGCTTTCCACAAAACTGCCAAATTAGCAGTAGAGCCTCGCATAATTATTATGTCATCACACTTGGGTTGCTTGCGAGTACATTCAAAGTACTCATTGGCTTGCCACTGGTTATTTTATTGGCCAGGCATGAAAGATCAGGATATGTTGAAGATTTCTTGGCGACGAACATGCGAGCTAGGACGCTCCCCAGTCAGAATGCATGTAGGGTTAAGGCAGATGGCATGGGTCCAAGTTGTTATTGAAGATTTCCGCTGCAATGATATACTCAAGACCTGACCTTAATGGTCCTATTTGTGTAATACGGTATGTATGGATGTAAGACTCTTGTTATTCAACTTCTGTGTGTTCAGTGAGCATTGATCTCTGGGATCACTGTACACGTGCATTCGGTGATCACGACTTATGAGTCGGGGTCCCCACAGAGCTGGTATCAGAGCCATCCTGACTTTAGGAATCCTTAGTTAGCACGGTCGTTAGTTAGGGTAAAATTATTTCCAAAACTATTACTAGTTTTCAAAACTATCTATACTTCTCCTCTCTTCTTAGTTTTTCGAAAACTAGGCTATACATTCCTTATTGATCTCTTCCCCTTCAAAACTTTTGGTCGCTAGAACCCTTATGCCCCTGGCTACTGGATATCCTGAAATCCTCGTGGATAATCTAGAAGAAGTACACCTTGCCAAACACTCACCCACCTCTTCTGAACACAAGGTTGGTGACACCAGGACAAGACGATACCAACAGAAAATACATCCTCGAGGAATGAGGACATGAAGACCCAGAAGATGGTGATACCCTTGACACTGCCCCAAGATGGTGCAACCCTAGCCTATGATGATGTCGGTGTACTAAGGTAGGGGTGCCTCAGTACCCCAACTTGTGCACGGGCAGTTGCAGCTTCCCGCGGCAGGGTTTACCACGTGCTCGCCGGAGACCTTCCTGCTCCATGTCAAACCATTCAAAAACAAAGTATACAAGACAGAAGATCGAGACCCCGGCAAGCGGAGCTTGCCGGGAAGGCCGTTCCAGACTCAAGGTTACCTCACTCATGCAAGGCCCTGGCAAGAGGAGCTTACCAGGAAGACTAGAAGATTACATCATAGAAGACACGCCTCGGCGCTATATGCGTCCCGGCGAGGGCCCGGGGAGCGACAAGCTTCAGAGCCCGGCAAGCTCCCGGGCCCGGCAAGGTCAAGACCCCGGCAAGGTGCTTGCCGGGAGAGTTGCGCTGTGTGCCTGCGCTCCAGCTCATCGGCTCACGCGTCGCCCTGGGGCCTTTCCAGGGACGCGTGGCGGATGGCTGTGCAGCCTGGGGGACACGGTGGCACTCCACGGTGGTGAAGCCATCGCCGTGGCAAACGGAGACGCGAGGGCGGGAGCTTTTGGGGTCGACGGCGACGGGCATTTAATGCCCTTGTCCCCCACTGTCAAAGTAGGTAGCGACCACTGTTCACGCACTTTAGCTCCACTATTCCCGCACTGTTACAACTACCACCTCTTTTACATTTTTACCCCTTTCTCCTACGTTGACACCTGTCGGTGACCCCTTGCACTATAAAAGGAGGCCCATGCACAACATGGGGGGGGGGGTTCGGAACCTAGATCGCTCATACGCTCGGTGTAGCTGGTTCTTGAAGCTCCCGAGCTCTCCAACTCAATACAAACCAAGCAGGAGTAGGGTTTTACGCGTCCACCGTGGCCCGAACCTGGGTAAACTGCCCGCGTGTTCACTACGATCCGCTCTTCGTGCTCCCTCCGCCCTCTTACCGCACAAACAAGGGGCTCCGGTCCCATAGGTGTTCGTGGCGGACAGTTTCCCCCGACAGATGATCAGGGCACAAGATATACAAGATCATGATGGTCATCGCTAATAGAGTAATCATGTCACTACCGTTGTTGTATCGGCAACCACCGATGGATGAGAACCTCGCCATTTGGTCCGCCTCACTATAGTGAGCAGGAAAACAGTTCTCTTCGTTCCCCGCTCTCGGTGTCGATGTTGCCATCAACATAAGCGACATGTTGGACCTCTATTATGCCTTGTTATTGTCATTGCATAAGGATTACCTACCCAGTACCGTCGACGCCTTAGAAGACAAAAAGGGGTTGTTCTGATTAAGAAGACCAAGTCAACGCCAGCTACAAGGAGACACCTTCACCACATCATCTCATCAGGCGAGAAGTTGTTGAAGATTCTTCAAGCTCAACCCAGATCGTTCATCAAACAACTACAAGAGAAGTAGCAACACCCGAGGGAAACTCAGAAGACTGCAAGAGGCACAAGTCACGACTACTGAGTCCGAGAACCCCTAGGGTAGGATGAGTCGTGTACCCCCTATGCGCAGTCGAGTCCGTATGATGGTTCGAATAGAACCATGACTGTGTGTTGCTTGATTTTATTTGTTTGTGTTTTGATATAAGTCATACTTTGCCCTAGGCAACAAGTACACGACTATATCATCTTCCTTACCTTGTTTCTTTTGTTTCGCTCTTTTTGCACCTGTTGGATTGCACTTGCACTATAGCACCCCCTTTAGGCATTCTCCCCCTCTATGCTGCCTTTTCCCTCTCTTCTATCTCCTCAACTGAAGACCAGCAAGACAAGAAGTACCAAGGATTCCAACTCGGCAACCAACTAACAATGAAGACTTCTGCTACAACCTCCATGACCAAGTGCAACCCCGTGAAGTTATGTTTACCCCTCCATACTAAAAACCCATTCCTAGACCCTTTGGGACTTCACGAGATACTCCAGCACGAATCCTTAACCATGTGCCTTACCCATAGAATTACAAGAGAACCAGTTAAGCCTCTATAACCTTGCACAACACTGGGTTCGTAATGGAACTAGTGGACACAATGAGTGAGCACATTTTCGTCCTAATATAGCACAAGAACTGACGATGCCATAGATAGACCAATTTGAGGATATAGGACAGACGATATGGTGACTTTATATCAGTGACTTCGAGGAATTATCTGAGGCCTTGATGGATTGTGAGGTTTTTATGTTGGTGGGATCATGATTAATAGAGTAGCGTAACTATCACCACCCCGGAGTAACTTGGATTTGCAGGGCAATTGTGATCGCAAGATGAAAATTCTTGGAAGTATAAGGTTTTGACTTCATCGGAGGATATTGATTGGAGATAGTTGACATTTTGAGAATTACTTGGGAGGGGGGGGGAATGTAGGAATTCTCGGCGGGCATGAGATTTGGATTTATGTAGGTGATTCTGGTTGGGTATAGATGCCAGGTATGTCTACATGGTTCGGAGTAAACTGGATTTAGACTAATGATCCCGATCATAATTCCATGTTTCTCGGTGGACAATAAACTAGGAGATTGGATTATGTGTCGGAGTTGATTTAGGGATCCATATAATCATGACCTTGGAGTTTACTTGGCCATGATGTTGGGAATTTGGTGAACTCACTATAGAATGCATAGCCCTTCCAAGTATTTGTGTATTATAGGGACTTGAGATCTTGAGGAACAACGTAGACATCGGATTTGTAGAATTGTTGGATTATGTGGTGATTGATGGAAGTTACCGGGCTGTTGGAGTTGATCTATAGGAAGGAAACAAGATCTTGGAGTGGCATATGACGTGTGTCCTTAGTATAGAGATGCATTATCTTGAACCTTGCGAGAATAGGTTGAGTGCTTGGATTGTGGTGTTTAATTCAAGCTTAGCAGCATGTATGATCTACCCATGGATTTTAGGGGTAGACATACATATGAGTTTGGGGATTATAGACATGTATAATTTTGTTAGACCTCCTTTCGGGAGTCATGAGGATATGTATGGCATGAGTGGTGATTGGAGTTGACCTATGCGAGATGATGCTTTCGGTGGTATGGAGTGATGTGTTTAGAGGACTAGATAGCGCTATTGGCATCTCAGAAACCGTGCTTAAGGATAAGATAATAAACGTTCACTCACACGCTAGAATCCTTGAGACCCTTAAGCCCCACCAAGCCACAACATGGTCAGATCCTGACCACGGGCCTTGGCTCTAAGTCAAGAAGACCATTGCCAATATTCAACTGAGACCACCACCAATACCCCAGCCTACCTTGCTAGCTAGACTTCATGGAGTACTTGGACAAGTTAGTTGTCATCTTTGTTTGGCAACATACTTGACTACCCGAAGACGGAGGAAGAGCTATGCAGCTGGTTAGAAGACGTTTGAAGACCGACATGTCAAGAAGGAAGAACTACACCAACTACCATCATCAAGATGTAAACTTCCGCGTCAAAGACCAGGCGTATCTGCAAACCACTCCTCTCGAAGGAACCAGGCATTTCCATGTCGAAGGGATGCTCACACCAAGATTTATCGACCTTCTTCTAGATTCACTACAAGACGAGTAGTAGACGGCTACCGGCTAGACTTACCACCTGAGTT